>CM066319.1:107489878-108114878 GCA_033807775.1 Saussurea involucrata | reverse complement strand
TCCTATAATGCTTTTACATGTTTTTACTACATGTTGGCTATTTTTGGTCCCTGTCTTTGCTCTAACACAACTTATGTCTCTTTTGTTTGTTAAATTACAACTTCAGTCCCTTATTTTACTAAATTACAACTTACATAAGTTATGTTTCATAAATTACACGGGCCGATAAAGTAGATAAAATCATGTTATATATCAAAACAAGAGCACTAAACATACAATATTTATAAGTTGGTTGACTGAACGTCTACTCCTTGGCACGGTTGAAGGGGCGGGAGTTGGACACTCTCCACGAGTATGTCCTACGCATTGGCACCAGGTACATTTTCGCTGTATCGGACCTTCACCACGTGATGGACGTCGATCGTTATTTCTCGGTCTCCCGGCTCTGTTCTTAGTGTTTAACGGTGGATAGTGTTTGGGCAAAAAATCACACCGTACGACCACGACCAGAGCAGGTAAGATGCACGCTATAATCCAAATCTTGTATTAAGATAAGGTCTCGACAAGAACCCAGAAAACATCCGTCGTCTCCCGTAAAAGGTAAGTCGTACGTCTCCCATGACGCTCGACCATAGCATCGCCCGTCCCGTACGACCATCGCGTAAGATTATTGCACCTTCGATCAAAGCTAACGTTAACCTTGACTGTTACGTTTGTTAAGTATTTAATGCAGGAGTCAAAGCCATTAACAGCAAGCAGTCGTAACGGACGAAGAACATTATGGATAATCACTCCGGCGACCGTTTCCAGCCGTTGTAGCCGTTGATCAAATCATTAATTGAGCTCATTAATGGCACGAAGACTATAAATACCAAGCTAAGCCTTCACATCAAAGGACATCGGTTAACATCTGATATACATCAGCGAACATCACCAAACAGCAGAGAAAATCATCCAAACTCATAGCAAAGAACATTCAAACTCTGGAGATCAAGTACTGAAAGCCAGAACCTTACAGCGAACTCAAGAACACTCGAAGGAAAGCTCAAGTATCGCTCTCGACGCACGACAACAGCCCTCGACCAGAAGTTCACACTTTGTATTCACACACGACAAACACCTGTTTTTACATTTAAACACTTGTACTTTACATTTGAAGCTTTTCCTTCATTTGTATTGTAATCATCGTACGACCGACGCCAGTACCAAGGACATCGCCCCTGATTGGCGACCATAGTGCAGCGACGACACCTCTTGTCGTCCGCAGGTTTTTTCCTCGATTGAGGTTTTTCCTGCGTCATCAAATCCATTGTCTCGTTTATTTTTTCCCTCGTCGCACGTCTCGTCGAAAGATCCTTTCTTTAGTTGATTAAGTCCACATCGACCTTAAGTTGTCCATTTGGTGCGATTTTTGGCATTAACAGTTTGCCGCCATCCGTGGGACCTCATCTAGAGAAAATCCTCGACGAACGTGCACCCTACTAACAGTTTCTTGGAGTTTTTTTTTTGCTCTCTATTGCAGGAACAATGGCAGCCCCTGGAAATCCGCAGCAAGATGTTGCTCAGATGTATCAGGAGCTCGAAGTCGCCAGGAATCAGCTCAATGCAATGGCATAGCAGAATCGCAGAGCAGCTGAGGAGATCGCGCGGATAAGAAATCCTCCTGGGCCTCAAAATGGTCCTAGACCGTTCGTGCAGAACCCAATTCCAAGATCGTTCGACCAGAATGGCCCTAGACCATTTGTCCCGAATCCAGGTTCATCCGCGCAGAATCAACATCCAGGCCCGTTCATGCAGAATCAACAGCCAGGGCCGTTCAACCCAAATCCTCAGTTTGGGACAGTTCCTCCTCAGCACATAAGGCCACCACCCGTGAATAATGGGTCTCAGCCATTACAGGGGTCGCAACCATTTCAGCAGCCATTTCAGAATGGACCCCAAGGTGGATCTCAGCCACTCCACGGTGGATCGCAGCCTTTCCAGCAAGGATCGCAATCTTTCCAGCAGAGATCGCAGCCATTTCAGTAGGGACCACAGTCGTTTCAGAATGGACCGCAACAATTCCAACATGGGTCGCAGCCATATTTTGTTCCGTTCAACGGGGACACCAATGGTTCGTCGCATGGTAATGGCACCAGCCCAGGGACCAATCCCTCGACAGGGGAAAATCCTGATCTTAACGATCCCGTCGCCCAGCATTTGAAGATGTTAGAAGACCAAAATGAGCGCGTCCTGTCCTTGCTCGCCAAGTTGCCTGGGGCAGCCGTGCCTGTCGACGTCGAGCCTCGCTTGGGGTATCAGGCGTCGCCCTTTATCGACGAGATCGCCACCGTCGAGGTCCCAAAGAAGTATAACATTCCTGCCTTCACTCCCAAGTATTCGGGTGTGACCGATCCAACTGAGCATGTCGCGCAGTATAAGCAGCTCATGTGGACAATCTCGATTCCACACATGTACCAGGAAGTATGCATGTGCAAGAGTTTCGGGGCGACTCTCATCGGTCCAGCTCTCCAGAGGTTGATCAATCTCAAACCCAAATCTATCGGGTCGTTCGCCGAATTGGTCAACCAATTCTCCCGACAATTCGCCAGCAGTCGCAAGATGGAAAAGCAGAAGACCAATGAGTCTATTCGAAGTTATTTCAATAGATTCAATGCCGAAATGATAAGTATCCGCAATTGTGACATCAAAACTGCGATTGAAGCCTATAAGCGTGGTCTAGACGATAATTCAGGTCTATATTTCGATCTGACCAAGTATCCCCCATAGACTTTCGAAGACGTCCGAGCTCGAACCTTAGAATATATGAGGGTCGAAGATGATGTGTAACGTCCCAAATTTTCAAGCAAATTTAAATTTTTAAGATAGACATTTCATTCATAACAAACCATTAAATGATCCCAACGATTCGTTGCAAACTCATAATTAAAATCTTTATAATAAAAACCAGCGGAATAAACGTTTAATTATTAAAATCATAAAAACAACCAGCTCTTCTCGCGCGCCAGTGTGTACTCGTCACGCCTTGAGGCCGCTCGGACCTGAAACCACAGTTTATTGGGAAAGGGTAAGCACGAAGCTTAGTGAATTCAAACACCATAAATAATACAGTTATTCCACACTACCCCTAAAACAGATAGTGACACATAAACGATCATACAGGTCTACGAACAAATCATAAACATGTATATCCACAACCACCCGCCTAAGAGGCACAAGTCGGTCCCACCGACCACATGATAACATCTTCGGCCCCGCCGAATCCCCGGTCCCACCGAGTCTCTACGCCACCCGCGTATAAAACCTCCGGCCCCGCCGGACCCTCGGTCCCACCGAGTCTCTACGCCACCCGCGTATAAAACCTCCGGCCCCGCCGGACCCTCGGTCCCACCGAGTCTCTACGCCACCCGCGTATAAAACCTCCGGCCCCGCCGGACCCTCGGTCCCACCGAGTTAACATGGCAACATAGTATCAACTAGACACCCCACTATCTAGTTCCACAACACAATCACATAAAGCTACCACGCACGTACTACAGCAATGATAAAACAACTATTATTAGATATAGTGAGAGAACTCACCTCGAGTGCGCGCCTAGCTTAATAATACAATTCAAGCTTCACAATTACGGTCACCTCCCAGCACCTAAACGCATGTTAAAACGTGTCAATACGAGACTCGGACCCTATGACACGACACACGCTTACACCGTCACTAAAACTAATTTCCGTTCTCACAAAACAGGTCTGTTCGGGACCTGTTTCGACCCCCTTTAAACCCAGACAAATCCCAATATTATTTCATGACCAGAAAGTACTCTGAGATAGGGTTTCAAAGGCATATTATACGCCTCCTAACGATTTTTCTACATTTAATTATGGATTTTATAAGATCAGCCCGCAGAACAGCGAAAAACAGCACTTATCAGTATAAAACGACGATTTGGTCTAAGTTACGTTCCGAACTGGATTTTGCACAAAACACAGAAAAGTTTATAGACTCAAAAAGGGAACTTTTGGCACCGAAATCACCCCAATCCGAGTTACGAGGAGAAAGTTACGGCTTACGCAAAACAGTGACAGAACTGCAGTTTCTTTTACATAAAATGACGATTCACAGAACTTACGAACACTTTTTCGCCCAGCTAGAGGCCGAACCAGTTTTCCGCTAAAACACGGAAAACGTGCCCGACCCCGAACTTGAACCGTGGGCGCCAGTTTCGGCTCAAACTGAGTTACGACAAAAAAGTTATAGCCGTCGTAAAAACAGCGGCTGCACCATTTTCCACATGAATTGATGATTATAAAAACAACGGTTTTAACGAAACGGCTTAAACGATTAAGTCAAGGCTTAACGGTTTCTACGGTGATTATTAATAAGACATGGCCACGCACCACCCTCTGCCCTCCGGCAGTGGTGGTCGCCGGCGGCGGTTCATCGACGAGGAAATAAAACAACCTGCAAACCACCGCGAGACCACTACCCTCTCGATCACCCTACCGCATGCACCAACGACTCACACCACCACCGCCACCCGACACCCAGCCACCAAAGTGGCGGCGCGGCAGCGGCAGCGGCGGCCGGCCGGCGGTTCACGGCAGAAAAATGGCAAACGGCACCAACGAAAAGGGAGATACACTTACCTCGACGAACCCTTCTTCCTCGTCTTTTCCGGCAGTAAGACGATGGCGTTACCCTTCTTTTTATCTCTCGGCTTGTCTCCTTCCCTCTCTCTCTCTTCGATTTCTCTCTCTCTCTCTTCTCCGACCGGCGAACAACGAACGGGAAACAAAATATGGGGAAGGAGCCGTAGGGTAGGTTTGCTAATCTATTTCTTTCTCTTGTGAAACACGGCACCCCAAAACAACAAAAAAAAAAGAGGAGGGTTTGGTTTATGCAAAGCTTGGGCCGAAAACTTAAACAAGTTTTGGCCCTTTGACACTAATGGCCCCTCAACTAAAAACCTTCTCGTAATTAACCAAAATTCTGACATATTTAACGATTAGGTCCAACTCGACTAACCCCGTTAACGGAAACCACATAAAATCAAACCTAAAAGAAAAGAATTAATACTAATAAATTACATACCGGGATACGGGCTTTACAACTCTCCCCCACTTGGATTAGACTTCGTCCTCGAAGTCTCTGCCTACGAATAGCTCCGGATAGTTCTCCCTCGTCTCAACCTCAGGTTCCTAAGTCCACTTGAAACCCCTTCTAAAACTACTCGAATACTTTTCTTACCAACAAAACTCCTTCAAGAACACTGAAATTACGATCAGAAGAACACTCCAACAACTGGAATCATTCCTAGCCAAGCGACTTCGGTTGTTCCCCAACCTTAGACATTCCATGTATCCTGAGTCAAATCTCAAGCTCTAACCACTCTAAAGCTGCTCACCAGTATACTCTACAGGATACTCGATTACGATCCCTCCCATCATTAATTGACGATTAACTTCTACGAATTCTAATAGACTCCAAAGATTTTCAATAACTTATATTAACAAAACATCGACCCCCTGCCGAACATCGGTCCAACCGATTACAATAACAAACATCGGCCACCGGCCGAACATCGGTCCAACCGATTACAATAACAAACATCGGCCACCCGCCGAACATCGGTCCAACCGATTACAATAACTCACATCAGCGTGGTATTATCCTAGACACTAACACAAATAGATATCCCCCACAACCAAATCAACTAACACCCACGTAGGTCATTCCACCATAACCATCCATCACAAGTGATCATTTCAGGGTTACTACTACCGTCACCATGATTATCTTAAAATCGGCTACAACTCTCCGATTATACTAAAGGTGTTTGGCCTCAAGCCCAAAAGTCGACACCTAACTATACCACCTACCTCGAAATGGTTGATGCGCATTTATTCTCTTAATAACCAAAGGGCATCAATCCCTTAACCGATACTATTCGGCCTACAGTACTAACGCGCGTGGAATACCTACCTTCCACCGTCGACGTATCATCCACACTTGCTCTACGAAGCCAAGTCACATCGTATCGAGGATACACCTTGACGTCTACCTCCCAGGTAACGCCTCAAGACCTAGCACACCGGAACTACCTCCCAGGTAAGTGCCCACAACTATATCCTCCTAGTACCTACTGGAAAGTCTAGGTTAAAACACATGAATACCGGGGTCCCACCCCGAGATACCCAACCGACCATTACCAACGACTGACTAACGTGTCTAAGGATCCAAAGCAAACAGCCTACCAACAACATGCCTATTCCGGATTGACTCACTCACCCAAACATGTAAACACTCAACGTGCAAAGAATGCCAAACGGTGCGACAAAAACAACTCATCAACTAGACTCCACATCGAGCCATTAAAACCGGGCAATTGGCCCATGACTAACCCCAAGTCAAAACCGAGCAAAATGCTCCACGCTTGCTAGACCCATAGGTCGGAAAATGCGTTTAAACAAAGTTTAAGCAAGCAATACTCTGAAATCAACCTTAGACTCAGACTCAACACGGGTTAAACAAAATAGTTTTCCTAAAGGACTCACACCCTAAAAATTCTCGAAATGACACATGACACTTAAAAGCACATTTCCCCAAATGGTTTACAAAATCATTTACAAAATATTTTCAACATCAGGATTTTCATCTCAAAAGATCGTATGTTATAAAACTACTATTACCTGATCGATAGTTACGCAAAACTGGACACGCTCGTCCCACATAGGAAAATCATGTTGAAAATCGTTCCATTGCAGTTCAGTTTACTCACACAAAAGCAAGCGTAATAAATAATTTCTTTAAAATGAACCGCCTCGATTCCAGTATGGATTGACTCATGACGTGCACTTAAAGTAACCGCTTGACCTTAAACAGGGTGCGACAAAGGTGTGCACATAATTCAAAATAAGTTTCACGACATTTGATTCAAAAATTCTTCTTTTTAATCATAGAAATGACGTGGCACAGGGTTCGCCACAAATTTTTCGCGCGTCAGCTAATCACACAAAACGATGACACGGTTTACAAATATATTTTTGTTAAAACACAACTGTCTCGTGTAAGTTTCAAACTTGAAGACAGAAACCAGTCCGCTTCTATTAATTGGAAATATCGACTAAAACCTCATAAAATCTCAAGCTGGGGGCAGGCATGCAAGCTTGTAACACTTCCTCAAGTTTCGTACTTGGGACATATAACGTCAAAACATTATAGTTTAAAAATGTATTTATCGAAAATGCTCAAAATACTCGTTTCCTCCAAAGCAAAAGTTTTTAATTTCCCAAAAAAAAATGATCGGTAATTCTAAATTAACCGAATGTCAAAAATCTACGTATTTATATTTCCAAAATATAACACATTGTAATCGTATGCATGATGTTCACAACATTAAAACACTCCTTGGATCAAATGGTCTTTCATTTCGACAAAAAGGAACTAAAACATTTTCATGCACGACTCGTTCATCAAAATGTCGAGAACAAAGGTTACCCCAGTATGCATACCCCTAAGTCGATAAATCGCATTTTCATGGAAATGTCAATAAAACCTTTAGCTGACTAAAAAGCGCACTAAACAACTCCTTATGAAATGTTACCAAAATTCCTCCATGCATCACTTATGTCACGCATGAATCAATCCACACACTGAACTATTTGCAATAAAACACTTATGTCACGCATAAAACTCTCGAACGAAAAGTTAAGCGACACTGGAATTCCAAACTCATTTTAAACAAATCACCAAAATAGCCTTCATACAGACATTTAAACCTCTTAAGGCAAGTTGGGAAATCACATCAAATCATCTTACGGGTTTTCCTCAAATCAAAGTCGGCTCTATGAGCCTATGACCCTAGCACAATCTTCCATCTTGGCCCGAAATGATCTGCTTACAACAATTATCATCCTTATCGTCACTCCAAGTGACTAATATTAGAATCGTCTTTCTATTCCAACGACTACTAGTTTAGGACCTTCATCACTACCCCCAACGATCATCACCTCAAAACACTTCGAGTACACACCTGTACTAGTAGGTTTACTATAGTTGTTCCTCCTTGTGATGGCTATTCTGGGTAGACAATACAACGCGTTATTAGCACATAATAACTCATACTAACAACACTCACGCTCAACTCCTTGGATTCCTCGTGACTTCCCCGACTCGAGCATTGATCCTGTGCCTCCGGTAGTAGGAGCTCTACTACTACCATCCACACCTATCATCGCCCGTTCCGAGTTCCATCCCAAGGGGTCCAAGTAGTTTCTCGCCGAAACTATACACATATGCCCGCACCGGCATATGTACACACTCTTCCTAGCTCCCTAGGAATTCCATCCAAACCATTACCCTTGCCACTGCCAAATCCCTAATAGCAAGCAGCAGACATGCAATACAGTGTAACAAGCACCAAGCAAATTAGCATACATACTCCTATGTTCTAGAAATCAATCTAGCACACATACTCATACATAAACACCCTTCCCAGCTCTCTAGGAACTTCCTCTTATCCCACTACCCTTTCTACTACCGAATCCCTACTAATTATAACGGGTGACCTCGCGAATACCCGATTATATGCAGTGCGAAACAAATAGACAGTCGAATACAAAACTCTATCCTAGAACGGTTGGACTCAAACAAGAGCTGCGCAATAGAACTAAATCGAATATTCTAAGGCTATAAATCTCTTACTGCATACAACCTAGAGGGCATCCACTTAGTAACCTATCATAATTAGCATAAATTCCTAATAGCAAGCATTACAACATACAGCATAGTGTCCAGAACAGGCAATCTAGCATGCATACTCTATGATCTAGAAAGCAATAAAATACTAAGTACTGTACCTTTCCCCTTTGGCTCCGGCTGACTGTACACACTGCGCCTCCGATCACCGTTTCTCAAACGGATCTTTCCTTTTTCTTTTATTTCCAAAAAGATTTAATAACGAATTTGAAAATTTCTCAGCCGCAACTTGAGACCAAACACACCGAGGTGCGTTTGATTCACTCAAGCTGTGCTCTGATACCAAGTTGTAACGTCCCAAATTTTCAAGCAATAAATTACATACCGGGATACGGGCTTTACATGATGCCGCCTTTCGTCGCAAGCACACTGACGACAAGAAGTCGTTAGACGTCAGAAATCCAGAGTTCAAGACAAAGGCTATTTCCAGAATAGAGCCAGCGCGCCAAATTTCAAATGTTCGTTTCAAGACGAAAGCAGAGACCAAGACCGCGACTAAGTTCACTCAGTACCCCAAGATATCATCTTACGGATTCAAAGGATCTGCTAAGGAATTAGTCGGAGCTCTGAAAGGTACCCAAGCTACCATTCGATGACCAAAGAAGTCCGACATGGACGATGCTAAGAAAGACAAATCAAAGTGGTGCGACTTCCATGCCGATCATGGTCATGCGACAGACGATTGTATCGCATTGAAGAAGGAACTAGCATATCATTTTCCGAAAGGAAATCTCAAAGATATCATCGATAATGTCGCTATTCCAGCTAAAAGCCATCGACCGTCGACCCCCGAGCACGCGAAAGTCGTCAATTGCATCACTGGTGGTTCAGACGTATGTGGTATGACGTATTCCGTGGCCAAGCGTCATGCCAGTCAGGCACCCGACGATCGGCCTATTCCTCGCTCGTCCAGACCCAAAGGAGATTTAGAGAGCTAGAAGCCATAAATATTGTGTTCGACCACGTCGATCTGGGCGACTCGTATCAGAAACATCACGACGGGTTGATCATTCAACTCACAGTCGGTAACTGTTTGACGCATCGAGTATTGGTAGACGGGGGCAGTTCAGCAAACGATATTTTTCTCAACACTATCAAAGCCATGGGAATTGATCACTCAGAAATCACCCGACGTTCGACAACTTTGGTCGGTTTCAATGGAGAAGCGACGAGCAACTTTGGAGAGATAATCTTGCCCGTCTACGCCGGAGGAGTCAACAAGTAAACCAAGTTCAGCGTCATCGACTGTGCGTCGGCCTATAACTTTGGCCTATCGTTTTAAATCCGATTGTGATGTATAGCACTTAAAATTCAAGATTACAAATAACTGATGCATGGATACAACTTTTAAAGTTGAATATTTGAATTCATAACTGTTTGGGTAAAATTTCACCAGTCTCGACCACGACCAAAAAAGGGAGAACATTTATTACACTTCTTTAAATCATAATTTACTCACGACACTCGACCGTCGTAAGATGCCTTACGACCTCGACCGACTAACGTATGACAACTGTTGTGATCCCTATGTTTAATGCAGGATGAACACCATTAATGGCCAACGGACGTAACCGACAAGGGTAATTACGAGCATTAAACTCTCGAAAGCCGTTACGACCGTTACTCCGACACTCATAAAGACTATTAAATCATTCGAAGGCTATATATATGAAGGCTCAACATCATTTTGCGCACATCTGAACCCCCGAGGACATCTACAGCGTACTAAAAGCTCTCAAACAAAGAAGCATTTTCTCGAACAGACGACGCGCGACATATAGTGTTCTTATACACGACGCGCGACATATAGTGTTCTTATACACGACGCAATAGTTTTTACGCACGATACACTTGTTACTTTACATATTAGTTTATTTTTGTTATTTGTATTGTAATCGTCATACCGACGCACGATTGTGCTTACCAGCTGTCATTTAGAAATGTCGACGGAGCCCAGAGGTACTATTAGAAATGAAGACGATCTAGACGACTTCAGAAGTCTAGCGAAAATTCCCATGGGGATTACTATAAGCAAGGTTGGCAAGGTTCGACCGGAAATGTGTCCCGAGGGGTATGTCGTGATATACGAGTACCTGTTTAAGATAGGCTTCCACTGGACGTATTCACCTCTGGCCAAGGTATTTCTATGTGAGTTTGACTTGTCGCCAGGGCAACTGATGCCCCAGTTCTGGCGAGTCATTCTAGTCATCGAGCGACTTACTTCGCACTAGGAGTGGCGTATAAAGTCACGAACGATCAATATCGTCGTTATAATTTACTTTCAAGGTTTAAAGGTAATCAAATATTAGTTTTGAACACTACTGTCAATGATCGCAAATGGAGGACGAGGTATGTACTTGTACGGGTGGCGATGCTGGATACGGACAGTGATTGGATTAGATCTGTTGATACTGCACAACCGGAGACGATGTCTCATACTGCGCAACTGGTGACGATGTTTCATACTGTGCAACCGGTGACGATGTCTCATACTGCACAACCGACAACGATGTCTCATACTGCGCAACCGGCGACGATGTCACATACTGCGCAACCGGCGACGATGTCTTCTATATCCTCGTCGACCCTTTCGTCAGCCGCCAGGGGCAAGGGTGTAATGACAGGAGAGGATGAGGAGGAAGTCATGATGATCAACTTTAAGTTGTCGACGATCCTCCTAACGGACTATGTCCTTGACGGGACGAAGTCATTTCCGTATCTGGGGAAATATCAGCTCTTATCTTTCAAGGAGCGTTTTCAAGGGACCTCTATCGAAGAGATGGGATCGCGAGAAGGAGATTGAGGAGGAGGAAGGTCTCTAGGGTGAGGCGTCAGGTCGGGACGCGACCGACGCTCCCCCTTTGCCTTAATTTGTTGTTTCTTTTGTTGCTCGACTGTCAGTGGTCGAGTTATTTTGAATGTAAATGACAAACTATTCAGGGAATGGAATTTAAATTTCCACCGTACTCGTGTTTTGTATATTCAGTAAATAAATAACATGTCAATTATGGAATATACTAAGTATAATATAATAGAAATCATCCGACTTAGGCATCTATTGCAACGCAACAGCTTAGAATGTAAGACATAGCGCTTGTAAATCATGTAAACAAACATAGGAATGTGCGACCCAAGCATACATTCAGAGTATGAAATTTTTCTAAGTTTAAGAAACTTAGAATGAAAAAGTCGTGTAGATTTTGCGATCATACGACTAAGTCGTGCGACGAGCTTGAATCGTGTGTCCCTGCAGAAGAATGATCAAGTCGTAGATGTGCTCGTCTATGTCGGGCGACCTTGCGAATTTAAAGTCACATAGTAGACTTAGTGATTATTGTCGTGCGTTTCTGCGATAAAATAATATTAGAGGTTGGTCGTTGACTGGCCAACGACCCTCTGATGCTTAAGTCAGTAATCGTTCGTGATGAGAAATCGTATGAAGGATGAGAGAAGAAATTAGGATACGTACCTTCTCAGATTATTTCTTTTATTTGACGTGGTATTTGCCCCCTGTCATTTATTATCCTATTCCTTTCAGGAGGAAAATAGGTTTTAAATGACAAATCGACACAGGGGTCTTGGAAAATACCATCTATGTCTGCGTCGACTGTGTTTTCGTGCGACAAGGCAAGATAGTCGGCATACTCCTGTAGAAAAGGCATGAGTTTGTCTATAAGGATAGGAGGACTGATAGTCCAGGATACAATCTTACAATCAATATAACAATGAATAGAATAGTAATCGAGAAGTAATTTGATCAAGAACACTTGTATTCAATGAAGAACAGATTTACAGATCTTAGAGAGAGCGTATCTCAAAGATTACAAAATATGAATACAAGAATATGCGGGAAAAGTTAGTTAGCGCAACAGTGCTAACCACTATATATACCGCAACGGAAACATTAAAGCTACAGTACATATATGAAAGACTAATAGGAACAATGCACGTGTCCTAATTAGTTAACTAAATACTAAGGAAAGTATCTAGTTATAAGTTCTGAACAGGTTGTTCAGAACTTCTGAACATTCATCTGATTAGGCATATCAGAACTTCTGACTCTTCTCTTTAGTAACTTTCCGTGTAATACTTCTGAGTCTTCTTAGTCAGAACTCTGACCCTTCATATTAGAACATCTGAGCCTTCTCATCAGATCTTTAACACTTGGTTTATTGACAAAACCCAGGTCTAACAATCTCCCCCTTTTTGTCAAATAAACTTGTACTTTGTATCACCAAGCTCTTTCAATGCAGGAACAATTTTCTGTAACAGCACATTCCTCTGAGTAAGTCTCTTGTCAATTCTATCAATAATTTCCTCAATAGTTTCAATCTGCTGAGTCATCACTTCCTGAGTTATGTTGGATTGCTTTGTTTTCAACATCCTTTTCTCCAAATTGTGCTTGATGAATCTCAAAGTTCCAAAGCAGTATTTTGCAGTCTCCTTTGCTCTGAAAAAGATCTTTTCACTCTTGTTTTTCAAAAAGACTCCAAATTCTGGATGTCTGGACACACTTCCATTTCTTAATACTTGCTTCTGATCATGATCTGTGATGGGTCTTGAAAGATAGACACCTGGCCTTTGTAAATACAGAGCTATTTGAAAATCTGTATAACAATGCCATCTTAGGATGTAAAACATAGCTTCAATCACTACACTCCTTGCCTTCCTTTCATTCGTATCTTTGCTTGATTCTTTGAAGCACAACATACTGTGTAGTCTGTAGAAATCCATTTCTGATAGCTTTTCAAAGTCTGCATCAGTAAAATAGTACACCTTTCCATCTTCTCTCAATACTTCAAAGGAGAAGTATTCTTGCTTTCTGAACTGCTTGATCTTTAATTCTCTGATCCCAGTGATTAGAAAATCTGAATACATATCTTTCTTTGGTTTTCCAAGACATCTTGATTTCTCAGCCAACCAGATCTGAGTCTCTTTTGGTTTGTCATGATATACACTTAGAAATTTTACTTCACTTGGATTAAAGAAGTTTGGCAGATCAAACTCCAGAAAATACCCATTCACATCTACAGATCTTTCATCTTCTTTTGGTTCTGACTGTTCAGGTTGATCAATACTTGTCATTTGAGCACTCTGAGAAGTTGTCTCTTGAATTTTTTTTCAATTTCTTCTGAAAAAATCTCATTCATCTCATATTCTGCTGGAAACACAAAATCACTATGCAACATTCTTTTAGGATTAACTTCTGATAATAACCATTCACCACAGTTTCTGATCTTATTTCTGAGACTCAATCTTCTTTTCACAGACTTCACACATCTTCTCTTAAGATTTTCTCTTTCATTACCAGAATACCATTTCATTTCATTTAGTAACCAACTCAAAGTTGCATTACTATATTTCACCAAATCCTTTAATCTAAATAGTTCAAGTCTTTCATGAACTGTATATGCAAATCCTTCTGATTTCATTCCTTCATTTATAAATCCTGGCTTATTTACAACAATCCCTGGAACCATCGCTGGACAACTTAAGTTTCATTTCTCTTTTCTTCCTTCAATGGCCAGTTGAAAATCATACAAGTACATGTTCCTGACATAGATGCCCAGAAGTCTCCTCCATTCAATCTCTATCCAGGCCTCTTCAGTACTGGCAAAGAATTTTACTAGGAAGATTTGATCATCAAGTATCAATCTGTGGAAATCAAAGCTAGACATGACCACTTTTACATTTCTTTCTTTCAGAACTTCCAATCTTACATATTTCAGACCATCAAACTCTTATATTTGAAACATCAGTGCTTTCTCAATCTTTTTCTGAATGTGCAGTCTTGAATCAGGAATTCTGAATCTGTTTGAGGCTTCTGCATAAATCATCTGAGATCTCCCATCCATGAAACCATCAACATTGTTTTCCACAACTTCATAGTCTTCCGCTGTGTGATAAAGATTCTCATATGTTTCCTCTAGAAAAATGTCATCATGAAATTGTCTAGTAAGAGGTACATCACTCATTTCCAGAACAAAGTCACATACAGGCTCTTCTAGCATTTGCAAGTCAATCTTAGGGATCTCAATTGGCTTTCTGAATAGATATTCTGAAGGCATGAAGTATTCTTTAACTTTTTCATATTCTTCTTCAACATCAGCAATGTCATCCACATAGTTGAAATAAAAATCCTCTTGAAATTTCTGAGAATAGCCAACAGTACTATCTTCTTCTCCCATCAGATCAATAGGTCTTACCACCTTCACAGCCCTTTGAATTTTATGAACATTGAGTGCTCTGACTAACTCACTGTGCATCCTTCTGATCAAAATCGCATTCAAACTCCTTTCTTCCAGTTCAGAATTCAACAAGCCAACTCTGAGATATGGGACAATATATGTACAAGTGTTCACAACCACTAATCTTTCATCTATTTCCTCTGACCCTAAAACAGGTTCCTCAATGGCTTCAGTTTCATCAGAATTAACTTCCATTTCTTCATCTAAGTTCAATTCCTCGGTTTTATCAGAATCATTACCATCCATACATTCCATCTCCATTTCCTCTGTATCTGAGCTTGTAATCTGAACAATCTGAGTATCCACTTTCTGAATATTTGCCTCTGTCTGAACCAACTGCATATCTGCCATTTCAAAATCTTCTACACAGATATCATTATCAGAACTCATCTTTTGCCTTTTCTCCCCCTTTTGATGATCATGAGAATCATCATCATCAAACTTCCTTTTAGAGTTCTGAACATTACTAACCTCAGGTTCAGCTTCTGCAAGTGGAATAATTGCAAATGGTTTTGAAGTTGTAGCCAAAGAAGTACTTATTACTTGAACTATAGAGTCTTGCATACTCTGTATTTGTATCTTCAGATTCTTCTGAAATTCAGAAATAATATCCTTGATCTCCTTTTTATGAGATTCCAAGGATATCTTCATATCATCTATCTTAGTCTCAACAGATTTCATCTTCCCCTCCAACATAGTTTTCAACTCCTTTACCTCATCATTCACTCCATCCACCTTTTCCTCCAATTTTTTTACTTTTCCCCCTATCACCGTGTTTTGTTTCTGAATCTTTACAAATTCAGAAGAGTCTAACTGTGAACCTGAACCAACAAATGGTCCAGTTTTCATGTGTCCAAAGGACTCATGGCGTGTAGATAACACTAAGTCATCTTGTACAACAGATGCACATTTTAATGAAGCTTTTGTAATGTTCACCTCACCAGGACTTCCATCCAATCCTTGACATCCAAAATTAGGAGGGTCTATGAATGTTTTGTCAGGAATACGAAATTCCTGATTTGTGCAAGTGTTAGAAGGAATTTCAGGCTCAATATGGATAGACTGTGATATCCAGACTCAAAGTGATGAAAAATAGGTTGGGATTTATCACCTCCCTCCAAATGAGTTTGGGATGGTTCCCCTGATTTATGTGAAACAGTAGCAGGTTGAACTGCTTCTGAGTGGGTATGGATGGGTCGATCAAGATCCACCACTAGGTCCATGGTGATTTTTTCAATATTGGACACCAAGAGTTGTGTCTCAATAGCAGATGTGGTTACCTGGTTAAGATTAGCTAGTACAGAGGCATCTCTTTCTGTTTGAACCTCTGGTGACATTCTCTCATCCTCACCACCCTCATTCTGTTTTTCCTCACATATTCTAACCGAGCTCTCAGAATTTTGCCCCTCATTTCTCTCAGAATGTTCACCCATTTGAACATCCTCCCCCTTCTAACATGACTAGACCCCTCACCTCTCTTCTCAGGTTGGTCCTCATGGGTAGGGATTCGAGGTTCTTCAATTCCCATAGAGGTGCAATAAGCTTTTAAAATCTCACTCTCCTTTGGAATGTAATTCCTAAGTGATCTTGGCAAGAGTTTGTGATTAGGACAATTTTGAATATTAGTAACAGAAGACATCTTACCCAAATAGAAAATGGGACCATGCTGCTCATCTGATCTTCTTGGAATGGTTCTGTTTTCTTGCATTGCATACCAAATCACAAGTTGCCAATACCTTATGTAAGTTATATATGACAGGGGTGTATCCTTTGTGTTCTTCTGAATAGCCTTCTGATTTTTCTCAAATTTATTCTTCATGTCTTCCCAAAGTATAGCGGTATAGTCATAATGCCTATTCTTCACTAAACCTTGAAAGATTTGAAGAATCTGTTTTGAAGCTTGATCTGCAGAACTATTGTTCCCTGACAAACACTTATTCACCACATGAAAGAAACATGCCCAAATTGGTGGTAACTTGTTCCTTCTGAAACTACTAAGAGTCCTTAACCCCTCATTGTATCCTAACCTCATAAACTCTGCAATCAATTCTTCTGTTAAAGGTGAGTCTTCAAAGTCTGTCCTTTGTTGTACATCATCTTTTTCTGGTAAATTGAGCATTTCCCTCAGTGCAAGAATTGATAAAGTGATTGTTACTCCTCCAATTTCAGATACACAATTATTCTCTTCTAACCTAAGATTTTTCCACTATTGTTGAATATACTGAACAGGGACAGATTTGTGTCTTGTAAACCATTTCCTGTAGGGATGATATTTGAATAACTCCATTATGACCTTGTGTTCAGGCTTAAATCTACTTTCCTCAAACAATAGCACACAATTATTTTCTGACAACTTCAACCATTCTCTTTCAGGAACAATTCTTTCCACTAAATTCGGTCTTCTTGACATCATTGACCCTGCAGCACTCTGTTCATGTTCGACATTCATATTTCCCTCATCTGCATTCCCCTCAGATTCAACCATTTCTTCAACTCCTGCATTTATTTCATCGTTTCCTACTACTTCTTCTTCAATAGATCTATTTTGAACTTCATCATTGTCCGAATCAGATTCCTCCATTAAAGACTTAGTACTATGCAGAGATATATGACTACTTCTTCGAAATCCAGACATGATTTAAGAAGAAAACAAACTCAAAGAACTCTGGATTGATTCGTATCTCACTTTTCGCTCTGAAATTTGAAAGAATTTGAAAGTGGAATTTTAAGACCTATTTAAAATCCGCGAAGTTGAAAGGTTTGATGGAAAAACGAGGTCAAAGTTATAACGGAGTCAACACATTTGAAATGCCACAGAGGATTTAAATAAAATGCGTGGCATAATCAACCAAATATGAAGCTGACACGTGTTATTGGATAGAATATTGACACAAGTCAAAGATCTGAATAACACGCTCAGATGATTGTCGTTCCTTTATCAGAGATCTGATTATTCTACTCAGAGTTCTGAGTCCATGATTCAGAAGAATTTGCCTTGTAACCAAACTATTTAAAATCAACTTCTGACAAATGTAAAAACTTTAATTATTCAGAAGTGGTTTGAACAAATAGAAAATCATTTTAACACCAGAATTCTGTTCAAATAGTGATGATTTGTGAAACTCGTTTAAAATCTTTTATCTGAATAAGAAAATTTTGAGATTCAGATAAAGTTTGAACAAGTGAGAAAAAATTTATCATTAAAATCTTGTTCTTCTTAGAATGATCAGAGATAAGAAATGAAAACAAACCTTTTAATCATCATGAAATGATTTCCAAAAGATATTAATGCTCCCCCTTGACTTTAGCATGTACTTAATAAAGATGAGATGAGATAAAAAGAATAATAGAAAGAAGATAATCCACAAAAATTGAAGTACTTGTATTTCTCAGAAATGAAATCTTGAAAGTTGGATTTCTGAGGTATTGACTCAGAAGATCTGAACCCAAGACGCAGAAGTCTGAACTCAAGAGTCAGAATTCTGAGTACAAGACTCAGAGTTCTGAGTACACTACTTAGCAGGATTTAACATTTCTGAAAATTAACTAACAAGTAAGATCAATTAGTCAGATTAAGCATTCCTATTTTACATATGAGAAATGAGAACCTTTTGTGATCAAGAGGCTTTGTGAACAAGTCGGCCAATTGATTCTTTGTATGCACAAAGTGCATCTCTATTGTTCCCTTTTCCACATAGTCTTTTATGAAATGATACCTCCCATCTATGTGTTTAGTCTTTGAATGTTGAACAGGGTTCTGAGTAATGGCAATTGCACTTTTTGAATCACAGTAGATAGGAATTTTATTGAGCTGATACCCGTAATCCATGAGTTGTGTTCTCATCTACAAAGTTTGAGAACATGAAGCAGCAGCAGCAACATACTCTGCCTCAGCAGTTGAAGTGGATACACAATTCTGCTTCTTTGATGCCCAACTTACTATTTTATCCCCTAGAAAGTGACAAGCACCAGATGTACTCTTTATGTCCATTCTACTTCCTGCATGATCAGCATCAGTGAAAGCTGTTAATTTAAAGTCAGTTTCCTTTGGATACCATAAACCAATATCAGGTGTTCCTTTGAGATATCAGAGAATCCTTTTGACAGCCAACATATGTGATTCTTTGGGATTCGATTGAAATCTAGCACAAAAACAGGTAGAAAACATGATGTCTGGCCTACTTGCAGTCAAATATAGTAATGATCCAATCATGCCTCTATAAAGTTTGTTATCTACTGAAACTCCTTTGAGATCAGCATCTAACTTTATGTTTGTTGCCATAGGAGTTCTCATAGAAGCACAATCAGACATTTTGAACTTTTTCAGGATGTCCCTTACATATTTTCCTTGATTTATAAAAATTCCATTTGGTAATTGTTTAACTTGAAGTCCAAGGAAAAAATTTAGTTCACCCATCATGCTCATTTCAAAATCAGATTTCATGATTTTAGAAAAATCATCACATTTTTGCACTGGTAGAGCCAAATATTATGTCATCAACATAAATTTGAACAAGAATCAAATCCTTACCCTGTTTCTTTAAAAACAAAGTTGTGTCTATCTTACCTTTCTTGTAACCTGAACCTAACAAGTGTTGAGTAAGAGTGTCATACCAGGCTCTTGGTGCTTGTTTTAGACCATATAAAGCTTTATCTAAAATATAGACATGGTCAGGAAATTCTGAATCAGCAAAGCCTTCAGGTTGATGTACATACACCTCTTCATTAAGTATACCATTCAAAAATGCTGATTTGACATCCATCTGATATACTTTGAAATTCTTGTGTGCAGCATAGGCCAAAAATATCCTGATGGCCTCTATTCTTGCCACTGGTGTAAATGTCTCATCATAGTCAATTCCTTCCTGTTGACAGTATCCCTTAGCAACCAATCTTGCCTTGTTTCTGATGACAACACCTGACTCATCCTTTTTATTTCTGAATACCCATTTAGTTCCAATGATAGATTTACCTTCAGGCCTTGGAATGAGTCTCCAGACTTTGTTCCTTTCAAATTGAAGCAATTCCTCTTGCATTGCTGAAATACAATCTGGATCCTCTAGGGCTTCATTAGCTTTCTTAGGTTCAATAACACTTAGGAAACCTGCAGACATTGCTTCATTTGCAGTAGCTGATCTGGTTTTTACTCCTGCTGATAGATCACCAATCACTTGATGAATGGGATGATCTTTAGTCCATTTGTTTGCACTAGGAAGCACATCAATCTCTGAATAATTGTTGTTTGTATCATTCTCATCAATGATAGCTTGTAATTATGAAATGTCCCCTTGTTCTGATAAATTTGAGTTTAAATTCTGAACAATGAAGTTAGAGTTCTGAGTGACTTGTTCAGAGTTCTGAATACGAGGTTCAGAAGTCTGAATACAAGGTTCAGAATTCTGGGTATCAGGGTCAGAATTTTCATCACTTGTATTTATCAGAGTTGGACATTCCTCAGATGGACCTTTATCAGAAATTACAGTTGTTTGAACCACTTCTGAAGTTCTTTTCATCTCATTGATCATCTTTGGGTTTTCAAATTCTGCATAAGCATCAAAAGTCAGTTCAAGAAAAGCATCCTTAAACAGTGAATTGAGTTCTGAACAAATAGGATTAGAGTTTGTATCAGAAGTCATTTTTGTCCTGTTCTGCATGAGTTCTGAACTGTCTTGTTCAGAAGTCTTCATTCTGACTTCATCAAATGTTACATTGATGCTTTCCATCATCCTCTTGGTTCTTCTGTTGTAGAATCTGAATGCTTTGGAAGTTAATGAATAACCAACAAAGTATCCTTCATCTGCCTTTTTATCAAACTTACCAAGATTTTCTCTGTCTTTAAGAACATAGCATCTGCAACCAAAAACATGAAAGAATTTGATTAATGGTTTTCTTTTATTTATCAGTTCATAAGCAGTCTTATTTAATCTTTTATTGATTAAACTTTTGTTATGTGTAAAACAAGCAGTTGCAATTGCTTCAGCCCATAAGAAAGTTGGAAGATTTGAATAAGCCAGCATGGTTCTTGCAGCTTCAACTAGAGTCCTGTTTTTCCTTTCAACAACACCATTTTGTTGAGGAGTTTTGACTGCAGAGAAATTGTGAGAAATCCCAGAACTTTCTAAAAAATTCTGAAGAGTCTCATTTCTGAACTCTGTTCCATTATCACTTCTGATTTTCTGGACTGGAAGTTGTAAGAGAACTTGAATCCTTTTGATAAAGTTTATCAATGTAGTAGCAGCTTCTGACTTAGCTCTTAGGAATTCAACCCATGTGTATCTGGAATATTCATCAACAATTACAAGCATATACTTCTTTCCTCCCATAGACTGAACTGAAATAGGACTACAAAGATCAGTATGAATCATTTCCAAAGGTGCTTTGCAAGATGAGTCCATTTTTAATTTGTGAGAACTCTTTTTCATCTTGCCCATTTCACAAGCTGAGCATAATGATTCCTTTTCAAATTTAATCTTTGGTAATCCTTTGACCAGATGTTTTGCAACAAGATTATTCAGATCTTTGAAGTTTAAATGAGAACATCTTATGTGCCACAACCAACATTCATTTGCAATTGAGTTTGATAAAAGACAAACATGATTTAATGTTTGTATTTTTGAAAAATTAACCACAAATAAGTCCATGTGTCGTTTGGCCCAGAAGACTTTAAAATCATTCTCAGTTAAAATCATGCAACCTGTTATTTTGAACTTGATTTGACAAAGACTGTCTAAAAGCTGACTTATGCTGAAAATATTATGTTGTAATCCTTCAACATAGAAAACTTTTTGAATTGTCAGATCTCCTTTTGTTAAATCCCCATAACCTTTAACTTGACCTTTGCTGTTATTTCCAAAGTTTACTGCTCCTCCAGCCTTTTCTGTGAAATTTGATAGAAAAGACTTATGACCTGTCATGTGTCTTGAAGCTCCTGAATCTAAAAACCACACATGACAGCACTGCAACAACAATCAGTTAGATTTAGGTACCCATTTTGGAATGGGTCCTTCTTTGTTAGCCTTTTTATCTGATTTAACAAAAGTACATTTGACTTTTCATTCAAAGTCTTTCTTCAAACACCACTTTCCTTGAACTTTTATGAAGTCAGAACATTTTCTGTTCACAAAATTGTTCAATTTCTTCTTGAAAGTTCTAAATTTAGATGTTGAAGAAGTTTCAACTTTCTTTTCTTTCACATTAAACCTTTTTTCATTCTTTCCTGTGATTTTAATTTGAGGCTTCACTTCTTTTATTATTTCTCTTCTCTGAGTTTGAGGAACAGAAACATTTTTCTCTTCTGTATTCTGAATGTCATTTCTTATATAGGAAACAGAGGTTATTGTGATTGGACATTTCTGAGAATATTGGAATGATTCACTTTCACATTGAACACAAATAAGATTTTTCTTTGCAAGTAACAACAGATCTGTACCATAAGCCTTTTCATTTTTATTGCTGGTTTTCAAAGTACAAGTACATTTATCACAATAACTCTGTGCTTTTGGTACAGTTGCAGGAACCAATCCATTCATCTCAGAAACTCTTTTCACACCATCTTTCCTTTTTCTTTCCTCTTTTTCTGAAAAATTCAATCCCTTTTTGTTAGAAGAAGTAGATGATTCACCTTTTTCATATGTACTTGATTCATTAAAGAATTTATTATTATCTTTTAGAGCATTAATTTTAAAAAGATCATACTCAGTCTTCAGTTTCTCAAGCTCTGTTATTTTCTGAATAAAGATGTTCTTTTCTTTTAAAGCTTCATCAAGTTTAACATCCACATCACAGTAATCATTTTCAAGTTCATCAAAAGATTTCCTCAAGTCCTCAAGTTCTTGACTTACAAGATTAAACCTCTTTTCAAGCTCTGAAAAGTCATCTGACTTTGTTTCAGAAAATCCAGTTGACTCAGACTTCTGACTACCTGAATCAGAATTCTGATTAACAGACTCAGATGTCTGACCTTCAGACTCAGAGTTCTGACTCCAAGAATCAGAGTTCTGACTAGAAGCTTCAGACTTCTGATTAACTGTTTCAGAAACCTTACTTGTATCAAATATGCTCTCAATGTCATGATGTGAAAAACTTGGTTGTTTATTTTTGTAACTGACATTTAAAGAATCATACTTGAATTTAATGTCATTGTATTTTAGTTTCTCATCTGTTGGTTTAGGAATTTATTTCTTAACCTTATCTTCTGAAACAACTGACTTTTCTATTTTTGAATCAGAAACTATCTCCTTTGTCTTTTTAGAGCTTGGTTTCTGCAAATTGTCAGAACTTGTTATAGAACTTGCAGGTCTGATAAAAACTTCAACAATTTCTGGGATTTTTGGCTTAGGAACTTGAAGCTTTTCAAAATCATACAAGTTGACTGGAGCTCTTTTTAAAACAACATTTTCTTCCAATCCCAATCCCTTCTTTGGATTGTAAAATCTTGTATCTTTAACATTATTTGTAAGAAGATTTAATGTTTGCTGAGTCTGACCTCTTTTCAAATTTAGGTCTTCTAATTCTTTGATTTTGGCGTGTAAATTCTTTCTTTCCTTAAATAGCATATCAAATTTTATTTGTAAATCACCCTTTTCATCCTTAATCTTTGAAAATTCATTTTTTAGTTCAGAAAGCTTTTTTAACAATTCAGAATTTTCATTTTTAACTTTCTGTTTCTCAGCCTCAGATTCCTCATATTGTTCTCTTATTACTTCTTTTTCAATTCTGAATTTGTTAACCAGACTTCTTTCACCTTTTATCTGTTTTCTAAGATTAACAAATTCAGTTTTCATGTCACCAATTTGTGTCATTAAGTCTATTTCAAGTGCAGAATGTACCTCAGTAGATGACTCAGAATCAGCATCCTCATAGTCAGAATCATCCTCATTCTTCATTTTGGCCATGTAACTTTGCATCTGTGGAAAATTGATATGATCATCTTCATCTGAAGTGCAGTACAGCCAATTCTCCTGTTCAGCCAACATAGCAATCTCATCATCTCTCTTCTTTGCAAGCTGAGCCTTCTTGGTATAGTACTCATAATCTTTCACAATCTTTACTCTGCAGTCCTTAGCATAGTGGCCAGATTTTCCACACTTGAAACACAAATTGTTTTCTTTTCTCTCTTCCTTCTCTTCTTTCTTTTCTTCACTTCTCTCTACTTTCTTCTCAAACTTATTTTCTCCTCTGTCTTCTCTTTTCTTATAATCTGAACTCCCCTGTTCTCTCTTGTAATTTCCCTGAAATCTACCCTTCCCATACCTTTTGTTGAAAGTATTTGTCAACAAGGCTAGTTTCTCAGCCATTATCTTGATATCTTCATCATCCTCTGATCCTTCTTCCTTGTCAGATTCTTCCAGCTTTGGTATCTCAAGTAGATATGCAGTCTTCTTGGGTGCTTTGATAACTTTGGACTTTGATAAAAAAGCTAACTGAACAACAACATTTTTCTTCTCTTCCACAACTAACTTGACATAGTCTTCATGTTGATTAAGAACACATAACAGGTCATTGAGGTCTTCTTCACACATATCTTTAATCATTTGCAGACTTATAGCAAATGATGACCATTCTGAGTTTCGGCTGTTCAGAAATTTGTAATTTATTTCTGACTTCGTTTTCTTCAGCCCATTTCTTCTCAAATCATTCAGAATAGTACAAAATTTACTGTACGTCTGAGTCAAACTTTCTGATTCTTTAACCTTGAACCTTTCATAGGCATTTATGCTCTGATTTAACTTTGCTTGAATAGACCTCACAGTTCCTAACATCTGTCTTTCCAGTTCATCCCACATTTACTTAGCAGATGATCCACTATCAATCCTGTTAAGAACTTCATTTGGGACAGCCAAAGTCATCAACGTAATTGCTCTTTTGTCTATAGCATGTCTGTTTTTCTGTTCTGCTGTATACTGAGAAAAACTCTTCTTCACCCTTGTAGCCGGAATTTCTGGAGTTGTCTCTGTTCCAGGAGTTGCAGCGACATCGACATACACTTCGATAGGACCTTCTCGGATAGAAACCATAAGATTTTCATCTATGTTATCCATGAACTGGATCATACGAATTTTCCATTGCTGGTATAAGAACATGTGGTTTGGTTTCAGATCCCATGGCTAGATACTCTTTAGAAGACATGATTGTAAGAAAGCTTCAACAGAAAGACAAATTCAAATTCCTTGATCGAAAAACAACAATTAATTCAAGAATTGCTAAGAATTCAAGAACAGTGAGTGGCAGCGGAATCAATTTTTGAATTGATCAAGAAATCTTCAAGAACACAAACAGGAAACCCTCAAGAACGCGATCTCGATCGAATTTGTTTGTTGACTAGCTCTGATACCAATTGATAGTCCAGTATACAATCTTACAATCAATATAACAATGAATAGAATAGTAATCGAGAAGTAATTTGATCAAGAACACTTGTATTCAATGAAGAACAGATTTACAGATCTTAGAGAGAGCGTATCTCAAAGATTACAAAATATGAATACAAGAATATGCGGGAAAAGTTAGTTAGCGCAATAGTGCTAACCACTATATATACCGCAACGGAAACATTAAAGCTACAGTACATATATGAAAGACTAATAGGAACAATCCACGTGTCCTAATTAGTTAACTAAATACTAAGGAAAGTATCTAGTTATAAGTTCTGAACAGGTTGTTCAGAACTTCTAAACATTCATCTGATTAGGCATATCAGAACTTCTGACTCTTCTCTTTAGTAACTTTCCGTGTAATACTTCTGAGTCTTCTTAGTCAGAACTCTGACCCTTCATATTAGAACATCTGAGCCTTCTCATCAGATCTTTAACACTTGGTTTATTGACAAAACCCAGGTCTAACAAGGACGAACCTGTCGAGACCTTTTGGTCGTGTTCTGTCTACTAGACGATTTACTTTTGCGGCTTCAGAGTGGATTTATAGCAATCACGAGCAACTTTCGGCTCACTCTTGATTTCTTATATTCCCCACGGCGTAGGGAACTTCAGAGTCTGATGATACGTCGAGGGAACGGCCTTCATCTCATGGATCCATGGTCGGCCTAAGATGATGTTATAGGACGACGCACAGTCGATGACGCTGAACTTGGTCTGCTTGCTGATTCCTCCGGCGTAGACTGGCAAGATGATATCTCCATAGGTGCTCGTCGCTTCTCCATTGAAACCGACCAAAGTTGTCGAACGCCGGGTGATTTCCGAACGATCGATTCCCATGGCCTTGATGGTGTCAAGGAAGATGACGTTTGCTGAACTGCCCCCATTGACCAAGACTCGTCGAGTTAAACAATTACCAATCGTGAGTTGAATGATCAACCCGTCATGATGTTTCTAGTACGAGTCACCGAGGTCGTCTTGGTCAAATACGATCTTCATAGCTTCCAACTCTAAATCTCTTTTAGGCCTTGATGAACGCGGGATAGGTCGATCATCAGGTACTTGACTGGCGTGACGTTTGGCCGCGGAATACGTCAGACCACATACGTCGGAACCACCGGTGATACAATTGACGACTTTCACATGCTCGGGGGTTGACGGTCGATGGTCGCTAGTTGGAGTAACGATGTCATCGATGATATCTTTGAGATTTCCCTTTGGGACATGATACGTTAGCTCCTTTTTGAGAGCTATGCAATCATCTGTCGTGTGACCATGGTCGACATGAAAGTCACACCATTTAGATTTGTCTTTCTTAGTGTCGTCCTGATCGGACTTCCTTGTCCATCGAATAGTCGCCTGGGCGGTCTTCAGAGCTTCGACCAAATCTTTAGTGGATCCTTTGAATCCATAAGAGGATATCTTGGGGTACTGAGAAAACTTGGTCGCGGTCTTAGCCTCAGCTTTCGTCTTGAATCGGACGTTCGAGATCTGGCGCGTGGGCTCTATTTTGGAAATTGCTTTTGTCTTGAACTCGGGCTTTTTCACACCTAACGACCTTTTGTCGTCGGTATGCTTGCGACGAAAGGCAGCGTCGTCCTCTACTCTCATGTACGCTAGGGTTCGTGCTCGGACGTCTTCAAAATTCTCCGGAGGATACTTGGTCAGGTCAGTGTATAAACCTGAGCTGTCGTCCAGACCACGCTTATAAGCTTTAATTGCAGTCTTGACGTCACAATTTCGAATGCTGATCATCTCCGCATTGAATCGATTGAAATAACTGCGGATAGACTCACTGGTCTTCTGCACGACGTAATACAGGTCACTGGTCTGCTTCTCCATCTTGCGACTGCTGGCGAATTGCTGGGAGAATTGGTTTACCAATTCAGCGAATGACCCGATGGACTTGGGTTTGAGATTGATCAACCCGAAGGACCGGTGAGAGTCGCACCGAAGTTTTTGCACATACAGACCTCCTGATACATATGTGGGATCGAGATCGTCCACATGATCTGCTTATACTGCGCGACGTGCTCTGTCGGATCAGTCACTCCCGAATACTTGGGCGTGAAGGCGGGGACGTTGTATTTCTTCGGGACCTCGATGGTCGCGATCTTATCGATAAAGGGTGACGCCTGAAATCCTGATCGAGGTTCGACATCAACGGGCACGGCTGCCCCAGGTAGCTTGGCGAGCAAAGATAGGACGTGCTCGTTCTGATCTTCTAGCATTTTCAATCGCTGGGCGACGGGTTCATTGGGGTCGAGATTTACCCCTTCTTGCGAATTGATTCCTGAACTGGTGCCAGTGCCATGCGATGAGCCATTGGCGTCTCCGTTGAAAGGAACAAAATACGGCTGCGACCCATTCTGAAACGGCTGCGACCCATTCTGAAATGGCTGCGATCCATTCTGAAATGGCTGCGATCCATTCTGCATGGGTGGTGGCCTTATATGCTGAGGAGGAACCGTCCTGAAATGGGGATTTGGATTGAACGGTCCTGGCTGCTGGTTCTGCATGAACGGACCTGGATGCTGATTCTGAACGAACGGACCTGATCCTGGACCTGGATTGTGGGCGAATGGCCTAGGACCATTTTAAGGTCCAAAGGGATTCCTTAGTCGTGCGATCTCCTCAGCTGCTCTGCGACTTTGCTCCGCCATGGTGTTGATTTGATTTCGAGTGACTTCAAGCTCCTGGTACATCTGGGCAATGACATGCTGCTGATCTCCAGGGGCTGCCCTTTTCCTGAAACAGAGAACAAAGAAAACTCCAAGAAACTGTTAGTAAAACGCACGTTTGTCGAAGATTTTCTCTTGATGAGGTCCCACTGATGGCGCCAAACTGTTAATGCCAAAAATCGCACCAAAGGGACAACTTAAGGTCGATGTGGACTTTAACAACTAATGAAAGGAATCGTTCGACAAAGGCGTGCGCCAAAGATAAAAATATAAATGAGACAGAGGATTAGATGACGCAAGAAAAACCTCAACGAGGAAAAAACCAGCGGACGACAGTGGATGTCGTCGCTGTACTATGGTCGCCAATCAGGGGCGATGTCCTTGATGTTCCTGCTGTCGATCGTACAGAGATTACAATACAAATGAAGGGAAAGACTTCGAAATGTAAAGTACAAGTGTTTGAAATGTAAAAACAGTGTGCGTCGTGTGTGAAAACAATGTGTAAACTGTTGGTCGAGAGTGAAAGTCGTGCGTCGAGAGCGATCTCTTTGCTTCGAATGAATATTCTTCGAGTGTTTGCGTTTGCTTCTGTTGTTCGATGTTCGGTGTTCGGTGTTCGGCGTTCGGTCTCTCTCCCTGTGTTATTCGATGTCCTCAATCTGAGGATTGAACTTGGGATTTATAGTCTTCGGATGATTTTAATTGAATCATTAAGATCTTTGATGATTGTTGTAATGGTCGTCGTCTTCAATGTGGGATTAGATGCTCATAACTAATTTCGTCAGTTATAGCCGTTGTCCATTAATGACTTTGACTCCTGCATTAATCACTGAACAAATATAACAATCGTATAACGCGTTAGTCGGCCGAGGTCGCATGATTCTACGCGACGATCGTGCGAAGTAGGCGACGTCGAGGTCGAGTGTCGTGAAGAACTCTCGACTTACTTTTTAGGAGGGATGACGGAGGTTTTTTGGTTCTTTGTCGGGACCTTATCTTAATACAAGATATAGTTCATAACATGTGTCTTACCTTTTCTGGTCGTGGTCGAGACCTGTGAAATTTTGCCCAAACAGAAGCCAAGAACAGATCATCGCCCAGATGCATTGGGAGCTTGAAAATGCGCGCCGGCAGATCGATGCCCTTGCTGATCAAAGTCGAAGGGCAGCCGAAGAAATCGCGCGACTGAGGAATCCATTCGGACCGCAGAACGGTCCAAGACCATTCGTTCATAATCCAGGTCCAGGACCGTTCGGTCAGAATCCAGGATCCGCTCCCTTCGTCTAAAATCCAGGTTCGGGTCCATTCGTTCAGAATCGAGGACCAGGACCGTTCGGTCAAAGTCAACAGCATGGATCGTTCATCCCAAATCCCCAGTTCAGGCCGATTCCTCCTCAGCATTTGAGGCCACCACCCATGCACAATGGATCTCAGCCATACTTTGTCCATTTCAATGGGGACGCCAATGGCTCGTCGTATGGAAAAGGAACCAGTTCACGGGTTAACCCCCCAACAGGTGTGAATCCCGATCCCAATGATCCTGTCGCCCAGCGGTTGAAGATGCTGGAAGACCAACATGACTGAGTCATGTCCTTACTCGCTAAGCTACCAGGGGCAACCGTGCCCGTCGACGTCGAGCCTTGTTCGGGGTATCAGGCATCGCCTTTCGTTGACACGATCGCGATAGTCGACGTCCCGAAGAAGTATAATATCCTCGCTTTCACGCCCAAGTATTCGGGGATAACCGATCCAACGGAGCATAATGCACAGTATAAGCAATTAATGTGGACGGTCTCGATCCTGCATATGTACCAGGAAGTTTGCATGTGCAAGAGTTTCGGGGCGACCCTCATGGGTCCTGCCCTCCAATGGTTGATTAACCTCAAGCCTAAATCCATCGGGTCGTTCGCCGAGTTAGTCAACCAGTTCTCCCAGCAATTCGCCAACAGTCGCAAGATGGAAAAGCAAATTAGAGACTTATATTATGTCGTACAGAAGGCCGGTGAATCTATCCGGAGCTATTTCAATAGGTTCAATGCAGAAATGATCAGTATCCACAACTGCGACATCAAGACCGCGATCGAAGCCTACAAACGTGGTCTAGATGACAGTTCGGGTCTGTACACCGATCTGACCAAGTATCCTCTAGAGAATTTCGAAGACGTCCGAGCCAGAACCTTAGGTTATATGAGGGTGGAGGACGACGTTGCCTTTCGTTGTAAGCACACTGACGATAAAAGGTCCCTAAGTGTAAAAAAGCCACAGTTCAAAACGAAGGCAGTATCCAAGTCAGAGACTGCACGACAAATCTCGAACGTCCGATTCAAAACGAAGGCAGAGTTCAAAACTGTGACCAAATTTCCTCAGTACCCTAAGATATCCTCCTACGGATGCAAAGGCACCACTAAGGACTTGGTTGAAGCCCTGAAAACCGTCTAGACGACCATCCGGTGGCCAAAGAAGTCCGACAAAGACGACGGTAAAATAGATAAGTCAAAGTGGTGCGACTTCCATGTCGACCACGGCCATGCGACAGACGACTGCATAGCTCTCAAAAAGGAGCTAGCATACCACGTCTCGAAGGGTGACCTCAAACATATCATCGATGACGTCGCTCGACCCCCGACTCCCGATCATGCAAAGGTCGTCAATTGCATCACTGGTGGATCCGACGTATGCGGTCTGACGTATTCTGCAGCCAAACATCATGCCAGCCAGGCACCTGATGACCGACCTACCCCTCGTTCATCAAGACCCAAAGGAGACCTGGAGTTAGAAGCCATGAAGATCACATTCGACCAAGACGACCTCGGTGACTCATATCGAAAACACCATGACGGATTGGTCATTCAACTCACAATTGGTAATTGTCTGACCCGACGAGTCTTGGTCGACGGAGGCAGTTCGGCAAACGTCATCTTCTTTGATACCATCAAGGTTATGGGAATCGATCGATTGGAAATCACCCGACGTTCGACAACCTTGGTCGGTTTCAACGGAGACGCGACGAGTACCTTTGGAGAGATCACTCTGCCTGTCTATGCCGGATGAATCAACAAGCAGACCAAGTTCAACGTCATTAATTGTTCGTCGGCCTATAACATCATCCTAGGTCGACCGTGGATCCATGACTTGAAATCCATTCCCTCGACGTATCATTAGACCATGAAGTTCCCTACGCCGTGGGGAGTCCAGGAGATCAAAAGTGAGTTGAAAGTCGCCCGTGACTGCTACAAGACCACCCTGAAGCCGCAGAAGCAGGCCATCTAGCAATTACAGGTCCAGGATGCTCCTGGGACAGCCGACGACTATCGCCTGGAGGAAGTCGTCCTAGACCAGAGCAAGCCTGACCAGATCGTCTTTATAGGTTCATCCCTCGATCCCTGCCTTAAGGAAAAGCTAATGTCTTTTTTGCAGGAACATGTCGATTGCTTTGCCTGGTCGCACGAAGACATGGTCGGCATAGACCCCAGTGTTATTTCCCACAAGCTCAATGTCGGCCCGTCATTTAAACCTATCAAAGAAAAGCGGCGGAAATTTGCCCCTGAAAGGAATAAAGTGATAAATGACGTGGTCGACAACCTCCTCAAGACAGGGAAAATTCGAAAAGTGAAGTACCCCGACTGGCTTGCCAATGTCGTGGTCATTCAGAAGAAAAATGGCAAATGGAGGGTCTGTATCGATTTCACATATCTCAATAAAGCTTGTCCAAATGACCCTTTTCCATTGCCATGGTCAACGCGACAGCAGGACATGAACTATTGACGTTCATGGATGCTTACTATGGATATAATTAGATCCTAATGCACGTCGAGGACCAAGAAAAGACTTCCTTCATGACAGATCGAGGTATTTATTGTTATAAGGTTATGCCCTTTGGACTAAAAAATGCAGGTTCTACCTACCAACGTCCGATGAATAAAATGTTCAAAGACCATCTTGGCGACACGATGGAGGTGTACATCGACGACATGCTGGTCAAGTCGAAGCAAGCAGTCGACCACGTCGATCATTTGAGGCAGTCGTTCGACATCCTCCGAAAGTATAGCATGAAACTCAACCCAACGAAGTGTTCCTTTGGTGTCAGTGCCGGGAAATTCCTGGGTTATATGGTCACTCGTCGAGGGATCGAGGCCAACCCCGACCAGATCAAAGCCATCGTCGAGATCAAATCTCCAAGAAATTTCAAAAAGGTCCAAAGGCTCACTGGTCGGGTGGCAGCTCTGAACAGGTTTATCTCTCGATCCTCATATAGATGTCATCCATTTTATAATGTCCTCAGGAAAAATAAAGGCTTCAACTGGACCGACGATCATGAGCAAGCATTGCAAAAATTAAAGGAATATTTGTCGTTGCCGCCTTTGCTATCAAAACCTCACGATAATGAGGTCATGCAGCTATATTTGGCTGTCAGTGTTAATGCCAAAAATCGTCCAGAAGGATAACTTAAGGTTGATTGTGGAGCTTAACAACTAGAGAATAGGAATCTTTCTACAAACCGTACGACAAAGACAAAAACTGTAAAAGAGACGAATGATTTTGGTGACGTCGGAAAAACCTCAACGAGGAAAAAACCCGCGGACGACTGTGGACGTCGCCGCTGCACTATGGTTGCCAAACAGGGGCGATGTCCTTATGTTTCAGGTGTCAAGAGTATAGAGATTACAATACTGTTGACTCTATTTTTAAATTGTATTCAAGATTACTTGCTTAAATTATAAAAGCCCTATTGTATATGCTTAAATTGTAAAAGCCCAAATTGTATTTGTGGGCTTTAGTGGATTATGGGCTTAGGCCTTAAAACCTAAGTATTTAATGTCTAATTTGTTAGAGTTTTAGGTTAAGCCTCAAAAAGTCTCTTAGCCTCCATCTTGAAAGAGTCATACGTATAGAGAGAAAGAGAGCTTCAAAAAGAGAGTGTTCTTAATTACTATCTTGTAAAATCCTCTTTATTAGTCAATATACACAGATTGTTGCTATTATTATTGTTACTTGTTGTATCTGGGATCCTACAATTGGTATCAGAGCAAAACAGATTCGAATTTGTGCTTCAATCCATTGATTTTTATCAATTTTTGAGAGATTATTGTGTTTTTGTGCAAAGTTGAGAGTTCTTCAAGTTCTTCATCTTTTTGGTTGGTTTTGGCCATGTTGGTTCCCGTTTTGTTTATACAAGATTATTAGATCTATTAGTTCAAGTATGAGTTTGATGCGGAAGCGTATTTGAAGAACTAACAGATATGATTGATAGATTTAGAACACAATATAAATAAACAGTGAACAAGAAATAATATCTGAAAGTTTACTGAATATATATATTAAGAACAGATTCAAGAATAGTGAGTAAGCAAAGCTTTTAAAACAGATATGACTATCAAAGTGTTTAAAGCTATGTGTTCTTGTGATGTTTTTCTCTCTTGAATTCTTGTTTCGATTGTTCGATTGATCGATCGATGGATAGGAAGAACTCAACATGAGTCTTCCTTATATACTACTCTAAGGGGACCATAAAGCATATGCTACTATTCACAAAGGACGGTATGAATAGTTGGACGGATGGCATGAACAGTTGGACGTGTTGTATTGCATTTAATGCAGCAGACGTCTATTATGTACTAAGCCCTATTGAATCCAATCAGAGTTTGACACGTTGCAGTTGGACAGGGCATGCTACCATGCAAGTTGATGAACAGGTCCTGTAACAGTAGCAAGATATTATAAATATCTTTCAAGTCTTTGTTGAAGACCGCAGTGGCTCTGTGAAGTGTCACAGTGGTTCTGCGGTTTGGTCATTAGAAGAGCAGTCTTCACCGGATTCCGAGTATTTGGTCTTCTTTGCGCGTATTACAGAGCTTCTGTAGGACGCCTCTTTAGATTCTGTAGCTTCTCGACCTTGATCTCTCGGTAAGTTCGGCAGAGCCTCTGAAAGAGGCTTTCTTCACTTAGCCTATTTTTCACTACTTCTAAATACTTCTATGATTAGGAAGATTGAAGCTAACAATCTCCCCCTAAGTAGTGAAAAATAAAAAATTGAACTCGAGTTTAATTAGGCTAAGTTAGATAAGACAGAGGTTAAACAATACCTCGAAAGTTTTTTCATTCAGAAATATGCCAGAGGCATTTTACATTTGAGTACAATGAAAGATAAACTTTTGACTTGGTTTGTAGAGATTTGAGGTTTGAGAATCATATTTTGGCATCTTTGAAATCGTTGTAGCTTCTGTTGTCTCTTCCGATTCTTCTGATCTCTTTGTAGAAACTGATGCAGAGTTCTCTTAGGCGGATTGTGGCATCAATCTCTCTGATGAAAGTATCTGCAGCATCTCTATCCATTTTCTCTGTACCTCTGTATTTTACAAGGGTTGTTCTGAACTTGTTCAGAGTACTAGTTGCGTACTTCTGACAGTCCATGCACACAAACAGTTTGACTTCGCCTTGTGGGTTTTTAAATACTAACCCGAATCTTGGTTCTGTAATGATAGAGTTGGGCACGACGTTAGGTGGGCAGCGATCTTCTGGTGGTCGTAAATTTAGATGTTTGAGACCAAGATCCTTTCCCAGTTGAAAATCTATCATACTGAAGATCAGAAGCTTTTCCCTCATTACTTTTCTTAACACTTGATAGGCTCTGGTGTTTGCCTTTGTGTTATAGTTGTCAGGTAGATCATAAGGATTGATATTTCTTAGGTCGGCATCAGCGAAGGTGGTTTCTGAATTGTCTTCTCTTCTGACTTTGTAAAGATTGTACCTGACCCTTGGATAGGTTCTTGTAAAGGAGAACCTGCAGAAGATTACCTTTTTGATCTTGTGGATTGAGAAGACATCTGCTTTGGTTCTTGGCTTTGTCCTTGTGAAGATGTTCTCAAATTCTTCTCTGATCCTTGAATCTGTCTCATGATCTGTTGGGTGATTGGTCTGAAAGGTTTGTTTGTAGAGGTATTTGTATACCACTTCTTCCATCTCTTCATGTGTTGGACCAGGTTGTAGTACTTGTCTTCTGAGACTCTCCATCTTTTGAACAATTTCTACAGCTCTGCCAGTTAGAGGAATGTCTGTCAGAGGCTTTAATCCATATGCCCAGTCCTCTTCTTCAGGCTTTGGAGTTTGAAAGGCATCAAAGGCGCTCTTCATCAATTTCTCTATAGGCTTGGGCAATGATTTCTTTTTCTTGGGCTATTATGTCAGTTCTACTTTGCCCTTGTCTTTGGCTTTTGGAGGTGCAGAACCTGTTTCTTCTGTAGGTTTGGAGGTTGGTGCTTCTGTTGGCTTGATGGTTGCCTCTGTAGGTTTTGACACTTGTGTTTTAGAGGACTTTTGTGGCGATGGTTCTGTTGGCTTGGGTTGCTCTGTAACCTCTGTTGGAGGTTCTTTGGTGACTTCTTCTGTGAGCTCTATTTCTGTTGGTGAAGATTGGACATCGAATCTTCTTGCCATTTTGAAAGCTAATGTGAACCTGTTCCTTTCTTCTTCTCTCTGCGACATTCGATCAGACATTGTATTGTGCATCTTTCTCAAAATAGAAAAAGCAGAGGTCGTTGCTCTTTTTGGTTTGGTGGCAATCGACTTTCTTCTTGGTATGGTTTGGGGTTTTTCTGTTGATTTTGTTGAAGGACTCTTTTCCAAGTTGATTACCACAGGGGTGGTTGTTGCCTCTGTGGTATGCTGATCAGCTTCTGGAATATTGGTTTCTTCAGGACTTGATTCCACAGAGATGGGTGTTTTCTCTGTGGTCTGTTGATTTTGTTGTTGATCTTGGGTTTGTTCTGGAGGGGCTTGACTGATTGGTTCTGCTGCGATTGGTGGAGCTTGTATTCCTCTAGTCGTAGTTTTCTCCCTTATATTCTCCCCCTCAGGATTATCTGATGGACCAGGATGGCCATCATCAGAATCATCCTGACTTTTATCAGAAGTACCCTCTGCTCTGCAGGAAGCTTTGGGTTTCTTTGGTAGTTCTGCTCTTGCGGCCTTCAACTTCGCACATACATCATCACAGAGGCCGAAAAGAGTTGCAAGCTCTGCTTCTGTGTTGAAGCGCATTCTGCCGACACTTTTTCTGAACTCTTTGACGTAGTTGGCATTTGCAGTAGTGAAGGAGACAATGCCTTCTGTGACCTGGTTTATGACATTCTGGCCGAGCTCTGTTAGCTGTGCTCTGGTCATGTAGTCTTTAGGCTGCATCAGTATTGTGTTGCGCATTGCTTCTGCTTGAACGTTTTGCAGAGCCTTTTGTAGATCTGCGGGTGTGATGCTCTGTCATTTGTTGGATTGCTTGTTCATTTGTTCAAGGAAATGTTTGACTGATTCCTTGAATGCAGAAGTTGCGGCAATTCCAAAATCTTTAGCAGCAGAAGTGGCTGTAGTTGTTGCAGTTGTTTGCGCAGAAGATTTCATCTCTGTGATGGCTGTTTTCACCTCTGTGGACAGATTATCCATTTTGGTGTTCAGATTCAGCAAGGCCGTTGATGTTTTCTCTGCAAAAGATGTGAAAGATCTTTGCAACTCTTTCATGGTTTGGTTCACAGAGGTGACAAGGGTTTGGAACTCATCCCTTGATACTTGTGTCCCTGGTGTAAGCTCTGGAGGAACACATTCGTCTCCAGAGTGAGTCCCTGCTCCTGGGACACCTTCGTTCACCCTTGTTTGTACGTTGGGGGTGGAAGGATTTCCATCTGATCTTTGAGCAGAAGCATCTAATGGTTCAAACTCTACAGAAGTTCTGTTAACGACATTGTCTAGATCCACTTCAGAGGTGGGTACTAGATTATCATTCTGTTGACTCAGAGACTTGTCTAGAGTATCTTCGTCATTGTGCTCACTACTTCTCTCTGAAAGAAGGGTTGGCCCTATTTTGTGCGTGGCAGAGGAAACGAATTCCTCTGTAGGGTGTTCTAGTGTGATCTTGGGCGATTGATCACGAACTATAGGTGAGTCTCTCTGAGGAGACTCCCTAGGAATGGATTCCCCGGTTTCTGTGGGCGCAGAAGTCGAAAGAGTGACTTCTGGCTGGTTGGGTTAGGTTTGGATCGAGCTGTGCTGCTCTATTTCAATAACTCCTTCTGCAGCTAGACCCGCAGAGTTAGATGTGTGGGTTGCACTGGGAGGGGGCGAGGGATGTGTGCCTTCTTCATCTTCGGCATCTTTTTCTTTTACATTTTCTTTTCCTCCAGATGTTTCTACCTTATCCTCTGTTGAAGTTCGTTGCTCTGTGCCTAAGAAGTCATACATTTGATGAGAGCCGTATAACTTCATGACATGTGGATGATAGAGACCTTTTCGTATCCAGACATCTTCTTCTTCGTCTGAATCTACCTCTGAGACCTCCATTCTTGTCTATGTTACTTCATCTCTATTCCACTGAGCTTCTGTTTGTCCTATTTCTTCTGAAGCTGGGCTTGGACTCCTGCTGTGAACGTCCAATCCTTGCTGAATGAAGGGGTTCTGTAGAATAATAGGTGTCTCGGCTGATTGATCTCTGGGTGTTTGATCATCTTCTTGCAGATGTGTGTCAATGCCGGAAATAGAGAAGTATTGTTCTTCTGGGGAGTGGTGGTCGAGAGGTTGTGCCGTCCACCCTGCTGTATTTAAAGTGTTGGCAATGTCAGGGTTCTGTAGGAAATCGTTAATGTTTCCTTGGTGAGCAAATCGACCTGGGGATTGATGGGGCGATTGATATCCCTCTTCTGTCATTTCTTTGACTGCATCTTCTTCTTCTGCAGTTCTTTCTTCTGCGATTGCTTCCTCTTCTATGGTAACCAATTTCTCAAGTGATTTACCATGCTTCTTTTTGGTTTTCCTCCTCTTAGGTTTTGGTGCCCCTTCCTCTGTAGTTTTCGATTTTCTTTTCTTCTTTAGTTTTGGAGATGAGGGAGGAGCAGAGGAGCCAATTTCTGTGGCATGAGGAGGTGAAGGTTGATCTTCTGCAGCACTTGTAGAGGTGCCTTCTGCAGTTTTCCTGTAACGTCCCAAAAATTACAAGAAATTTAAAATTTTTAAAGTAACATTTCTTTAATAAAAACTCATTTAATAATTCAATCATCTCATTTGCAAACTCATAATTAATATTCTTACGAACAATAAACAGCGGAATAAATGGCTAAAATTAAAATCATAAAAGTAATCAACTCTTCCTACGCGCCAGTGTGTACTTGTCACGCCTTGGAGCCACTCGTACCTGAAACCACAATTTTATTGGGAAAGGGTAAGCACGAAGCTTAGTGAATTCAGACACCATAAATAACACAGTTACTTCCACACCACCTCTAAACAGATAATTGCACATAAACAACATACAAGTCTACGAACAAATCATAAACATGCATACCTACACCATCCCACTCAAAGGCATAAGCTGGTCCACCCGACCACACAATAACCGTGCAAGCATTACCCGGCTCCCCCGGGTTCCTACGCCACCCGCGTATATAAACCTCGGCTCCGCCGAGTCACTACGCCACCCGCGTATATAAACCTCGGCCCCGCCGAGTCACTACGCCACCTGCGTAGTCATAACAATAAAGGTCCGACTAGACGCCCCACTATTTAGTCCCGCATCACAAACAATTAAAACTACCACACACGTAGAAATCGTAATGTAAAAAGTAACCGACATTAGTTATAGTGAGAGAACTCACCTCGTAAGCGCGCCTAGCTCACAAACAATAATTCAAGCTCCACAAATCCAAGATCACTTCCCGACACCTAAACGAACGTTAAAATGTATCAATACGAGGCCCGGACCCTAAAACATGACGCACGATTAAACTGTCGCTAAAACGACTTTTCGGTCTAACCAACCTGGTCTGTTCGGGATCTGCTCCGACCTCTCTAGGCCTGCTAAAACCAGATTATTTTTCCATAAATACAGAGTTCTATCTCTTACGGTTTCAGGGACATATTATACGCGTTCTAACGATTTTTCTACAATTTTATACGAATTTTCAAAGATCGGAACACAAAGCTGTCGGAAGTCCGACCTGCTGTGAAAACAGCAGTTTTTCGCCTAGCTAGAGGCCGAACCGGACTTTCGCTAAAACATGAAAGGTGTGCCCGGCACAGAATGTGAACCGTGGGCACCGGATTCGTCTCAATCCGAGTTACGAAGAGAAAGTTACGCGCGAAAGAAAACTGGACAGAAACTAATTATTACATAAAATGATAAAACGTTTTCTCCACCAAGTCACTAACGGTAAGAGGGTTCCGCCACCGGGTGGTTTCGAGGTCTGGTCGCGGCCACCACCCACTGCCCCTTTCCGGCAGCGATGGTCGCCGGAGGCGGCGGCGGCGGCCGACGGCGAATCTTTTCTCAAACTAACGATTGAACGACGAGGGAAACGACAAACGGAAAAACGGTTCTTACCTCGCGACGGCAACGACGGTGAAACTGCAGAACTATTCCGGCCACCTCTCCCTCTCGCCGCCGCACTTTCTCTCTTCCTCGTCGATCTCTCTCTCCGGCCATCTCTCCCTCTCGCCGCTGCACTTCCTCTCTTTCTCTCTACTTCCGGCGACTCCCTTTCTCTCTCGCACCTCTCTCGCTCTCTTTCTCTTTCCCTTTTCCGGCCGAACAGCGCTGGGGGCGCCGGTGGTAGCTGTGGAGTTTCACAGCGGTGGTCAGAAACAAAACCGAAGAGGGGAGGGGAAAATTCAATCGAGAGGAAACTGGAACGTGAGGGAGAGAGAGACTTTAGGGTTTAGCTTTTTTTTTCTCATATCCCTTCCTTGATTCCTAAGTCACGAACCAAAAAAATTACAAAGGATTATGGGTTAAGGTTTGGGTTGCATGGGCCGATCCTAATACAAAATTGGCCCTTGATACAAATGGCCCCTCAACTTACAAACCTCTCGCAACTAACCAAAATCCCGACATTTTTAACAATTAGGTCCGATTCGTCTAACCCCACTAACGGCAACCACGTTACATAAATCTTAAAAAAAAATAATAATAAAACGAAATTACATACCGGGACACGGGCTTTACATTTCCTCTTCTTTGATTTTGGAGTAGAGGCAGAAGATTTCGAAGAGGACTTCTTTCCCATGAGCTTTGCACGTTTGGCTATGAAGCTAAGTTGAATAGCCATGTGTTTTGCTAATTTGTTATCTTTTTCTTCTTGAGTGGAAAGAGGTTCTGCAATCATTGGTCCTAGGGGGACACCTAAACGCGGGGGTGTCATAGGACTCGGTTAGGAGTTCTATGATCGCGTATATACTCTTTCTTAAGGTTTTTATTCGAGGCATACTTCAGAAGTTTCTTTGACAGAGGTCTGCAGTGTGTGTAACCATCTACATGATCAGTGGGATATTTTTGCTCATTGGGAACTGCTTGGGAATTTGCCCTTCCATTGGCCATTTCTGTATCAGCAACAGAGGTTCGAACAAGACTCCCAGTATTCTTTGGAATTGTAGAGGTGGTAGAAACTTAGGATCGTTCTCTTTGACCCTTCTTGTGTTGTTCTTTCTGTCGATGGTGTTGATGATCTCTTGCATCATTATGGTCGCGTAATCCAGTGGGAGATCATAGTAAACCCCATACATGATGGTTAATATCTGATGTGAGCTCTGGTCAATACTGCCTATCTTCCCTGTCAGGCATCTGTTAAGAATTGAGAACAAGGTGTTCCACAGAGGTGGTAATCTGCCTCTGCGGAAGTCATTTCTCTTCCTCAGTGGTGTGTTGTACCCAAGCATTTCTAGAAAACGACAGATCTCATCGTCTGTTGGTTGCTCTGCGTACTTCTTCAATCCAAGAAGACCCCTTGTTGGTAGGTTGAATTCAAGTGAGAACATTGTTCTATTGAACTTGATTTCCAGATGCTCAGATTTGTCAGGTCTTGAAATGTACCCTTTGATAAGAGAATCATCTTTATCAAATCGACAACTTTGCCAAAACTGGTTCAGATATCTAACTGGAATTTTCTTTGGGGTTCTTGAGAGTAAAGGGAAGAGGATATGATTTTCCATTATGTTTAGAAGAATGGCATGGGCTTCGCCGAAAACAGTGGGTGAGGGGACCAAATAGCAATTGTTGGATTTGATTGGTAGTACTTTTTCGAAGTGATCCTTTGCTATGAAGTTTTGAAGATGTGTGGTCGGAGCAAAGTCTGCTGAATCGCCGGAATCTTCTAGTTCAATGTTTTGGGCAGGGTTTGGGTTTTCTGAATGTTCAGAATGAGCAGGTGGATGTTCTGGTGAGGTCGCCGTAGAGGGTGCAGGGGAGATAGCTTGAGAAGATGAAGCCATTTGGTACTGAGAATAAGAAATTTGCAGGTTTCGCAGGAGAAGAATGAGAGTTTGTAAAAAGTTTATTAGAGGGTAAGCTTGGTTTTTATAGGAGGGTAAAACGGTAGAATTCGAAAGAGTAAAATATATGGCAATGGATTAAAATTTGGAATCCGAACTCAAGTTAGAACAGCGGGTTCAACTTTCCACAGAAAACGTTCCATGTACGCCCAATGAAAATGGGACACGTAGGCCATGTCAGAGGATGACAGGACGTCGTGCGCGGCCCATTAATGCTAGGCGCGTGGGGTTATTCTTAGCCACATGTAATTCACTCTCAATAAAAGTAACCGTTATTACTACAGAAATGCCCAAGTAACAGATTGACAAAGCTTCTGTAGTTTACAGAAGCTCTGTGATCTTGAAAATCATTGATGTTTATCCCTTTCTCATATATCTCATTGTTATCATGACTTCTGTGGGGTTCCTTTTTAACCAAAACGTTTTGTAAAGGCATTGGAGAGGATCAAATAGGATTTTTAGTTAAGAATTTTTACTCGCAGAGGTTTTGTGGCTCTGTTGAAACTTGCAGAAGCTCTGAGAGGGCCAGCAGAAGCTCTATGAGGGCAAAAATCGCATAACAAAAATTCTATTAACTTTTCTGATCATCCAATTTTTGATATGTTTTAAGAGATGTTTTTCGGACATATTTGAAAGTTGGTGTCCGAAAAAATTGTTATGGAAAAGGTTTTGTTCGAGAAGGTCATGGTGAGACTTTTTGGTTTCCGAGATAACATTCCAAAAGATCGATAGAGGTTAAAGTTGCGATCTCAGAGCATATTTCTGCCAGAGCTTCTGTTGAGCTCAGCAGAAGCTCTATGACCTTAAATTTCTCATAACTCAAATTTTATGTAACTTTTTGATCTTTTTATTTTTGAAATGTTATCCTCAGTATATTTAGGACATATTTGACAATTTGTGTCCTAGAAAACTGTTTTCAAAAACCTTTTGTGCGAGAGACATACCTTTTGGTTCTTGTTTTCTCGGCAGTGATGTCTGACTTCTGTCGATATAGATTCATTGACATTCTTCTTTGGCTTTCCCTTGAAAGTTTTACCTCTGTAGATCATTTCAGGTCCCTTTTTGCTCCCCCTTGATCTAATCACCTCTGTAGATTAAGTAATTTCCTTTTGCTCCCCATTGACCTATGCTTGGATCAAAGAATGATATGTTTTGCATAGAACATAGGTCATATTTTCCAGAGGTTCTGTAGGGGTTGTCAGAGGTTATGAGTACACTTACAGAAGCTCTATGATTTTAAGAACTATTTAAGATTGAGAACTTACATACAGAAATAAATTAATTAAAGCAAAAATAATTAGAAATATATACATATTTACAGAAGATAAAGCTATACTTACAGAGGATTTTCACGTCATATTGATCATTCCTAACTTACCCACCAAGAAATTGAATCTTTTCTCGTCTAAAGCTTTGGTGAATAAGTCCGCGAGTTGGTATTATGTGGGCACGAAATGCATCTCGATTGTACCGTATTCAACATGATGTTTCAAGAAATGGTACCTTATATCGATATGCTTGGTTTTTGAGTGTTGCACAGGATTGGCAGAGATAGCAATGGCACTCTTGGAATCACAGAAGATGGGTATTTTGAATAGGATGTGGCCGTAGTCTTTTAGCTGAGTCTTCATCCATAGAACCTGAGAACAACAGCTAGCAGCAGCAACGTATTCAGCTTCTGCAGTGGATGTTGAGACACAATTTTGCTTCTTGGAGGTCCAACTGACTAGTTTACCACCTAGGAATTGACAACTCCCAGAGGTACTCTTTCTGTCGAGCATGCATCCTCCATAGTCTGAATCTGTATAAGCTTTAAGACTAAAACCAGAGTTCTGTGGATACCAGAGACCGAGATTTTTGGTCCCCTTTAGATATCTAAAGATTCTCTTCACAGCATCATAGTGTGATTTCTTTGGATTAGCTTGATAACGTGCACAAAGACATGTGGCATGCATAATGTCAGGTCTGCTTGCAGTTAAGTATAACAGAGATCCAATCATGCCTCTGTAGAGAGTGCATTCTACAAAGATGCCATATGGATCTAAGGATAACTTATTTCCAGTGGCCATTGGAGTTTTCATTGCAGAGGTATCAGAGAGGCTATACTTGAAAAGAATGTCAGAGACATATTTGGCCTGATTTATAAAAATTCCCTCTGATGTTTGTTTGACTTGGAGTCCGAGGAAGAATGTTAGTTCTCCCATCATACTCATTTCAAACTCACTATGCATGAGTTTTTCAAAACTTTTGCACTCTTCTGTATTAGAAGTCCCAAAAATTATGTCGTCCACATAGATTTGTACAAGCATTATTTCACTGTTTTTACGTTTATAGAATAAGGTAGTATCTGTTGTACCTCTGTCGTAGCCATTGACTAGAAGAAAGGTAGAAAGTCGTTCGTATCATGCTCTTGGAGCCTGTTTCAGTCCGTACAGAGCCTTTTCAAGGTAGTATACATGCCTTGGGAACTTTGAGCTTTCAAACCCTGGTGGCTGATTTACGTAAACCTCTTCTTGGATTTAACCGTTGAGAAAAGCTGATTTTACGTCCATTTGATAGACTTTAAAACCTCTGTGGGCTGCGAAGGCTAAGAATATTCTTATTGCTTCGAGCCGTGCGACAGGAGCAAAAGTCTCATCGTAATCTATGCCTTCTTCTTGTCTATAACCCTTGGCCACCAATCGTGCTTTGTTTCTGATGACCACTCCATCTTCATCCTTCTTATTTCTGTAGATCCACTTAGTCCCAATGGCCTGTTTCCCTCGTGGCAGAGATACTAAAGTCCATACTTTGTTACGCTCAAACTGCAGAAGTTCTTCTTGCATGGCGTCTACCCAGTTTGGGTCATCTAGTGCTTCAGAAATCTTCTTTGATTCTATCACACTAATAAAATTTGTAAAGAAACAAAAATTAGCAGTGGCAGACCTGGTTTTTACTGAGTCAGAAGGTTCTCCGATTATTTGGCTTGGAGGATGGCTTTTTGTCCACTGAGTGGTGCGTGGAAGATAGTCATCAATGTCATCGAACCTTTCTTCAGAAGTTTCTTGTGGATCTTCTTCTTGTATAGCCTCTGACGTTCTTCTTACCTTGGTAGAAGATTCTACCATTTGTGGAATGATTGGTATGAGTGGTGGTGGTGTTTGTTCCTCTGAGGACGTATAGTCTTGGTCCTCACTTTCTTCTGTAATTGGTTCTTCTGTGGATTGTGGAGTTTGTTTTTCAGCAGCTTCTGTGGTCGTTTTTCTTGATGTTTCATCTTCTGTATTTTCTTCTTCGGCATTTGCATCTGTAGTATTTATAGAAGAAGATGAAGCATTATTTGGACCAGTTAGAGTCATACCTGTAGGATTTTGTCCAACAGAGGATGGTTCTTCAGAAACTATGATGGTTCCAACAGAAGGATCAATGTCATCGTGGAACATCTCTAAAAATAGAAGATTCAAGTCTTCTTTCGTTTGCGAGATGCCAGAGGTTTCTCTTTTAAGTTCGAGTTCTGAACTGATTTGCTCAGAAGTCATTTGGAATGAATCATCAAAAGAAACATTTATACTTTCTACGATTTTGCGAGATCTTGTAAGGTATACTCTGTAGGCTTTGGAAGTGGCAGAGTATCCAATGAATTTTCCTTCGTCAGCTTTTACTTCAAACTTTCCTCTGGAATCTCTGTCGTTTAAAACAAAGCATTTACATCCAAACACATGGAAAAACTTGATGTTTGGCCGCCTTTTGTTGATCAGTTCGTAAGGAGTCTTGATGTGTCTTTTCACAATGGTTGACCGATTCTGTGTGTAACAAGCGGTAGAAATTGCTTCTGCCCAAAAGTTCATCGGTAATCCGTATGCTGATAGCATAGTTCTTGCGGCCTCCACGAGCGTTCGATTCTTCCTTTCGACTACGCCATTCTGCTGTGGAGTGCGTGCGGCAGAGAAGTTCTGTGATATTCCTTCTGTAGAAAGATAGGCTTCAATGACAGAGTTTTTAAATTCTGTGCCATTGTCACTTCTTAACTTCTGTATTCTGCATTCATAACGAACTTGGATTCTTTTCATTAGATTAATCAAGATGATTGGAACATCCGATTTCTTTCGAATAAATTCAACCCATGTGAAACGCGAGTACTCATCAATTAAGACAAGTGTGTATTTCTTGCCACCTAGGCTCTGTATGGCAATGGGACCACAGAGGTCGACATGAAGCATGTACAAAGGCCTAGTGCAAGACACATCTGTTTTGCCTCTGTGGGAAGCTCTTCTGAGTTTTCCCATTTCACAGGCAGAACACAAGTGATCCTTGTTAAATTTAACATTAGGCAAACCTTTAACTAGTTCGAGTTTGACCAGTTTATCCAAGGTGTGAAAGTTCAAGTGACAGAACCTGTTATGCCATAACCAGGCTTCTTTACTTTCGCAAGCTACATGGAAAACTTTGTCCTTGGTTTTTGAACAAAAGTTCATCAGATACAGATCACCTTTTCTTTCGGCTCGTAGAAGTTCCATTCATGTGTCTTCACTTTGCAGAGAGCAGAAAGTCCTTTTGAACAAGACATCAAATCCTGTATCACAGAGTTGACTTACACTGAGTAGCTTGTGTTTAAGGCCATTCACATATGCAGCTTTGTATACAGAGACGTTTTCCTTCTGTATGACTCCATAGCCTTTGATGTGTCCCTTCTTGTTGTCTCCAAAAGTTACAGATCCACCATCGTGTGTTTCTTTGTACGTGGATAGTAAACTTCCGTCGCCAGTCATGTGCCTTGAGCATCCGGAGTCAAGATACCAAACTTGCACATACTGCTTCTGTAAGACAATCACAGAGACTTAGGTACCCATATCCATATGGGTCCAATATTGTTAGAATTTTTCAAGTTTGCCTTAGCATTCTTGAAATACAATTTATCTTTTGTAGAAAGATCAGATTGTTTATCTCTAGGTTTTGACTTTGGAGTTTGAATTTTAGTGGAGAGTAAGCAATATGGACTTGAGAAGTGATTTTTCAATTTGAACATAAGATCAAAACAATGACAGTATTTAATATGAGACGTGATTTGTTTGAACTTTTCATTGAATTCATTGAACTGAGGCACAGAGGCATTACATTCGTTCTTAACATTAGATTTCCTATTACAAGAAGATCTATGAATACTAGAATGTTTTTTGCAAAAATCTTGTTTAGGTCCTGCTTTCTGTGAGTCTCTTCTGTGGTGAACGTCTGTCTTCACTGTCACAGAGGAAAGATATTTGTTAGCTTCAGGCCTTGAAGGTTTTGAAAATTTTGAGCTTTTAGGATTTTCAGAGGCCTTTTTCAAATTATCAAGCTCTGTAGAGGTTTTGACTTGTATACACATTTTGAGAAAATCTGTAACGTCCCAAAAATTACAAGGAAATTTAAATTTTCTAAAACATATATTCCATTATAAAACAACCACAATTTAATAAACCGTAACTCAATTAAAGTTAATGCCGTCAACTCAAACAGTCAAAAGAAGTTATGCAGCGGAAATATTATAAATAAATCTAAAAGTTTAAAAGTGTAAATTCCAACAATTCTCGGCGCCCGCGCTTTGTGTGTGTACCGTCAAGCCCGACTGCCGCTCGCACCTGAAATCACAACATATTGGGAAAGGGTAAGCTAAACGCTTAGTGAGTCCTACCACACACGCAGGTAGCAACCCCACATATATCGCTCCTACTCGCAAGTAGGTAACACCACTATCACCACGAATATAAACCACATAATAATTAACGTATAAATACAAGCTCAGTCCCACCGAGCCCTCGGTCCCACCGAGTACACAAAAATATGTTGATACAAGCTTAGTCCCACCGGGCCCTCGGTCCCACCGAGTACACAAAAATATGTTGATACAAGCTCAGTCCCACCGAGCCCTCGGTCCCACCGAGTAAGATAATATAGTTGTACTAGCTCAGTCCCACCGAGCCCCTCAGTCCCACCGAGGTGTACACAAATTACATACCATTCACATAATAATTCAACAATCACAACTATTTATCACATCCCAACTAGTCCACGTAAACACGTAATAACACGTAATAGCACGTAACACAAAATAACGTTACACATGAAATTCCTAACTACGCGGTGAGAGAACTCACCTCGAATGCGCGCCTAGCTCACAAACAATAGTCCAAGCTCCACAATCCAAAATCACTTCCCAACACCTAAACGAACGTTAAAATGTATTAACGCGAGACCCGGACCCTAAAACACGACGCACGCTTAAACTGTCACTAAAATGACTTTTCTGTCTAGCCAAACAGGTCTGTTCGGGACCTGTTCCGACCTCCCCAAACACAGAAAATCCTCAATTACATTACATCACCAGAAAGTGCTCTGAGTTAGGGTTCCAAGGACATATTATACTCCTCCTAACGATTTTTCTACAGTTTAATACGGATTTTACAAAAACGGTTCGCAGAACAGAGAAAACAGAACCTTTCAGTACAAAACGACGATTTGACCTAAGCTACGTTCCGAACTGGTTTTTACACAAAACATAGAAAGGTTACTAGACTCAAAATGGGAACGTTTGGCACCGATTTCGCCCCAATCCGAGTTACGAGGAAAACTTTACGGTTTAAGCAAAACAGTGGCAGATTACTAAATTTTCACATGAAATGACACTATTGATTATTAACCCGTTAAGTCGTGGCTTAATCCCAACAGACCCGAAAAGCATATGAACTACTGAATATGGGTTACCCTAGGCTGGACAACAGCCGTACACCACCCCCTTCCGCCTCCGGCGGCGGTGGTGGTTGGCGGCGTTTCTTTGACATACGATAACAACAAACGAGAAATAGACGAACTTACCTCGACGAACCCTTCGTCCTCCTCTTTTCCGACCAAACTTGCCGGCGATCGCCTCCTTCCTCCTCTCTCCTCGTCGCCGGCAGCAACCTCTATCATCCTCTCGGTTTCTCTCTCACTCTCTCGGCTTCTTTCTTGGCCGAACACACAACAAAGGGGGATGGGGAAAAGGGTTTTTGGGAGTTGTTTAAGTGAAAATGAAAGGGGAAGGGGGAGGGGATGACTAAAGGTTGTGGTGGTTACTAGCATGAAACCAAAGGGAAGGGGAAGGGGGAAGGGGGCGTCTCTTGGCTTATCCCTTGCCATACTTTGGTGAAATGCCCCAATTAGCCCCTCAACTTTCCTTTCCTTGCAAAAACCCAAAAAGGTTGACTCATTTAACTTTTTGGTCCGATTCGACTAACCCCGCTAATGGATCCCACGTTAAAATAAAAGCTTTAAAAAAAATAATAAGAAGAATATACACACCGGGATACGGGCTTTACAACTCTCCCCCACTTGGATCAGACTTCGTCCTCGAAGTCTCGACTGACGAATAAATCGGGATAGTTCTCGCGCATCTCCGCTTCGGGCTCCCACGTCCACTCTGAACCCTTCCGGTGCTGCCACTGGACTTTTACCAGTCCAATAACTTTGTTCCGCGAGGTTCTCGTTCTCCTGTCAAGAATGGCAACCGAATTTTTCACGTAGTTAAGCCGCTCATCGATCTGAACGTCCTCCAGAGGAATCACGGTAGACTCGTCAAATACACACTTCCGTAATTGAGAAACGTGAAAGGTGTTGTGAATCAAGCTTAGTTCTTCAGGTAACTCTAACCGGTAAGCCACTTTCCCCACACGGGCGATGATCCGGTAAGGCCCAATATAACGAGGCCCTAGTTTCCCCCGCTTACGAAACCGGATCACCCCTTTCCAGGGTGAAACCTTCAACAACACATAATCACCCACCTGAAATTCTAAGTCGGATCGCCTCTTGTCGACGTAGCTCTTCTGCCGACTCTGTGCAGTAACCAAACGGTCCCGCACCATCTGAATCATCTCGGTCATCTTCAACACAATGTCAGTACTCCATAACACCCGATGACCAACCTCGCCCCAACAAACGGGCCTCCTGCACTTCCTACCGTACAACAACTCGTACGGCGGCATGCCAATACCAGAGTGAAAGCTGTTGTTGTAGGAAAATTCTGCTAGAGGAAGGTGCTGATCCCAGCTACCTCCAAAATCGATAACACAAGCTCGAAGCATATCTTCGAGGGCCTGAATGGTTCGCTCGCTCTGTCCGTCCATCTGCGGATGAAAAGCCGTGCTAAAGTGTAACCGTGTACCCATCTCTGACTGGAACTTCTCCCAAAACCGGGAGGTAAAACGAGTGTCCCTGCCAGAGACAATCGAAACTGGCACCCCGTGCCTGGACACGATCTCACGTACAAACACCTCCGCAAGCTTTTCCGTCGAGGAGCTTTCCCTGATGGCCAAGAAGTGAGCACTCTTGGTCAGACGGTCAACGATCACCCAAATGGCATCGTTCCCACGGGGAGTCCTTGGGAGTTTCGTTATGAAGTTCATAGTAATCTTTTCCCATTTCCAAACCGGGACCTCCAACGGCTGCAATTTCCCATGTGGTCGTTGATGTTCCGCTTTGACCTTCCGACAGGTCATACATACCTCAACACATCTAGCAACATCCCGTTTCATGCCGGGCCACCAATAACCTTCACGCAAGTCTCCGTACATCTTTGTAGCTCCCGGGTGAATCGAGAACTTGGACTTATGTGCCTCATCCATTAGTACCTGCCGGTTCCCAACGATGAATGGAACCCAAACCCTACCATGTCGAGTTAACAACCCCCGACTGTCACGAACAAAATTCGGGATTTCCCCCGACACTCTTTCCCGCTTTGCATTTTCCTCCAAAACAACCACCTCCTTAGCGCTTCCTATCGACTCCAGAATCGGTGTAACCACTGTCAATCGCTGACATAAACCCCTCAGTGGCTCACCGACCGGATGTCGGTTGAGTGCGTCCGCAACCACGTTCGCTTTACCCGGGTGGTAAAGTATCTCGCAGTCATAATCCTTGACCACATCGAGCCACCTTCGATGACGCATATTAAGGTTCTGCTGATCCATCAAGTACTTGAGGCTCTTATGGTCAGTGTAGATCGTACACTTGACACCATAGAGATAGTGCCTCCAAATTTTAAGGGCAAACACTACCGCTCCCAACTCCAGGTCATGAGTCGGGTAATTTGCTTCGTGAGGCTTCAACTGCCTAGAAGCGTAGGCTATGACCTTGCCGCGCTGCATAAGCACGACACCCAAACCCTGATGTGAGGCATCACAATATACTACCAAATCTTCCATGCCTTCGGGCAAGATTAACACAGGAGCCTCGCACAAGCGCCTGCGTAGCTCCTCGAACGCCTTCTGTTATTCCTCACCCCAACTGAACGCCGCAGATTTCTTCGTCAATCGCGTCATAGGCATCGCGATCTAGGAGAAATCCTGATTAAACCTTCGGTAATACCCTGCCAATCTTAGAAACCTTCGCACCTCAGAAGGAGTCTTCGGCACCTCCCACCACATCACTGCTGAAATCTTAGCTAGGTCGACCATAATACCATCCTGATTCACGACATGTCCTAGGAACTGGACCTCTCGCAACCAGAACTCACACTTGGAAAACTTAGCGTATAACTTCTCTCGCCTCAATACTTCCAACACTTCTCGAAGATGCACCTCGTGCTCCTCCTTGGACTTTGAATACACCAGAATATCGTCGATGAACACAATCACCGATCGGTCCAACATCGGACTACACACTCGGTTCATGAGGTCCATGAATGCTGCCGGTGCATTGGTGAGCCCAAAAGGCATCACCACAAACTCGTAATGACCGTACCGCGTACGGAAAGCCGTCTTCTCCGTGTCCTCACTCCTGACCCGCATCTGGTGGTACCCTGACCGTAAATCAATCTTGGAGAACCACGAGGCCCCCTGAAGCTGGTCGAACAAATCGTCAATCCTTGGCAAAGGATAACGATTCTTTACCGTAAGCTTATTCAGCTCCCGGTAGTCTATGCACATCCGCTGCGACTCGTCCTTCTTCTTCACGAATAAGATAGGTGCTCCCCACGGCGAACAACTCGGTCTAATGAACTCCTTCTCGAGAAGCTCCTGCAACTGGGCGTACAACTCTTTCATTTCTGGTGGAGCCAGGCGATAGGGTGCCTTGGCCACCGGAGCAGCACCCGGAATCAGATCGATCCGAAACTCTACCTGTCGTTCGGGAGGTATCCCAGGCAAATCCTCGGGAAATACGTCGGTGAACTCCCGTACAACTGGCACGTCTTCCACAGACTCCTTCGCTTCCCCAACACTCGTGTCTATCACGTATGCCAAATACCCCTGACCATTATGCTGAAGGTACCTCCGAGCTCTCGCAGCCGAACATATGGCCGTAGTCCGTCTAGACGAATCTCCCTGTACTAACAGTTCTCCCCCGCTTGGGGTTCGAACTAGCACTTGTTTGTGACAACAAAGAATCTCCGCGTCGAACTTATCCATCCAATCCATGCCCACAATCACACAAAGCTCCCGCATAGCGATCGGGATCAGATCGATGGGAGACCGCACTCCTGAGATCTCTAAAGTGCACCCGCGAAACACGTCTATGACCGTCAAGGTCCTATCATCAGCCACCTCAACAACAAGAGGATGACTCAAACGTCCTACCACTCGGCCCAAACCCTCGCTAAAAGTGTGAGACACAAAAGAGTGAGTAGGCCCGCTATCAAACATCACAACCGCAGGCACCGAGTTAACTAGGAATGAACTCCCGTATCTGCTCACTAGTGAGTACAATACTCGCATTCGGTTCAACATCGTTGTTCCTCCTTGTGATGGTCATCCTAGGTAGTTAATACCACGAGCTATTAGTACATAATAACTCCTACTAACAACGCTCACACTCAACTCCTCGGATTCCTCATGACTTTCCCCGACTCGAACATTGATCCTGTGCTTCCGGTAGTAGGAGCTCTACTACTACCATCTACACCTATCACTGTCCGCTCCGAGTCCCATCCCGAGTACCCAAGTAGTTGCTCTCCCAAACAAAACCATACACGTATGTCCATACTGACGCATATACACACTCTTCCTAGCTCCCTAGGAATAAACATAATACCCCACTACCCTTGCTAGGGCGGAACCCCCACTAACCCTGACGAGTCGCCTCGTAAACGCACAGTTGTATACAGTGGAAACCAGATAGACATTCGAATATAAGATTCTATCCTACAACGGTTGGACTCAAACAAGAGCTGCGCAATAGAACTAAATCTAACATTCTAAGGCTATTCGGTTCCTACCGCATACAACCTATAGTGCATTCGCTTAACAACCTATCAAAGTTAGCATAAGTTCCTAATAGCAAGTAACAACCATACAATACAGTGTATTAAGCACCAAGCAATCTAGCATACATACTCCTATGTTCTAGAAAGCAAGTTAGCAGACGTACTCATATGTAAACGCTATTCCCAGCTCACTAGGAATTTCATCTCATCCCACTACCCTTGCTACAACGGAATCCCTGCTAGCCATAACGAGTTGCCTCGCGAATACCCAGTCGCATGCAGCGTGAATCAAATAGACATTCGAATACAAGATTCTATCCTAGAACGGTTGGACTCAAACAAGAGCTGCGCAATAGAACTAAATCAAATATTCCGAGGCTATATGATTCTGACTGCATACAACCTATAGGGCCTTCACTTAACAACCTACTATAACTAGCATTGATTCCTACTATCAAGCAGTCATCATACAGTACAGTGTAAACAACATAGGCAATCTAGCATGCATACCCTATGCCTAGAAAGCAATAAATACACTAAGCACTGTACCTTCCCACATAGCGTCGGCTGACTGTACACACTGCGCCCCCGATCACCGTTTCCCAAACGGGTTTTCTTTTTTCCTTTATTCTCAAAGATTTTAGTAAAAGAGTTTAAAACTTCATAGCCGCAACTTGAGACCAAACACACCGAGATGTGTTTGATTCACTCAAGCTGTGCTCTGATACCAAGTTGTAACGTCCCAAAAATTACAAGGAAATTTAAATTTTCTAAAACATATATTCCATTATAAAACAACCACAATTTAATAAACCGTAACTCAATTAAAGTTAATGCCGTCAGCTCAAACAGTCAAAAGAAGTTATGCAGCGGAAATATTATAAATAAATCTAAAAGTTTAAAAGTGTAAATTCCAACAATTCTCGGCGCCCGCGCTTTGTGTGTGTACCGTCAAGCCCGACTGCCGCTCGCACCTGAAATCACAACATATTGGGAAAGGGTAAGCTAAACACTTAGTGAGCCTTACCACACACGCAGGTAGCAACCCCACGTATATCGCTCCTACTCGCAAGTAGGTAACACCACTATCACCACGAATATAAACCACATAATAATTAACGTATAAATACAAGCTCAGTCCCACCGAGTACACAAAAATATGTTGATACAAGCTCAGTCCCACCGAGCCCTCGGTCCCACCGAGTACACAAAAATATGTTGATACAAGCTCAGTCCCACCGAGCCCTCGGTCCCACCGAGTAAAATAATATAGTTGTACTAGCTCAGTCCCACCAAGCCCTCGGTCCCACCGAGCCCCTCAGTCCCACCGAGGTGTACACAAATTACATACCATTCACATAATAATTCAACAATCACAACTATTTATCACATCCCAACTAGTCCACATAAACACGTAATAACATGTAATAGCACGTAACACAAAATAACGTTACACATGAAATTCCTAACTACGCGGTGAGAGAACTCACCTCGAATGCGCGCCTAGCTCACAAACAATAGTCCAAGCTCCACAATCCAAAATCACTTCCCAACACCTAAACGAACGTTAAAATGTATTAACGCCAGACCCGGACCCTAAAACACGACGCACGCTTAAACTGTCACTAAAATGACTTTTCTGTCTAGCCAAACAGGTCTGTTCGGGACCTGTTCCGACCTACCCAAACACAGAAAATCCTCAATTACATTACATCACCAGAAAGTGCTCTGAGTTAGGGTTCCAAGGACATACTATACTCCTCCTAACGATTTTTCTACAGTTTAATACGGATTTTACAAAAACGGTTCGCAGAACAGCGAAAACAGAACCTTTCAGTACAAAACGACGATTTGACCTAAGCTGCGTTCCGAACTGGTTTTTGCACAAAACATAGAAAAGTTACTAGACTCAAAATGGGAACTTTTGGCACCGATTTCGCCCCAATCCGAGTTACGAGGAAAACGTTACGGTTTAAGCAAAACAGTGGCAGATTACTAAATTTTCACATGAAATGACACTATTGATTATTACTAGCAAAGTCGTGGCTTAATCCCAACAGACCCGAAAAGCATATGAACTACTGAATATGGGTTACCCTAGGCTGGACAACAGCCGTACACCACCCCCTTCCGCCTCCGGCGGCGGTGGTGGTTGGCGGCGTTTCTTTGACATACGATAACAACAAACGAGAAATAGACGAACTTACCTCGACGAACCCTTCTTCCTCCTCTTTTCCGACCAAACTTGCCGGCGATCGCCTCCTTCCTCCTCTCTCCTCGTCGCCGGCAACAACCTCTATCACCCTCTCGGTTTCTCTCTCACTCTCTCGGCTTCTTTCTTGGCCGAACACACGACAAAGGGGGATGGGGAAAAGGGTTTTTGGGAGTTGTTTAAGTGAAAATGAAAGGGGAAGGGGGAGGGGATGACTAAAGGTTGTGGTGGTTACTAGCATGAAACCGAAGGGAAGGGGAAGGGGGAAGGGGGCGTCTCTTGGCTTATCCCTTGCCATACTTTGGTGAAATGCCCCAATTAGCCCCTCAACTTTCCTTTCCCTGCAAAAACCCAAAAAGGTTGACTCATTTAACTTTTTGGTCCGATTCGACTAACCCCGCTAATGGATCCCACGTTAAAATAAAAGCTTTAAAAAAATAATAAGAAGAAGATACACACCGGGATACGGGCTTTACAAAATCTGGACAGATAGGTATCTCTGTGATTTTCTCTTTTGGAGAAATTGTTCTGTTAAGAACCTCAGAGGAGAATTTAACATCCTCTGTGTCACAGCGAATTATCCCTGATTTAGAATCAGTCTCTGAGTCGTCAGAAGATGAATCGTCCTCATATACAGAGGTTGAGTCATCTCCTTCGACAGAGGCTGGATTTTCTGAGCATGTATCGTACGAGTTTTCTTCCTCTGTAGAAAAACTTTCATAGTTGGCAGAGGTTTCAGATGAGATCTCTTCAGCGAGAATTTGATCTATAGAAGATGTACAGAGATTTTCTAAAACATTTGATTTCAAAACTTCCAAAATTTCTTTTTCAATTGATCTTTTAAGATTTTCTTCTGAAAAGATGGGTTTAAACTCGGGAGCTTTTGCAGATAATTTCTTTTTGACATCTATCATACAGACAAAAGCGACCTGTGTTTGAGTCTCTGGTTTACCAAACTTGAAGATACAAATCTGATCTTGTGTTTTCAGATATTTCTTTGGTTTGATTCCACTATTGACAGATGGTTGAAGATGATGAATCTGTGTTTTCAAACCACAAATTGATCATCTTCGTATGTTTCCTTAAGTGAGGTTCTGCAGAGATTTTAACCCTTTTACTTACAGAGAGCAAGTTTGGAAAAGATGGTTTATTTGTATTTCCTATTACAAACAAAGAAGACAGAGTGTTGATCCCATTTTTGAGCAACAATAGAAGAAATATAAAGTCCATATTTAAATATAGAGATAAGATATACATGAAGAACAATCATAAAGAAACTTATCTCATATTCATTGATGATTAAATATGGAGAGGAGAAATGTTGAAGAACACCACACTAAACATGAAACGACTCTCATAAGAAACTAGTCTATGTGTGTTTTTGTGTGCTTTCCATATCTCTCACTTCTTGAAATAAGACTATGGACACCTCTTATATAGGGCCATTTACACATTAGATATTTAAGATATCTAAAATCTAGACAATATCTAAAATATCTATATACAATATCTAAGTAAATATCTATAAGAAAATATCTAAAACATTAAAATATCTTTATAAAACATTCATTTAATTAGGAGCTAATTAAAGCTAACAATCTCCCCTGATGTTTTATAAAGAAAGCATCATCTTATAGTCTCCCCTTTGCTTTCTTTAGAACCTTTGATGTTCCGTTCTTCAAGACTTCAATGCATCATGTGCTCCCCCTCAAATGTAGGCTCATCCACCGAGCTTTAAACGTGAATAACAGAGGATGGAGTGACATTTAAAATGTGACAAATGTAGCTTGACACCATGAAGAACCGTTGAGAGAACACCGTTCTTGAAAGCGGAAAGAGCATGAGTGAAATGTGATGCTTTCGGTGCAGCAAGAGTCCATTGACTTTGACACAGATTCTGACCATTAAGCACACTGATTCAGACCAAAATCAAAACATGAAAAAGTTTCACCTGTGTCTTAGGAATTCAACGAAACTAGACTCATGCGAATCGGATCACCGAGTAGGAAGTTATGCGCGTGTTTCTGAAACAGTGCAAAGCTGACAGCAAGTAAACAAAAATCAGGCTCTGAGGTTGAGTCGCAGAGGTTCAGTCTACAGAGGCTCTGTCGGGTTTCACAGAGGTTCTGTGGTGAACAGTACCACAGAGGTTGGTCGCGTGCGGCAGAGGTTTGGTCGCGTGCGGCAGAGGTTTGGTCGCCGCTCGGCAGAAGCTTAACAGAAGTGTTACACTTACTTTGACACTGATTTAGACCATTTTACCTCTGGAGTTTGCAAAAACTCAAAACACAAACAACTTTCATTAGTTTGTTATCTGTTCAGATCATCTTGAATCACCTCTTTTCGAGCTCGTACGACAAAGATATGGTTGATTTACCACAGTCGCGCAGATCTGTCCATCAGCTTTCCATCAGCACACTGTTGTCTACTTCAACGATGCATATGACCCTTATAAATTTCGAATCTCTGAATTCTCAAAACATGAAAGCTGTTCATCAATGTGTTTTGAATCCAGGTCCTTTTGAATCGCATCAATCGGTGTTTTTATGAGTGAGATATGATCAGTTTAATACAGCAGCGCAAATCTGTCATTAAATTTGATTTGATGTAAAAGATAAGACGATCTTCATTTAATTCTTAAAACCGTGAGTGCAAATAATTCGATTTCTAATTGATCAAGTCAGAAAACTAATTAGAAGAACTCAAAGTTTTAAAAAAACGTTTCAGATCAGACTTTGAACATGTAACAAAACATCAAATCTTTCTCAAACAACTTTCTCAAAACCCAAATGATTTTGTTATCCATATATAAATGTTTATGAGCAGCGGAAGACAAAAAAAATATGGATCAAAGATAGTCCAATCTTGAAAATAAAGGTCAGATCAAACAAAGATCAACAACCTTACTACCAAGATGTAAAAAGAATTGCTATGGACTTAAGCACACACAAGGATGAGATCATATATCAACCATCTACTTAGTGCTTATCAAATAAAACCAATGAATGAGAAAGAATCAAAACACACACATGAAGTATATCAGAAACTAAACCATCTAAAACTTCCATTGTTGCATAGATGATCGATTTTGAAGAAAAGTTTCTTCAATCGGCTCTGATACCAATTGTTGGTTCCCAGTTTTGTTTAAACAAGATTATCAAATCTATTAGTTCAAGTTTGAGTTTGATGCGGAAGCGTATTTGAATAACTAACAGATATGTTTGATAGATTTAGAACACACACTATCAAATAAACAGTGAAGAGAGAATATATTTATAGCACAAAGACCCACTGTATTTAATATATCAAGAACACTTAGTACAGATTTGACGCTAATTGAGTGTAAGTGTTTTGTGTTGTGTGTTTAGTGATTGTGTAAACTTGTAAAGTGTGAAAACGGTGATTCTTAGGAAGAACTCAACATGAGTCTTCCTTTTATACTACTACAAAAGATCTATTCTAGACAAGAGACTGTTGCTACAGGAAAGAAGAGATGGTATGAACAGTTGGAAAACTGCAAGCATTAAATGTCGCAGACGTCTATGTTGTACTAAGCCCTATTGAGTCCACTCAGAGTTTGACACGTGTTGAAGTTGGATAGGGCATGCTACCATACAAGTTGATGAACAGATCCTGGAATAGTAGCAAGATATTTCTTTAACAGTGATAAGATATTATAAGTATCTTGAGTCTTCAGTGAGGATAACAGAGGCTCTGTAATGTGTTGCAGAAGTTCTACGGTCTGGTCCTTTGTAGAGTAGTCTTCACTGGGTTCCTTGTCTACTGAAGTTGTCTGCAGAGGCTCTGTTATTGGTGACAGAGGTTCTGAGGTCTTGATCTTCTGTAGCGTTCTTCTGTAGTTTCTTCGGTCTTTGATCACTCTTGATCAAAACTTCCTTTGCTTCTTCTTGGATGCCCGGCAGAGCTTCTGTTGCACTCAACAGAGCTTCTGTGGAAGTTCTTCTGTACTTGGCCATTTTTCAATACTTCTAATATTTCATAATATTTGAGCTAACAATCTCCCCCTAAGTATTGAAAAATAAATTTTGACTTTTTAGGCTAAGTTAAGATAGACAGAGGTTAAACAATACCTCAGAAGATTATTTCTTTCATTTGGAATTTATGCCAGAGGCATTTACATTTGAGTACATTAAATGAACATAAATAAAACGTTGACAGAGGTTCTTTGAAGAGACTCAAATTTTTGCATTTGGGAAGTCGTCGTACTTTCTGTTGTCTTTTCCTACTTCCTTGAGTTCTTCATAGAATTTGAGGCAGAGATTTCTTAAGCCTAGTGTAGCATCAATCTCTTTGATCATAATCAGAGCAGATTCTTCATCCATAAGCTCTGTTGCTTTGTTCTCCTCTAGTATTTTTCTGAACATGTTCAGAGTACGGTTTGTGTACTTCTGACAGTCCATTGTCACAAACGGTTTAAGTTGATCAGCAGGATTCTTGAATACTAACCCGTACCTTGGAGTTTTGATGATCGATTTGTGTATGGCATTGGGTGGGCATAAATCCTCTGGTGGTCTGATGCTTAGAGTAGTCACGCCTAGATCGATGGCTAGTTGAAAGTCGAGCATGCTGTAGATTAGGAGCTTTTCACGCATTGCCTTTCTGAGAACTCGATAAGATCTTTGGTGGCAGTCGTCATTTAAGTTGTCTTTCGTCCATTGCAGAAGGTCAGGTAAGTCATAGGGATTGAGGTTTCGGATATCAGCATCAGAGAATTGATTCTCTGATCTGTCAGACCTTTTGACTTTCCAGATTGTATACATCGTATGAGGATAGGTTCTCATTTTAGAGTATCTACAATAGATTACCTTCTTTATCTTGTGAATGGAGTAAACTTGATTGACCGGTTTTGACTTTGTAGAGGTGAAGATGGCATCGAATTCTTCTCTTAGCTTCTGATCTCGGACATGAGCTGGCAGATCGCTCTGGAAGTGCTGTCTGTAGAGATAACTGTAAACATGCTCTTCCATTTGTTCAATGGTTGGAGTAGTTCTTAGAGTTTGTCTCCTTAGCTTATCCATTTGTCGAGTGATGTCTGCTACTTTACCTTCTGTTACCTTAGCTGTGGGATCCAGTGTTGGGTTTTCTGACAGAGGTTTCAAGTTGAATTCCCAGTCTTCCTCTTCGGGTTTAGGAGTGATGAAGGCATTAAAGGCACCTTTCATCAACTTCTCTGTTGCAACTGGCATCTTCTTCTTTGGTTCTTCTTCTGTCATTTTTCCCTTGCCTTTATCTTTTGGTTTTGAGGTTTCAGAGGTTGGGTTTTGGATTTGTGTGGGTGGCTACTCTGTAGATTTGATAGTTAGAGGTTCTGTGGGTTTTGGGGTTGGATGCTCTGATGTTTTGGTTGTTGCCTCTGAAGGTTTTGATACTTCGGGTTGTGAGGTCTCTGTTGGTGAGGAGTCTTCGGGTCTTGGAGGTGGAATGTCAAAACGCTTTGCTGATTGAAAAGCAGATACAAATTCCATTTTGCGAAGAATGAACTCTGCTGAGCGTTTTGGTCTTTGGGGTTTTTGAGCTATGGTTTTGACTCTAGTTTTGCGCGGGATTGGTTGTGGGCTTGGTGTTGGTTCTTTGGGTGAGGGTGGAGTTTGTTCTGTGGATGAGGATTCAAGAGTGATTACCTTAGGTTCTGTGGTTGGTGTATCCTCTGCTGAGATAGAGGTGTTTTGCCTCTGTTGAGTTCCTTGTGTTTCCTTCGGAGTTTCTGTTGTAGAGGGTTCTGCAGTTTTCTCTGTAGTTTTTGCGGAAGCAGTCTCTGTTGTTTCCTTTGATCTCTCCCCCTCAGGATGACCAGATGCACCATCATCAGGATCATCCTGCCTTCTTTTAGCAGCAACTTCTGTTCTGCAGGTGTCTTGAGTTGCTTGCCTTGCTGCTTGTTTCTTCATTGTTTCAAGGTAGATTGCGATCGAAGTCTTGAAGGTTGTGGTTGCTCTTTTCTCGAATTCTGCAGCAGTTGTTTTGGCAATGTCAGTGGCAGAGGTGGTTGCAGCAGAAGCTTCTGTATGTGACTTTATTTCTGCAAGGGCTTCTTTAACTTCTGTGGATAAGGTATCCACTTTGGTATTTAATCCTGTAAGCGCGCCTGAAGTTGAATCAGTAAAAGTCGTGAATGAGCTTTGCAACTTATTCAATGTTTGAGTTACAGGGGTTACAAAGACTTGGAACTCATTCTTCGTAACATGTTCCTCTTGGGTAACCTCTGGAGGAACAACCCCTTCTCCAGAGTGAGTCCCTGTTCCTGGGACACCTTCTTTCATTCCTGTTTGATCGTTGAGAATGGAAGGATTTCCTTCTGATCTTCGAGAAGAAACAAGAGTTTCAGTCTCTACAGAAGTTCTGTGAAGAACAGTGTCCAAATCCACTCTAGAGGTGGGTATCGGAATGTCCTTCTTTTGACTTGGAGACTTGTCTAGAGTCTCTTCGTCTTTGTGCTTACTACTTCTCTCTGAAAGAAGTTTTGGCCCTATATAGTGCGTGGCAGAGGAAACAAATTCCTCTATTGGGTGTTCTAGTGTGATCTGGGGCAATTGATCACGAACTAAAGGTGAGTCTCTTTGAGGAGACTCCCTAGGAATGGATTCCCCGGTTTTTGTGGGCGCAAAAGTCGAAAGAGTGACTTCTGGCTGGTTGGGTTGGGTTTGGATCGAGCTGTGCTGCTCTATTTCAATAACTCCCTCTGCAGCTAGACCTGTGGAGTTAGATGTGTGGGTTGCACTGGGAGGGGGTGAGGGATGTGTGCCTTCTTCATCTTCGGCATCTTTTTCTTTTTCATTTTCTTTTCCTCTAGAAGTTTCTACCCTATCCTCTAACCTATTTTCAGTAATTTTACCTATTTGGACCTCTTCTTCTGCAGTTTCTTGTCTTGGCAGAAGTGAATCAAGACCCTTTGTGATTGTATGGGTTTGTAGAGGTGAAGGTTGAGGTTGTTCTTTTTCGATTCCTTCTGTAATTGATTGCGGAGGAGAAGAAAGTTTCTTCTTCTTTGATTTCCTTTTCTTCGGTTTAGATGCCCCCTCCTCTGTAGATTTTGACTTTCTTTTTCTTTTGGAAGAGGGAGGGGCAGAGGGACCTTGGGTTTCTGCAGGGGGTTCTTTGGTATGTTCAGTGGGTGGAGAAGATGGTTCTGCAGGGGGTTGTTGAATAGCAGAAGCAGAGGCAAGTGGTTCCTCTGTATTGGTCTTGGTTTTCTTTCCCTTTTTCTTCTTCTTCTCTTTAGATCCCTCAGAAGATTTCCTCTTTGAAGGATAAAGGTCTTTCCTTATATTTTTTAAGTTTTTCTGGTTGGCCTTGTGTTTAGCCAACTTTATCTTCCATTCTTCCTCTGTTAGTCTTTCTACAACACTACCTCCTATGGGTATTCCTATACGCGGGGGGTGTTACAGAACTGGGTTTAGGAGTTCTGTAAACGCGTGTGTACTCACTAACTAGTTCTTCATTACTAGCATAACCTAACATTACCTTTGACAGTGGCCTGCTGTGCGGGTAGCCGTCCTCATGTTCTGTAGGGGTGTTTTTAGACATAGGAAATTGCTTAGGTTTGGGACCGTCCATTGGCCATTTTTGGATAAGGAGTAGGGGTTCGAAAAGTACACTGAGGATTCGCTGGAACTGCAGAGGGGGCAACCAGTTGTGATCAGATATTTTGGCTTTCTGGGAGGCGATTTTGCGATCGATGGTGTTGATGATCTCTTGCATCATTATGGTGGCATAATCTAGTGGTAGATCATAGTACACACCATACATGATTGAGATAATTTGAGGTGAGCTTTGATCGATGCTCCCGATTTTTCCAGTAAGGCAACGATTTAGGATGGAGAATAAGGTATTCCACAGAGGGGGTAGTCTTGCTCTGCGGAAATCGTTCCTCTTTTTCAACTGTTGGTTGTACCCTAACATGTGCAGAAAGTCGACAAGTTCTTCATTTGTTGGTTGGGGGGCATACTTTTTGATTCCCATGAGTCCTCTTGTTGGAAGGCCAAATTCTAATGAGAACATGGTGCGGTTGAACATCAGTTCAAGACTCTTACTTTGGTCAGGCTTAGAGATATAGCCTCTTATCAAATCGGTGTCAGCGTCATAACGACAAGATTGCCAAAACTGATGTAGGTAACGTACAGGTAATTGTTCAACGGTTTTGCTAAGAAGAGGGTAAAGAAAGTGGTTCTCTAGGATGTTTAGCAGGATGGCATGTTCTTTACCAAAAGCCGTAGGAGAAGGAACAAGATAACAATTGTTCGATTTAATGGGAAGGGTTTGCTCGAAATGGTCATTAGAGAAAAATTGTTGCAGGTGGGTAGTGGGTACAAAGGATGCCTCGTCGCCGGAGTCATGTCTGTTTGTATCGGCGGCAGTATGTGAGTTGTGGGAGTGCTCAGAATGTATTGGAGAGAGTGGTGGAGAGTTCATCGGTGAAACGTGAGTAGCTTTGGAACTGGAAGCCAATTGTAAGTTTGAAAGTTCTAGGTTTTCAGAAAGAAATAAGCAAGTTCGCTGGAGAAGATGAGAGAATAGTAAAGTTTTGAAAGTTATTTTAACTTAGGTTTTATACTGTGGTAACGGATAGAATTTGGAACGGTGAAAATGTGAGAAAGTTAATAAAATTTGAGGTCCGCACTCGAGTTCATTTGGCGTGGAGCAAGTTTCCAGGACGACGTTATATGTACGTCAATGAAAACTCGACATGTCAATAGTGTCAGTGATGACGAGACGTTTTAGGCGGCCATATTAAATGAAAAGCGTGTGGGTTTAAATTTTCACCACAGAAAAGTTACCGTTAAAAAGTTACCGTTACAGAAGTTCCTAAGTGAAAATCTTTACAGAAGCTCTGTGATTTTGAAAAACTTTTATCTCTGTAGATTGTATCTTATGAAAATTTGTTTGAAAAACACAAGGAGAGGATCGATAAATCTTTAGTAGAGAAATAGTCCAACAGAGGTTTTTGGACCTCTGCCAGAGCCAGCAGAGGCTCTGTTAAAGGAAATTTATAATAACTAATAATTTATAAACATTTTTGATCGTCCAAGTTTTTGATCAGATTTAACAATGTATTAGGACCTATTTGAAAGTTGGTGTCCTAGAAAATTGTAAATCTCAAAGATTTTGTGCAGCAGAAGTCTTTTGAAAGATTTGAGTGATCTACAGAGGTTCTTTGGATGAAAGTAATCTGTAGCTTAAGACTTCTGTAGCAATGTGCGTGCAATTGGTTTCCGAGATGACATTCCAAAAGATCGATAGAGGTTAAATTTACGATCAAAGAGCATATTTCTGGCAGAGCCTCTATTGAGCTTAGTAGAGGCTCTATGACCTTAAATTTCTCATAACTCAAATTTTATGAAACTTTTTGATCTTTTGATTTTTGAAATGTTATTCACAGTATATTTAGGACATATTTGACAATTTTTGTCCTAGAAATTTGTTTTCAAAAACCTAAAAGTACGAGATACCAACCTTTTGTTCTTTTAGTTTGGCGAGTGTGATTTCTTCTGTCGCGTTCTTAGCTCCCCCTTGACTTATAAATCTCTGTAGATTCAACAAGGTCTCCTTTTTCGCTCCCCCTTGATCTAACAACCTCTGTAGATCAAGTGTCTTCTTCTGCTCCCCCTTGACCTATGCTTGGTTCAGAATACGATAAGTTGTGCACAGTACATAGGTCAAGATCATCAGAGGTTCTGTGAAGGTTGTCAGAGGTTCTGAGCAGACCTTACAAAAGTTCTGTGATGTCAAGAACTATTGTAGATTTAAGAATTTACATACAGAAAATAATAAAAAAATATTTACAAAATATACAGTATCTATGTTATACTTACAGAGGTTTTGGGTACCCATAACCGTATGGGTCCTATTGTATGAAACGCCTTTATGCATTTGTCATACATACCAGAAATGAAAGGCTTTTTGTCTTTTTGAGCATTTTGAACAGGTATAGAGCCTTTCACTATCCAAACCTTTTTCACCTTTTTAAAAGTTTGATTAACTAATTTGTCCAACCTATGATCATGCAAAAATTTCGATGTTGAGGTCTGAAGTTTTGAAAACATATTAGGCTTAAAAGATCTTTCACAATTGAATTTCCTGGTCCGTTTAGCAAAAGTATTCTTTTTCCTTAAATTTTCCTCAAGCATCTTTTGGAGATTAGATTTGCATCTTTTCTCCAACATGATTTCAGTTGATAAATTAGAGAGTCCTTTTGTTAGTTTGGATATTTCTGTTTTAAAAATCCTTCTCTCTTTTTCAAAGTCATCTTTTTGACTTAAATCTTGAAATCTTTGAACCTTCAACTGTTCAAGGATATTCTGCAATTCTGAGATTTTATAAGTAAGCTTCATCGACTTTGTTTCAAGAACAGTTTTCTTCTCTTCATAATTTCCTCTTTCATTGACCACAATCTTTTCAAAATTGAAAATTAGTTTAGAGAAGTTTAAACATTTTAGTTCAAGTCTTTTCTTTTCTTCATCTGACAAAGATAAGTTCCTTTTTAGTTCAAGATTTTCACAGTTTAAGTTTTTAACAGATTTTTCAAGTTTAGCAATTTTATCAGAAATAATAAAAATGATTTTGTTCTTTTCATCTAGTTCTTTTTCAATAGAAGGAATTATTTGGCGAAAATTTGTGCTGAGTTTTGAATAAAAAATTGAATCAACATCACCACAAAATTTCATTCTGGACATTTTAAATGAAGTTTTTAACGAAAGAAACAGTTTCTATGATGTTACCAGATCAAAAAAATCGAAAATGGCAGTAAAACAGAATCTGTTTGAAGGAATGAAGAACAGGTTAAAAACAGACAATTTCTATCAAAAATCTTTGTAAAAACGAGGATCACTTGATATTGAAAATCAAGCTTTGCTCTGGTACCAATTGTTGATCCCATTTTTGAGCAACAATAGAAGAAAATATAAAGTCCATATTTAAATATAGAGATAAGATATACATGAAGAACAATCATAAAGAAACTTATCTCATATTCATTGATGATTAAATATGGAGAGGAGAAATGTTGAAGAACACCACACTAAACATGAAACGACTCTCATAAGAAACTAGTCTATGTGTGTTTTTGTGTGCTTTCCATATCTCTCACTTCTTGAAATAAGACTATGGACACCTCTTATATAGGGCCATTTACACATTAGATATTTAAGATATCTAAAATCTAGACAATATCTAAAATATCTAAGTAAATATCTATAAGAAAATATCTAAAACATTAAAATATCTTTATAAAACATTCATTTAATTAGGAGCTAATTAAAGCTAACACAGAGGTTTAAGTTTTTTGCCTTCAACACCTAGAGTAATATCATCGTACCCTATACCTCGTCTTCCTATTTGTGAGTTTACTTTCTGATACACCTTCTGTGCATCTTTATAGTTTTTAAGTAAAACCTCTCTTCTGAGTAGATCTTGCCAAAGTACCTCTCTCTCTTTTTGAAAGTATTCTTTGAGAGCTCTTATGTCAGTTGTTTCACTCCTAGAAACTGAAAGCTCTTTAGTTTTGACTTTTAAAGCAGGGGTTAATTCAGAAATTTGCTTTTTTAAAGGATCTACATTTTTGCTCCAATATTTTTCTACTCTTTCCTTTTCTTAAAAAATTTTAGCTTTTTCATGAGTGAGAAGCCTTACTTCTCTCTCATTAAAGGTGAGTCTTTTCTGAATACTTTCATTTATCTCTTTGAGTTCAATCAGTTCAATGTTAAGTCTAATTGAATCATTTTCTACATATTTAATACAAGAGGTAGAGTTTGAAATGAATACCTCATTTTCAGTGCCGGAGTCGACTTCTGCCATGCCACGGAACAGGGCATTGGTGGTGAATTCATCATCAGAGGTAGAGTCTGACTCGAAGTCCTCCTTATTTGCTTCAGAATGCCCTTTGTTAGCCATTAGGGATTTTTGTGCATAATATTCAGCCTTTTTTTTTGTAAAAAGCTGAGTCCTTCTGTGGGCGATTTTGTCTACTTCTGCATTCTTTTGCGAAATGGCCTGGCTTGCCGCAGTTGAAGCATCCTTGGGAGGTGTTTCCAGTTCGATCGTCGGAGTAATGACCAGGCTTACCACATTTGTAGCATTCTTGTGTGTGGCCTACCTTGTCATCTGACCTCTGTCGGTCATTTCCTCTGTAGTTTCTGTCGCTCGACCTCTGTCGGTCACTTCTGTAGTCTGACCTCTGTCGGTCACTTGATTCTTCTCTTCTTTCATCATCTCTTCTATCTCTCTGGTTGTCTCTGCTATATCTGTCATTTCCAAAATTTCTTTGGTTACCTCTGAACTCTCTTGTCAATAGAGCCAATGATTTAGCTAATGACGCAAGAGTTATTTCTTCCTTTATCAGCTCGTCTTCTTCGCTATCAACCATCACTATCTTCTTCTTCTCCTCTGTTGCCCTCTCATTTCTTGGTCTCTCTGTAGCCTCTGTTGATTTACTAACCAATGCGTATGGTGCAATGGCTATTTTTTTAGCCTATGCTATTTGAGGCTCTTGTGCAGCTAGTGTTCCATAGAGATCAGAGAGTGTCCATGAGTCTAGATCTTGGTTTGTTTGTAAAGACATAGACAGTTGAAGCTACTCATCATTCAGACTCTTTAGAAACATGACGTTATTTTCTTCCGAGGTTCTGTGAATGCCAGACTTTCTACATTTGTTTATGAGAGAGTTGAACCTGTCGTACGTTGTTTGCAGAGATTCTGTTGCAGAGGCTCTGAATGCATTATATTCACTTATGTACTGTGCCCTTCGGTTCTTCTGTGTTTTAGCACCCCTTTCCAACTGTCTTTCTAATTCTTTCCAAAGATCGTGCGCAGTTTCGCATGCATCTAAGGATTGAAAAAGCTCGTTAGGGATAGCCATTATCAGGATTCTTTTTGTTTTCTGTGCAACTTCATCTTCTGCCTTATCTTCATTTGACCATTCTTCTTTTGGCTTTGGTTTTTGATGTTCAGGGATTTCAGGAGATTCAGCAGTGGCTGGTACTCGTGGTACTGCTATCATGGGAACAGGAGGAAGGTTGTAAAGATATTGTACTAGATTTTTTTCAGTACCCTCAAAGAAATGAACCATTCTTATCTTCCATTGAGGATACTCATCTCGTAGGAGAGTAGGAGGCTTGGTGAGTGAACCAGCAGTAAATAAGTTATTTGTATTTGTCATTTTTAAGGTTCTGAAAAGATAGTATGATTTAAAGAGTACGAGTCTGAAGATCTGGAAAGTTTTATGGGTTTGAACAGTTCCTAGAGTACACTTTAATGGAGTTTTAACCTAGAGATGAGGAATAGGTAAAAAAATGATGTCTATCACTAATCTTGTAAAAACGAGGATCACTTGATATTGAAAATCAAGCTTCGCTCTGATACCAATTGTTGGTTCCCGTTTTGTTTATACAAGATTATTAGATCTATTAGTTCAAGTATGAGTTTGATGCGGAAGCGTATTTGAAGAACTAACAGATATGATTGATAGATTTAGAACACAATATAAATAAACAGTGAACAGGAAATAATATCTCAAAGTTTACTGAATATATATATTAAGAACAGATTCAAGAACAGTGAGTAAGCAAAGATTTTAAAACAGATATGACTTTCAAAGTGTTTAAAGCTATGTGTTTTTGTGATGTTTTTCTCTCTTGAATTCTTGTTTCGATTGTTCGATTGATCGATCGATGGATAGGAAGAACTCAACATGAGTCTTCCTTATATACTACTCTAAGGGGACCATAAAGCATATGCTACTATTCACAAAGGACGGTATGAATAGTTGGACGGATGGCATGAACAGTTGGACGTGCTGTATTGCATTTAATGCAGCAGACGTCTATTATGTACTAAGCTCTATTGAATCCAATCAGAGTTTGACACGTTGTAGTTGGACATGGCATGCTACCATGCAAGTTGATGAACAGGTCCTGTAACAGTAGCAATATATTATAAATATCTTTCAAGTCTTTGTTGAAGACCGCAGAGGCTCTGTGAAGTGTCACAGAGGTTCTGCGGTTTGGTCCTTAGAAGAGCAGTCTTCACCGGATTCCGAGTCTTTGGTCTTCTTTGCGCGTATTACAGAGCTTCTGTAGGACGCCTCTTTAGCTTCTGTAGCTTCTCGACCTTGATCTCTCGGTAAGTTCGGCAGAGCCTCTGAAAGAGGCTTTCTTCACATAACCTATTTTTCACTACTTCTAAATACTTCTATGATTAGGAAGATTGAAGCTAACAGGCCATTAGAGTTCTTCTACTGGTCTAGAATCGATCAAGGGTTGTTAGTAGATAATACTTGAGTGTTTTATTCTGCAAAATCATTAGGTTTGTAGCTCAGTTTGTTCATTTACTCAATTTTCGGAGTTTTAAACTTTTATTTTTCTGCACTCTGTTTTGTTTCGGAAAACTATTTTCTATTGGTTTTTGGACAGAACACCAAGCATTAAAGTTTCTTAGAATAGTGTCATGAACCTGTGTACCAAATTTCAGCTCAATCCGATCATTTTTGAATATTTTTGACTCAAGAACATTTGAATCTTCATCCTTCACTTTTATTTGCTGCACACGTTTTTGCTTCGAAAAACCATTTTCTGTTGGTATTTGGACAAAACTCGAAGAATTAAAGTTTTCCAGGATCTCCTCGTGCACCTACCTACCAAATTTTAGCTCAATCAGACAAGATTTGGGTTGAGACAGGTTGGTGCATTGAGACAAAAGACCGTGTAACAATTAATTCTTCTTCGCACAAAGTATCTGTTAACGATCTTTCAAATAACAATATGTCAAGACTAAGAGTTAGTGCTGATACTGATGCTCATTATTATTCTAAACTCAGTACTAATATTCGCAAAATTATTCCTAATCTTGAAAAGAGTTGGAGGAAAAAGAACAAAAGCATTCTGATTGAATCAGAAAAGATTGCTAAGCTTGAAGAATCAGGTAAACTCTTAACCTGTGAAAATCTCGATCTTAAGAGAAAATTATGTGAGTCTGAAAATATTTTTGAAAAAGAGAAGAAAAAACTTGAACTTAAATGTTTAAATTTTTCTAATCTAATTTCTAATTTTGAAAAGCTTGTAATTTGTGAAAAGAGAACTTTGAAAATGAAAGAAAATCTTTTGAAACAATGTTTGTTAAGCTTTCTAACAAATTATCTAACTTAGAAAAGACTCTTGAAATGGAGAGGAGAGAGCATGATTTTGAAAGAAAAGAGTCTGAAAAGGTGAAGGTTGAAGGATATCAAATAAAGTGTTTGAAAGATGATTTTGAGAGAGAAGGAAAGGTTTTTAAAGCTGAAATGTCCAGATTGACAAAAAGACTATATGTTTTTTTTTGAAGAAAAAAGACTATATGGTTTGTCAACCAAGATTATGTTGGAGAAGATGTATAAATCAGATCTTCTAAAGAAGTTTGATTTGAATCTTAAAGAAAAAGATGTTTTAGCTAAAAGGCTTAAGGACTTTGACTTAGCAAATTCTTGTGCTGATAATACAGATAATCTTATTTTCAAAAGAGTGAAAATGGTTTGGAAAGTCAAAAGCTCTACTCCTGTCAAAAATGCTCCAAAGCTATCTGTTTCTGTTAAACATTCATCTCTTCATTCTCATAACTGTAAACGCTTTGATCTTATGTTTATATTAAAGAACCATTTCTCTAATTCAAACTGTGTTCATAATGGGTCATTTCAAAAGGAAAATTCAAAGACACATAGTATGAGATTTCATAGGAAGGAACCTGGCAAACAAGATGACCTGAAGACATCTCCAAATCCTAAAAAAATAGGACCCATTTGGAAATGGGTACCAAAAGTTCTTTGATCTGTCTAGCAGGTAAATGGACTCCTTAATACATCTATTAAGAACTCACACTTCAGTGGATAATGGACTCTTAAACACTCAGTTTAAGACTCATCCTTCAAACGCAATTGATTTCTGTGCACAACAATACAAAACTTAAGTACTATGACATCATGCTGACAGATTTGCGATACTGTAGTAAATTGATCATATCTCACAGATCAAGACACCAATTGATTCGATTCAAAGGGCCATAGATTTAAAACACATTGATGAACAGCTTTCGTGTTTTGAGAATTCATAAATTCCAAATTTAGAAGGGTCATATGCAATGTTGAAGTCGACAACAGTGTGCTGATACAAAGCTGTTGGACAGATCTGCGCGACTGTGGTAAATCAACCATATATTTTTTGTGCGAGCTCCAAAAAAGGTGATTCTAGATGCTCTGAAAAGATAACAAACCAATGCACACTCTTTATATTTTGAGTTTTCGCAAACACCAGAGCTATCATGGTCTAAATCAGTGTCAAAGTTTGTGTAACATTTCTGTTAAGCTGCTGCCGAGCCGCGACCAAACCTCTGCCGGCCACGACCAAACCTCTGCTGAGCAGCGACCAACCTCTGCCGAGCAGCGACCAACCTCTGCCGAGCAGCGACCAACCTCTGTCGAGCCGCGACCAGACCGCTGTCATGCCTTGCCAAGGCTTGCCAAACCTCTGCCGAGCCTTTGTCAAGCGTCTGTCAAGCCGTGATCATTCTTTGTCGGCCACTCAGACCAACTTCTGGCGACAACACAAGCTTTGGCTCACACTTTTGTGACCACCCTCTGTGGTACTGTTCACCACAGAGCCTCTGTGAAATCTGACAGAGCCTCTGTGGACTGAACCTCTGCGACTGAACCTCAGAGCCCGTAGCCCAACTTCTGAGTACTTGCTGTCAGCTTTGCGCACCTGTTGTTTTTTTAACAGAACTCCCTCCTCGAAGGTCCAAATGTGATGAGTCCAGATGCGTTGGATTCCTAAGACAACGATGAACAATTTTCGTGTTTTGAGCTTGGTCTGAATCAGTGTTCTTCTTAGTCAGAATCTCTATTAAAGTCGCGACAAACCTCTGCCGAGCTGCGACCAACCTCTGCCGCCAAACTTCTGCCGACCAACCTCTGTCGACCAACCTCTGCCGCCAAACCTCTGCCGAGCATTTTCAGTTCAGAGTTTTTACTGGATATATGATTTCAAAGTGAGCTTAAATGAGATTTAATGCTCAATTTGAGGGGGAGAATGCAAATCTGACCATGTACATCCAAAGGTAAATTTCTAAATCTTTAGACTCATCATTTTTAAAGAAGACTAACTTTAAAATGATAAAACCTTTCTAAAATGGTCAAACCACTTCTAGATGCTAAATGCTTTTTCTGATATAGAAGTTGTATTTTAAATGCTTTTCTGAGACTAAAAATAGTCAGTGTATGGAACAATACAATCTTTAGGACAACAATTTCATGGGTTCAATGTGTGAGATTTATAGTACTTCTATGGATCACTTAAACCTGTGTTTCCTACCTAAGAAGTAAACCTTGAGTGTTTGAGAGGTGAAGGGTCTACATCAAAGAGTGGGGGAGATAACTCATCTGAGTTTTTCTCATTGTGCTTAAGAGGTAAAAAAATTGAAAAGAGAGTTTGGTTAGATGTGAGCTACATGATAAAAAGAAAGAGAGTGTAAGAACAGAGTCAAAAGAATTATACAACTCTGCACCAACCATTTTCTGAGTCGGGCAGCCACATTACTGATTGGTTCACATTCTTTGGTGACCATCATTGAAACAGGCAATTAGCCCATGCCAACTCTTGCATTAAACCCCACCAGCTACTCATTTCTTTCTCAACAAAGAAATCTTTAACTTTTCCACGGGGAAGTAGCATATATGCTATCTGATCTTTATTTGGAAGGTTGGATATTGAAAAGAAGGAAATTTGCCCCACCTTCACGCTTCACTCATGCACATTGAGTCTGTGGACACCTGTTATGTCCAAACAGTTTACACACTTTTGAGCCTAATAGATAATATTCTATTTTTCTTCCACACAATATCACGATTCTTTGTGATTCCACATGCATATCTATGTGATATTGCCAGAACAGTTTGAGAAGTTTAATTTTATAATTCTACTCCTATCATAACTGGAAGTCCTATCAGAGCTTCATATTTGTCAACTCTGAACATAGGCCACACAATTATTTTAATTGTTGTGATAACAGTTGCTATGTGCTTTTGTGTTAGATGATTACCCCTGGTTACTTATTCTTTAATGCAGATTCTCATGAGCCGAATGTGTTCGCTACTCTTCATCTCCTAGTTGTTTATCAACCATCGGTTATTACTCAAACTGGTAATAAAAGCTTCCGCACATAAAATCGTTCTCTGATTGTTTGAGTTTAATCTTTGGGAGACAACCGAGATCAAAAAGGTAAAGCAACAGTCAAGGGGGAGTATGCAACGATCAAGGGGGAGTTAAAGAAGGAATTGAAGCAACTGACTTTGTGGAAGATCGGGCTATTTTTAATCTTGAATCAAAGGGGGAGATTGTTGACTCTATTTTTATATTGTATTCAAGATTACTTGCTTAAATTATAAAAGCCCAAATTGTATTTGCTTAAATTGTAAAAGCCCAAATTGTATTTGTGGGCTTTAGTGGATTATGGGCTTAGGCCTTAAAACCTAAGTATTTAATGTCTAATTTGTTAGAGTTTTAGGTTAAGCCTCAAAAAGTCTCCTAGCCTCCAACTTGAAAGAGTCATACGTATAGAGAGAAAGAGAGCTTCAAAGAGAGAGTGTTCTTAATTCCTATCTTGTAAACTCCTCTTTATTAGTCAACATACAAAGATTGTTGCTATTATTATTGTTACTTGTTGTATCTGGGATCCTACAAATACAAATGAAAGAAAGACTTTAAATGTAAAGTAACAAGTGTATCGAATGTAAAAAAACAAGTGCGTCGTGTGTAAAAACAATGTGTCGTGTGTTGGATTCGTGCGTCGAGAGCGATCTTTTGAGGGAGGTTTCTTTGCTTCAAGTGCTTTCGCTGAGTTCAGATGTTTTCAGATATCAGAGAGATGCGCAAATGGTGATTGAGCCTTTGTATTTGTAGTCTTCGAGTGCTTTGAATAACTCCATAAAAACTGCTGATAACGGTCGTAACGGCTACTGTTTTTAATGCTCATCATTGTTCTTGTCGGTTATGTCCGTTGATCATTAATGACATTGATTCCTGCATTTAAACAGCGAAAATATAACATAAATATCGCATGTTAGTCGGTCGAGGTCGCAAGGTTCCATACGACGGTCGTGTGAGCTAGACGACGTCATGGTCGAGTGTCGTGAGGGGGATAACTTTCGATTTCAATTTTGATCAGGGAATAAAGTCTTATGATTTTACCTTATTATGAAAAAAGTGTAATAAATGTTCTCCCTATTTTGGTCCTGGTCGAGACTGGTGAAATTTTACCCGAACAGTTTGCCCCTAAAATTTGAAAATAGAGTGGAAAATTCAAATTTCAAAAAAAAATTAAATTTTGCTAGTCGGACGCCTAGGTCATGACACGTGTCAACAGGTCACTTCGGTTCCCTTGGAACTGGATCAGTCCAATTCCAACTAAAGGGGAAGTCGAAATGGGGATAAGATCGTGATGTCATGCTGACGTACGATCGTGCTTAACAGTTGTAAGTGCCAAGTGTCGACGATCCGTGTGTGCATATGAAAAGACATGAGCACGTGTCGATCATCGAGTAACTCGACCTGACACGATCGATTACATAAATATAGACCCACGATGGATCTTTTCCTTTTTACGCTTTCATAGGGTTTTAGAGAGAGATTTCTTCTTGATTTTCTTGATGTTCTTCGCCAAATCCTTTCTAAACCTGCAAGAATCTTTGAACCAATTAGGATTTTCGAGGTTTTTAGAGCGTTTATATAAGGTACGATTTCTTGGTCTTTGTATGCGTCGTAAGTCAATCGCTAGGAAACCAAGGAAAAACTGGGACATCTGGGGTTTTTCAGACTTGCACATTTGGCTAACGGGATTAGCGATGTCGACAGAACCCAGGAGTACCATTCGTAGTGAAGAGGATATCGATGACTTTCGGAGTTTAGCAAAAATCCCTGCGGGGATTTCAGTGACTAAGGCTGGTAAGGTTCGACCGGAGATGTGTCCTGTTGATCCAAACCCTCAGTGATTTGATAATGACCCTCTCTTAAAACACTTAGTGAAAATTGTAAGTAAACAATATGTATTAGAGTTTCTCTATCGCTGATAAGTACTAAGACTTTACAGTACCGCTGATAGGAACTCTCGCTCTTTATGTTTAAAGTTCAGCAAACACTATTCATCCAGTAGCTCTGAGCCTGTTCAGTCTCTATGATAATCGCTGATAAGTTAGTTGTTTACTTATGATCCCTGAAGACAAGTTTCACGTCAACATATGTTCTACGCTGAAGTCGAAGATCAAGCTCAAGAACAGCGACAAGTCTACTAATGAACTGATGCGGATATCAGCGAAGCCAACGATTTGTCCACTCAACGTGAAGTTACAAGTAGAAGACTTCAGCAATCGCTGAGCTTTATCAGTCGCTAATAAAGTACTGATTCAACGAAAGCTGATCATGAAGTCTCCCTCTACCAGTTACTTTTGTCTTTCCCCCTTGCACGTCTCCAAACGAAATGTCAGAACGGACATCCCTTCTGTCTAGAATCGTACAACAAACTCTGATTCTACACTGTGCACCATGCGGCTACTAAGGTTGTCTACAAAGGTCAATGACATGCAACCACTCAGCTGCTGCCACGTGTAAAGCAATACTGCCATGCATTAAATGCATGTAGTATATAAGAAGAACCCTACTTCAGAAATGAAGTGTGCTCAGCCATCTTCTTATTCTTCCTTACTACTGTGTGTTAGGTTATTACTCGTAATTTTCTTATCTCCTTTCTATCTTATTCTAGTGCAAGAAACTTAGTGTTCTTAACTTGTTTAGATTAGGATTAGTCCTTAATCTTGTTCCGCAACAAGTTGTAAATTGTCTTGATTTATCAATAAACAATTTAGAAAAGTAAAAATCGTGTGTTTGTATTCAACCCCCCCTTCTACAAACTTGTATAACCCTTCGGGACCAACAAGTGGTATCAGAGCAGATTTGTTTAATCTCATAAACAAGATCTTATCTATACTAATCTCTTCTTCCTTGCTATTTCTTAAAATGGCTACCAACACAAACACTAACTATATTGACAATGGTTCTCTTGCAAAACCCCCCTAGATTTTCCAGAGATAACTTTCATCTATGGAAAACTAGGATGATTCTCTTCTTAGAAGGTGTAGATCCTACTATGCCTTACTATCTTGAAAACGGCCCATATATTCCTGTAAGAGTTGATCCTGAAGTTCCAGCCGCTGAGAATAGAGCTGCTATTCCAGAAAGGTTGGTTCCCAAGGAAATTCATATGTGGACTGATGAAGATAAGAAGAAAGTGGCTATCGACACCAAAGCCAGATCCATACTTTCCATGGCTCTTCCTGACGAAGTCTACCATTCCGTCATGAACCTGAAAACCTCAAAAGCCATTTGGGACACAATCTGTGTTTAGTATGAAGGTACTTCTAAAGTCCAGGAGTCACGTAAGATCAACCTGGTAAGACAGTACGAAAGCTTCATTTCTGTTAAGAAGAACCTGCTCACTGAGTACAAGGAAGAGAAGGGTCCCTCTGTAACTTTCGGTGGAAACGAAAAAAGGACATACCCGAGGGTTTGGTGTACTCTCTAATGGTACAATAACCTTCAGAAGAGTCGCATATGTTGAAGGGCTGAAGCATAATCTTCTAAGTATCAGTCAGCTTTGCGACATGGATAACAAAGTAATTTTTACTAAGGAATCCTGCTTTGTCGCTAACAAAAAGGAGAAGATAGCTCTCAGCGGTTATCGTTTGGAAAATGTTTATGTAATAAACATGGACTCAACAACCACTGAGAACTCATGTTTCTTCTCCAAAGCCTCATCTGATGTCAACTGGCTATGGCATAAGAGGCTCTCCCATCTCAACTTCAAGACACTGAATACTCTTTCTTCTAAAGAGTTAGTCACTGGTCTACCTCAACACTCATACGCCAAAGAGTCCTTATGTTCAGCGTGTGAGAAAGGGAAGCAGACCAAAGGAAGCTTTAAGTCTAAGCAAGTTTCCTCAGTGTCATCTCCTCTACAACTTCTACATATGGATTTGTTTGGCCCTGTTAACAAACAATCCATCGCTGGAAAGAAATATACGCTGGTCATAGTTGATGAATTCTCTCGCTATACATAAGTAATGTTTCTCCGTTCTAAGAGTGACACACCTGAAGAACTCATCACCTTTTTCAGGAAAATGGAAGTCCTGAACAACCTGACCGTTCGCTCAATAAGAAGTGATCATGGGACTGAATTTAAAAACAGTTCTATTGATTCCTTCTTTGAGAGTAAGGGTATTTCTCACAACTTTTCTTCAGTGAGAACACCGCAACAAAATGGAGTCGCTGAAAGAAGAAATCGAACTATTATTGAAGCTGCACGTTCTATGCTCAGCGATTCTCACCTGCCTACTCAGTTTTGGGCAGAAGCTGTCAACACTGCTTGTTTTACGCTAAACAGGTCACTGATACAGAGATCATGTGATGAATGGTGATATAGAACTTTATTTTATCCCAACTGATTTTCAGTTAGCTGGTCTTTTCACCAAACCTCTTGATGAGACAAGATTCAACTTTCTCATCAGCGAGCTTGGAATGCTGAACTTTGAAGAGTAAAATCTTCAGTTGTTCACATTTGATCAGCGATAGGATAAAACAAAATTATATAACCCATTCTATCATATTCTCTCTGAACAAAGTTGATTCGCTGGTATCAAGGTATGTTCTCTCTTTACTCGTTGACGTTCGAAAATGAATACAAGATTTCAAAACAAATTGCATCGCTGAAAATCTCTTCAAGATTTCAAAACAAATTGCATCGTTCTCTCTTTACTCGTTGACGTTCGAAAATGAATGCAATATTTCAAAACCTCAGAGACATCCTAAAATATGAAAGGACGTTTGTGATATCATCACAACGGATAAACCCTGGCACGTTCTTTTTCTGACACACGTTTGCACGTTTCGTTTACCATCCAATCAAATGCAAACACATGTCCATGTCATGATGAAAATCTTTTCCCGCTCAAGATTTTCTCTTTCTATTCTCTCTATATAAACTATTTCGAGTTAATATTTTTCCTTTACGCGAACTTCTTCTCCAACCAAGAAAAACTACTGTTGCATTTTGAACTCAAGTTTTCCAGAAAACTGTTCATCTTCTCCAACGTTTGTAAGGTTAATATTCTTATCATTTACCTACTTTACCTTGTTTATGATCTTATTATTGCTTTTACAGGATCAAACAAATGAACTTCTAAAAATAAAATCATTTCTTTCATGGTTTTATGGACACAATCTTTGATATTGTTCTTCAAGTTTTAAACTCAAAATCTTAAACTTGTTCTTCACATGTTTTTCCAGAATCCTTCTCTCTAAAGGAAACTGGGAAACAAGGCATTTACTGTTTTGTATTTCTTATTCAAAACAAAGAAAACCCTAATCTTCATTAAGACATCTTTGTCTGAATGAAATAGACAAAATTCGACAACATCTTATTGGAAATTCTTTCCACATTAAGACATTGTTCTTCATCTCTTCTTCATGTTAGACATAAATGGCATCTTCAGCTGCTGCTCCTACCGCTGAGAAATCTCCTGCAACGGAGAAACTGACTCTACCAAAGGCTCCTCAGGTAAAGTTTACGCTTGAGAAAGTAGACTTTTCGAAATCAAACAACCTCTATGCGCTTTTCGATTTTCCTCCTCGAAAGCAAGTCACACATCTGAATGAAGCTGTGAATTTTCTCCAAACCTGCTGCTTATTCAAAGCCTTAACCTTCGTACCCCATGCCCATAAATTCCTTCTATCTCAGTTCTGGTATACTGCTAGACACACTCAGGTTCCTTCATCCAAAGACCCTAAGAAACTCCTTGATGTCATTCTCTATGACACCAAATTTGGCACAACCAAAATCAACCCTGCCATTATCAGGCGAGCACTCAGCCTACCCACTGCCACCAAAGAAAAACCCTTTCTCTCTCTCCCAAACCACAAAAATCATGCTGATAGGGAAGCCATCACTGCATTCTTTGATGCAATGGGTTAAGCATGGGACACAGGGAGGGACAAGGAGATTGAGAAGAAACTGACCCTAATCAAGAAGTCCAAAATGCCAAGCGAGATGAACTTCATCTTCGCACGCCTGATAAGCTGCATGACAACGAAGAGTGGCTCCTCTGATCAAGCTGCTCAACCTCAGCAAGCAATGGGCTATGCATTACTGAAAGGTCTACATGTTGACGGGGCCTCGATCATCTATGATGACCTTGCATTCAGAGTAGATATGGCTGATAGACCTTCATGGGTTCCATATCCTAGATTCATCAGCGTCGTTTTTCAACAGGGACTTGGGGACAAGTACCCAAAAGTGGGTGATCTGAGACTCTCTCAGGTTGGCCCTAAGGTGCTCAACTTCAAGCCGCTGGCAAACGAGGTACGTCTTACTACTCTTTTATCTCTTCTTCTACTTCTGCGGCTCATTCAGTGGAAATCCCCACCGCTGATACCCAAGTAGCACCCTCCACTCCTTCTCGAAAAAGGAAAAAATATACTTCCCAACTTGGTTCCAAAAGGATCAAGAAAACCAAGGAGCAACCCCCCAGCATTCACATGTTGAAGACTCCACAGCTCATATTGAATAGCTGATGGATAGTTCAGTGGTACGCTCTGCCACAGCTGATCAAACCACCCCTTCCATCCCGACCTCAGCGTCTTTAGACACTGAGGTTATAAACTTGGAACAGAACCCACCTCCTTCAGTCCCTCTAGTGACTGAAGTGATTGACAGCGGATCCAACGCTGAACCCCGCACCCAACCCACTTTCTCAACCATCATTCATCCCACCTCTCCTTTGGTCACTCAATCTCTTCCCCTATTCTCTTCAACAAACATCATCCTCAGCGACACTGCTGTTGAACATCTTCAGAGGATGATAGGACAATCCACAGGACCTGCAGGTACTTCAAGTCGTCATGGAACTATTGAAGACGACTATGAAACTTTTACAGGTTTTCGAGGTTTTGACAACTTCACCAACCCTCCTGCAGGTATACCCAATATCCCAGACACTAATCTTTCTCAACCCCAAGCTTCTGAGCTTTCCTCTGTTCATAAGTTCATAACTTTTTCAGGTCCTAACTTGGGAGATATCAAGAACTCCCTGAAAGACTTGGAAACAAAGGTGGAATCACTCACCAGCACTTTCTCGGCAAACTCTTCAGCAGTTACAAACGCTGGAGAAAATCTGAAGAAGCTGACCTAGGTTGTTGAAACAAAAGCCTCCAAAGCTGATATGGAGAAGGTGGATGGCAGCATAGGAACTATTGCTATCACCCTCGCTGAAACCTCCACCAACGTCAACAATCTCAATCTCACATACACCACCCTCGCAACAAACTTCACCACTCTGTCCAATGTAGTCACATCATTGAAGATAGAGGTTGGTACTCTTAAGGGTGAGGTCACCACGATCAAAGATCTCCTTCAGCAGATACTCAATCGCCCGGACGCCCCAAAGTCTCACTTTACTCAGGCCGATAGAGAGGATCTTCAGAAACTCGCCCCTGCTATATTTGGCCTCGACGACAGATTAGCAGTGGTTGGACTTTGTATGGGACTCATTAGCCAAGAAGACAGTGATTCTCATACTGATGATGCTGCTGATGTTGCTGATATTCCTCTTGCCTCCCCTCCTCATCATGTGGAAGAGGGGGAGAAGAGAGCTGAAGACCTTCCCCATAATGATGAGGGGGAGAAGAAAAATGAAACTGCTGCTTCTACTTCTAAACCTCAGGGAGTTGAAAACCCTGAGGGAACCGAGAAACCTCCCTCTGTATATCTGAGGGGGAGCAACTTGAAGAGCAACATAAAGAAGACGTTGCTGATGTGACCGTACCTTACGCTGATGAGGTCGAGTCTGAAGAAGAAGAAGATGAAGACGAAGAACCCATCGATATTGATGATGAAGAACCATCATCATCCCCTAAAGATGATGATGATGACGATGATGATGATGACTTCTTCTTCGTTGAGCCCAAGAAGGCCCCTGAGAAAGGGATTTCGATAAATGAACCTTCAGGGGAGACGACCAAGACAAAGCCTGCAGCGTCTGAAGCTGACAAAGGCAAAAACAAAGGCCTCGTTGCAGAAGGCAATCTAGCTATCCTTCAGATTAAGACAGCTTGTCAGGTACAATATCTTCTCTTCCCTTATACTGCATCCCTCCTCTATCCCTTCTCAATCTCAATCCTTCTATCCATAAAAGCTCTATACACTTAAACCCCATTCTTTTCTATCTCTTTCTTCCCATGTTCTTACATAAACAATCGCTGTGTTTCAGCTAGTCCTCTCCCTTGTTTGAGGATCCCGCTAAAGCTCCTACAACTACACCAAAAATAATCCCAGCCACAAGAGCTGAAGAAATAATCCCAGTCTTGGATTTAACCACTGAGACTGATGAACCTGAAGAACAGCTGCTCTCTCACAAAATCAGACCTTCTTGGCTCCTCAACAACTAAGTGAAGAGGATCAAGAAAAGAGAGATGCAATGATCAAACATCTTGAAGATCAGTAAATCATTCTTCCTCGTTACAAAATTCATGTTCCTACAAAGCTCAGACTTACGAAGAAAGAATTCACTGATCACCTCAGAGCTGTAAGATTACTCGCCGAAAAGAAGGAAGCTGAAGAAAAAGATAAGGCTCTTGCCATCCAGTTTGCCCAACAATCGATGAAAGACCCAGCGCTGAAAAGAACTCTTCGCTGAAGACAATGACTTTCTGACGATCTCGCTTCCAAAGCCAGTTTGTCAGGTACACTAAATCTTCCTTACACTCATCCCTCCTCTATCTATACACATTATCAGCTCTCCTCTCCATAAAACCTCTATACACAACCACATTCTTTCTCTATCTGTTCTACCCAAGTTCTTACTCGTACGATCGCTGTGTTTCAGCTAGTCCTCTCCCCTGTTTGAGGATATCGCTGAAGTTCCTACAGCTGCGACTTCACCAACAATAATCCCAGCTCCCAATGCTGAAGAAATAATCCCAGTCTTGGATTTGATCTCTGAGACTGATGAACCTGAAGAATAGATGCTCTCTCGTACAAACAGACCTTCCTTGGTTCCTCAAAAACCAAGTGAAGAGGATCAGAGAAGAAGAGAAGGGATAATAAAGAAGTTCAAGGATCAGCGAATCATTCTGAAGCGTGATCAACTTCCTTCTATTCCTCCAAAGTTCAGAATTTCACAAAAGGAATACAAGGATCACCTCAGAGCTGAACGTCTAATCGCTGAAAGAAAGGAAACTGAAGAAAAAGACAGAGAACTCTCCATCCAGCTTTCTCGACAATCGGTGAAAGACCCCAAGCTGAAAAGAATTCCAATCGAAGTTCAACATCAGCTATGGGAAGACGCCAAGAAGATCGTTGAAGAAAAGAGAACTGTGTCTCAATCTACTTTAATATGGTGCAAAGAAAAGGTACACTTCAGATATCGAACTTCCAGAATCATCAAGGTACTTATCACTGGAAGATCAACCCTCAAAGTTTCAGTCGCCGAAATCGAGATATTCAGAGAGAATGGACAGTACGAAAAATTCTATGCTGAAGCCATCACGAAGTACTGTCTCTCTGAATGTTGGAGATCAGATTAGCTATCCAGAAGTCTCAGTCTAAGTACAAGGATCATGTTGAAAAGCTGATAAACAAACAGATCGACTTAGTCTCTTCTTGTGTGGATATTCCTCCTCCTCCTCTCGAAAGTCGGAAAAGAAGGGCCTCTGCAAAGAAAAAGTCTAAATCTTCAGACTCAGGTCCTCAGATACGAAACGAAACAGGTATTGGTTTTTCTCTTGAGGAAGTCCTTGGTCCAGAACCTGACCTTTCTGCACTTGACACATCTCGTCCTCCTGATGAGACTTTCATCCCTGGGAAAGTCTTAAGCAAACCCTACGGGATATTCTTTATTGACTGGTCTGGACGAAAGCGTTTTCAACGTATCTCTGAACTTCCCATCACTCCCATCGAACAGCTGAAAGATCTCATCTACTGGTGTGACTTCAAAAAGGACATTCAGGCACGACATCTTAAACCCTTGATTTTTGAAGAAGTGCTGAACAAAAAGAATCAAGGAGTAAAGGTCCCTGACTGGATGATCCCCACATCAAAGACCCTTGATGAACTTCTCATTAAGGAAGAACCTTTATAAACTGATAGGATCGCCTCATTCTTCTATTGTATCAGTTATTCTTTTGTACTTGTAATTTATTTCGCTTGTACTTGAAATCTTTCCACTTCCTTTTGTAATCTGATTCGAAGTTTAAAGAAAGATTTCAGCGAAAGTACTTTACTCCATCAGTACCAAAAAGATCCCAGAAAACAGTAAAAGGGACAAATATTTTATGAGTTCTTTTTATCCTTATGTTTTCATTAAATAGCATTTTTCTCTGTTGCTATGTCATAATCAAATAGGGGGAGATTGTTGATCCAAACCCTCAGTGATTTGATAATGACCCACTCTTATATACTTAGTGAAAATTGTAAGTAAACAATATGTATCAGAGTTTCACTATCGCAGATAAGTACTAAGATCTTACAGTACCGCTGATAGGAACTCTCGCTCTTTAGATTAAACTTTCAGCGAACATTGTTCACCATAATACTCTGAGTTTGTTCAGTCCTTATGGTGATCGCTGATAAGTTAGTTGTTTACTTATGATCTCTGAAGACAAGTTTCACGTCAACATAAGTTCTACGCCGAAGTCGAAGATCAAGCTCAAGAACCAGTGACAAGTCTCCTAATGAACTGATGCGGATCAGCGAATACTAAGATTTGTCCACTCAACGTGAAGTATCAAGTACAAGACTTCAGCTATCGCTGAACTTTATCATTCGCTGATATAGAATGATAAACCGTTGAATCAACGAAAAGCTGATCATGAAGTCCTCCGTACAAATTACTTTTGTCTTAACCACCCTTGCACGACTCCGTACGATATGTCAGAAAAAGAACCTCCTTGTTCTCTGAAATCGTACAACCACCCTGATACTACACTGTTCAAACATGCGGCTACTAAGGTTGTCAACAAAGGTCAATGACATACAACCAATGAGCTGCTACCACGTGTAAAGTGTAAACTGCCATGCATTAAATGCATGCAGTATATAACAAGAAGAACTCACTTCATTTTGAAGTAACTTGCTAACTCTGGACAAGTTCATCCTTCTTATCTTGATATAGGTTATTATTAGTAATTTCCTTCTCTTTCTTAGTGCAAGAAACTTAGTGTTCCAACTTGTTTAGATTTAGGTTTATCCTTACTCTTGTTCCGCAACAAGCTGTAAATTGTTAATGATTTATCAATAAACAATTTAGAAAAGTAAAATATGTGTGTTTGTATTCACACCCCCCCCCTTCTACAAACTTGTATAGCCCTTCGGGACCAACATTGAACTTCTCGTAGCCAGAATTCACATTTTGAAAATGTGGCGTACAACTGTTCCTTCTTCAACAATTCAAGAATCAAACGAAGATGTTGGGCGTGCTCTTCTTTAGATCGGGAATAGATAAGGATATCATCGATAAACACAATAACAAATTTATCAAGATATGGCTTACAAACCCGATACATTAGATCTATAAAAGCAGCTGGGGCGTTCGTCAGTCCGAAAGGCATCACTAGGAATACATAGTGACCATACCTTGTGCGAAAATAAGTTTTCAGAACGACCTCTTCTTTAACCTTCAGTTGATGATAACCAGATCTTAGATCAATTTTGGAGAAATAACAAGCTCCAACTAATTGATCAAAGAGGTCATCAATTCTGGGAAGCGGATACTTGTTCTTGATCGTACGCTTATTCAGTTCTCGATAATCAATACACATTCTCATCGACCCGTCTTTCTTTTTCACAAACAACACTGGTGCTCCCTACGGTGAAGTATTGGGTCTGATGAAGCCCTTATCGGAGAGATCTTGCAGTTGCGTCATCATTTTTTTCATCTCTGGAGGTGCCAGGCGATACGGTGCACGGGCTACAGGAGCGGCTCCAGGAATCAGATCTATACCAAACTCTACTTGTCTAACGGGCGGAAGACTATTCAAGTCTTCTGGGAAAAATTCCGGAAATTCACAAACAACAGGAATATCTTCCAACTTATTCTTTTCTAGCTTAGTATCTATCACATAAGCTAAGTAACTCGGGCAACCTTTGATGACACACTTACGAGCTTTTAACATAGATATAAGGCAAGACTGATGATTTCTACGATCACCATAAATCACTACTGGTCCTCTCTCAGGTAAAACAACATTGATTAACTTCTTATTGCAAACAATACTAGCCTGGTGCTCGACTAACCAATCCATTCCCACTACTACATCAAACTCAATCAAAGCCATAGGAAATAATTGAATAGGCACTCCACACCCATCTATATCTATAACACAGCTATCAAATACCTCTCTAACCGGTACTTGATTATCATTTGCAGTTTCTACCATTAAAGCATGATCTAACATTTTAGGCTTTAAATGCACATAAGCAGCAAAAGAAAGAGACATAAATGATCGGTTCGCACCGGAGTCAAATAGCACTTTAGCACGTGTAGAGTTTATTAAGAATGTACATGTAACCACATCAGGAGTTTCCTCCACTTCTTGTGCTGTCATTTGAAAGGTACGACCCCTGGCTCTTGGTAGCTCTGGCCTTTGTACTATCGGCCTAACACCCGTTGGTCTCACTGACGTACCACCCTGCTGTACTCTCCCCCATGGACAATCAGACTGGATGTGATCGGGAGAATTGCATGAGAAACAAAATCGAGTTACTCGACAATCTTTAGCAATATGACCGGTCTTTCCACACTTGTAACAAACTCGAGGATCAACTTGACAATTTCCTTGATGAATACGGTTACATTTTGGACAATGTCTTTCAGCTGGTCTGAAAGGTGGACGACTATCAAATCTCTGGGATCTGGACTTCTTCGGATCATAATGTGGTCCTTCCCATTTTCTTTTTCCAGTACTTTTATCACTAGCATCTCTTCCTTTATCCCGTTCCACATTTTTCGCAGCATCTACTGCGGCTGAGAAGGTATCTGGTCCTTTTGCAATAACTAGACTTCTGATTTCTGAATTTAACCCGAAGATAAACCTTTCCATCTTAAGTGCCTCTCTGGCAACATATTACTCAGCGAAACGAGACTTCTCCAGAAAACGAGCAGTTTAATCCCGAACCGATAAACTTCCTTGTTGCAGGTTCATGAACTCTTCTTCCAGTTGTCTAACTGCTGCTTGAGGACAAAACTGTCTCTTGAAAGCTATAGTGAATTCTTCCCACGAAAAAGTAGAATACACATCAGGTCCTCTAGAGGTAATAAGAGCTTCCCTTCAATATAGAGCATCGCCTTTCAGCATCGCGGTTCCATATAGCACTCTATCTTCCTCAGCACATTTACTGGTTTTGAAGATAGCCTTTACTGGGTCTCTTTCTCCTGAGTAAGTCGGAGGTTTGCAACTTAGAAACATCTTATAATCACACTTCTTTGGCACCTGTATGACAGTAGGCGTAATGGGCATCTCGTCTTCCAGACTAGTATCTGGTATTTCAGTTTCAGTATGACGAGTTCAGTCGAACATAGCTTGTATATTTTCTTGTAGTCTTCCCATTTTAGCCGCCAAATCGTCTCTTGTAACAAACTCGGTGCCTTGCGACTGAACTCTGCCTCCAGTTCTGCCCCTACCTCGTTCTCCACCTCTTCCCCTTGTCCCGATTGTTGGATTCGTTCTATTAGGGTTTCCTTCTCCCTCTCTATTCGTACGTCGAGTACCACTTGCCATTCTGTACATTTCAACAAGGTTAATATACACGTAAGCACATATCCCATATAATAAGGTTTTCCAGTTCAGACATGTACCTGTAAGTTCACGATTACACTGGCCAAATGTAATTTGAAATTACCTTACATGATGTTCCTTCTACCTTTTATATTTAGCATCCCAAGGTTCTAAAATAATAGAGACATCCTACTTCACATGCAGTTTAAGTCTAGGTATGGATCCGAATACCTAAATCCCTTAAACTAGAGCTTTGATACCATCTGTAACGACCCGGTTCCCAAACATACAACAAATAACATATTTTACATAACATTGTTTCATAACAATAGATACATCATATAACAAGTACGGTTCCTTAGTCTTTACAACCATAATAAGTATTTCATTACAAACTTTTTTGCCAATTAATTTACATTATATCTAATAACGAAGTTATAAGTGCAAAACACGTCATGATCTTCAAAAACATAAGTCTTCCAAAAGTCATTCATAGATTACCCTTTTCACTTGATCTTACTTGATCCACGACCTGGAATACATATTTTTAAAACCAAATGAGGGTTAGACCTAGTGGTCTAAGTGAGAAAATCCCTGTCAGTTAAAATCATTTGCACAAACACCATATACATAACATAATTATGAATACCAATTATGACTCATGCATTGTGTACTTTCCTGTCTCATTCCCATGGCCATATTAGTTGGTTGCGAGCCAACTAATCATTTTACTCCGCTGCACTAATATACAGCCAACCCCGCTGTCCCTCCGTACAGCCAAACTCCACCGGTCCTAAGCTCGGCCAACGTGCACTAGTGTAGTGTGATGTTCATGTAAATATAATATACACCTCAGTATATCATACTTCATACATATGCACATTATTACACTACTTGTCACAATCTCAATCCACATATATGTATTCTAGTTTGAAAACGTTTTAAAGTAAAACTCACTTGTTTGCTTATCAAAACGCTTCCAAGCTTTTCCCAAAAGATTCAGTCTTTCACCCAGAATTCACAGAATCTGAAATAATTTAAATACAATTATCTCCTTACCAATTAAACATATAAGACTTACTGGTAGGCTAAGAAATCCAGATAAATCTATCTAACTCTTATCCTCAAAAGTGACCAAACAACTGAAGTTTTCGGATACCATAAAACTGTCCGGACATCATAACTTACCTGATACATCATACTTACCGGCATCTCAAACTACCAAACACTAGACCCGTCTGGATAACACAACTTTCCGGACACCATACTTTCCGGACAACATAGCTTTTCGGGCATTACAACTTTCCAGATAATACATAATAAACAAAACTTACCGGAAACCTCATACTTTCGGGAACCTTAGTTCCGGAAACCTCGCGTCCGGAAACCTCCCTACGTCCGGAAACCTCTGAACTCAGTCGGTTCTAATTTTAACCCAGAATCGATTGAAACTATTACAAATCACAAAATTGACAAATCTAAACCGATAGGAATCTAGTACTATCGATTACAAACACAAAACATAAAAAAAACATACCTCAATTTCACTTCCAACGAATCCAATTTGAAGCCCTAACCATATGACTCTTTCTTTTTCTTCTTCTTGTCTCAAAAACACACACACACACTATCTGATTTTTTTCTGCTTTATGAAAATATCTGGATGCTTAAGGGATAATATTAGACTTAATTTACAATCTTGGGCTTAAACTATTCAATAATGATCAAAACACCCCTAAACTTATAAATTAACCCAAACATACCCTAAACATCCAAATTTAAAGTTAACTAAATTTAACGTAAAGAGAATTTAACTAACGAACTTACCCGGTGTATTACAATTGTACTCGATGTTTGCTTATGATACATGAATTGATTGACAATAAGATAATCTCAAGATCAACAGAAATTTCATTCATTAAACTGATCGATTACATCCAAATAACTCGACCACCAACAGTCTAGCGATAAAAAACAAAAGACAAAAAAAATTATAAGCCTGAGGAGGATCGACAGCCGCATACTTGCCAGAAGCCTCTCCCTTTGAGCCCTCGTCCATCTTCTCCTCCTTGACCTCCTTCTCGTCATCCGAGTCGAGGTCCCTCTCAGTCCCGACGTTCGACAAGAAGAACGCCAACTCATCCGACGCAGAGGCAAGGGGATACTTGTCCGACAGGTGTTGTCACATGATTGCCGCCCGCGCGGTCAGTCGGGCAAGAGCGAAGACAGACTTCGCATCATCCCTCAACTCCTTCACCTCTCCCTCCAGCTCCGCCACCCTGGACATGGACTCCTCGACTTCTTTTTCACTCGCAGCCAAAGATTCCTTAGTCTTGTCCAGCTCCGCCCTTTGTTCGGCGATCAGGGCTGCTTCAGACGATAGTTCGTCTTGTCCCTTTCACGCCCAACGGCCTCAGACTCGTTCTGGGCGTCATCGAGTCGTATTGATAGGTCCTCGACGTGCGCCAAATCCGCCTTCTCCCTGTCCAGTTCCGTATTTTCTCTTTCGAGAGAAGAGGACACCAAACCTTCTATCTTCGCCGTTTTGGCGTGCAGAGCCAGAGAGGACTAGAACGCCTGTAAAACATAAAAAACATGATTAGTGAACACTCGACAAAGTTAACAACATCAAAGAAAAACAAGTCTTGAAAGAAAGACTTACCATGAACGCCAGTTTGGCAACATGTGAGCTGAAACTTCCCCAAATGGGGAAACAGCGTCGTCCCGTCTAGGACGTTATCCGCCATAAAGTCTGACGGCAACGTAAGGTTGACCGTCATGACCTTAGCCTCTCCTGTCGCATGGCCCTTGCCCTTATCGGCCGACGAAGGGGTCGACGTGGTAGATGGAGACTTCGTCGTTTTCGCTGGAGGCGCAGAGCTAACTGGTGGCGCGTCGATCGCACCAGAAGACGTCCTCGTCTTCTCAGGGGATGCGACCGACACCTTCGCCTTCTCAGGCGTGACGACTCTCGACAAGTCGTCAGCCTTTGAAGACGGTTCCCTCGGGAGCGTCATCCTCGTTTTCTTCAAGACACCCGACCCGGTGGTCGAGGTCCCTTTCCTCTTTTCTCTGCCCTTACGGGCAAGCTCAGCTTGAGCTTCCCTCTTGGCAACTGCAGACGACTAATTCTCCTGGGATTCTCCTGAAAAACCAGAAGGGAAAATAGCATTACACGACAGACATAAATGAAAAGACTGAAATCGAGCATAAAAGAGTAAGGTACACTCACCGGTCATCACTTCTTCTTCTTCTCTCGACTCCTCTTTCTCTTCTTCTTATGTCTTCTCTTCCTCCTCCTCTTCCTCTCGTCTCTCTCGGTTCTCTACCAAGTAAACCACTTCGTCGTCTTCGTCTATCAAATGTCGTGTGACGAACGATCGGTTGTCGGTACTAAGTTCCAGAAACTTTTCGATCTTGGCCTTAGAGTCATCGTTGGGCTTCACGTCCTTGAATTTGATGTCTGAAGGCACATAAGAGAGAAGATCAGTTGGAAAGCAAGTCAATAAATGTAATAAAAAATGCTCGACCAAAGCTAAAAACTCACCCGTCGTGTTCCATCCGGACCTAATCCAGTCACTGTCAGAGTCAGCGTCCCCACACGCACGAATGCGTACCTGGTCTTCCATTTGCGGTCGTTGATCACAATATTTAGAACCAAGGTGCGATCGCCCTTGTGTTTCGAGAACAAGTTGTAGCGACGGTACCCGTCCATCATGACCTGGTAGACTGTTCACATTCATCGGCGACTCCCAAGAGGTTGTTCACATTCATCGGCGACTCCCGACTCGGTAGGCTGTTCACAAGAGGTCGTTCACATTCATCGGAGACTCCCAATTTTTGGTAAGTCGCTCGACGACCGGGATGACCCGCCAGAATTGGGGCATCAGTTGCCCCGGCAAAAGGTCGAACTCGCACATGAAAGATTTGGCCAGAGGTGAATAGGGCCATTCAAAACCTATCTAAAATGGGTATTCGTATATCACGGCGTACCCAGCAGGACACATCTCTAGCCGAATCTGACCGGCTTTACTCAATGTAATCCCCGTAGGGATTTTTCCTAAACTCTTAAGGCTGTCGAGATCATCTTGATATCTAATGGAACTCGCAGGTTCAGTGGATATTTCTAACCCTGTTAACCATGTTTGCAGATCAGAAAACCCCAAAGATCCCAGTTTTTCCTAGGTTTTCTATAGGTAGACTTACGACGCATACAAAGGGATGAGAAGTCGTACCTTATATAGGCCCTCTAAACCTCGAAAACTCTAATCGATTCAATTTTTTTTGCAGGTTTGGAAAGGATTAGCCGAAAGAAAAGCACGGATCAAAGACGAAAATAACTCTAAGAAGTTTATGAAAGCGTAAACTGGAAAAGATCCACTAAGGGTCGTTATTTATGCAATTGATCGTGTCAGTACGAATCGCTCGATGATCGACACGTGTCAATGCCTCTTCGAAGACTAGACAGATCGTCAACACCTGGTGTTTACAGCTGTTAGGCACGATCGTACGTCAGCATGACGTCACGATCTTATCCCCTTTTTCGACTTACCATTCAGTTGGAAATAGACCGATCCAGTTCCAAGGCAACTGAAATGACTTTCGACACGTGTCACGACCCCGGACGTCCTACTGACAAAAATTTAAAAATATGAAATTTGAATTTGCCACTATTTTTAAATTTTGGGGCAAACTGTTTGGGTAAAATTTCACCAGTCTCGACCACGACCAGAAAAGGGAGAACATTTATTACACTTCTTTATGATAAGATAAAATCATCAAACATTTTATCTACAGTCCAGGGTTTAAATCAAAATTTACTCACGACACTCGACCGTCGTAAGATGCCTTACGACCTCGACCGACTACCGTATGACAACTGTTATGATCCCTAAGTTTAATGCATGATCAACACATCAATGGCCAACGAACGTAACCAAAAAGGGTAATTACGAGCATTAAACTCTCGAAAGCCGTTACGACTGTTTGGGCAAAAAATCACCAGTCTCGACCACGACCAGAAAAGGTAAGACACATGTTATGAAGCTATATCTTGTATTAAGATATGGTCCCGACAAAGGCCCAAAAAACCTCCGTCATCCCTCCTAAAAGGTAAGTCGAGAGTTCCTCACGACACTCTACCTCGACGTCGCCCGTTCCGCACAACCGTCGCATAAAACCGTGCGACCTCGACAGACTAACGCGCTACACGACTGTTATGTTTTGTTCAGGGTTTAATGCAAGAGTCAAAGTCATTTATGGACAACGGCTATAACCGGCGAAATCAGTTATGAGCATCTAATCCCACATTGAAGACGACGACCGTTACGACGTGACAGTTAATGATCCAATTAAAATGCCCAAAGACTATAAATTTCCAGCTCAATCATCAGTTCAGGACATCTGATCGACATCGAATGACACTGGAAGAAAGATAGAACAAGAGCATCGAACAACAGAAGCAAACACAAACACTCGAAGAATATTCATTCGAAGCAAAGAGATCATTCATAGAAGATCGCTCTCGACGCACGACATTCACTCTCGACCAATAGTTTATACATTGTTTTCACACACGACGCACACTGTTTTTACATTTCAAACACTTGTACTTTACATTTTGAAGTCTTTCCCTTCATTTGTATTGTAATCTCTGTACGATCGACACCCGGAACACCAAGGACATCGCCCCTGATTGGCGACCATAGTGCAGCGACGACATCCACTGTCGTCCGCAGGTTTTTTCCTCGTTGAGGTTTTTCCTGCGTCTTCAAATCCTCTGTCTCATTTACATTTTTGTCTTTGTCGCACGCCTTTGTCGAATGATTCCTTTCTTTAGTTGTTAAAGTCCACATCGACCTTAAGTTGTCCCTTCGGTTTGATTTTTGGCATTAACAGTTTGGCGCCATCCATGGGACCCCATCTAGAGAAAATCTTCGACAAACGTGCGTTTTACTAACGGTTTCTTGGAGTTTTCTTTGTTCTCTGTTGCAGGAAAATGGCCGCCCCTGGAGATCAGCAGCATGTCATTGCCCAGATGTACCAGGAGCTTGAATTTGCTCGAAATCAAATGAACGCCATGGCAGAGCAAAGTCGTAGAGCAGCTGAGGAGATCGCGCAGCTAAGGAATCCCTTTGGACCTCAAAATGGTCCTAGGCCATTCGTTCAGAATCCAGGCCAAGGATCGTTCAGTCAGAACGGTCCTCGACCATTCGCGCATAATCCAGGTCCAGGATCAGGTCCGTTCGCTCAGAATCAGCATCCAGGTCCGTTCATGCAGAACCAGCAGCCGGGACCCGTCAATCCAAATCCCCAGTTCGGGACGGTTCCTCCTCAGCACATAAGACCACCACCCATGCAGAATGGATCACAGCCATTTCAGAATGGGTCGCAACCATTTTAGAATGGATCGCAGCCGTTTCAGAATTGGCCAGTCGCATGGCAATGGCACCAGTTCAGGAATAAATCCGCAAGCAAGGGAAAATGTCGACCCCAATGACCCCGTCGCCCAGCGATTGAAAATGCTAGAAGATCAGAACGAGCGCGTCCTATCTTTGCTCGCCAAGCTACCTGGGGCAGCCATGCCCGTTGATGTCGAGCCCCGATCAGGATTTCAGGCGTCACCCTTCATCGATGAGATCGCGACTGTCGAGGTCCCAAAAAAGTACAATGTCCCCGCCTTCACACCCAAGTATTCGGGAGTGACCGATCCAACAGAGCACGTCGCGCAGTATAAGCATCTCATGTGGACGATCTCGATCCCACACATGTATCAGGAAGTCTGTATGTGCAAAAGCTTTGGTGCAACTCTCACTGGTCCTGCTCTCCAATGGTTCATCAATCTCAAACCTAAGTCCATCGGGTCGTTCACTGAATTGGTCAATCAATTCTCCCAGCAATTCGCCAGCAGTCGCAAGATGGAGAAGCAGACCAGTGGCCTGTATTACGTCGTACAGAAGACCAGTGAGTCTATCCGCAGTTGTTTCAATCGATTCAATGCGGAGATGATCAGCATTCGCAATTGTGACGTCAAGACTACAATTGAAGCTTATAAGCGTGGTCTGGACGGCAGCTCAGGTTTATACACTGACCTGACCAAGTATCCGTCGGAGAATTTCGAAGACGTCCGAGCTCGAACCCTAGCATACATGAGAGTAGAGGACGACGCTGCCTTTCATCGCAAACATACCGATGACCATTGGTCGTTAGGTGTGAAAAAGCCCTAGTTCAAGACAAAAGCAATTTCCAAAATAGAGCCCGCGTGCCAGATCTCGAACGTACGATTCAAGACGAAAGCGGAGGCTAAGACTGCGACCAAATTTCCTCAGTACCCCAAGATATCCTCTTACGGATTCAAAGGGTCCACTAAATATTAGGTCGAAGCTCTGAAGACCGCCCATGCGACTATTCGATGGCCAAAGAAGTCCGATCAGGATGACGCTAAGAAAGATAAATCTAAATGGTGTGACTTTCATGTCGACCATGGTCATGCGACAGATGATTGCATAGCTCTCAAAAAGGAGTTGGCGTATCACGTTCCGAAGGGTAATCTAAAAGACATCATCGACGATGTCGTTATCCCAGCTAACGACGTTCGACCGTCAACCCCCGAGCATGCGAAAGTCGTCAATTGTATCACTGGTGGTTCCGACGTATGTGGTCTGACGTACTCCGCGGCCAAACGTCACGCCAGTCAAGCACCTGACGATCGGCCTATTCCGCGTTCATCAAGGCCTAAAGGAGATTTGGAGTTGGAAGCTATGAAGATCGTATTCGACCAAGATGACCTCGGCGATTCGTATCAGAAGCACCACGACGGGTTAATCATTCAACTCACGATTGGTAATTGTTTAGCTCGACGAGTCTTGGTCGATGGGGGTAGTTCAGCGAACGTCATCATCCTTAACACCATCAAGGCCATGGGAATCGATCGTTCGGAAATCACCCGACGTTCGACAACTTTGGTCGGTTTTAATGGAGAAGCGACGAGCGCCTATGGAGATATCATCTTGCCCGTCTACGCCGGAGGAATCAACAAGCAAATCAAGTTCAGTGTCATCGACTGTGCGTCGGCTTATAACATCATCTTAGGTCGACCATATATCCATGAGATGAAAGTCGTTCCCTCGATGTATCATCAGACTCTGAAGTTCCCTACGCCGTGGGGAATCCAGGAGATAAAAAGTGAGCCAAAAGTCGCTCGTGATTGCTATAAAACCACCCTGAAGCCGCGAAGATAGCCCTTCTATTGTGGCGACTCACGACGATATTTAGTGTATCGTCTTAAAATCGCCATAAGGGGGCAGGATGGTAGCAATAATAAAGACGTCCCACGTAGTCGGGGCACGACGCGTCAGAAAAGGTACGTCTTCTAAACCCTTTTCTATTTTGTCATACGATTTTTTAACAACGACGGTTACTGACTTAAGCATCGGAGGGTCGTTGGTTAGCCAACGACCAACCTCTGATATTGTTTATTCCGCAGAACCGCACGACAATAATCAAACGACTCTAGTTTTGCAAGGTCGCACGACATAATCGATCAGGTCTATGACTTGACCATCCTTCTACAGGTACACACGACTCAAATTAATCGCACGACTTAGTCGTACAATCGCGAAGTCTAAAGACCTTATGATCCAAGTTTCTTAACTTAGAAAAATTTCATACTCCAAATGTATGCTTTAGTCGCATGTGTTTATGTTTATATATACGATTTAAAAGTCTTATGGCTTGCGTTTCAGTTATTGTGTTAAAATAAATGCCTAAGTCGCATGATTCCTTGTATTTTATGAATTTCACAGTTGATGCGATATTTGTTTGCCAAATATATAAGACGCAAGTTCAACAAAAATCTAAGTTTCATTCATAAACTGACGATTTACAATCCAAAGGAAAGTGATTAGACCACTAATAGTCAACAAAAACAAGGAAAGGTTAAAAGTTTCCTAAAGCTTAGGAGAATCGCCCGCCTCTTTCGCGCGACTAACAACCTTTAGCTCGTGCAAAGCATCGTAAAGTTGAATGGTCAACTCGTTGGCGCGCGCCAAGGCCGACTTCTCCCTGTCCAAAGCCACCCTCTCCCTTTCTAACGCCGCATCCTCTCTTTCAAGAGCAGATGCCACCAGATCTTCGACTCTCGACATCTCAGCATATAACGCCAAAGAAGACTGTATTGTCTGTAAAAAGTAGGAAGTTCGTTAAATATCAAACGACAACAGCAACAAATGAACCAAGTCTTCAAAGAAAGACTTACCGAGAATGCCAAACCGGTAACCTGAGATCCCGCTTCCCTGATCGGGGCTCTCTGAAAACGTTCCTTGAAAGATGGGAGCAAATATTTCCCCATGTGAGGAAACAACGTCGTCCCGTCTAAGACACTATCCGCCATAAAGTTGGACGGTAACGTAAAGTTAACCGTCGTAACTTCGGGCGACGACCCCTTGCCCATGTCGGCAGACGATGGGGTCGCCGAACTTGACGATAGGAATGTCTCGACACCTTAGACACCGGTTTCATCATTGTCGCCGGAGGCGCCGAGCTTGCCGGTGTCGCGTCCATCGCATCGTTAAGGATGGATGACGCCTTCGCCTTCTTAGGCGTGACAACTCTCGATGAGTCATCATCCCTCGAAGACGGTTCCCTCAAGACTGCCTTCCTGGTTTTCTTCGGAATCCTCGACCCAGCTGTCGAGACATTCTCTCTTTCGCCTCGAAGGGCAAGCATAATTTGCACCCCTCTCTTCCTGGATACTGATTTCCTCTCAGTCGGCACTAGTAAGGAAACACACAAAGCGTCAGACAGACAAAATAAACAGAGAAAATAAAAAACTACGGTACGCTTACCAGTCGCCTCTTCCTACTCATCTTCTTCTTCTCTCGTGTCTCCCACCACGTCCTCGTCCGCGACCGCCGATTGTCCTACGTAGAAAGATCGATCATCGATCCCTAGGCTCAAGAATCTGTCGATCTTGGCTTGAGAATCCTCATTAGGCTTCACGACATCAAACTGGATCTCTGAACGCAACAAAAGAAGAAGGTTAAGTGGAAATCGTAAAAACTACACAATGACAAATAAGGGCTGTAACGCCGGTTATTCCAGAACAACGAACATACCCGTCTTATTCCAATCTGGACGAATCCAATTGCTGTGGAGATCAAGTGAATCAATACGTACGAAGACGTATCTAGACTTCCACCTACGATCGTTAACCCCGGTTTTCAAAACCAGGGTACGATCGCCCTTGTACTTGGAATAAGGGCTGTAACGCCGGTTCGTGTCTCTCTTGACTTGATAAGCCAACAAGAAATCATTCATGATCATAGGCGACTCCCACTTTGCGGACAATCGCTCAATGACTAGGAAAACTCGCCAGAGTTGGGGCATTAGCTGCCCTGGCGACAGACCGAAATCTTTCATGAAAGCCTTGGATAAAGCCGAATACGGCCATTCAAACCCTATTTTGAAGGGATACTCATATATTACAAAGTATCCTTCAGGACAACTCCCAGGACGTGTACTCCCTGGACATATTAGTTCTATCTTTGCAGGTATTTTCGCTAAACACCTAAAGGTATTTAAGTCTTCCTGACTCGTGATAGAACTCTTTGGTTCAGACGACCTTATTTGTCAGAAAAAAGAGAGGAGCAATGCAGATGAAGGTGAAAAAGTAATGCCTTATATAGGTACTCTAAGCCTTGAATCACTATAGTCTCTCGCAAATTTGGAAGGGATTCGAAGAAGAACAACAAGAATATCAAGAGGCGATCTTTGTTTAAAACTCTCTGAGATCGTAAACAGAAGAAGATCAATCATGATCTTTACTTATACAAATAATCATGTTAGGTCGAGTCCTTTGATGATCACCACGTGCCCTCGTCTCTTCGTATGACCGCAGGGATCGTCGACACCTGTCAAAGACAGCTGGTAAGTGCCATCGTGCGTCGGTATGACGTCACGACCTCGTTTCCTCTTCGACTTCTCATTCATTTAGAATCGAACCAATCCAGTTCCAAGGCAACCAAGGTAACTCTCAACACGTGTCACGATCCTGGGCACCCGACAAGAAAATTTTAAAATTCGTATTTGCCATCCTACTTTCAAATTTTGGGGGCAAACTGTTTGGGCAAAAAATCACCAGTCTCGACCACGACCAGAAAAGGTAAGACACATGCTATGAAGCTATATCTTGTATTAAGATAAGGTCCCGACAAAGGCCCAAAAAACCTCTGGCATCCCTCCTAAAAGGTAAGTCGAGAGTTCCTCACGACACTCGACCTCGACGTCGCCCATTCCGCACGACCGTCGCATAAAACCGTGCGACCTCGACAGACTAACGCGCTACACGACTGTTATGTTTTGTTTAGTGTTTAATGCAGGAGTCAAAGTCATTCATGGACAACAGCTATAACCGGCGAAATCAGTTATGAGGATCTAATCCCACATTGAAGACGACGACCATTACGACGAGACACTTAATGATCCAATTAAAATGCCCAAAGACTTTAAATTCCCAGCTCAATCATCAGTTCAGAACATCTGATCGACATCGAATGATACAGGAAGAAAGATAGAACAAGAGCATCGAACAACAGAAGCAAACGCAAACACTCGAAGAATATTCATTCGAAGCAAAGAGATCATTCATAGAAGATCGCTCTCGACGCACGACATTCACTCTCGACCAATAGTTTATACATTGTTTTCACACACGACGCACACTATTTTTACATTTCAAACACTTATACTTTACATTTCGAAGTCTTTCCCTTCATTTGTATTGTAATCTCTGTACGATCGACACCCGGAACACCAAGGACATCGCCCCTGATTGGCGACCATAGTGCAGCGTCGACATCCACTATCGTTCGCAGGTTTTTTCCTCGTTGAGGTTTTTCCTGCGTCATCAAATCCTCTGTCTCATTTACATTTTTGTCTTTGTGGCACGCCTTTGTCGAATGAATCCTTTCTGTAGTTGTTAAAGTCCACATCGACCTTAATTTGTCCCTTTGGTTCGATTTTTGGCATTAACAACGACCGTTACTCCGACACTCATAAAGACCATTAAATCATTCGAAGGCTATATATATGAAGGCTCAACATCATTTTGCGCACATCTGAACCCCCGAGGACATCTACAGCGTACTAAAAGCTCTCAAACAAAGAAGCATTCCCTCGAACAGACAACGCGTGACATATAGTGTTCTTATACACGACGCAATAGTTTTTACGCACGATACACTTGTTACTTTACATATTAGTTTATTTATGTTATTTGTATTGTAATCGTCTGTACCTTCGATACTTGAAACATAAGGTCATCGCCCCTGTTTGGCGACCATAGTGCATCGACGACATCCTTAGTCGTCCGCGGGTTTTTTCCTCGTTGAGGTTTTTCCCGCGTCACCAAATCTCACTGTCTCATTTACATTTTCTGTCTTTGTCGCATTGCTTTGTCGAACGATTTCTATTTTTAGTTGTTAAGTTCCACAATCAACCTTAAGTTATCTTTCTGGACGATTTTTGGCATTAACAATAACTAACTGATAAGCATAATCAAATACATGATAAACATCCCATTTTAAATATAAAGATTATAAAATATAATTAGGATAAGAGTAAATTACTTGTTTGGTCCCTGTGGTTTTCACGTTTTACCCACAGTAGTCCCAAAAATGAAATAAATACATGAAAGGGACCTGTGGTACACATTTTCGCTATGTCTGGTCCCTCCCTCTAACAAACTCAGTTAACCCTGTTAACTCAAAAGGGTATTTTGGTCATTTCTCACTATTTTGTCTTTTTCTTAATAAAAAGTGAAAAAATAAAATATATTAATATTATATTTTAACATTATCGTTGAGGTTTACTACGAAATATAAATTTTACGTTTTTTATTAATATATATATATATATATATATATATATATATATATATATATATATATATATATATGTATACACACACGCATATGTTGTCTCCCTCCATGAAATCCCTCTGGCGCCGGTCACCATCTCCGACCACTGGTTGGTGAAGACCATAAATCTCTGTCAGATAACTGTTTGGGTAAAAAATCACACCTCACGACCGACGCTAGAAAACTCAGATAACATTTTTCATAAGACCACTCTTGTTTTAAGATACGGTCTTACAAATTGTTTATAGACGAGTATTAGGTCGTACGTTTTTATGTTGGTCGTACGTTCCGTACGACCGACGTATGAGACTTAAGACGGTCGTACGATTATACTAACCGTTAACAGTCAACACCTGTTTCTTTTGTTCGTTAATGCAGGTCCACAAGCATTCAAGGTGCAAACGGTCAGTAACGGACAAGTCATCAATGGTATTTAAAGCTCGACAGCGGTTACAAAGCAAGCCATCAAGGCACATTTAATGACCAGCGAAAGCTATTTAAAGTCCTGCTCCACAACCGAAAAAGGGACCGGATCTACATTTGCTCCATCTATTTTCCAAGCTATTACACATCAAAAACACTGCAATCTACAGAGCATTTGAACGAATATGGCTAAAGCTACTTTCGCACGACAGCAGTTCGAATCGAACGACAGCAGACTTTTTTGCACGATTTACACACGACACACGGCTTTTTAATACGACTAAGTTTATTTCTACATTCTTTTGTAATATGTTGTACACAAAACACCTGTTACGAAAGGACTTTCGCCCCTGTTTGGCGACTATAGTGCATCGTCGACTCTCACAAGTCGACCATGGTTTTTTCCCTCGTTTTGGGGTTTTCCACGTCACCAAATCTATTGTCTTGTTTACTTTTTTCTTACGATTGTGTTGATTGGTCTTGAGATACATTTCTTTAGTTGTTATAAGTCCACATCAACCTTAAGTTGTTCTTTTGGGCGATTTTTGGCATTAGCAGTTTGGCGCCATCCGTGGGACCCCATCTAGAGAAAATCTCAAGCCAACGCATATATCGCTCTAACGATCTTGTGGAGTTTTTGTTATTTTCAGGTAAATGGCAAATTATCAAGATCCCATGATTCAACTTCAATCAGAATTGAACGCGGCTCGAAGTCAGATTCAAGCCCTGCACGAGCAAAACCAGAAGGCAGCCGCGGAGATCGCTTCCCTGAGGAATCCGGCGATTGGTAACTCCTTTGGACCTCAGAACGGTCCCCGACCTATGGGGGCACCTTTCGTAAGGCCACCATTCCAAGCAGGTCCAAGGCCTTTTTCCAGCAATCCTCCATTCGGACAACTCCCCCCGCAGCATTTGAGACCTCCGCCACTATACAATGGGGCCATACCTTATCAGATCTCGATAAACTTCCCCTTTAACGGAGAAGCCAACGGGCCGTCGAACGGAAATGGTTCCCACCCGACAGTCGGCGCAACAGCCCAGAACTCAGGAGTAATTCCTCCGACATGTTCGACCCCCGATCCTAATGACCCCGTCGCTCAGAGAATCAGGTTATTGGAGGATCAGAATGAAAAGATGTTGTCGCTACTTTCCAAGTTACCAGGCGCCGCCGTCCCCGTCGACGTCGAGCCCTGTTTGGGCAAAATTTCACCAATCACGACCACGACCAAGGTAAGGAAAACGCTTCTTCTCTTTTCCGTAATGAAGGTAAACTCATAGTACTTTATCTCCTAATTAAAGATAAAATCGAAAGTCTTTTGCCTCACGACACTCGACCTCGACGTCGTACGTTTCACACGACCGTCGCATAGAACCATGCGACCTTGACCAACTAACGCATGACAAAAACTGTTACGTTTGTTCAGTGTTTAATGCAGGAGTCAACATCATTAATGGACAACGGCTATAACGGATGAAGATCATTAACGACACTAAAGACGACGTCCGTTATAACAATTATCGACGCATTTAATGAGCTAATTAAAATGCCCGAAGACTATAAATACACGCAGAACAGTATCATCGAATAACAATCTCAAGCACTAAAACTCTGAAGAACACTCATTCGAAGCAAAAGAGTCATTCACGGAAGATCGCTGTCGACGCACGACCTACACACTCGACACATTGTTTTCACACACGACATACACTTGTTTTACATTCAAAACACTTGTACTTTACATTTCGATGTTTTCGTTCACTTGTATTGTAATCTCTGTACGATCGACACCTGAAACCAAAGGACATCGCCCCTGATTGGCGACCATAGTGCAGCGACGACTTCCACAGTCGTCCGCAGGTTTTTTCCTCGTTGACATTTTTCCTGCGTCATCAAATTTTCTGTCTCGTTTATATTTTTTCCTTGGTCGCACGCCTTTGTCGAACGATTCCTTTCTTTTGTTGTTAAAGTCCACATCAACCTTAAGTTGTACTTTGGTGCGATTTTTGGAATTAACAGTTTGGCACCATCGTGGGACCTCATCTAGATAAAATCTTCGACGAACGTGCGTCTTACTAACGGTTTCTTGGAGTTTTCTTTGTTCTCTGTTTCAGGAAAATGGCAGCCCCTGGAAATCAGCAGCATGTCATTGCCCAGATGTACCAGGAGCTGGAAGTCGCTCGAAATCAAATCAACGCCATGGCAGAGCAAAGTCGCAGAGCAGCTGAGGAGATCGCACGATTAAGGAATTCTTCTGGACCTCAGAATGGTCCTAGGCCATTCGTTCAGAATCCAGGCCAAGGAACGTTCGGACAGAACAGTCATCGACCATTCGCGCATAATCCAGGTCCAGGATCAGGTCCGTTCGCTCAGAATCAGCATCCAGGTCCGTTCATGCAGAACCAGCAGCCGGGACCGTTCAATCCAAATCCACAGTTCGGGACGGTTCCTCCTCAGCATATAAGGTCACCACCCATGCAGAATGGATCACAACCATTTCAGAATGGATCGCAGCCATTTCAGAATGGATCGCAGCCGTTTCAGAATGTGTCGCAGCCGTATTTTGTTCCTTTCAATGGAGACGCCAATGGCTCGTCGCATGGCAATGGCACCAGTTCAGGAGTCAATCTGCAAGCAGGGGCAAATCTCGACACCAATGACCCCGTCGCCCAACGATTGAAAATGCTAGAAGATCAGAACGAGCGTGTCCTATCTTTGCTCACCAAGCTACATGGGGCAGCCGTGCCCGTCGACGTCGAGCCTCGATCAGGATATCAGGCGTCGCCCTTCGTCGATGAGATCGCGACCGTTGAGGTCCCAAAGAAATACAATGTCCCCGCCTTCACGCCCAAGTACTCGGGAGTGACCGATCCGACAGAGCACGTCGCGCAGTATAAGCAGCTCATGTGGACGATCTCAATCCCACACATGTATCAGGAAGTCGGTATGTGCAAGAGCTTCGGTGCAACTCTCACTGGTCCTGCTCTCCAATGGTTGATCAATCTCAAACCTAAGTCTATCGGGTCGTTCGCTGAATTGGTCAATCAATTCTCCCAGCAATTCGCCAGCAGTCGCAAGATGGAGAAGCAGACCAGTGACCTATATTACGTCGTGCAGAAGACCAATGAGTCTATTCGAAGTTATTTTAATAGATTCAATGCGGAGATGATCAGTGTTTGCAATTGTGACGTCAAGACCGCGATCGAAGCCTATAAGCGCGGTCTGGACTACAGTTCAGGCTTATACACTGACCTGACTAAGTATCCTCCAGAGAATTTCGAAGACGTCTGTAAAGCCCGTGTCCCGGTATGGGTTCTTTTTACGCAATTATTTATTTATATATTTGTTTTTCTTAAAGAATTGTTAGTGACGGGATTTGACGGGGAAGACCTAGCATGTTTAAATTTCGTGTAACGGCTTGTAGGTAAAACCTCGTTTTTGTTTGCAACATTTTGGAAAGGCTAGGGACCAAACTTGTTCTTAGTTTAAACTTGCATGGGGATCGGCCCATTTGGAACCGACCCCCCTCCCCTCTCTTTTGTTTTCGTTGCACGCAAGGAACAACCAGAGAAAAACCCTAGTCGCCCCTGCCCCTTTCCTGTCCCCTTGCTGCGGTTACCGACGAGACCCCAAGCCGTCGTGCCGCCGCCGTCGCTAACGGCTGCCGGAGAGAGAGAGGAACAGCGAGAGGTCGATAGAGGAAGATGAATCCGGCGAGTTAGCTGTATCTGCTGCGTCTCGTTAAGAGGTAAGTTTATCCTTTCTTTTTCTTTTCGTTTCTCCGTTCGTCGCCCCAAAACCGCAAAACCACCCCACCACCGCCGCAGCCATGGCTGCTGGCGGTGTGGCCGCCGCCGTACGCCGCCGCAGGTGGTGGTAGTGCGTGTGGGTGTGTGTAGTCGGGAATGTTCAGGTCGAGCGCGGGATAGGGTGTGAACGTTATAGGATTGGTCGGGATTTTCGTTGGGTCTCATCGGATTTCCATAAACCACGACCGCCGCCGCCACCGCCGGCGACCGCCACTGCCGGAGGTGGCAGTGGGTGGTGTGCGAGGTAGCCCAGACTTTAGTAACCTAAAATCCTAATCCGTGACCCGATCGCGTGAACCCGAAACCCGAAAACCGAAAACCTTAAGCTTGAAAGTTATCATTTCATGTGAAACCCTATTCTGTCACTGTTTTGTATCAGCCATAACTTTTTCGTCGTAGCTCGGATTGAGGCGAAACCGGTGCCCACGGTTCACATTCTGTGTCGGGCACACTTTTAGTGTTTTAGCGAAAGTCTGGTTCGGCCTCTAGCTAGGTGTAAAATAGCTGTTTTTACAGCAGGTCCGAATACGGCAGACTCGCGTCCCATTCTTAGAAAATTAATATTAAATCGTAGGAAAATCGTTAGAACGCGTATAATATGTCCCTGGAAAGCTAAGACCTAGACCCTCCTGTTTGTGGGATTTAATTCCTGGATTAAAGGGTCTAGGGAGGGCTTAGCAGGTTCCGAGCAGACCTGCAGTTTAGACCGAAAATCGGAAATGTCGCTCGTTTAATCTTACGTTTATAATTAAGGGTTGGGACTTCGCGTTGACACTTGGTAGCACTTCTTTAGGTGGAAAGAAGTGAGTTGGAGTGGCGGGCTCGTATTGCTGTTTGTGGATATCTGCGTTGCGTATCGAGGTGAGTTCTCTGACTACGTAGAATAGGGATTATATGTACATTACGGTAGTTTGTATGTGTTAGCTGAATTGTTGTGTGTACTAGCTGAATTGTGGTGCGTAGTACTAGGTTGAATTAATGCCTAGTATAAATGAGTGTTATATACATCTCGGTGGGACCGAGGGCTCGGTGGGACTGAGGAATAGTGTTTTAGTGTTGTGTGAACTCGGTGGGACCAAGTACTCGGTGGGACCGAGGAATTGTGTACAAGTGTGGGATGAACTCAGGGAGACCGAGGGATGCCTACACGAGTGTGTTGTATAATCGGGGAGACCGATGGTTTTATATATATATATATATATATATATATATATACAGTTGTTGTTGTATGATCGGGGGGACCGATGGTTTTATATATATATGCACGTGTGTGTTAGTTGATTTGGTTGTGGGTAATATCCAATTGTATTAATGTCTAGGAGATTACCTTTACTGTTGTATTTAATCGGTTGGACCGATGTTCGGCGGGGCCGATGGTTGTTAATGTAATTTATTTTAATCGGTTGGACCGATGTTCGGCGGGGCCGATGGTTGTTAATGTAATTTATTTTAATCGGTTGGACTGATGTTCGGCGGGGCCGATTGTTGTTAATGTAATTTATTAAAATCGGTTGGACCGATGTTCGGCGGGGCCGATGGTTGTATTTGACTATGTAGACTTCGGGGTGCCGAGGTGGACTGTTATGTCCTTGCATGAGTTGCCTGTTTTAAGTTGTATTCTCAGACCAGTATGTAATGAGTATTTATGTCTATCTACTGATAGGAGTGGTGTATATATAATTGCTGTTGTGCGTAAGTGTTTGAATTCACTAAGCTATATGCTTACCCTTTCCCTATAAAAATTACTGTTTCAGGTGCAAGTGGCAGTACGGCGTGACGGTACACACTGGCGCGTTGAGAAGACCTTCATATTTTTTTTTAAAACTTAGTACATTTCCGTTGTTTTATGTAAGTTGATCGTTTAACTTAACGATGTTTCGTTTAAACATTTATTTTGAGTTAAACGCTTGTGATTTAATTCAATAAAAATGGTATTTTACAAGTTCAAATTTATTGTAATTTTTGGGAAGTTACAACTTGGTATCAGAGCACAGCTTGAGCGAATTAAAAACATCTCGGTGTGTTTGAACTCAAGTTCGCGGCTATGAAATTTTCTTTTAAGGTCTTTGAAATAAAAGAAATGGAAAATACGTTTGACAAACGGTGATCGAGGGCGCAATGTGTACAGTCAGCCGAAGCCAAGGGAAAAGGTACAGTACTTAGTGTATTTATGGCTTTCTAGAACATAGGAGTATGTATGCTAGATTGCCTGTGTTATTTACACTGTACTGCATGTTGATGCTTGCTAGTAGGAATTTATGCTAGTCATGGTAGGTTGTTAAGCGAATGCCCTATAGGTTGTATGCAGTAAGAATCGCATAGCCTTAGAATATTTGATTTAATTCTATTGCGCAACTCTTGTTTGAGTCCAACCGTTCTAAGATAGAATCTTGTATTCGAATGTCTATTTGTTTCACGCTGCATGTGACGGGGTATTCGCGAGGCAACTCGACATGGCTAGTAGGGATTTCGTTGTAGCAAGGGTAGTGTTTTGGGGTGGAATTCCTAGGGAGCTAGGAAGAGTATGTACATATGCTGGTGCGGGCATAATGGGATAGTTATCGGCGAGAAACTACTTGGGCACTTCGGGATGGGACTCGGAACGAGCAATGATAGGTGTGAAAGGTAGTAGTAGAGCTCCTACTACCAGAAGCACAGGATCAATGCTTGAGTCGGGGAAAGTCACGAGGAATCCAAGGAGTTGAGCGTGAGCGTTGTTAGTGTGAGTTATTGTCTGCTAATAACTCGTTGTAATATCTACCCAGAATAGCCATCACAAGGAGGAACAACTATAGTAAACCTACTAGTACAGGTGTGTACTTGTTGGGAACTGAAGATTTGCTAAGTATGATTAATACTGCCAGAACAACATTACTACTGCCAGATCAACGTTAGTACTGCTAAGACAAGGTTAGTACTGCTGGTGCATAACGAAAATCTGTTAGTACTGCTTATGCAATGGTTACTACTGCAAGACAAAGTTAATACTGCTAGATCAAGTTGATCGTTTAACTTAACGAGGTTTCGTTTAAACATTTATTTTGAGTTAAACGCTTGTGATTTAATTCAATAAAAATGGTATTTTACAAGTTCAAATTTATTGTAATTTTTGGGAAGTTACAACTTGGTATCAGAGCACAGCTTGAGCGAATTAAAAACATCTCGGTGTGTTTGAACTCAAGTTCGCGGCTATGAAATTTTCTTTTAAGGTCTTTGAAATAAAAGAAAGGGAAAATACGTTTGAGAAACGGTGATCGAGGGCGCAGTATGTACCGTCAGCCGAAGCCAAGGGAAAAGGTACAGTACTTAGTGTATTTATGGCTTTCTAGAACATAGGAGTATGTATGCTAGATTGCCTGTGTTAGTTACACTGTACTGCATGTTGATGCTTGCTAGTAGGAATTTATGCTAGTCATGGTAGGTTGTTAAGCGAATGCCCTATAGGTTGTATGCAGTAAGAATCGCATAGCCTTAGAATATTTGATTTAATTCTATTGCGTAGCTCTTGTTTGAGTCCAACCGTTCTAAGATAGAATCTTGTATTCGAATGTCTATTTGTTTCACGCTGCATGTGACGGGGTATTCGCGAGGCAACTCGACATGGCTAGTAGGGATTTCGTTGTAGCAAGGGTAGTGTTTTGGGGTGGAATTCCTAGGGAGCTAGGAAGAGTATGTACATATGCTGGTGCGGGCATAATGGGATAGTTATCGGCGAGAAACTACTTGGGAACTTCGGGATGGGACTCGGAACGAGCAATGATAGGTGTGAAAGGTAGTAGTAGAGCTCCTACTACCGGAAGCACAAGATCAATGCTTGAGTCGGGGAAAGTCACGAGGAATCCAAGGAGTTGAGCGTGAGCGTTGTTAGTGTGAGTTATTGTCTGCTAATAACTCGTTGTAATATCTACCCAGAATAGCCATCACAAGGAGGAACAACTATAGTAAACCTACTAGTACAGGTGTGTACTTGTTGGGAACTGAAGATTTGCTAAGTATGATTAATACTGCCAGAACAACATTACTACTGCCAGATCAACGTTAGTACTGCCAGAACAAAGATACTACTGCTAAGACAAGGTTAGTACTGCTGGTGCATAACGAAAATCTGTTAGTACTGCTTATGCAATGGTTACTACTGCAAGACAAAGTTAATACTGCTAGATCAAGTTAGTACTGCTAGTCAAGTTAGTACTGCTGGATCAAGTTAGTACTGCTAGTCAAGTTAGTACTGCTAATCAAGTTAATGCTGCTGGAACAAGTTAATACTGCTGGAATGAGTTAGTACTGCTAGAATGAGTTAGTGCTGGTGGAGATTATTAGTACTGCTCATGCTGAATGAAGATTAATACTGCTGATGTGATAAGTTTGGAATGAGAAGATTTTGGAGATAAAAGTGGAACGAATGAAGATATGCTTAAAGAAGATTCAGAAGATCAATTTATTTTTGATAGTTATCTTGTACCTATTGTGTATAAATAGTTGTTCATAGATAGCTAATACAGAATGCATATACGTATTCGTGAGATACTGAAATTGATTTCAGAGAGAATTAACCTCAAGGTTTAGAACCCTATTTCTAGAGATGTAGAAGTCGTCTTGATTGAGCCTGTTCATCAAGATTGAGGTTTGGTTGTAAGCTTGTGAGTCGATTTAGTGAATACAAACAACTGTGTGTTTTCTGATATATTGTTCTTTGATTGTGGGAATTAAAGTTCTATTCCGCAGATTCTTTAATTCTGAATTCTAAGTATTGTTAATCTTATTAAGAATCGATCCTGACAAGTGGTATCAGAGCCTGTGTTTCTTAGAATTCTACAATCATTATGGACAATTCTATTGAATCAAACAGTACTTTTGATTGGAGTGATCAAGCAGAAGAGGCAATTCAGAATCATGCTCTCATGGCAGAAGTCTCAGATATTCCTACTGAGGTAAAATCTAATCTCTGTTCTCAAGCTTGTATAGACACTGTTAAATGGTATAGAGATCACAATCAGGGAATGTGTGATGACCTTAAGAGATTAGAAAAGGACAGAAAAGACTATGTAATAATTGTTGAGAAGTTTGAAGAACAGATTAGGGCTTTTCAAGCCAATGAACTTCAACACTCCTATGATACAAACTACTGGAAATGGGAAAAGGGTGGTCTGGAGTTCCAACTGAAAGAGTCCAGGGAAGAGTGTGAGAAACTAAAAGGAGAGCTTGAGAAAGTTAAACTTGATGTAGAAAAGTTTACTTGTGCCTCTAAAGTCATGGACAACATAATCATCTCTCAAATCCATAGTAAGTTGAAACCAGGCATAGGGTACAATGCCACACCCCCACCCTACAACAACAACTACATCCCTCCTAGGTCAGACCTGTTAGAAACCAAGGATAAAAAGGACTTACCTGAAGGAGCTACTAAAATAGATCCATCAGATGAAGTTGTTGTGGAGGATAAAACTGAAAAAGAAGAGTCTAAGAAAAGGGACAAGAATGTTAGTGGTGAGATTCCCTTAGAGAATTACATAAAGACCAATGAGGATGGTGGAAGTCCATGGGATAAGAACAATGAGATGAAAAGGACTGGAAAGGGAAAAGGAGTTCATTATACACAAACCACTGTTGTGAACTCTAATACTTGTGAACATTGTTCTTGCAAGAAATCTCAAGAGAATAAGCCCCAAAAACATGATAAAAGGAGGGGAAATCAAAGAAATTGGAATAACCAGTGGGCACAAAAGCAAGGAGTTGATCTGCAAAGGATTAACAGACCAAAACCATGTTTCATCTGTTGCAGATTGAATCACCTTGCCAAACACTGTTATTTCAATCCTATTAACCAAAGGATAAATTTTCAAAGACATTTTCATAAATCCAATGGTTATAGGAAGCCTGCAAGGAACCATGTGGCTAAGAAACAAGCTAAATCCAAAAGCCACATGAGGAAAAAGACTGAAAAGGAATGTGTCGATATGTGGGTCTCCAAAAGCACTAATACCTCAGATAGTACTACTGAAAAGGATAGTGCTGCTAGAAGCAATACTGCTAACAAGGTTAGTGCTGCTAGAAGCAATACTACTGCCAATACTGCTGCTAGCAGTGTTAGTGCTGCTAAATCAGTTAGTGCTGCTAACTCTGTTAGTACTGCTAACTCTGTTAGTGTTGCTAACTCTGTTAGTGTTGCTAACTCTGTTAGTACTGCTAACTCTGTTAGTGCTGCTAACTCTGTTAGTGTTGCTAACTCTGTTAGTGCTGCTAACTCAGTTAGTGCTGCTAACTCAGTTAGTGCTGCTAACTCAGTTGGGGCTGCTAACTCAGTTAGTGCTGCTAACTCTGTTAGTGCTGCTAACTCTGTTAGTGCTGCTAACTCTGTTAGTGCTGCTAACTCAGTTAATGCTGCTAACTCAGTTAGTGCTGCTAACTCTGTTAGTACTGCTAACTCTGTTAGTGCTGCTAACTCAGTTAGTGCTGCTAACTCTGTTAGTACTGCTAACTCCGTTAGTGCTGCTAACTCTGTTAGTACTTCTTCTAAGGTTAATACTGCTTCTAGTGTTTGTGCTGCTAGACCAATTATATCGACAAAGTACTCCAATTCTGCAGTACCTAAATTTGAAAATCTCATCAAAACCCAATGCAAGTACTTTGATGAGCAAGGGAGACCCAAGACCACTTCGGCTTGGGTTCCCAATAAAAACTAATTGATTTATCAGATGTGCAGGGCAACCAACAACTCAAGGGAAAGAGCATCTGGCATGTTGATAGTGGTTGCTCCAGGCACATGTCAGGTAACATGTCATGCCTCAAGATTTTCAAAAGAATTGATGGAGGACATGTTGCTTTTGGGAATAATCCTGCAGGAGGTAAGATAAGTGGTAAAGGTAAGATAAGTGGTAAAGGTAAGATAAGAGGTAATGGTAAGAAAAGTTGTATAGGTAAGATAAGAGGTAAAGGTAAGATGACAGTTGAGGATGTTGAGCAATTGAGATAAAACCTGTTATGTTCAGAACCTCAGTATGACTCAGATTGACAAGTGCTGCAAAGTGCAAGTATAGTTACTACTGCCAGTGCAGAGTTTCTACTGCTAGTACATATGTTAATACTGCTTAGTAGTTAATACTGCTTAGTAGTTAATACTGCTTAGTAGTTAATACTGCTCCGTTGTTAATACTGCTTAAGTAGTTAATACTGCTTTGTTGTTAGTACTGCTTAAGTAATTAATACTGCTGTGTAGTTAATACTGCCTTGCAGTTAATACTGCTCAGTCGTTAATACTGCTTGTGTCGTTAATACTGCTTTAAAAGAAAAGGTAGGGCTAATACTGCTATAAATACCTCTTTCAGCCCGCCAAAGTTCATAACGTCTCTTTGAATTCTATCCATCTCTCTCTCTTTCTAACTATTCTCTCCCAAGAATCTCTGTTTTCTGTCAAGAATCCTCAGGCATAATGGAGTTTATCGCCGACCACAACGAGATTGCCATGCTTCAGAAGCCAAAACAATCCGCAGGTTTTCACGACATTGTGGATTTCCTCAAGGGCACGCATATCTCCTATGCCCTAACGGTGACCCCGACAATCTACATCGAGCATCAGACGCAGTTCTGGGCAAATGCCACCGTGGTGTCTGAAGATGGGCAGAAAATCCTCAAAACAAGGGTGTGCAACAAACCCTTGAATGTTACAGAGGAGCTTATTCGCATCACTCTTCGATTAGATGATGCCTCAGGTATAACTTCTATTCCTAATGAAGAACTATACTCAACTTTAACAAGAATGGGGTATGACGGTCCCATTGGAGTTTTTAAGTTTTACAAGTCTAAATTTCATACACAATGGCGATTCTTTGTTCATACCTTAATGCATTGCATGTCAAAGAAAACTACTGGATGGAGTGAGTTTAGCAGTACCATTGCTTATGCCCTGGTCTGCTTGGCCACTGCCAGGAAGTTTAATTTTTCACAAATGATTTTTAATGATCTTGTGTCAAACCTGGAATCCAAAAAGAGGTTTTATATGTACCCAAGGTTTGTCCAAGCAGTGATTACTCAGGAATTGACAGATTTACCTCAGTTTACTGAGGTATATGTACCTAAACCCCCTAAAGGAAAGGTTTTCTCAAATATGAGAAGACTTCCTAGGGACTCGGAAGGAGTTGACACACCATTGTTCTCTACAATGATGGTTGTGTCCCACACCATTGAAGGTATGGCATCAGGGTCAAGGCCCACATTAGACACACCCACTGATGACCAATCCCAACCTTCCATCACAAAAGTAATCCCTCAGTCCATTCTTGTACGACCCACTCCCAAAATAACCAAAAAGTTTGAAAGAAGAAAGGTACACAAGGTTCCTTCCCTTGATGTATCTCCTAAGAGCCCGAAGCCTTTAAGCCCTCTAGTGGAGCATTCTCCAATAGAGAATATCGAAAGGGAAACCACAGGGGTGTCTCCCAACCCCAAGAAGGTGCTCACTAAGGAGAAGGTTGAGCATGTGAGTCGCAAGGCTGCCACTACTTCTGCTAGCAAAGAGAAGGCCAGTGGTAAAATAACTAAGACCTTCCTCACGGCAACTCAGGGTGAGAAATCATCCAGAGGTCCCAGGTGCCAAGAAACCAAGGGGGTAGGTAGTGCTTTTGCTAGGCAAGAGACACCTGCTAAAACTTCCAATGATCCTGAAAGGGAGGTAAACACTTCTAAATCAGGTGAGGATAGATATACTTATGAGGAATTGATGGAAACTATTGCAAATATCAACATTGAGGTCATGGATCAGCAGAAGGAGATTGATGAGCTTAAGAAGGTGGTTCTTCATCAAAACACCAAGATAGAAAAGAATAAGAAGCTGGTCACCAAACTGCTACAAAGAAGGAAGAAAGCTCAATATGTTTTGAGAAGGAGAGGAACAACCTCTGATGCTTCCAAAAAGGGGGAGTTAGACTCTGATCTAAACATGGAGGATGCAAACATTGAGGGGGAGTATGAGTATAAGGGTGAGGGGGAGTCTGAGCAGGCTGCAGATATTACAAAGGAAGCAGAAACAGAACCAGCAGTAGAAACAGTTAATGCTGCTGAGATTGAGAAAGAAGTAGAAACTGACCAAGCAGTAGAAATAGATAATGCTGCAGTGTCTGAGACTGAAGCAGCAGTAACTGAAATTTTGAAGAATCTTGTGGAGGCAGCAGTATCTGAAAGTGAGAAGGAAGCAGTACCTGCAACTAAATCCGAGATTGATGCAGAGATATTTTGGATTGTGAAGGATAGTGTTGAAGCAGCAGCATTAAAGGTTATAAAAGAAGCAGTAACAGCTATAGCAGTAGAAATGGTTACTGCTGCTGAAAAACAAAAAGCAGCAGAAACTGTTAGTGCTGCTAAGAGCCACAAAGAAGAAACAACTGAAACCACTCCTGAAGCTGTTAAATCTTTCAAAAGAACAAAGATGATGTCAACCAAAAGGCCAAGAACAAAGTCCATAGCTTCAAAGAAGAAAGATGTAAAGAAGCCAAGGGTGGAATCAACTGTAGAAGAAGCCCAGGAGGAAGCAGTGAAAGAGAAATCTGATCCAAAAGTTGCTGAAGAAGAAGTGGCAACTCCATCAGGGCAATCAAGCAATGTACAATCACAGTCAAATGCTCAATGTGATATGTATATTACTGTGGTTGATACTAATCCAATTCAAGCTAAACCATTAGCTTCTATGGCTCCTGAAATCATATTCTGGGATACTTTGAAAGATAAGAGAAAGGAGTACATTAGAGTAAAAAGAGCAGATGGGAAGTTTGAGGTCAGTTCTACATGGGGAAAACTTTTAAGGATGTGCTCTAGATCAGACTTGGAAGAGATGTTCAAGGTAGGAATGAAGCTTTATGGGAATATGCTGACTGAGAATGGAATGTCCATCACCAAAATGGTACTTGAATACCTGTGCCTAATGTTCAATACAGAAGCAGTTAAGTATTTGACAGAAAGGCAATTTCAAGTTGTTACCAAATGGATGCTTATTGAAAACTGTGGTGTGTATGTCATAACTCTTGACAATGCATATCATGAGTATTACTTGGTGGATAAAATATACAAGCACAGCATGAAAAGGTTGGATGGAATGCTAAAAACTAAGTTGGTGAGTGACAAAGACTCTGAGATGGCAAGATACCTGGTAAGAAGGATTATCAATCAAAGTTTGGGATTGAATCCTGATTTATGCGTTCATGATTAAGTTTTGGAAGCATCATCTGAAGAACTTGACTTCTCAACCTGAAAAGTCAAGTTAGGGGGAGATTGTTGGGAACTGAAGATTTGCTAAGTATGATTAATACTGCCAGAACAACATTACTACTGCCAGATCAACGTTAGTACTGCCAGAACAAAGATACTACTGCTAAGACAAGGTTAGTACTGCTGGTGCATAACGAAAATCTGTTAGTACTGCTTATGCAATGGTTACTACTGCAAGACAAAGTTAATACTGCTAGATCAAGTTAGTACTGCTAGTCAAGTTAGTACTGCTGGATCAAGTTAGTACTGCTAGTCCAGTTAGTACTGCTAATCAAGTTAATGCTGCTGGAACAAGTTAATACTGCTGGAATGAGTTAGTACTGCTAGAATGAGTTAGTGCTGCTGGAGATTATTAGTACTGCTCATGCTGAATGAAGATTAATACTGCTGATGTGATAAGTTTGGAATGAGAAGATTTTGGAGATAAAAGTGGAACGAATGAAGATGTGCTTAAAGAAGATTCAGAAGATCAATTTATTTTTGATAGTTATCTTGTACCTATTGTGTATAAATAGTTGTTCATAGATAGCTAATACAGAATGCATATACGTATTCGTGAGATACTGAAATTGATTTCAGAGAGAATTAACCTCAAGGTTTAGAACCCTATTTCTAGAGAAGTAGAAGTCGTCTTGATTGAGCCTGTTCATCAAGATTGAGGTTTGGTTGTAAGCTTGTGAGTCGATTTAGTGAATACAAACAACTGTGTGTTTTCTGATATATTGTTCTTTGATTGTGGGAATTAAAGTTCTATTCCGCAGATTCTTTAATTCTGAATTCTAAGTATTGTTAATCTTGTTAAGAATCGATCCTGACAGTACTTGAATTGCTTTGATGTGATGATCGTTGGGGGTAGTGATGAAGGTTCTAATCTAGTTGGAATAAAAGGACGATTCTCGTATTAATCACTTGGAGTGACGATAAGTATGATGTTTGTTTTAAGTAGACCATTTTGGGTCAAGATGGATGATTGTGCTAGAATCATAGGCTTATAGAGCCGACTTTGAATTGAGGAAAAACCATTAGGATTATTTGACGTAATTTTCCAACTTGCCCTAAGAGGTTTAAATGTCCAGATGACGTTAGTGGACCGGAGAGATTTGGAGGAGTAGGAGTCGAGGCGTTGAATGCCGACTAAGTCATGCACAAAGTTTATTTTGAAAATAAAATTGCATTAACAAATTCTTGTGTTTCAAATCCTTTTATGGATGGTGTTTTGGAATTTTGGGAAATGTTCAGCACACACACAAGATTTTGAATTATGGTTTTGAAAGTGCATGAGATCGTTTTATCACGGTAGTTGCAAACTTTGTTTGAATTTGTTTTAGTTTGCTATTTTCCCAACGGTTCTTTCGGGTAAGATGATATCCGTGTTTTGTGGTGTTTAAAATGTTGGGCAAGTGACTACGGCTTGTGACTTTAACATTGGAACTCCTCCACATATGTTAGAGTTGAGACGGAGAGTTACATTCCACGATGTCTGTATAAAACTATTTGGGTGATTTGGTTAATATAAGTTGGTTAAACAATGTTGTTTTATGGTTTTACCGTGGAAAGAGATTTTTGGGATTTTGGCGTCTCATTCATGTTTTTGTTTTTAGCAATTTGACTTTGCGGGCACAATGTATGGTGCTATTTTATTGACTTAGAGTCATTAAGTTCGTTAAGGTTCATGAAGTTTTGTTTTACGGCATGTTGAGTCGTGTGGGTTTAATTTCACGAGGTGCATATCTTATTTGTTTATGTGACCATTTGGGGAAATTTTGGGAAATCAATTTAAAGAACCCCACCTTTTGAGATTTGGTGTGAGTTAATTGGAGCATGTGTGTCATTGCAAGAAATTTTAAGGAAGTGTTACAAGCTGGCATGCCTACCCCCAGTTAGAGATTTTATGATGTTTTTGTCGATATATTCAAATGATAGAAGCAGATTGGTTACTATCTTTAAGTTTGAAACTTACACGAGACAGTTGTGTTTTAACAAAAATATATTTGTAAACCGTTTCATCGTTTGTATGACTAGCTGACGCGCGTAAAAATAAATTGTTGGTGAACCTTGTGCCACGACATTTTATGATTTAAAAAGAGAAATTTTGGGGTCAAACGTCGTGGAACTGGTTTTGAAATTATGTGCACACTTTTGTCGCACCCTGTGTAAGGTCGAGTGGTTATTTTAAGTACAGGTCATGAGCCAATCCATACTAGAACCGTGACGGTTCATTTTTTTAAAGAAATTATTCATTTCGCTTTGCGTTTGTGAGTAAACGGAGCTGCAATAGAATGATTTTCAACATGATTTTCATATGTGGGGCGAGCGTGTCCATTTTTTTGCGTAACTACCGACCTGGTAAAAGTAGTTTTATTGCATACGATCTTTTTGAGATGAAAAATCTTGACGTTGAAAATATTTTGTAAACATTTTGGGAAATGCGCTTTTCAGTATTATGTGTCATTTGGAGAATTTTAAGGGTGTGAGTCCTTTTGGAAAACTCTTTTGTTTAACCCGTGTTGAGTTTGGGACTAATGTTGATTTTAGAGTATTGCTTGCTTAAACTTTATTTAAACGCGTTGTTGACCGACTTATGGGTCTAGCAAGCGTAAAGCATTTTGCTCGGTTTTGACTTTGAGATAGTCATGGGTCAATTGCAAGGTTTTAATGGCTCGATGTGGAGTCCTGTTGATGGGTTGTTTTTGTTGCACAGTTTTGCATATATTGTATGTTGAGTATTTACATGTTTGGGTGAGAGAGTCATTCCGGGATAGGCATGTTGTTGGTAGACTGTTTTGCATTGGATCCTTAGACACGTTAGTCAGTCGTTGGTAATGGTCGGTTGGGTATCTCGGGGTGGGACCCCGGTATTCATGTGTTATGACCTTGACTTTCCAGTAGGTACTAGGAGGATTTAGTTGTGGGCACTTACCTGGGAGGTAGTTCCGATGTGCTGGGCCTTGAGGCGTTACCTGGGAGGTAGACGTCAAGGTGTATCCTCGATACGATGTAACTTGGCTTCGTAGAGCAAGTGTGGAAGATACGTCGACGGTGGAAGGTTGGGTATTCCACGCGTGTTGGTACTGTAGGCTGAATGGTATCAGTTAAGGGAATGATGCCCTTTGTAACTAAGAGAATGAATGCGCAGAACCTATATGAGGTAAGTGGTATAGTTAGGTGTCGACTTTTGGGCTTGGGGCCAAACACCTTTAGTGTAATCGGAAAATTGTAGCCGATTTTAAAATAATTATGGTGAGGGTAGTAGTAATCCTGAGATGCTTACTTGTGATGAATGGTTATGGTGGAATGACCTTCGTGTGTGTTTATAAATCTGCTGATTTGATGATTCGTGTGAGGTAAATTTCGGGAGTCTATTAGAACTCGTAGAAGTTAATCGACAGTTAATGGTAGGAATGATCGGATTCGAGTATCCTGTAGGGTATATTGGTGAGCAACTTCAGAATGGTTAGAGCTTGAAATTGAATCGGTATGTATGAAACATCTAAGGTTGGGAGACGACCGAAGTCGTTTGACTAGGAATGATTCCAATTGTTGGAGTGTTCTTCCTATTATAATTTCAGTGTCCTTGAAGGAGTTTTGTTGGTAAGAAAGGTATTCGAGAAATTTTTAGGTAGTGTGAGGAATTTAGATTCCAGTTAGTGAAAGTTCAGTGGCAACACCGAAAGGGTTCTGAGTAGACATGGGAGCCCGAGGCTAAGATGCGAGAGAACTAACTGGAGCTGTTTGCGGACGTAGACTTCGAGGACGAAGTCTAAATCAAGAGGGGGAGAGTTGTAAAGCCCGTGTCCCGATATGGGTTCTTTTTACGCAATTATTTATTTATATATTTGTTTTTCTTAACGAATTGTTAGTGACGGGATTTGACGGGGAAGACCTAGCATGTTTAAATTTCGTGTAACGGCTTGTAGGTAAAACCTCGTTTTTGTTTGCAACATTTTGGAAAGGCTAGGGACCAAACTTGTTCTTAGTATAAACTTGCATGGGGATCGGCCCATTTGGAACCGAACCCCCTCCCCTCTCTTTTGTTTTCGCTGCACGCAAGGAACAACCAGAGAAAAACCCTAGTCGCCCCTGCCCCTTTCCTTTCCCCTTGCTGCGGTTACCGCCGAGACCCCAAGCCGTCGTGCCGCCGCCGTCGCTAACGGCTGCCGGAGAGAGAGAGGAACAGCGAGAGGGCGAGAGAGGAAGAAGAAGCCGGCGAGTTAGCTGTTGCTGCTGCGTTTCGTTAAGAGGTAAGTTTCTCCTTTCTTTTTCTTTTCGTTTCTCCGTTCGTCGCCCCAAAACCGCAAAACCACCCCACCACCGTCGCAGCCATGGCTGCCGGCGGTGTGGCCGCTGCCGTGCGCCGCTGCAGGTGGTGGCAGTGCCTGTGGGTGTGTGTAGTCGGGAATGTTCAGGTCGAGCGCGGGATAGGGTGTGAACGTTATAGGATTGGTCGAGATTTTCGTTGGGTCTCGTCGGATTTCCATAAACCACGACCGCCGCCGCCGCCGTCGGCGACCGCCACTACCGGAGGTGGCAGTGGGTGGTGTGCGGGGGAGCCTAGACTTTAGTAACCTAAAATCCTAATCCGTGACCCGATCGCGTGAACCCGAAACCCGAAAACCTTAAGCTTGAAAGTTATCATTTCATGTGACACCCTATTCTGTCACTGTTTTGTATCAGCCATAACGTTTCCGTCGTAGTTCGGATTGAGGCTAAACCGGTGCCCACGGTTCACATTCTGTGTCGGAAACACTTTTAATGTTTTAGTGAAAGTTTGGTTTGGCCTCTAGCTAGGTGTAAAATAGCTGTTTTTACAGCAGGTCCGAATACGGCAAACTCGAGTCCCATTCTTAGAAAATTCATATTAAATCGTAGGAAAATCGTTAGAACGCGTATAATATGTCCCTGGAAAGCTAAGACCTAGACCCTCCTGTTTGTGGGATTTAATTCCTGGATTAATGGGTAGAGGGAGAGCTTAGCAGGTCCCGAGAAGACCTGTAGTTTAGACCGAAAATCGGAAATGTCGCTCGTTTAATCTTACGTTTATAAGTAAGGGTTGGGACTTCGCGTTGACACTTGGTAGCACTTCTTTAGGTGGAAAGAAGTGAGTTGGAGTGGCGGGCTTGTATTGCTGTTTGTGGATATCTGCGTTGCGTATCGAGGTGAGTTCTCTCACTACGTAGAATAGGGATTATATGTACATTACGGTAGTTTGTATGTGTTAGCTGAATTGTTGTGTGTACTAGCTGAATTGTTGTGTGTACTAGCTGAATTGTTGTGCGTAGTACTAGGTGGAATTAATGCCTAGTATAAATGAGGGTTATATACATCTTGGTGGGACCGAGGGCTCGGTGGGACCGAGGAATAGTGTTTTAGTGTTGTGTGAACTCGGTGGGACCGAGGAATTGTGTACAAGTGTGGGATGAACTCGGGGAGACCGAGGGATGCCTACACAAGTGTGTTGTATAATCGGGGAGACCGATGGTTTTATATATATATATATATACAGTTGTTGTTGTATGATCGGGGGGACCGATGGTTTTATATATATATGCACGTGTGTGTTAGTTGATTTGGTTGTGGGTAATATCCAATTGTATTAATGTCTAGGAGAATACCTTTACTGTTGTATTTAATCGGTTGGACCGATGTTCGGCGGGGCCGATGGTTGTTAATGTAATTTATTATAATCGGTTGGACCGATGTTCGGCGGGGCCGATGGTTGTATTTGACTATGTAGACCTCGGGGTGCCGAGGTGGACTGTTATGTCCTTGCATGAGTTGCCTGTTTTAAGTTGTATTCTCAGACCAGTATGTAATGAGTATTTATGTCTCTCTGCTGATAGGAGTGGTGTATATATAATTGCTGTTGTGCGTAAGTGTTTGAATTCACTAAGCTTTATGCTTACCCTTTCCCTATAAAAATTACTGTTTCAGGTGCGAGTGGCAGTACGGCGTGACGGTACACACTGGCGCGTTGAGAAGACCTTCATATTTTTTTTTTAAACTTAGTACATTTCCGCTGTTTTATGTAAGTTGATCGTTTAACTTAACGAGGTTTCGTTTAAACGTTTATTTTGAGTTAAACGCTTGTGATTTAATTCAATAAAAATGGTATTTTACAAGTTCAAATTTATTGTAATTTTTGGGACGTTACAACGTCCGAGCTCGAACCCTAGCGTATATGAGGGTAGAGGACGACGCTGCCTTTCGTCGCAATCATACCGACGACAAAAGGTCGTTAGGTTTGAAAAAGCCCGAGTTCAAGACAAAAGCAATTTCCAATATAGAGCCCGCGCGCCAAATCTCGAACGTCCGATTCAAGACGAAAGCAGAGGCTAAGACCGCGACCAAGTTTTCTCAGTACCCCAAGATATCTTCTTATCGATTCAAAGGGTCCACTAAAGATTTGGTCGAAGCTCTGAAGACTGCCCAGGCGACTATTCGATGGCCAAAGAAGTCCGATCAAGACGACGCTAAGAAAGATAAATCTAAATGGTGCCACTTTCATGTCGACCATGGTCACACGACATATGATTGCATAGCTCTCAAAAAGGAGCTGGCGTATCACGTTCCGAAGGGCAATCTAAAAGACATCATCGACGACGTCGTTACCCCAGCTAACGACGTTCGACCGCCAACCCCCGAGCATGCGAAAGTCATCAATTGTATCACTGGTGGTTCCGACGTATGTGGTCTGACATATTACGCAGCCAAGCGTCACGCCAGTCAAGCACCTGACGATCGACCTATCCCGCGTTCATCAAGGCCTAAAGGAGATCTGCAGTTGGAAGCTATGAAGATCGTATTCGACCAAGACGACCTCGGTGACTCATACCAGAAACATCATGACGGGTTGATCATTCAACTCATGGTTGGTAATTGTTTAACTCGATGAGTCTTGGTCGATGGGGGCAGTTCAGCGAACGTCATTTTCTTTGACACCATCAACGCCATGGGAATCGACCGTTCGGAAATCACCCGACGTTCGACGACTTTGGTTGGTTTCAATGGAGAAGCAACGAATACCTATGGGGAAATCATCCTGCCAGTCTACGCCGGAGGGATCCACAAGCAGACCAAGTTCAGCGTCATCGACTGGTCTTCGGCCTATAACATCATCTTAGGTAGACCGTGGATTCATGAAATGAAAGTCGTTCCCTCGACGTATTAACAGACCCAGAAGTTCCCTACGCCGTGGGGAATCCAGGAAATCAAGAGTGAGCCGAAAGTCGCTCGTGACTGCTATAAATCCACTCTGAAGCCGCGAAAGTAAATCGTCTAGCAGATGCGGCACAATCGTAAGGTCTCGACAGGTTCGTCCTTCTATCCTTAAAAACAAACTCTTCTACAGGAATAAAACGACCATCTGGCTTTGTCGCGCGGAAACACAGTCAACGCAGACATAGGTGGTATTTCCCAAGATCTCTGTGTCGATCCATCATTTAAAACCTATCCTCTCCTAGAAAGAATAGGATAATAAATGACGGGGGGCAAATACTCCGTTAATTAAAAAAGAGTCTAAGAATGTACGTTTCCTAATTTCTTTTTCTTCTTTCATACAATTTTTCTCCACGACGATTACTGACTTTAGCATCGGAGGGTGGTTGGTTAGCCAACGACCAACCCCTAACATTGCTCTTTCACAGAATCGCACGCCAATAATCAAACGACTCTAAGTCGCACGATGTAAATGGTCAGATCTACGACCTGATCGTCCCTCCACAGGGGCACACGATTCAAGTCCGTCGCACGACTTAGTCGTACGACCGCAAAGTCTAAACGACTTTACCTTCTAAATTTCTTATCTTAGAAGAATTTCACACCTTGAATGTCTGCTTTGATCGTACATTCCAATGATTGTGTGTACGACTCAAAAGTATTATTTCTTACATTCTAAGTTGTCGTATTACAATAAATGCCTAAGTCGCATGATTCCTTGTACCTTATGAATTTGACAGTCGATGTGATATTTGTTTGCCAAATATATAAAACACAAGTTCAAGAGAAACCCAAGTTTCATTCACCGAATAAACTATCATTTACAAAAGGCTCGACCACCAACGGTCGAATAGTAAGGAAACAAAATGAATCAAAGATGTTTTTCTAATATTTGGGAGGAACATCGGTCGACCACCTTCTCATCATCCTGAAGACCCTCTTCCTCCTCGACCACCTTCTCATCATCCGAGTCAATATCCCTCTCGGACCCAACCTCCCTGAAGAAGAGGCCCAACTCATCCGACGCCGACGCCATGGGATCTTTTCCCAACAAGTGACGTCGCATGATCGCCGCACGCGCAGTAAGTCGGGCAAACGAAAACAGAGATTTATTCTCGTCCCTCAGCTCCTCTAACTCCTTCTCTAAACTTACCTCCTTAGATTTGGACTCCTCGACTTCCTTTTTCTTCGCAGCCAAGGATTCCCTCATCCCATCCAGCGTCTCTCTTTGGTCATGCATCAAAGATAGAGACTCCTTTAGACGTGAGTTCGCGTCATCCCTTGTGTGTCCAAGGGATTCCAGTTCATTCAAAATATCGTCGAGTTTCACCGACGCCACCTCCTCGCGTTCTAAAGCGAACCTTTTCCTTTCTAACGCCGCATCTTCTCTCTCGATAGCAGAAGCCATTAAGCCTTCTACCTTCGTCGTTTTAGCATACAGCGCCAAAGACGACTGAAACGTCTGAAAACATATGAAAGTATATTAGCAAAATATACGACGTCGACAACAGATAACAAAAGTTTCGAAAGGACTTACCGTGAACGCTAGTCCAGCAACGTGACACTCAGTATCCTCGATAGAAACCTCGTCGAAACACTCTCTGAAAGAAGAGAGCTGATACTTTACTAAGTGAGGGAACAGTTTCGTCCCGTCCAGGACATTATCATCCAAAAAATCCGACGGCATCGTAAAGTTCACCGTCGTTCCAGAGCCCGTTTGCGTGCCCTTGCCATTGTCGGCCGAGGTGGGGCCTAACGCGGCAGTAGGAGACATCGTTACCGGTTGCGCAGTATGAGACATCGTCGCCGGTTGTGCAGTATGAGACATCGTCGCCGAGTGTGCTGTATCATCAGATTTTGCGCCGATCGTGTCATACACGGTCGACACCTTCGTCTTCTCGGGCAGAACAACCCTCGATGGGTCGCCCGTCTTCGAAGACGGCTCCCTCGTGACGGACATCCTCGTTTTCTTTAGAAGTCCCGACCCAGCTGTCGGAACCTCCTTTCTCTTTAAGACCCTCGACCCTATTGTCGGAGTGTCCCTCTCCTTCACCTTGCTAGCCAGATCAATATGGGCCATCTTCTTGGCAGCAGCAGGCGTCATCCCCGACCAAGATTCTCTTGTATGGCAAAAGAAAGAAATTAGACGATTCAGAACAGAGAAAGACCAGGTCAAGCGAAAAGAAGGCAAAAGGATACTTACCAGTTATCTCTACCTCTGGTTCTTCACCCTTTTTTTCCTCCTCATTCTTCTCAGAGTCCTCTTCTTCTTCTTTCTTCTCTCGACCCATCCTCATTCTATCGCTCAAGAAAACAATGTCGTCGTCCTCATCTTACAAATGACGCGTAACGTACGACCGATCCTCAGCGCTATACTCCAGGAACTTCTTAACCTTGGCCTTAGAATCATCGTCAGGCTTGACCTTGTCAAAATTAATATATGCACATAAAGAAGAGTGTTAGATGGAAAGCACCCGAATAACAAAATGACAGGAGACGCACGAGAAAAGGCTTACCCGTCATATTCCAGCCCTCCCTAATCCAGTCACTATCAGTGTCTAACGTTGCTACCTGCACCAATACGTATCGAGTCTTCCACTTTCGGTCATTAACTGCAGTTCTTAAAACCAAGGTACGCTCACCCTTGTGCTTCGAAAACAAACTGTAACGCCAGTAATGATCCTTCTTGACTTGGTACGCCGTCAGCAACCCCCTCACGTCCATAGGTGACTCCCAGTTCGAAGTAAGTCGCTCGATTACTTGAATGACACGCCATAATTGGGGCATCAACTGCCCCGGTGAAAGGTCGAATTCACACATAAACGCTTTGGCAAAAGGTGAGTACGGCCAATGGAAACCAATCTTGAAAGGATACTCGTATATTACGACGTACCCCTCAGGACACATCTCCGGATGAACGTTACCAGCCTTGCTCATAGTAATCCCCATGGGAATCCGCGCTAGACTTTTGAAGTCATCAAGGTCGTCTTCGTTTTTAATGGTGCTTCTAGGCTCCGTCGACATTGCTAACCCTGTTAGATTGATTTGTAAAGCTGAAAGACCCCAGATATCCCAATTTTTCCTAGGCTTCCTAGCAATGGATTTACGACGCATACAAAAACTGAAGGGTCACACTTTATATGATTGTACTAAATCTCGAAAATCCTATCTAAATCGTTGATTCCTACAGGATTGGAAAAGATTGGATGAAAATCGACAAGAAAAACAAGAAGAGATATGCGCCTAAAAACTCTCTGAAATCGTAAATAGGGAAAGATCCATCGTGACCTTTATTTAAGTAATCGATCATGTCAGGTCGAGTCCTTTGATGATCAACACGCGTCCTCGTCTTTTCGTATAGCCACGTGGATCGCTGACACTTGGCCATGACAGCTGCTAAGCACCATCGTGGTTTCGGCATGACGTCACGACTTTATCCTCTCTTCGACTTCCCTCTCTAGTTTGAATTGAACCGATTCAGTTCTAAAACAACCAAGGTAACTTTCGACACGTGTCATAATCTTATGCGTCCGACTGACAAAATTTAAAATTCGAATTCACCATCCTACTTTCAAATTTTGGGGGCAAACTGTTTGGGCAAAATTTCACCAATCACGACCACGACCAAGGTAAGGAAAACGCTTCTTCTCTTTTCCGTAACGAAGGTAAAATCATAGTACTTTATCTCCTGATTAAAGATAAAATCGAAAGTCTTTTGCCTCACGACACTCGACCTTGACGTCGTACGTTTCACACGACCGTCGCATAGAACCATGCGACCTCGACCAACTAACGCATGACATAAACTGTTACGTTTGTTCAGTGTTTAATGCAGGAGTCAACATCATTAATGGACAACGGCTATAACGGATGAAGATCATTAACGGTACTAAAGACGACGTCCGTTATAACAATTATCGACGCATTTAATGAGCTAATTAAAATGCCCGAAGACTATAAACACACGCAGAACAGTATCATCGAATAACAATCTCAAGCACTCAAACACTGAATAACACTCCTTCGAAGCAAAAGAGTCATTCACGGAAGATTGCTCTCGACGCACGACCTACACACTCGACACATTGTGTAGAAACCAGGATTCAATCTTACAATCAAATATGAACAATCAAACAGTAAATGATAGAGATTTGGATCAACGCACTTGTATTCAATTAAGAACAGATTACAGATCTAGAGAGAGAATATCTCAAAGATTAGAAAAGTTGAATACAAAGATATGCGGGAAAGTTATGCCAAAGATTAGTTAGCTTACAGTTGCTAACAACTATATATCCTGTAAGGAAAAGCTAAAGCTACAGTACATATAGATGAAAGTTTAATAGGAATATTACACGTGTCCTAATTAACTAACAGAATACAAAGGAAAGTATCCTGTCATAAGTTCTGAACATGTTGTTCAGAACTTCTGAACAATCTTCTGACTAAGCATATCAGAACTTCCTTTGAAGCACTTGGTCTTTTTAACACCTTCTTCAGAAGTTGTGAGTCTCCTACTCAGAACTCTGATCCTTCTGTTCAGACTTTCATACTTGTAATCTTTTCGATACTTCTCAGATCAGAACTTCTGAGTCTTCTAACTCAGAACTTTGAGTCTTCTATTCAGATCCAACACTTGTAACTTTTGACAAAACTTCAGATCTAACAATCTCCCCCTTTTTGTCAAATAGTCCTGTACTTTTCATCATCATATTCTTTTAGTGTTGGAACAATCTTCAAAATCAGTACATTTCTCAGAGTAAGCCTTATGTTAATCTTTTCTATGATCTCTTGAATCTCATCAACTTGTTTTCCCCTTTGTAACTTTTTCTCCAGACTGTGTTTGATGAACCTTAAAGTTCCTAAACAATATTTTGCCACTTCTTCTGATCTGAAGAAAATCTTTTCATTTCTGTCATTTCTTAAGAAGACTCCCAACTCTGGATATCTTGTAACATTTCCACTTTTCAGAAGATTCAGATTTTCATGCTCATTATTTGGCTTTGAGAGATATACACATGGCCTTTGCAATTTGAAAGATATACACATAGCCTCTCTCACTGCAGCCAATGCTCCTCTCTCCTTTTTTAGTTTACTGCAGTCTTTATTTGACAAAAGACTATACAATCTGTACAAATCTGTTACTGAGATTTTTTCAAAATCTGCTTCAGTAAAGTAGTAGACTTTTCCATCTTCTCTTAAGACTTCAAATGAGTAATATTCATGTTTCATGAACTTCTTTTCTTTCAATTCTCTAATCCATGTGATTAAGAAATCTAAATATACTGATTCTTTTGGTTTTCCTAAGCGCTTTGACATTTCACCACGAAGACATTGATGTATCTCTGTCCTGTCATGATAAACACTTAGAAAGTTTACTTCTCTTGGCTGAAAGAAGATAGGAAGATCATACTCCAGAAAGTAACCATTAACATCAATAGGAATTTCTTCTTCATTATCTTCAGACTTTTCTGGTTGATCTGCATCTTTCATTTGAACATCTTGTGAAGACATATTTGGAATATCTTCTTCAACTTCTTCTGAGTAAATACCATTTACTTGATATTCAGCTGGAAAAACAAAATCTCTGTGTAACAACTTCTTTGGATTTACTTCTGAAAGTAACCATTGATTGCAATTTCTGATTTTTTTTCTGAGTTCAAGTCTTTTAGTGACACATCTGATACATTTTTCTCTCTCGGAAATTATGACATTCTCAACATAAGCTTGCATCTTTATTACTGTCTTCTTCAGAGTAGCATCACTATATTTTACTAGATCATTCAATCTGAATAGAATGACTTGGTTGAATTCTGAATGAATGAATCTTTCATTTCCAACTTCTTCACTCACAAAGCCATCAAAGTTGCTTATTACTTCAAGAGTTCTGATTGGACTTGTCAAGTTACATTTCTCTTTCCTTGACTCAATTTCCAACTGAAAATCATACAAATACAGATTTCTTACATATATTACCAGAATTCTTCTGAATTCAAGTTCTATCCAAGCATCTTCAGTACCAGCAAAGAACTTCACCAAGAAAATTTGATCTTCCAAGAACAATATGTGGAAATCAAAACTTGTCATGTTCACCTTTAAGTTTCCTTCTTTCAATACATTCAGATTAACATATCACAGACCATCAAATTCTTCACTTAGAAAGTATAACACCTTCACACTTCTTTGCTGAACATGTAGCTTTTCATCAGTCTTTCTTAACCTGTTTGAAGCTTCCACATATGTCATCTGAATCCTCTCATCCAAGAATCCATCAATAAAATTTTCAATGTCAACAAACTCATCATCTTCGCAGTAGACAGATTCATAATTGTCTTCATGGAAAATACTAACATCCAAGTTTCTTGCCAATGGTGTATCTTCTCTTTCAACAATAAAGTCACATAAAGGTTCTTCAAGAATGGGTAAAACAATTCTGGGAATCACAATTGGCCTTCTGTAAGTGTAGAAAGGCATAAAGAAGTCTTCAACTTTCACAAGATCTTCTTCTGATACATCTTCAAATAAATATTCTACAATGTATTTTACAAACTGCTTTGTGTATCTTACAGAGTGATCTTCTTCTCCCAACAAGTCAATTGGCCTCACCAATCTGATAACTCTTTGAACATTCTGAATGTTAAGAGCTCTGACCAACTCACTATGCATTCTCCTTATCAAAATATCATTCAGCTTCTCTCTTCAAGTTCAGAATTAAGAAGTTCCCTTCTGTATAAGGAACTATCTCTAAACAAGTGTTAATCTCAGAACTTTCAATCAATCTTTCATCAGAGATATCTGCCATAGTTATTTCACACCATTCTTCAGAAGAATCTGTCATTTCTTCTATAACAGCATTTTGATCTGATATAACCTTATCTGATCCAAAAATATCCATCTTTTCAGTCTCATCATTCTGATCAGTATCTGCCATAAGAATTTTAGTTTCATCAGAATTAATCTCCATCTCTGTATTCAAAACCAATTCCTCTGTTTTACTTGAGTTTTCACTTCCCATCTTTTCCATTTCCATATCTTCCTCGGTATCTGAACTAATAGTCTGAACCTCAACAAACTTTTTAACTTCTGTTGATTTTTCCACTTCTGCTGATTCATCAACTACTTGAATATTTCCTGAATTTTGAACCTCTGCAACTGCTAACTGCATATCAGAAATCTCAAAATCTGCTAAGTCAATATCAGCTAACTTTTCAATATTTTTTTAAGTAGTCAGTGCTTTGTTCATCAACCTCAGAATTATGCTTTTGCCTTTCTCCCCCTTTTGATGATCATGAGGATCATTATCATCAAACTTCCTTTTTAAACTCTGAGTTGATTCTTTTTCAGGTTCAGCTATAGACATAGGCATGATGGCTAATGGCTTTGAAACACTAGCCAATTTTGAACTGAAAACTTGTAACAATGAATATTTCATATCATTCATATTCTTTACTAACTCCTTTTGAAATTCTGACATACTATCCATGATCTCCTTTTTGTGAGATTCCAAGGACACTTTCATTCCATCCACCTTTTGTTCAACAGATTTTTCTTTCCCTTCCAACAAAATCTTGAGATCTTTCACCTCATTTTTCAAAGAATCCACCGTATCCGTCTCAGTCTTGGTTTCGGTTGCTTGGGCCTCACCCTTTTTGGAAGAATCTTTGGGTGTTGCAACCTTATAGCAATCGAAGTAGTCATTCGAGAGGTACTTCTTGTTTTTCTGATAGGAATGATTTAAAGGCCCATAACAAAATGGAAGTTGCATTTTGGATGTGCGTGTGCGCTTATATTCCTCAGTTTCCTCTTCCTTTTCAGGTTCAAGAGGACCAGTCCATTTAATTGCATATTCCGGATACTCTTTGGCTATTCCAAGACAACCAAAATCATACAATATATGTCTTTTGTTAGAGCATTGTTGTATTCAAGATTTACTGTAAAGTCAATATACTGTATTAGTTGCTAATGCCTTTATACCTTGTATGTTATGGATATAAATAGGCATGTCTAGTTCTTAGTTAGAAAAGAATCAAGATCCCTCTTGTAACACTTTGTATCATTAGTCATTTGCACTTTAGAGATCAATATATGGATGACAAGTATGAGTAGAGCAAAGTATTCTTAAACTTTGTTTAGGAAATCAAGTACCATAATTCTATGAAAACCCGAAATAAAACTTTGGATCGGGATAACCCTCAAAAAGGACTCAACCTTTACATTTCCATAATTTCACATAAAGCACCATACTCATATTTCTCAATCCACAAAATACATTTTCATAGTAATTAGACTCCACTTTTCACATAAATCAGTAACCCATTTTCATATAGGATTTATCTGTCATATTTTCCAAATATCCAAAGGTAATGTTTTACCATATTTACCACAAATAATTCCTCATAAGGTAAGACCCGTCAAATAGCTCAACATTGACAGTTTGTCAAGTAAAACACATAATATTTCAGAAAATAGTATTTTGGCATGTACAAGGTTTTCGCAAAGTAACTTGAACTCACCTTTGCTAGATTAAGCTAAATCTAGAGCTCTCCAAACGTAAGCTCCTTTGATGAAGTTTGCATCCTCAAGCCAAAACTTCCAAAACCTAAATCCCTAGATTTTCAACCATGAATATTCTTATCTAACCATAAGAAATCATCATCTACCCAATTTACACCAACAATACCCATTTAAACAAAACCCTAACTTCGTAATCAAAGAGGAGAGGAAATTACCTTAACCACACTTGAATCCACCAACCAAGGCATCTCTAGATCCACCTAAACAAACCACAACTCCTAATCTTCAAATGGAGTGGAAAGATGTTGGGTGAAAACCCTAGAAATGGAGACTTGGTTCCTTCAAGCTCTTACACTTTAGATTCTTCTTCTTCTAGCCTTAATTATTAAGATGAGTGAATGGAGTGGTAGGTGAAAACCCTAGGAGTGTTTAGTGAGAGGAAGGAGAGATTTTGGGAGAAAATCTCCCCAAAGGATGAGAGAAGTCGAGTTTTGAAAATGAACCGCAGCCCTCTTAAAATCAACTTTTCAACCGAAACCCGATCCCCTTGCACGACTATGCCCCCACGACTTTGCCCCAGGGATTGTCGCGGGGCAATGTCGCTGCCTCTGCCCCACTTTCTGTTTGATTTCGAGTTTGGTCCTCCCATCGCGACAATGGACATGCGACTATGCCCTGGGCATTGTCGCCTGGCATAGTCGTTGCCATGGTTGCATCTGCTGATTTGGGTTTCGTTTGCGGCGTGAAGTGATCCTTAGGCACGGTAGATCGGTTACTCGAATATGGTAAAAAGTTCATGCATGGGAAGCTTAGGGTTTTCATGCTTAACAAGAGTATATACTCATACATATCTTTACGTATAATTAGATATATATATATATATATACATACGTATACACATACTCAAAATAAACACGCCAAGAGGTCAAATGTAGCTTACATGAAAATTCGGGGTGTTACAATCCTCCCAACCTTATAATGATTTCGTCCCCGAAATCTATATCCTTTGCAACTCAAGGTTAACCGACTGACCGTCGACCACAATTCATCCATTCCTGTAGAAACCAGGATTCAATCAAATATGAATGATCAAACAGTAAATGATAGAGAATTTGGTCCAAAAGTATTGTATTCAATCAAGAACAGATTACAAATTTAGAGAGATATTCTCTCAAAGATTACAAAAGTGAATACAAAGATATGCGGGAAAGTTAGTTAGCAAAACAGTGCTAACAACTGTATATACTGTAAGGAAATGCTAAAGCTACAGTACATATACATGAAAGTCTAATAGGAATATTACACATGTCCTATTTAACTAACTGAATACAAAGGAAAATATCCTGTCATAAGTTCTGAACATGTTGTTCAGAACCTATGAACAATCTTCTGACTAAGCATATCAGAACTTCCTTTAAAGCACTTGGACTTTCAACTTCATCTTCAGAAGTTCTGAGTCACCAACTCAGAACTCTGATCCTTCTGTTCAGACTTTCATACTAGTAATCTTTTCGAGACTTCTCAGCCAGAGCTTCTGAGTCTTCTTACTCAGAACTCTGAGTCTTCTATCCAAAACCAATACTTGTAACCTTTGACAAAACTTCAGATCTTACAATCTCCCCCTTTTTGTCAAACAGTCATGTACTTATCAACATTGAACTCTTTCAAAGCAGGTACAATCTTTAAAAGAATTACATTTCTCAGATTATGCCTTCTTTCAGTCTTTTCTATGATCTCTTCTATTCCTTCAACTTGAGATCCTCTTGTTAACTTTTTCTCCAAGCTATGTTTGATGAATCTCAGAGTTCCAGAACAATATTTTTCCACTTCATCTGGTCTGAAGATAATCTTCTCTTTTCTGTCATTTCTCAAGAAAACTCCCAACTCTGGATATCTTACAACATTTCCACTCTTCAGAAGATTCAACTGTTCATGACCATTGTTTGGCTTTGAAAGATATGCACATGGTCTTTGTATATACAGAGCAATCTGAAAATCTGTATATGCATACCATCTCAGAATGTAAAACGTAGCATCTCTTACTATAGCCAATGCTCCTCTCTCCTTCTTATGTTTACTACAGTATTTATTTGACAAAAGACTATACAGCCTGTAGAAATCTGTCACTGAGATCTTGTCAAAATATGCCTCAGTAAAGTAGTAGACTTTTCCATCTTCTCTCAATACTTCAAATGAATAATACTCATGTTTTCTGAACTTATTAACAATCAATTCTCTTATTCCAGTGATTAAGAAATTTGAGTACACTGCTTCTTTTGGTTTTGCTAAGCATCTTGCCATCTCTCCACGAAGCCATTTATGTACACCTGTTCTATCATGATACACACTTAGAAAGTTTACTTCTTTTGGTTGAAAGAAGTTAGGAAGAGCATACTCCAGAAAGTAACCATTAACATCAACAGGTATTTCTTCTTCGTTAGCCTCAGACTTTTCTGGCTGATCTGCATCTTTCATTTTAACATCTTGTGAAGACACATCTGGAATATCTTCTTCAATCTCTTCTGAATAAACTCCATTTACCTCATACTCAGCAGGGAATACAAAGTCTTTATGTAACAGTTTCTTTGGGTTTTCTTCTGAGAGCATCCATTCACTGTAGTCTTTGATTCTTGTTCTGAGATCCAACCTCTCTTTGATATGCATTTTGCATTTTTGTTTCAGAACTGCTTTCTCACCCTCAGCATTTACAGCCATTTCTAGTAACAAGTACTGTAAAGTAGCATTACTGTACTTCACCAGATCATTTAATCTGAAAAACATTCTTACTCCAGATACTATGTACACAAAACCATCATTTTCAACTCCTTCAGTAATGAATCCACGACCTCCAATTTCATGAATAGGCTTTTTGATTGGTTTGCTCAAGTTACATTTCTTTTTCCCTGCTTCAATTGCCAACTGAAAATCATAGAAGTACATATTTCTGACATAAATCCCCAGAATTCTTCTGCATTCAAGTTCTATCCAAGATTCTTCAGTACTAGCAAAGAACTTTACCAGAAACAATTGATCTTTCAAAAACAATCTGTGAAAGTCAAAACTTGTCATGCTAACCTTCAGATTTCCTTCCTTCTGAACTATCAAACTTACATACTTTAGCCCATCAAACTCATCAGTCTGAAACTCTAGTACTTTCACAATTGCTTTCTGAACATGTAGTCTTTCATCAGGTTTTCTGAATCTGTTAGAAGCTTCCACATAAATCATCTGAATTCTTTCATCCAAGAACCCATCAATAAAGTTCTCAATTATTATTGAGTCAGCTTCTTCGCAGTAGATATTCTCATATGTTTCTTCCGGAAAGATATCTTTAATGAAATGTTTAGTCAGAGGAGTATCACTCTGACAGATAATGAAATCACATAAAGGTTCATTTAATACTAGTAATTCAATCCTAGGAATCACAATGGGTCTTCTGTACACATACTCCAAAGGCATGAAGTAGTTTTCAACTCTTTCATATTCTCCACTAAGAACATTTAACTCATCCAGAAAATGAAGTTCAAAATTCTCTTGAAAACTACTTGTGTATCCAACTAAGTGATCCTCTTCTCCCAACAAATCAATAGGTCTCACTGTCTTCATAATTCTTTGAATTTTCTGAACATTAAGAGCTCTGACCAACTCACTATGCATCCTCCTTATCAAGACCTCATTCAACCTTCTTTCTTCCATCTCAGAATTAGGAAGCTCAATTCTGGCATAAGGTACAATTTCTGTACAAGTGTTCACTTCAGATTTTTCAATCAAACTCTCCTCAGAAATATCTGCCATACTGATCTCACAACCTTCTTCAGAAGAATCTGTCACTACTTCTTCTGTCACATTATGATCTGTTATTATAACTTCATCTGACCCAAAGATACTTGTACATCTGCTTCAACTGTCTTATCAGCTATATCCATAACCTCAGTTTCATTTGAATTCACTTTAATTTTTGTATCCAGATCCAATTCCTCTGTCACATTATCAGTTTCCATTTCTACTTCAGTGTCTGAACTTATTTCATGAATGCTTATTTCCTTTTGAACATCTGCTGATTTCTCAACAATTGCTGATTCTTCAAAAACAACCTTTTCTGAGTTCTGAACATCTGCATCTGCTAACTCCATATCTGCAAACTCAAAATCTATCACTTCAATATCTGCTGACTTTTCAACATTTTCAAACTCACCAGTGCTTTGTTTTTCTAACTCAGTACTTATCTTTTGTCTTTTCTCCCTCTTTTGATGATCATGAGGATCATTATCATCAAACTTTCTTTTGGACTGGGTTGATTCTGATTCAGGTTCTGCAACCGATAAAGGCATGATGGCTAATGGTTGTGAAACATTGGCCAGATTAGAACTGATTACTTTCACAAGAGAAGTCTGTAAATCCTTCATATTCTTCAGAAGATCCTTTTGAAAATCTGTCATATTATCCTTAATCTCCTTTTTGTGAGATTCCAAGGACTCTTTCATTCCATCCACTTTTTGTTCAATAGACTTTGCTTTGCCTTCCAACAGATTTTTGAGATCCTTTACCTAATTTTTCAAAGATTCAACAGTATTCTCCAATTTCTTAACTTTCTCCCCCAACACTTGATTTTATTTCTGAATCTTTTCAAATTCAGAAGGTTCTAACAGTGAACCTGGATCAACAAATGACCCAGTTTTCAAGTGTTCAGAGAACTCTTGGCCTGTAGGTGCCATAGAGACACCATGTACCACAAAGGCACTGTGTAATGAAGCTTTTGAGATGTTCACTTCACCAGGACTTCCATCCAATCCTTGACAACCATTAATAGGAATGTCTATGGATGTTGATACAGGAATACGAAATTCCTGTGATGTGCTAGTGTGAAAAGGAATTTCAGGCTCAATTAGGATATCACTGTGCAATCCAGACTCAAAGTGTTGAAAAATAGGTTGGGATTTATCACCTCCCTCCAAATGAGTTTGGGATGGTTCCCCTGTTTGTTTTGAAACAGCAGCATGTTGAAATGCTTGTGAGTGGCTAGGGATGGGTTGTTCAATTTCCATCACGGGCTCCATGGTGTTTTCTTCAATGTTGGTCACCAAGGGTTGTGAACCAACAGTAGATGTGGCTGCCCGGATTAAGTTGGTTGGGTCAGAATTATCTCTTTATGTTTCAAATTCTGTTAACATTCTCTCATTCTCACCACTCTTTTTCTGTTTTTCACTTTCATTTCTAACCAAGCTGTCTGAATTTTCCCTCTCTATTCTCTCAGAATGTTCTCCCCCTTGAACATTCTCCCCTTCTCTATTTTGAATAGACCCCTCACATCTCAACTCAGGTTATTCCTCATGGGTAGGGGCTTGAGGTTGTTCAAGTCCCATTGAGGTGCAATAAGCTTTTAATATCTCACTCTCCCTTGGAATGTATTGCCTACGTGACCTTGGAAGAGGTCTGTGATTTGGAAAATTGTCAATTTTAATAGCAGAAGTCATCTTACCTATATAGAAGATTGGCCCATGTTCCTCATTAGATCTTCTTGGAATGTTTCTGTCTTGATCCATTGCATGCCATATTACCAACTGCCAATATCTCTGATAAGGTATGTATGTGAGTATCTTATCCTTTGTTTTTCCTTTTACTGCCTTCTGATTTCTCTCAAAAGTATTCTTCATTTCTTCCCATAAAATAGAAGCATAGTCATAATGCCTATTCTTTACTAACCCATGAAAGATTTGCAAAATCTGCTTTGATCCCTGATCTAGAGAACTGTTTTTCCCAGATAAACATTTGTTGATTGTATTGAAGAAAAATGCCCAAATTGGTGGTAATTTGTTCCTTTTAAATTTACTCAAATTCCTCAATTCTTCATTGTAACCTAATCTCCTAACTTCATCAATCAACTACTCTATCAAAAGAGAATCTTCAAAATCTGATCTCCTTTCCAAGTCATCCTTTTCTGGTAATCTAAGCATGGTTCTCATAAATTGGATATTTAAAGTTACAGTAACTCCCCCTATTTCAGATACAAAATTGTTACCTTATAACTCCAAATGCTTCCACCATTGTTGAATGTACTGTACTGGCACTCTCTTCTTCATTGTAAACCATTTCTTGAAAGCATGGTATTTCAGCAATTCTATTATTATCATATGTTCTTCTTTGAAAATGGTTTCATCAGGCACTAACACACAATTATTTTCCAATAAACTCAAATATTCACTCTCAGGAACAATCCTCTCACCAGAATTAGATCTTCCAGACATGACTGACCTAGTTGCACTCTGTTCGTGTTGAATATTATCATTTCCCTCATCTGCGTCTCCCTCTGATTCATTCATGTGTTCATCCCATGCTTCTCCTTCAACATTTCCTAATACAATGTTTTCTCCTATTGCCCCGTCTTCTACGGCTTTATTTTCAGGCCTCTGTACTTCATCATCTAAATCAAATTCCATCAATGATTTTGATGAATGTAATGAGATAGCTCTACTTCTCCTTGAACCTGACATGATTGTAATGCGGAATTTTGAAAGAAAACAAGATCAAAGAACTCAGGAATTGTGCGTTTCTCACTTTTCGCTCTTGGAATTCAAATAAAATTTGAAAGAGGGATTACAAGGTCTATTTAAAATCCGCGAAGCTGAAAGGTTTTAACAGAGAAAAGTTACTTTTTGTCAGAGTTATAACGAATTCAAACACTGTGAAATGCCACATAAGATATTAAAAAAAACGTGGCAAGTTCAAAGAATAAGAAGCTGACACGTGTTATTGGATAGAAATTAATACAAGTTAAAAGTTCTAAATAACACGCTAAGAGTTCTGAGAATGCATACTCAGAAGTTCTGAGTACACAGTTCAGAAGAAATTCCCTTAGAACCAAAATTCTTTTAAAATCAACTTCTGATTATATAAAAACACTTAATCATCCAGAAGTAGTTTGAACAGATAGAAAATTATTTTATCATCAAAATTCTGTCCTTTTGATGATTTGAAATTTCTGAAAGCATTTAAAATCTAACATCTGATCTTGAAAAAATATTTGAAGGGTTCAGAAGTAGTTTGAACAAGTGAAAAAGGTTTATCATTGAAAGCTTGTTCCCCTTAGAATGATTAGTGATGAGATAAGAATATACAAACCTTATAAGCACCTCAGAACGATATCTGAATGATTTCAATGCTCCCCCTTGACTTTAGCATATACTCAAACACATATTATAAGGAATATGAAAAAAAATAAAACAGAAAGATCTTAACAACATATTGAAATGTAAACTAATATGTAACAAGATGAGGAAGGAGAGAACAATTTATTATTGAAATGTAAACTAATCTAGAGAGAGAACACAAGAATGTTTAAGAGCTACATTGTGAATTATGAACTAATGAATTACAACAATACATGAAATGACCTATTTATAGTCGTTCCCCCTTGTTACAACAAGTAAGCCCAAGCCCATTTACATGTCAAAGCCCATTAGGCCCAAATCCATTACTTTACAAAACTTTCTAATATTTAGGACAACTTAAATGTCCTAACATTCTCCCCCTAAAGTTTTGGAAAGTAAAATCACTTTAAAGTCTTTAACTCCTCTCCCCCTTGATTTTCTTGAAAAACTTTAGCGGTGTATTCTTCAAATGTAGGCTCGGCTCCTCCTTGAAAGTTGCTCTTATTCATCATATTTTCAACTTTGCAAAATCGGATCCAATGTACTCCATAACCCTGACTAAATGCACTAAAATCATCTTCAAAGTGTATGCATTTAGTGTAAAACAAAGAATCCGTCGTTGGACCACGAGTTGAGTAAGAATTCGGCTTAAGAGCTTGGTCTGAATTTGCTCAAAGGAGGAACGATAAAAACACGCGCTACTCGGTAGGGATTTTGAGGAATCGTACACAAATCGATGTCTTGAAGATGGATTTGTGACAAACGTTATGTAGGAGTGATGCCACACGAGTTCCATTAGCAAAATCCACGAATTTTGACGAATTTAACGGAACTTGGACCAAAAATGTTAGAAAAACTAACTGGTCTCTAACTGATCAGTTAGATTACTATTCATCGTCTTCCAAAATCAACAAACCAAAATCACGATCTGATGCTTTTTTGGCTTTTCATTTCATTAACTTTCACTTTTAAACTAGGTCCCTGTTTGTTTCAAATGGCTTAATGATCATTCAAGAAAGGTTTTCAAGGCAAATTTTTTGATCATGCAGCGTGAAACACAGCATATTGAACCTCCGGCGAGTAACATCCATTTTCCGGCGATGTGTAACTCAGACGACCAAACAACTTCCTCTTTCATTCCATTGCATTCTCAACTCATGAAGCAACAAAAATCCATGAATTTAACAGGTCCATGCAGTGAGAACAGATCTGTGATGAAGCTATAAGCTCACCGCCGGCCAAAAAATGTTTTTTCGGCGATGTTTACCAACAATTCTAAAAGATTTTATTTCTTTCTGGATATCTCGTCAAGCGATTTCAAACTGATCAAAATTAATCAAGTAATAGATCTGTTAAAGTTTAATCGAACAAAAACATCAACTTAGGCACACTTCTCGATTTTCCAGCAAACATTTCCAGATTCCGGCGAAGTTTTCCAGATTCCGACGATCAACATTCATCACAGATTTTTCGATAAAATCCAAATCTGAAATTTGAAAACAGATCTAAACTGTAAAACTAACAGATCTGTGGAAGAATTCTTGAATAAAACATACTGAAGCCTCAAAATCGATTATCATCTTGATTGAACATCGAAGAACACGTCTGTTGAATTTTAAAAATCAGATCTGACTGATTTCTTGTCCAAATTAAAATCTGATAATTGCAAGTTGATTGAAATCAAAAGACAAACAGATCTGTGGAGGAATAATTGATCAAAACATCCAAGAACTCAAGATCGATTGATGAACATCCTAAAATCCATACCGAATAGAAAAATTCGAATTCAATGATTTGTTGATGAAATTCAGATCTGAATGATGCACACTCTCCAAAATCAATAGAGAAACAGATCTGAGTAGATAGAATCGAATCATGCACCAAATACATCCGGATCTTAAGAATTCTCGCGAAGAACACAGAAAAACTCTCGAAATTCATCAAAACTTGTCGAAATTCGATTCTAAAAATTGGAGATGATCTGGAATCGAATAACGAGCAAATCTTCAAGAGCATGAGAGATTTGAGCACACTTAAATGTAGATCGGGCTAATTTACTTGAAAAGTCGAGATCCGATGATCCTATCGAGAAAAAATTCATCGATTTGGCTCTGATACCAATTGTAGAAACCAGGATTCAGTCTTACAATCAAATATGAATGATCAAACAGTAAATGATAGAGAATTGGATCCAAAAGTATTGTATTCAATCAAGAATAGATTACAAATCTAGAGAGATAATCTCTCAAAGATTACAAAAGTGAATACAAAGATATGCGGGAAAGTTAGTTAGCAAAACAGTGCTAACAACTATATATACTGTAAGGAAATGCTAAAGCTACAGTACATATACATGAAAGTCTAATAGGAATATTACACGTGTCCTATTTAACTAACAGAATACAAAGGAAAATATCATGTCATAAGTTCTGAACATGTTGTTCAGAACTTCTGAACAATCTTCTGACTAAGCATATCAGAACTTCCTTTAAAGCACTTGGACTTTCAACTTCATCTTCAGAAGTTCTGAGTCTCCTACTCAGAACTCTGATCCTTCTGTTCAGACTTTCATACTTGTAATCTTTTGAGACTTCTCAGCCAGAGCTTCTGAGTCTTCTTACTCAGAACTCTGAGTCTTCTATCCAGAACCAATACTTGTAACTTTTGACAAAACTTCAGATCTAACAATTCCCAACTAGCATCAAAATTTCCCACATCGTCTATAAAGGCAATTCCTCAAATAATTTCTTACCAACAATTCTCTTCAAGTACACTGTACTTATGTCTGGAAGAACACTCCGATAACTTGAATAATTCTTGGTCTGATGACTTCGGTTGTCTCCCAACCTCAGATGTTCCATACATCACGATTACGGTTCAGACTCTAAGTCAATTCAAGGCCTAATTAGTATTGAGACCAACCGAATCTCTAATTTCAATTGTCCTTATCATTAACGGCCATCCACATCCATCGAGTTCTAATATACTCCAAGAATTCATCCCAAACAATCATAAAACCAACAAGTCCTTTAACCATACACGAAGGTTATTCCACTAAAACCACTCATCACAATTGAGTATCTTAGGGTTACTACTACCATTACCATCATCCTTTTAAAATCGGCTACAATCCCCCGATTACACTAACGGATTCCGACCTCAAGTCCACAAAGGTTGACACCTAGTCATATCACCAAGCATTGAACTCTAACAGGACTACACACATGAGTTCCGATTACTGAGTGTTTCTACAACACCAAGGTTGTCCACAAAGTGGCTACACTAACCTCGAAATGCGTTAACGCAAGTCTAACCCTCCAATTAATATAAACACATTGACTTTGCTACCGATATCACTCGGCCTATAGTCACATCACGTTCCTGAACGCCCAACTCTTCACAGTCGAGGTTCTACACACTAATTTTCCCTCGGGTTACTCAATCTTCTCAAGATCCTAATGAGTTCAAGGTTTTCAAGCGAACATTTAACAAAGATGCCCATTAACAAAGTCTTCAACAAATTTTCAACACAAAGATTCTCATATCAAATAAATCATACACATAGAAAACTACTATCAGTTAGGTAGTTACGCAAAAACGGACACGCTCGTCCCACATATGAAATCATGTTGAAAATTATTTCTTTGCAGTTCAGTTAACCCACAAAATGCAAAAGTGTAATAAACAATTTCATTAAAATGAACCGCCACGGTTCTAGTATGGATTGACTCATGACATGCACGTAAAGTAACTACCCGAATTTAAACAGGGTGCAACAAAAGATGTGCACATATTTCAAAAGGAGTCCAAACGACATTTGACTCCAAAATTTCCCTTTTTAACCATAAAATGGCATGGAACAAAGTTCACCAACAAAATTTTGCGCGCGTCAGTTTTGTACAAAACGATGAAACGGTTTACAAATACACCTTAGTCAAAACACAAACAGATTTGAGTAAGTTCCAAATTTAAAGGCAAAAACCAACCCGTTTCTATCATTTGAAAATATCGACTAAAACAACATAAAACCTCAAATCGGGGTAGGCATGCAAGATTGTAAGACTTCTTAGAAATTTCTTGTAATGACACCCATGCACCAAATAATTCACACTAAAATTTCAAGAGATGAAATCCTTTAAATTGATTTCCCAAGATTTCTCATCCGGTCCTATAATGACATTTGAATGAAACGTTTCTGGTCGAAACTTGCACACACAGTGCGTTTTCCCAAAGCATATAAGGAAGTAAGTGTTAAAAAAAGGGTAGACACCCTAAAAAAATTCCTACCGACTTCAAATCTTTAATTGAATCGACGGTGCGCGTCAATGTTCAAAACACAAGAAACTACACGCACCATAGTTTTATACAACAATTTTCTAAAATCTTCATCATGAAGCATTTTCCTCAAAGTTTCGTACTTGGAACACAAAACGTCAAAATGTAAATGCTTAACATGTATTTGTAAAAAATACTCAAATACGTATTTTCCCCAAAACCAAAAGGTTTTCAATTTTCCAAGATGTTTGGCAAATCAAAATTGACCGAATGTCAACGACTCCCACATTTGTATTTTCAAAGCGTAAATATTGCGAACTATGCATGCTTTTCACAACACCAAAACACTCTTTGCCCAAATGGTCATTGAAAGTACAGGATCTAATCTTACAATCAATATAGAAAGCAGTAATTGAGAAGTTGTATGATCAAGCCCAATTGTATTCAATGATGAACAGGATTACAGATCTAAGAGAGAGAGAATCTCAAAGATTACAAAGAATGAATACAAAGATATACGGGAAAATCAATCAGTTAGCAACGTAGTGCTAACCACTCTATTTATACTGCAACGGACATGTTAAAGCTACAGTACAAATAAGAAAGACTAATAAGAACATAACACGTGTCCTAATTAGTTTACTAAATACTAAGTAAAGTATGTAGTCATAAGTTCTGAACAGGTTGTTCAGAACTTCTGAACATTCTTCTGATAACGCTTCTCAGAGCTTCTGACTCTTTCTCTCAGAACTCTGACTTCTCTTCTCAGATCTCTGACTCCTCTACTCAGAACATCTGAGTCTTCTTATCAGATCTTCAACACTTGGTTTATTGACAAAACTTCAGATCTAACAGTCATCATTTATACAATGAGTTAACAAATAATTTCACTCATGATTCGTTCAACAAAATATCGAGAAACAATAGTTACCAAGCTATGCATACCCCTAAGTCGATATAATACATTTTACATAACATGATAATGAAACATTTAACTGGCCGAAAGCACACCAAACATTTATTATGAAATGTCACCAAAAATTAAGCTATGTATAAATCAATCCATACACTGAGCTATTTGCAACAAAATACTTAATAATACAAACGCTTGAAATAAAATCTATAGGACACTAGAGTTCCAACTCATCTCTTTTTAGTGGCCTTGTGGCGTAAAATTAACTTTTCTCAACAAAATCCGAGTGGGACCAAATGCCCAACATAACTTATAAACCTTTCACATAAGCGAATAGAGTAGGCATATTGTAAAATTGTACTCACACGACGCAAAACGCCGTACACAAAATTCTATGAAATTCAACGGACTCATTGACTCCAAGTCAACAAAATAGCACTAAACATTGTGCTCCCAAAGTCAAATCGTATTAAGTAAAATCATGGCTAAATTGCCAAAATCCCAAAAATCCCTCTTTAGGACAATACCACATAAACAAAACTGTTTAACAAACTCATATTACACAAATTCCCAGAATAGCTTTATATAAACACCACGGTAGCTAACATTCTGTCCAAACTTTTAACATATGCGGAGGAGATTCGATGTTAAAGTTATGAGCCGTAGTTACTTGTATACCATCTTAGACATCATAAAACACGGACATCACTACACCCGAAAGAAACGTTGGACAGTACAAAAGGAAACAAATCCTGACGGAGTTTGCAACCCCCGACATAAGATGGTTCATGTACGTCCAAAACCATAATTTAAAATTTGGTGTGTACTAAATATTTCCCAAAATTGTAACACAATCCATTTATGGATTAGAAACACAAGAAATAGTTGATGTAATTTATTTTCGAAATAAACTTTGTGCATGATTTAGTCGGCATTCAACGTCTCAACTCATACTCCTACATAATCCTCCGGTCCACTATTGTCGCCCAAACGTTCAAACCTCTTAAGCTAAGTCGGAAATTACATCAATTAACCTTACGGTTTTTCCTCAAATCAAAATCGGCTCAATAAGCCTATGGTTCTAGTCCAACCATCAATCTTGACCCGAAACGGTCTACTTAAAGCAAATATCATGCTTATCGTCACTCCAAGTGACTAATACTAGAATCGTCCATCTATTCCACGACTACTAGCTTAGAAACTTCTTCACTACCCCAACGATCATCACATTAAAGTAGTTCAAGTATGCATTTGTACTAGTAGGTTCACCATGACACTGGCCAGGTGTCACTATGAACGCACCGTACATGATTATCCTTGTTACTCTCGATGTAATTCTCGTTTCTAATAACATCCATTGACCTTGAAACATCCTATCTTAAAGTGCCTAATGGTAAATTTCACTCTCATTTACTTAAACAAACGCTAGTTTGAGTCTAGATATCCAAAATCAACACCGAAGTCTCTCAAACTTATGCTCTGATACCAACTTGTAACACCCTCAAATTTGGAACGAGCAACTAACATTAAAATTCAATAAAATCACCAAAATAGATATAATCACTTCTACAATTCATTCCTTTAAAATACCTCGGAATTTAAAACATTATAAGTCTACAATAAAATGACTTAATCGGGTGGTACTTAATACAACATAAGTTGTTAGTCCAAACCAATGCGGAATACATCACTAATCAAGTCACCTCTCGTGCACTCTACCGGCACTTGCCACTTCACAATGTCGCTAGAGCTACCCCAACCTGAGCCTGTTGCACATGCCGACAGATAAAAAGGGTTAGGCTTACGCCTAGGGAGTTCAAGCATTTTATCATGACTAAATAAAACACATAAATCAAAAGAATAATAGTTTAGTCATGATTTCAAGAGAATTTACTTTAATTGCAAATCATCCATTTTTCCCACTCATACGTTCCCATGGAAAAGTTCCCGAAAGATATAATACGTTTTCCAAGATGAATTACATTACCAACTCACTCAAATACGTGAATGAGTCTAGTTTAGGCAAAACATTCAAATACGGTTGACCATACATACTCAACCCGTAAAACATGGAAACCATCCATTAATTAGAACACTTTATTAAAACATAATACGAAGCATTACTCACGCGACAGTGAAATGTAATAAAGATCAAATATCATAACGGGGGAGACCCGTATCCGTTGAAGGTGGAGGTAACACATAAGTATACCACCCATACAACGTTGAAACCCAAGTTACACCGTAATTGAGGATATACCTTAACGTCTACCTCCAAGGTAACGCCCAAAGGCCCGACACATCGGGACTACCTCCAAGGTAAAATCCCGAAGGCGTGGATCGCTACTCAAACCTCCAAGGTAAGTGCCCAAGACTATATCCTCCTAGTGCGTACTTGGAAGTTAAGGTCGTAAAACATGGGTACCGAGGTCCAACCTCAAGATACCCAATCGACCACGACCAACGACTGACTAACATGCCTATGGATCCAAATGCAATACAGTCTAAACAACATGCCTATACAAGAATGACTCACTCACCCAAGCATGTAAATATCAACAACGTGCAATAATATGCAAAACAGTGCAATAAAAGCAACCCATACATAAGACCCCACATCGAGCCATTTAAATTGGACAAATGTCCCAAAACTATCTCAAGTCAAACCTAGCAAAGTACTCCAAGCTTGCTAGACCCATACATAACGGTCATTGTTAATGCCAAAAATCACACCAAAGGAATAACTTAAGGTCGATGTGGACTTAGTCAACTAAAGAAAGGATCTTTCGACGAGACGTGCGACGAGGAATGAAATAAAGAAACAAGGGATTTGATGATGCAGGAAAAACCTCAATCGAGGAAAAAACCTGCGGACGACAGGGGATGTCGTCGCTGCACTATGGTCGCCAATCAAGGGCGATGTCCTTGGATACTGGTGTCGATCGTACAATGATTACAATACAAATGAATAAAATGCTTCGAAATGTAAAGTACAAGTGTTTGAAATGTAAAACAAGTGTTTGTCGTATATGAAACAAAGTATGAACTGATGGTCGAGGGCTGTTGTCGTGCGTCGAGAGCGATACTTAGAATATTGGTTCTTCACTTCAGGTGTTCTTGAATATTGCTTCGGTTGTTAATCGCCGGATATTCGATGTGTTGAAATGTTGATTGAGCTTGATATTTATAGTCTTCGCGTCCTTAGCTTCATCCATGAATGCTCCTTTAATGGCTTTAATGGTTGGAAACGGTCGCCGGAGTAATGATCTTTGTCCGTTACGGTCGCCGGCTGTTTAATGGTTGCGTCGGTTATAGTCGTTGCTCCTTAATGACTTTTACTCCTGCATTAAACACTTAACAAACGGTCATGGTGAACGTTAGCTTTGGTCGAGGTCACACGTCTTTATATAATAGTCGTGCGGATCGGGCGACGCTATGGTCGAGCGTCGTAAGGAACTCTCGACTTACCTTTTATGAGGGACGACGATGGTGTTCTGGGTCTTTGTCGAGACCTTATCTTAATACAAGATATAGTCCTTAATCATACGTCTTACTTGGTCTAGTCGCGGTCGAGCGACGTGATTTTTTTGCCCAAACAGTTTGCCCCCAAAATTTGAAAATTGAATGTCAAATTTAAGTTTTAAATTTTGCTTGTCGAACGCTTAGGCTTGTAACCTGGGTTGAGGGACTTACCTGGTTGTCGTGGAACTAGACCGGTTCGCCTTTAACTGAACGAGAAGTTAAAAAGTTATGACGTCATACTGATGCGCAATGATGCTTACTAGCTGTCGAAGACAGGTGTCGAAGATTCGGATAGGTATGGACGCGTGTTGATCATCAACGGACTCAACTTGTTGTGATTTCCTGCATAAATAGAGATCACAATGGGTTGTTTTCTTTAGATATTGTCTTTAAAAGTTTTCTGTTTCTGATGAGGCCCTTCTCTAGAATCTCGACTTTGTTCAAATCTTGGGTGGTTGGAGATCTATCAAGGGTTGCGATACCCGAATCGTTGACTATGTTGGTTACGATGAACACGATGTCTGTGTATTCTGCGCACCTGGCGACGATGTCTTCTGCCACGTCAACCCTTTCGTCAGCCGACAGTGGCGGGGGTGTAAAGACGGGAGAGAACGAGGAGAAACTTATGGTGATCAGCTTTGCGCTATCGTCGTCCCTCTCGTTTGACTACGTCCTCGTCAGGATGAAGTCACTTCCGCATCTGGGGAAACATCAGCCCTTAGTTTCCGAGGAGTGTTTTCAAAGGATCTCTATTGAGGAGATAGGGCTGTGTTTAGCCGAACTGGCGTTCCTTGTAAGTTTTTCTTTCAAAACTTGTGTTGTCGATGTTCTTTCGTTTTTATGTTTTGCTAACGTGTTCCCTTCGTATTTGACAGATGCTTCTGTTTCTTTTCATTAAGTGTGTCAAGACGGGAACAATATTGGAGTGGAAGTCACTCGTCAGAAAACAGATGTTCCAGCCTTAACATTAATCTTAAGAGCCACATTCTCAGAATATTATGGCGTAAGGAGTTGGAAAACAATTCCTAACATACTCGTTTGATCCTTGCATTAACATGTTTTGACGCTGCCCCGATCTCGAAGGTCAAGACTTCGGGCATAACATACGACTGACACTCTTCTCCACATTTTTTTGTTTTATGTAGTTTACGCTCGAGTGTGTAATGAGTTTTAGTCTGTCTTTGTATAACTGTTCGTTTTGTGGACATGTTATCATCTGTAAAATGAGCGAAGAATCGTGCGACTTAGGCATTCTTTGCAATATGATGAATATAACTCAGACATTTTGAATTGTATTGACAATCATGAATATATATCATCGATGAATATGAAAAATTTTCTAAGTTAAGAAACTCAGACTGCAAAGTCGTTTAGACTATAAGATCGTGCGATTAAGTTGTTCGACGAGCTATGAGGCGTGATCAAGTCATGGACCTGATCATCTATGTCGTGCGATCCTGCGATAAAGCGATGTCGGGGGTTTAGTCGTTGGCTAACCAACGACCCTCCGATGCTTAAGTCAGTAATTGTCTTGGTAAATAATCATATGTAAAAAATGAAAAAGGGTAAGGAACGTACCTTCTTGTCGAGTGTTCTGAAATACTTTGAATTTTTGGTTTTCATGTTGGGCCTCTGGATATATATTGTATCATCTTGCCCCCTTATGGTGGCTTTGAGACGATATGCTAGATCTGGGACATGTCGTCGTAAATCACCACAATATACGCGTCGCACGACCTGGCGAACCTGTTATTTCAGAAAAAAGAAACAAACATGTCGTGACTCTTATGATCGTGTTTTGCCTTGGGTTGGAGTGACGTTCTTGGCGGCCTATTTTCGCGACTTCAAGGTGGCTTTATAGCAATCTCGAGCGACTTTTTGCTCGCTTTTGATCTCTTGGATTCCCCACGGCATAGGGAATTTCATGATTTGATGATATGTCGAGGGAACGACTTTCATTTCATGAATCCATGGTCGACCTAAGATGATGTTATAGGCTGACGCACAGTCGATAACACTGAACTTAGTCTGCTTATTGACTCCTCCGGCATAGACGGGCAAAATTATCTCTCCAAAGGTGCTCGTCGCTTCTCCATTGAAACGGGCCAAAGTTGTCGAACGTCGGGTGATTTTTGAGCGATCAATTCCCATGGCTTTGATAGTGTTGAGAAAAATGACGTTTGCTGAACTGCCCCCGTCTACCAATACTCGACGCGTCAAACAGTTACCGACCGTGAGTTGAATGATCAACCCGTCGTGATGCTTTTGGTACGAGTCGCCGAGGTCGACTTGGTCGAACACGATCTTCATGGCTTCTAGTTCTAAATCTCCTTTGGGTCTGGATGAACGAGGAATAGGCCGGTCGTCGGGTGCTTGACTGGCATGACGCTTAGCTGCGGAGTACGTCATACCACACACGTCCGAACCACCAGTGATGCAATAGATAATCTTTGAAAGCTTGGGCACTGACGATCGATGGCTATTAGCTGGAAGAATGACATCATCAATAATATCTTTGAGATTACCTTGTGGAACATGATATGCCAATTCCTTCTTGAGTGCGATACAATCATCTGTCGCATGACCATGGTCGACGTGGAAATCGCACCACTTTGATTTATCCTTCTTAGCATCGTCCAAGTCAGACTTCTTCGGCCATCGGATAGTTGCTTGGGTGGTCTTTAGAGCTTCGACTAAGTCTTTAGCTGACCCTTTGAACCCATAAGAGGAGATATTGGGATACACGGGGAATTTAGTCGCGGTTTTAGCTTCTGCCTTCGTCTTGAAACGAACGTTTGAAATCTGACGCGCTGGCTCTATTCTGGATATGGCTTTCGGCTTGAATTCTGGCTTCTTGACACCTAACGGCTTCTTGTCGTCAGTGTGTTTGCGACGAAAGGCTGCGTCATCTTCGACCCTCATATATGCTAAGGTTCGAGCTCGAACGTCTTCGAAAGTCTCTGGGGGATACTTGGTCAGATCGATATATAAACCTGAACTATCATCTAGACCACGCTTATAAGCTTTGATCGCAATTTTGATGTCACAATTGCGGATACTGATCATTTCGGCATTGAATCTATTGAAATAACTTCGAATAGACTCATTGGTCTTCTGCACGACATAGTACAGATCACTAGTCTGCTTTTCCATCTTACGACTGCTGGCAAATTGCCGGGAGAATTGGTTGACCAATTCGGCGAACGACCCGATAGATTTGGGTTTGAGCTTGATCAACCACTGGAGAGTTGGGCCAGTGAGAGTCGCCCCAAAACTCTTGCACATGCATACTTCCTGGTACATGTGTGGAATCGAGATTGTCCACATGAGTTGCTTATATTGCACGACATGCTCGGTTGGATCGGTCACACCCGAATACTTGGGAGTGAAGGCAGGAATGTTATACTTCTTTGGGACCTCGACGGTGGCGATCTCGTCAATGAAGGGCGACGCCTGACACCCCGAGCGAGGCTCGACGTCGACAGGCACGGCTGCCCCAGGCAACTTCGCGAGCAAGGACAGGACGCGCTCATTTTGGTCTTCTAACATCTTCAAATGCTGGGCGACGGGATCGTTAAGATCAGGATTTGCCCCTGTCGAGGGATTGGTCCCTGGACTAGTGCCATTACCATGCGACGAACCATTTGTGTCCCCGTTTAACGGGACAAAATATGGCTGCGACCCATAGTGGAATTGTTGCGGTCCATTCTGAAACGATTGTGGTCCATGCTGAAATGGCTGCGATCTCTGCTGGAAAGATTGCGATCCTTGCTGGAAAGGTTGCGGACCACTTTGGAATGGCTGGGATTCATTCTGAAACGGCTGGGAGCCACCTTGCAATGGTTGGGATTCATTGTTCAAGGGTGGTGTTCGGATGTGCTGAGGGGGAATCTTCCCAGACTGGGGATTTGGAATGAACGGACCCGGCTGCTGATTCTGCATGAATGGACCTGGATGCTGATTCTGCGCGGACGGGCCTGGTCCCGGACCTGGATTCTGGATGAATGGTCTAGGACCATTCTGGGGTCCAAAAGGATACCTTAGCCGCGCGATCTCTTCAGCTGCTCTGCGATTCTGCCCTGCCATAGCATTGAGTTGATTCCTGGCAACCTCGAGCTCCTGATACATCTGAGCGACGGCTTGCTGCGGATTTCCAGGGGCTGCCATTTTCCTGCAACAGAAAATAGAAGAAACTCCAAGAAACTATTAGTAGAATGCACGTTCGTCGAGGATTTTCTCTAGATGTAGTCCCACGGATGGCGTCAAACTGTTAATGCCAAAAATCGCACCAAAGGGACAACTTAAGGTCAATGTGGACTTAATCAAATCCAAGAAAGGATCTTTCGACGAGACGTGCGACGAGGAATAAAATAAAGAAACAAGGGATTTAATGACGCAGGAAAAACCTCAATCGAGGAAAAAACCTGCGGACGACAGGGGATGTCGTCGCTGCACTATGGTCGCCAATCAAGGGCGATGTCCTTGGATACTGGTGTCGATCGTACAATGATTACAATACAAATGAAGAAAATGCTTCGAAGTGTAAAGTACAAGTGTTTGGAATGTAAAACAAGTGTTTGTCGTATATGAAACAAAGTATGAACTGATGGTCGAGGGCTGTTGTCGTGCGTCGAGAGCGATACTTAGAATATTGGTTCTTCACTTCAGGTGTTCTTGAATATTGCTTCGGTTGTTAATCGCCGGATATTCGATGTGTTGAAATGTTGATTGAGCTTGATATTTATAGTCTTCGCGTCCTTAGCTTCATCCATGAATGCTCCTTTAATGGCTTTAACGGTTGGAAACGGTCGTCGGAGTAATGATCTTTGTCCGTTATAGTCGCCGGTTGTTTATTGATTGCGTCGGTTATAGTCGTTGCTCCTTAATGACTTTTACTCCTGCATTAAACACTTAACAAACGATCATGGTGAACGTTAGCTTTGGTCGAGGTCGCACGTCTTTATATAATAGTCGTGCGGATCGGGCGACGCTATGGTCGAGCGTCGTAAGGAACTCTCGACTTACCTTTTATGAAGGACGACGATGGTGTTCTGGGTCTTTGTCGAGACCTTATCTTAATACAAGATATAGTCCTTAATCATACGTCTTACTTGTTCTGGTCGTGGTCGAGCGACGTGATTTTTTTGCCCAAACAGTCATCATCGCATAAATGCATTTAAACTTTGTTTAGGAAATCAAGTACCATAATTCTATGAAACCCGAAATAAAACTTTGGATCGGGATAACCGTCAAAAAGGACTCAACCTTTACATTTCCATAATTTCACATAAAGCACCATACTCATATTTCTCAATCCACAAAATACATTTTCATAGTAATTAGACTCAAATTTTCACATAAATCAGTAACCCATTTTCATATAGGATTTATCTGTCATATTTTCCAAATATCCAAAGGTAATGTTTTACCATATTTACCACAAATAATTCCTCATAAGGTAAGACCCGTCAAATAGCTCAACATTGACAGTTTGTCAAGTAAAACACATAATATTTCAGAAAATAGTATTTTGGCATGTACAAGGTTTTCGCAAAGTAACTTGAACTCACCTTTGCTAGATTAAGCTAAATCTAGAGCTCTCCAAACGTAAGCTCCTTTGATGAAGTTTGCATCCTCAAGCCAAAACTTCCAAAACCTAAATCCATAGATTTTCAACCATGAATATTCTTATCTAACCATAAAAAATCATCATCTACCCAATTTACACCAACAATACCCATTTAAACAAAACCCTAACTTCGTAATCAAAGAGGAGGGGAAATTACCTTAACCACACTTGAATCCACCAACCAAGGCATCTCTAGAACCACCAAAACAAACCACAACTCCTAATCTTCAAATGGAGCAGAAAGATGTTGGTTGAAAGCCCTAGAAATGGAGACTTGGTTCCTTCAAGCTCTTACACTTTAGATTCTTCTTCTTCTAGCCTTAATTATCAAGATGAGTGAATGGAGTGGTAGGTGAAAACCCTAGGAGTATTTAGTGAGAGGAAGGAGAGATTTTGGGAGAAAATGGCCCCAAAGGATGAGAGAAGTCGAGTTTTGCTACTGAAAAGAAAATGAACCGTAACCCTCTAAAAATAAGCTTTTCAACCAGAACCCGATCCCCCTTGCGCGACTATGCCCCCGCGACTTTGCCCTGGGCATTGTCGCGGGGCAATGTCGCTGCCTCTGCCCCACTTTCTGTTTGATTTCGAGTTTGGTCCTCCCATCGCGACAATGGGCATGCGACTATGCCCTGGGCATTGTCGCCGGGCATAGTCGCTGCCATGGTTGCAGCTGCTGATTTAGGTTCCGTTTGCGGCGTGAAGTGATCCTTAGGCACGGTAGGTCGGTTACTCGAATATGGTAAAGAGTTCATGCATGGGAAGCTTAAGGTTTGCATGCTTAACAAGAGTATATACTCATACATATCTTTACGTACAATTATATATATATATATATATATATATATATATATATATATATATACATACGTATACACATACTAAAAAAACACGCCAAGAGGTCAAGTGTGGCTTACACAAAAATTCGGGGTGTTACACTGGGGAATCATTTAGGCGGGCAAAAGATGATACTTTCCAAGAAACTCCCTAACTAACGGGGATAATGGCCACTTAAAGCCCGCCTTAAAAGGATATTCATATAGAACAAAGTGTCCATTCGGACAATCTGCCGGTCGGAACTGGCCCGGTGAATATATTTGGACGACATCGGGAATACCGGACAAGGTCCTAAAGGCCTCTAAACTCTCCCGACCATCAATGGTGCTCGCTGGTTCGATCGACATTTTCTGAAAAACTGTGAGAAGAAGGAAAAATTTTCTTCTAAATTTATAAACACTCGAAACACACGTAACAATGGCAAGCAAATCTATGAAATCTTTTCCTAAAAACACAAGCGAGCGTGAAAAGGAAACGATTCCTTGAATCGTACTATTTATGGAAAAGATCGTGTCAGGTCGATCCTCTAGATGGTCGACACCTGTCCATCGCCTTTTCGCGTGCATCATGCCGATGGACGACACCTGTCCCCTAAACAACTCTATGCCTCTGACACGCCGTCATGACGTCACGGCCTTATCATTTCCTCCAATTCAAATCAGACCAAGACGGTTGGAATCCGACCAGACTCTCTCCCCGCGCGACACGTGTCGAAACACTTCGTCAGATTTAAAATTCGAATTTCACGCCTAAAATTCAAAATTTTGGGGGCAAACTCTTTGGGTAAAAAATCACACCTCACGACCGATGCTAGAAAACTCAGATAACATTTTCATAAGACCACTCTTGTTTTAAGATACGGTCTTACAAGTTGTTTATAGACGAGTATTCGGTCGTACGTTTTTATGCTGGTCGTACGTTTCGTACGTCCGACGTATGAGACTTAAGACGGTCGTACGATTATACTAACCGTTAACAGTCAACACCCGTTTCTTTTGTTCATTAATGCAGGTCCACAAGCATTCAAGGTGCAAACGGCCAGTAACGGACAAGTCATCAATGGCATTTAAAGCCCGACAGCGGTTACAAAGCAAGCCATCAAGGCACATTTAATGACCAGCGAAAGCTATTTAAAGGCCTGCTCCACAACCGAAAAAGGGACCGAATCTACATCTGCTCCATCTATTTATCAAGCTATTACACATAGAAAACATTGCAATCTATAGAGCATTCGAACGAATATCGCTAAAGCTACCTTAGTACGACAGCAGTTCGAACCGCACGACAGCAGACTTTTTCGCACGATTTACACACGACACACGACTTTTTCATACGACTAAGTTTATTTCTACATTCTTTTGTAATCTGTTGTACACAAAACACCTGTTACGAAAGGACTTTAGCCCCTGTTTGGCGACTATAGTGCACCGACTCTCACAAGTCGACCGCGGTTTTTTCCCTCGTTTTGGGGTTTTCCGCGTCACCAAATCTCTTGTCTTGTTTACTTTTTTCTTGCGATTGTGTTGATTGGTCTTGAGATACATTTATTTAGTTGTTAAAAGACCACATCAACCTTAAGTTGTTCTTTTGGGCGATTTTTGGCATTAACAATAATAACAAAAGACACCGATGGATCCTCAAAAACTTGCTTCTATGCAGATGAATCACGATTTCTATTAGTTTTCCCTATTTTTTAATTAAAACTTCTCATCTCTAGAAAGTTTTGTCACCAATACATATTTGTTTTCGAATATAAACTCGTGCAGATCATTTAACGATGTAGATATAGGAAGATGGGTGTACGGAAGTAGTGTTCCTGTTCTGGAAGGCGACAATTCAACATGAAGTTACTGGTATGTCAGATCTGTAATCTTGATTCATGTTATTCGAGTACCAAATCTTCGTAATTGTGAACCGATTTCACTTCAAAAACGGAATTACTGTGTTCTGAAACCATACAGATCTAGTAGATTTCATTTGATTCGATCTTACCGTGGCTAAATCTGGTAAAACTCGTGTTAATGATGTCCGATACACTTACAGGTGGATCATTCGATTGTAGAAGGATTCGCACAAGGAGGAAGAACGGTGGTGACATCACGAGTGTATCCGGTGAAGGCGATCTACGACGTTGTTAAGCTATTTTTGTTCAACAACGCCACTAGAATCAGCGTAAAGGCACCTCTGAAGATCTGGAAAATGAAGGAAGGACAACTTCATCCTTTCCCTCTTTCGAAGTCGATAAAAGCTAAGAATGTGAATCTTTTGAATGGTGGCAATGGTCTTCACCAACCAGTGGCCGGAAATGGTGGCCGACGCCGGAGGGATTTCATGGACGGAAATGACATATGCGTGTGTGAATATCTATACTACTTATATATGCATTTAGACTAAATGTCTTAAAGACAGCCTTTAAAGCACATGATACAATACTTTAAAGCATCAAATTCAAAAAACTCTTAAATACAAGATTTAATGCAAGATGTACAAACACTCAAAGCCATACCCAGTACCCTTTCTTGATCGTGTCCAGGAAGCCAGCAATACAAAGAACCAGCCATACTTTGCTTCACCACAGCCATACCCAGTACACTTTCTTCTCCCTTTTTCACGTCAGATGCCATACCCAACACCACCTATTCAAGTCAGATGCCATACCTTGGTACTTCTTCTTCTTCTTTCTTGCACGCCATGTTGCATATATATCAAGGGCATGGAGTTCTCCATCTTTTATCCGGTTTTGATGGGAAGCCATCGATACAGTAGGTTTGTCTTCTTGATTTTGATTTTGGTGGGTTGTTTCTAATCGATACAGTAGCTTTGTGTTCTTCATTTTACAGCAATACACGAATAGCAGGGTGATGATGATAATTAAGGCAAAGAGATAGACGTATGCATGTATAGCAATATGTGTAAAGAGGCCAATCTATCTTCCATTCATATTAGATGTATTAAAACATCTTAAGAAGGAAACGTAAAGATGCATATATTTCTGTGAGTTACACAAGACAGAAAAGCGTCCGAGTAGAAAATTATTAGTTTTATGATATTTCAATTAGTTCAATTACTGATTTTTGATATTTCAATTACTGATTTTTGATATTTCAAAATCTCACATGTATACAAAGTTTTATATTGAAACAACCCTTGAACCTAAGGGTATGGAGAGGAGGTACTTGGTTGATTGTATAAAAAGAAATGCAATGATTAAATGTGTAGATATTTACTTCATTGCTATGTTTTTGCATGACATCGAGTCTTGTAGATATTTTCTTATTTTTATTACCTCATTGCTGCTATGTTTTTGTATGGCATCGAGTCTTGTATTATTTTCTCATGTCATTTCATTCACCTTTTTCAAAGCTCGAAAGATGAGTAGCATCCAACTATTCACCACGTTTTGATAGCGGGAGAATTTACGATGTAATATATTGTAGATAGAAGAATGAAACCTATGTATTTGGTGTCGTGAATTATGTATTTCTCTTTTTATCTGACATATTTCTCAAAATGAATAGTGTAGCAATTCGAACCAAGATCTGCACTCTAAATGTACATTGGATGTATTTGGCCTGCACTACTTTTGAAGCATGTAACTCATATAAACACATGCCATCCCATCGTTATAATTGTTAATAAAAGGTATCTCCGTAGTTTATTTCATAAAGAAACACAATGAGATGGTCATTATATATTGGAAAAAGGAAATTTTTTGCCTTGGGTAAGCTTTTGTTATTCTTTTTTGTCAATTTGCATCACAAATGAAATGAATGGGTATAATTTCGTACTTGTATAACAAGTGATTATTTTGCATTTTTGGAAAAATGACAGTGTTTTGTGTGAGAAAATTAGCCTGTATGATAGGCTAATTGAAAAGGCCAATCACATTATTATATTAATGCAAACTCATATTATAGATTACAAATGGGCATACCATTTTTCGTCAATTGAAACGATATTTTTTTATTAAAATGTGTTATTAAGTAAAGATTTGGTGTAAATCATATCATCGTTAAAACCTCCTCCAACTTCAAAATCGTTTATATTTACGATTTTCGTCGCATTGCGCGGGTACACAACTAGTATATATATACACATACATATATATTTACTTATTTATTAATATATGAAACAATATAATATTAAAATATTTTTTATTTTTTATTAAGAAAAAGACAAAACAGTAAGAAATGACCAAAATACCCCTTTGAGTTAACAGATTTAATTGATTTTGTTAGAGGGATGGACCAAAAACTTGCGAAAATGAATACGACATGTCGTATTCGTGTATTTATTCCATTTTTGGGACTACTGTGGGTAAAAAGTGTAAACCACAGGACCAAACAGGTAATTTACTCTTAGGATAATTATTGAATTCAAACAGAATACTTAATTATTATTTTATACAAAACAGTACGTACATTAATAAATTACATTATTGTTAAACTTGAATCGACAATAGTATTTTCTTTTTATCCGAAAATAATGTTTGTAAATCAATTAATGAATTTTATTTTATTAAACCTAACGTCAAATCAATCAATATATATTAAAAGAGAAAACCACCAAGAATGAGGTGGCATAATGTGGTTTGAGTATTCATCAAATCTTGAAATAAGGTGTGTTTTGGTTATCACACATTGGTGAGGAGATGATCCAATGAAAAAATGATGTGGGTATTTATTAAGAGGAGGGAAAGTCTTTGTGAAAACTCATGGGTTAGCTTATTTTAGTTGACCCTCTATGTGTACTCATGTGGTTGGCTAATTTTGGCTAACTATCTCAAGTTTAGGTTGGTTGCTTTTCACCATCCTTTATATATATATATATATATATATATATATATATATATATATATATATATATATATCAATATATATCAATCATCAATATCAATAAATATATATATTAAAAGAGAAAACCACCAAGAATGAGGTGGCATAATGTGGTTTGAGTATTCATCAAATCTTGATATTTGGTGCATTTTGGTTTTCCCACATTGGTGAGGAGATGATAGAATGAAAGAATGATGTAGGTCATTATTAGGAGGAGGGAAAGTCTTAGTGAAAACTCATGGGTTAGCTTGTTTTAGTTGACCCTCTATATGTACTCATATGGTTGGCTAATTTTGGCTAACCATCTCAAGTTTGGGTTGGTTGCTTTTCACAGTCCCTTTTATTTATATATATTAAAGAAACAACCATGGTGAATGAGGTAGTATCATGAGAGTTAAATATTCCACAAACATTGAATTGTGATTGGGTTTTATCATCCCACATTGACGAAAAGATAAAAGTTTTGAAATAGGAATGGCTATAAGAAAAAGAGGATGTATTCTTTCGTGTTAATTCATGTGGTCAGCTCAATTTAAGTTACCTTATTTTTGCATCGTCCCACATTGGTGGGAAGATACAAGTTTTGAAGTATGAGGTTTGTATAAGAAACGAGGGATGAATGTTTTTGTGTCAACTCGTACTGTTTACTCAATTTAGCCTACCTTACTTTTGCAAATAAAGTTGACTCATTTTACAATACTCAATCAATATCGACATCAATATATATAACCATGGTTGGGTCAAAACTAACCAAATGGAAACATTTATTAGGCAAAATTAAAAGAGAAGCCAAGGAAAACCACCAAGAATGACTTGGCATCATGAGAGTATTCCACAAACATTGAAATGTGGTTGGGTTTAACATCCCACATTGGTGAAAACATGAAAGTTTGGAAGTAGGAAGTGGCTATAAGAAAGGAGGGATGGATGATTTTGTCTTGATTCATGTGGTTGACTTAATTTAGCTTACCCTATTTTTGCATCATCCCACATTGGTGAGAATATGCAACTTTGAATTATGAGATAAGTATAAAAAAGAAGGAATGAATGTTTTTGTGTGGTTGAATTTCATCATCCCACATTGGTGAAAAGATAAAAGTTTTGAAGTAGGAATGGCTATAAGAAAAAGAGGATGAATGTTTTTGTATTAATTCATGTGCTCAACTCAATTTAGCTTACCATATTTTTGCATCATCCCACATTGGTGAGAAGATGCATGTTTTGAAGTATGAAGTGAGTATAAGAAAGAAGGGATGAATTTTTTTTGTCAACTCCTACGATTGACTCAATTTAGCCAAACTTATTTTTGCAAAAAAAATCTATATTTATACAGCAAATAAAGTTGACTCATTTTACAATACCCAATCAATCAATATATCAATATCAATCAATATCGACATCAATATATATAACCATGATTGGATCTAAACTAACCTAATAGTAAAAATAATTAGGCAAAATTTAAAAAGAAAACCCAAGGAGAAACCACCAAGAATAACTTGGCATCATGAGAGTTGAGTATTCCACAAACATTGAAATGTGGTTGAGTTTTATCATCCCACATTGGTGAAAACGTGAAAGTTTTGAAGTAGGAAGTGGCTATAAGAATGGAGGGATGGATGTTTTTGTGTCAATTCATGTGCTTGGATTAATTTAGCTTACTCTATTTTTGTATCATCCCACATTCGTGAGAAGATGCAATTTTGAAGTATGAGATGAGTATAAAAAAGGAGGGATGAATGTTTTTGTGTGGTTGAGTTTCATCATCCAACATTGGTGAAAATATAAAAGTTTTGAAGTAAGAATGGCTATAAGAAAAAGAGGATGTATGTTTACGTGCAAGTTTTGAAGTAGGAAGTGGCTATAAGAATGGAGGGATGAATGTTTTTGTGTTAACTCCTACGGTTGACTCAATTTAGCCACCTTATTTTTGCAAAAAAATAAAAATATTTATTTATAACAAATAAAGTTGACTCATTTTACAATATCCAATCAATCAATATATCAATATCATTCAATATCGACATCAATATATATAACTGTGATTGGATCAAAACTAACCAAATGGTAAAATTTATTAAGCAAAATTAAAAAAAAAACCAAGGATGATGACATTTGACCATTAGGTTTGAGTATTCCTCAAATTTTGAAATAAGATTCAGTTTCATCATCCTACATTGGTGGTGATATAATAATTTGAAAAAAGATGATAGGTATTAAAAGAGGTGTGAATGACTTGAAATCTATAACTATGGTTGTAATCAAAACCAACCAAATAGTAAACATAATAGTAAAAAATTAAAGAGAAACCATTGATGATGACTTGGGACCATGAGGTTTAAGTAATCCTCAAATCTTAAAATATCGTTAAGTTTCATCATCTCAAATTGGTGGTAATATGATAGTTTGGAAGAAAATTATGGGTATAAAAAGAGGAATGAAAGGTTGTAAAATCTATAACCTTGGTTGAAATCAAATACATCTAAATGGTAAAAATTAGAGTGCGAGATTAGAGGAAAACAAATGATGATGATTTCACAACATGAGGTTTGAATATCCCTCGAATCTAGAAATAAGGTTGATTTTTATCATCCACACCGGTGGGAATATGATAGTTTGGAAGAAGATGATGAATACAAAAAGAGGAATGAAGAGTTTTGAAATTTATAAACATGGTAGGAATCAAAATCAATCAAATGGTAAAAGTTTTATTTTCTTTTTTAATTAAAAAATTTTTACCCCTTAAAGTTTAAAATAAATAATCTTAAAAATTACTAATATTTTAATCAAACAAATTACATCAAAAAACGAGAATTTCATGCTCTTCGATATGACATCCATCTCGATATAGTTTTTCTTCATTTTAACCGTTTTTACGTGAAATGTTATGTATGTGTTATATTCAGTATGAATATGTATGCACGTTTCCTGTTGTCCATATTCAATATGAATAACAAAGGGGAACGTTCATTCACTATTCATGACGAATAACACAGTATTCAAAATGAATAATACAACATTCAGGATGAATAATACACGAATTCCTGATTCATGTATTATTAAACATGAATCATGTATTATTTACCTTGAATGTTGTATTATTCATCCTGAACGATACATTATTCATGATGAATAATATATGAATGACCCGTGAAGATGTGAACACATGACGCACTCTCTTTTGTTTTCCGATTCACAACCGCGACTTGGTTTTATTCTTTATGAATATGTATGCACATCTCCAGGTGTCCACATTCAGTATGAATAACAAAGGTGAACGTTCATTCAATATTCATGATGAATAATACAATATTCAGGATGAATAATACAAAATTCAGTATGAATAATACATTATTCAGTGTGAATAATACATGTATGACCCGTGAAGGTGTGGAGACGTGACGCACTCTCTTTCGTTCCTCGGTTCACAATCAAAACTCGATAGGTTCCCGATTCATCTCGATGGGTGTTGGGTTACGGTAATGAAGAACACGATGCCTTAGGACGTTGAAGAAAGTGTTGTAGAATGTGATGTCGAGTTACGGACTTACGGTGTCGAGATGTTATAAACACTTGAATACATAAATATTCATAATGAATATAACACATATATGACATTTCACATAAAAACGGTTAAAACAACAAAAAAAACTATATCGAGATGGATGTCATATCGAACAGTACGGAATTCTCGTTTTTTTGATGTAATTTGTTTGATTAAAATATTAGTAATTTTTAAGATAATTTATTTTAAACTTTAAGGGGGGTAAAAAATTTTAATTAAAAAAGAAAATAAAAAGTCAAATATGATTGGCGTGAGTTTAAATTATCTTCCATTTTTACCCCTAATCACCTTAATTAATAACTTCAATTAAAAACTCTATTTGATATGAGTTATTGGATCAATAAAGATGGAAGTGTCAAGATTCGTCCTCACGTTCACAATTGAATTTGAGTTTTCATTTGAACTTTCCTCTCTCTCTCTCTCTCTCTCTCTCTCTCTCTCTATATATATATATATATATATATATATATATATAAGGATTGGGTTTATACATTTTGGATAATTTGGTGTTATGGACAACCTGATAAGAACAAAATCTCTACATAAGTTCATGATTCAATCAAGGATAACAAATTCTGACTTTGATCCTTTATATTATTGTTGTAATGTTTTTTTTTTGTTTAAAATTATTCTTGTTAGTATTTTTTATTTAATAGTCTTAATTATGTTGATTTGTTTCCCTCTCAGTGAGATGTAAATGTATGTATAAATAGCCTCCATGGTTATTAATAAAAAATCATCAATCCTTTCTTCTCTCCTAAGGTATAAGAGCCACAATCAATTTTATTCTCAACCATTTTCTCATCATTGCAAGCGATGACAACACCACCACCCCGACCTCTTTCCTAGCCCGAACACCACTAACAAACAACCACACCTCAAAACCTTATCACGGTGAGTGTCAAGGGTGTCGTGATGTGGGTCACGTCGTCTCTCAATGTCCCATCTTCAAACAACGTTTCCCCCACATTGTAACAACCCAAGCAAAAATAAAGCATAGCATTTGTGACAACTGTCAAATTTACACCTCATGTTAGAACTGCACTGCATATTTCAGTTATTCACGTCATAGTTTACACAGTGCAATTTTAGCAGTAAACTCAGTACAGTAGGAAAATTTGAGAAATTTTGCCTAGAAACCCCTTAAATTAGGAAATTAGCTATAAATCTCATAAAATGCCAACTTAAGCAAAAATTATATCACGAGTATATATATATAATTAGTAACCTAATCTATTTCAACTAAATTATATAAATACTTTACCTTTATATAATTAATATGTTATTTAAAATTTAAAAGAAAATACTTCTTGTTTAAAAATAAATCAAAAAGACAAGATTAGACATTTTTATTTATCAACACACCATAACCCCCCCCCCCCCCCTCACTACCCTATATGTATTTTTCTTAACACTTTCAACTCATTTGCAAACATCTCTTCTCTCTCTCTAAGTTCTCACACTAGAAAGTCTCTCTTTTCTCTCTCAATCTTCATCCACATTCATTCAAGAAAAGCCATAAACTTCAGCCCCTAAAACACATCTCCTTCAAGAGATCAAAGTGTTCAAGGTAACTACAAGTGTGTTGGATGAAATCCACACTCCCTTTTGTCTAGTTTTCATTTTTGCACTTTTTTATTAATGTTCTTCATCTTCTTCTACAATTTCTTTCAACTTTTGCTAAGAACCATTTACATACATCTTAATGTTTGTAGATTTACCACTATAACACTTGCATGTTAGTAAAAAGGTGGTAAATCCATAATCAAACCTATATTAAGATCAAAGATGGACTTTTAACACACATGCATGTAGTTTTCTTGAAAAATCCATACCTTTTGGTCCAAAGATTTCATGAGTAGATATTTGAATCCACTGAAAACATGTTTAAACCAACATGCATGAGCTAAAAATACACAATTTTAAGTTGCATAAAGAAGTTCTTGGCATAAACACCAAGCATTCTTCAAAAATAACCATTTTCAAAGTTTTATAAAAGATGAGATGATGGATAGCATGCATGTAGTTTAAATGGCTTAAAAACCGGTTTTAGAACTGAAAATAATTGTATGGGGATGAGTCAAATCGGATTGCATGCAAGAGGAATAAGAATTTTGGGTAAAAAGACAAAGATAGATGCACATGCATAAAGTGTGGTTTTGACAGCTTGCTGCCAGATTTTGCATCTCTCTTAAAAATTTCATATCTCACTCAATAATACTCCAAATTAAGTGATTCTTTTTCTGGAATTTATTTTTATGTGTTAGGTTTCGAACCCAAGTTGTTTCACTCAAAAACTCAATGATTTCGTCTACCAAACAGTCTTCACAAAAATAGTGCGCAAACAGCAATACTTTGTGTAGTGTTTTACGTCAAGAATTATTTCATGTTCTTAACCACCTCTAAAAATTATGAAACTTATGTCAAAAGTTTCCTAACTCATTAAACCATTTGGACAGAAAATATCTTGATCTAAGTATGCTTGGAAGTTATCCAAAAATGGACATAAAGTGACACCAAAATCTGGACAACAAAGGACAATTTTCTTACTTTAATTAAAAGCTAACTTTTGAACCCTTTTCATCATTCTTATGCTGAAATTGTGGTATATATATATATATATTATATATTTATATATTATTGCATTTTAAATACTTTAGCTTTACATTTCGAACTCTTTTCATCATTCGTATGATGAAATTGCGGTATATACTTATATTATATATAACTCCTTTAGACCCTTTTCGCTACTTATTGTGGCGAAATTGCGGTAACGTCAATCTAACAAGAATGAAATATATATGTTACGATTACTAATTTCAGTAAACTCTTTATGATTTATAATAATTAAATCACAACAAAGGCATTTTATGACGATTTGGATAGTTAGTACCGAACCTTTGAGATTAAAACTCACTAGTGACCTTACGTTCATAGGTTTGAAGTAGGATCACACCGAAGTAACTTGTGGGAGATTCCCGGATTTCTATCGCGTATCAAGTGAGTTATCACAGCCCCTTTTCAATGTTTTACATATTTTGGGTGGAAAGCATGTCGTTACTACTATTATTTTACGCACCGGTTATCTCGTTTTCTTGGAAATACGAAACTTGCTATACTTGTTTATGCTCTATGGTATCTATGTTTTGAGAATGTTGTAAGTTTGAATTTTCTTTTGCTATCGTTCAAAAGTCCCCGTTTATTTCTCACGTTACATGTTTAACTCATGGATTGAGCTGTTGGTAATTATGGATAACGTTATTTGGTTGACACCCCACTCACAAGTAGCGCTTGTTTGAGTGCATAATTATTGTTTGTACTTGCGCATTGTTGGCGATAGAACATGCGTCGGGGCGTCCTGTCATTATAGGTCGGGTAACGGGCTCATAACTTAAACATTATACATACGATTACCTTGAGCAAGTGTTTTTATAACCGGTTGATTTATCCTCTTGTGCGGATTAAAACGATTTCCATGGCAAATCTTGTTGTACTCATTAAACCTGTGATCTCAACAACTAGTGCATTAGTTGACCTTTTATTGACATGCTTTTCAGGTGAGCGTCCTTAAGGTTGGAACTTAGGAAGGCTACACGTGTTGAATCTTTCTTTGTTATCTTCTAATTATGTTCATTTCCCTTTTCGAAAAACGGTTGTAAAAGACAATGTTGTAAACTTTTGAATGTATTTTGATGGTTGATGTGATCTTGTAACTTTTGCTATGAAACTTGAGCTGTACATCTCGTGTTTCCGCTTTAGCGGGGTGTGACAGATTTGGTATCAGAGCTAAAGGTTATAGAGAATACCGGTTTTCCTTTGGAAAACTGCAACTATAGCCAAAAACGGGAAATAACACTCAAATTACTGAACCTACTACTAGTATAACTAAGTCTAGAATGGTATTAACAGACTTTAATTAAACATAGCCTGATCACCTATGTTCGATTAAGGAAGGTTAATGCGAGACTAGAAATGGTTATAGTAGGAGAATGTCGATTTTTACTTGCACTCTCTAGTAGCACACATAGTACGCTTAGTGACTAAGTACACTTTTGCCATAGTATCACTATGTCATTATCTTCGTCGCACTCTCACTCTTCTTACTCGGCCGGCGAGTCGTGTTATATCACTGGTCGACCGCGAGTCAACCCACCGAGTATCCGGGAAGATGAGGATCCTAGGAACACTGAATCGGATCAAGAGGCGTCAAGCGAGCGAGATCCTTACGGCGGACCGAGAGTGTCACCGACCTCGGTACTACCCCGACCGACCCCAATAATTGTTGTTAGCTTCAATCTTCCTAATCATAGAAGTAATCAGAAGTAGTGAAAAATAGGCTAAGTGAAGAAAGCCTCTTACAGAGGCTCTGCCGAACTTACCGAGAGATCAAGGTCAAGAAGCTACAGAAGCTAAAGAGGCGTCCTACAGAAGCTCTATCATACGCGCAAAGAAGACAAATGACTCGGAATCCGGGGAAGACTGCTCTACAAAGGACCAGACCACAGAACCTCTGTAATACTTTACAGAGCCTCTGTGGTCCTCTCTAATGACTTGAAGATATTTATAATATCTTGCTACTGTTACTGGACCTGTTCATCAACTTGCATGGTAGCATGCCCTGTTCATCTTCAACGTGTCAAACTCTGATTGGATTCAATAGGGCTTAGTACATAATAGACGTCTGCTGCATTAAATGCAATACAGCACGTCCAACTGTTCATGCCATCCGTCCAACTATTCATACCGTCCGTTCTGAATAGTACCTTATGCTTTATGGTCCCCTTAGAGTAGTATATAATGAAGACTCATGTTGAGTTCTTCCTATCGATCGAACAATCGAAACAAGAAATCAAAAAGGAAAAACATCACAAGAACACACAGCTTAAACACTTTGAGAGTCATATCTGTTTTAAAGCTTTGCTTACTCAATGTTCTTGAATCTGTTCTTAATATATATATTCAGTAAACTTTGAGATATTATTTCCTGTTCACTGTTTATTTATATTGTGTTCTAAATCTATCAAACATATCTGTTAGTTCTTCAAATACGATTCCGCATCAAACTCAAACTTGAACTAATAGATCTGATAATCTTGTTTAAACAAAACGTGAACCAACAATTGGTATCAGAGCAAAGCTTGATTTTCAATATCAATTGATCCTCTTTGTTACAAGATAAGTGATAGACATCATTATTTTTTTAACCTATCCCTCATTTCTCGGTTAAAACTCCATTAAAGTGTACTCTGGGAACTGTTCAAACCCAGAAAACTTTCCAGATCATCAGACTCATACTCTTTAATCATACTATCTTTTCAGAACCTTAACAATCACAAATACAAATAACTTCTTTACTGCTGGTTCACTCACCAAGCATCCTACTCTCCTACGAGATGAGTATCCTCAATGGAAGATAAGAATGGTTCATTTCTTTGAGGGTACTGAAAAAAATCTAGTACAATATCTTTACAACCTTCCTCCTGTTCCCATGATAGTAGTACCACGAGTACCAGCTACTGTTGAATCTCCTGAAATCCCTGAACATCAAAAACCAAAGCCAAAAGAAGAATGGTCAAATGAAGATAAGGCAGAAGATGAAGTTGCACAGAAAACAAAAAGAATCTTGATAATGGCTATCTCCAACGAGCTTTTTCAATCCTTAGATGCATGCGAAACAGCGCACGATCTTTGGAAAGAATTAGAAAGACAGTTGGAAGGGGGTGCTAAAACACAGAAGAACCGAAGGGCACAGTACATAAATGAGTATCATGCCTTCAGAGCCTCTGCAACAGAATCTCTGCAAACAACATACGACCAGTTCAACTCTCTCATAAACAAATGCAAAAAGTCCGGCATTCACAGAACCTCTGAAGAAAATAATGTCATGTTTCTAAAGAGCCTGAATGATGAGTGGCTTCAATTGTCCATGTCTTTACAAACAAACCAAGATTTAGATTCATGGACACTCTCTGATCTCTATGGAACACTAGCTGCACAAGAGCCTCAAATAGCACAAGCTAAAACAATAGTCATTGCACCATACACATTGGTTAGTAAATCAACAGAGGCTACAGAGAGACCGAGAAATGAGAGAGCAACAGAGGAGAAGAAGAAGGAGAAGAAGAAGATAGTGATGGTTGATAGCGAAGAGGACGAGCTGATAGAGGAAGAAATAACTCTTGCGTCATTAGCTAAATCATTGGCTCTATTGACAAGAGAGTTCAGAGGTAACCAAAGAAATTTTGGAAATGACAAATATAGCAGAGACACCCAAAGAGATAGAAGAGATGATGGAAGAAGAGAAGAATCAAGTGACCGACATAGGTCAGACTACAGAAATGATGACCAACAGAGGTTGAGCGACAGAAACTACAGAGGAAATGATCGACGGAGGTCAGATGACAAGGTAGGCCATACACAAGAATGCTACAAATGTGGTAAGCCTGGTCATTACGCAAACGAATGCCGAACAGAGAAAGGTGGAGACCAACAGAAGTCCGACGATCGAACTGGAAACACCTCCCAAGGTTGCTTCAACTGCGGCAAGCCAGGCCATTTCGCAAAAGAATGCAGAAGTAGACAAAATCGCCCACAGAAGGACTCAGCTTTTTACAAAAAGAAGGTTGAATATTATGCGCAAAAATCCCTGTTGGCGAACAAAGGGCATTCTGAAGCAAATAAGGAGGACTTCGAGTCAGACTCTACCTCTGATGATGAATTCACAACCAATGCCTTGTTCTGTGGCATGGCAGAAGTCGACTCCGACACTGACAATGAGGTATCCATTTTAAACTCTACCTCTTGTATTAAATCTGTAGATAATGATTCAATTAAACTTAACATTGAACTGATTGAACTAAAAGAGATAAATGAAAGCATTAAAAAAAACTCACCTTTAATGAGAGAGAAGTAAGGCTTCTCACTCAAGAAAAAGCCAAAAATTTTGAAGAAAAGGAAAGAGTAGAAAAATATTGGAGCAAAATGTAGATCCTTTAAAAAGGCAAATTTCTGAATTAACCTCTGCTTTAAAAATCAAAACTAAAGAGCTTTCAGTTTCTAGGAGTGAAACAACGGACATAAGAGCTCTCAAAGAATACTTTCAAAAAGAGAGAGAGGTACTTTGGCAAGATCTACTCAGAAGAGAAGTTTTACTTAAAAACTATAAAGATGCACAGAAGGTGTATGAGAAAGTAAACTCACAAATAGGAAGACGAGGTATAGGGTACGATGATATTACTCTAGGTGTTGAAGGCAAAAAACTTAAACCTCTGTCTTCTCTGTTTGTAATAGGAAATACAAATAAACCATCTTTTCCAAACTTACTCTCTGTAAGTAAAAGGGTTAAAATCTCTGCAGAACCTCACTTAAGGAAACATACGAAAATGATCAATGTGTGGTTTGAAAACACAGATTCATCATCTTCAACCTCTGTCAATAGAGGAATCAAACCAAAGAAATATCTAAAAACACAAGATCAGATCGGTATCTTCAAGTTTGGTAAACCAGAGACTCAAACACAGGTTGCTTTTGTCTGTATGTTAGATGTCGAAAATAAATTATCTGCAAAAGCTCCTGAGTTTAAACCCATCTTTTCAGAAGAAAAACTTAAAAGATCAATTGAAAAAGAAATTTTGGAAGTTTTGAAATCAAATGTTTTAGAAAATCTCTGTACATCTTCTATAGATCAAATTCTCTTTGAAGCGATCTCATCAGAAATCTCTGCCATCTATGAAAGTTATTCTACAGAAGAAGAAAGCTCGTACGATACATGCTCAGAAAATCCAGCCTCTGTCGAAAGAGATGACTCAACCTCTGTATATGAGGACGATTCAACCTCTGACGACTCAGAGACTGATTCTAAATCAGGGATAGTTCACTATGACACAGAGGATGTTAAATTCTCCTCTGAGGTTCTTAACAGAACAATTTCTCCAAAAGAGAAAATCACATAGATACCTATCTGTCCATATTTTCTCAAAATGTGTATACAAGTCAAAACCTCTACAGAGCTTAATAATCTGAAAAAGGCCTATGAAAATCCTAAAAGCTCAAAAATTTCAAAACCTTTAAGGCCTGAAGCTAACAAATATCTTCCCTCTGTGACAGTGAAGACAGACGTTCACCACAGAAGAGACTCACAGAAGGCAGGACCTAAACAAGATTTTTGCAAACAACATTCTAGTATTCATAGATCTTCTTGTAATAAGAAATCAAATGTTAAGAAAGAATGTAATACCTCTGTGGCTCAGTTCAAGAAATTCAATGAAAAGTTCAAACAAATCACGTCTCATATTAAATACTGTCATTGTTTTGATCTTATGTTCAAATTGAAAAATCACTTCTCTAGTCCAGATTGCTTACTCTCCACTAAAATTCAAACTCCAAAGTCAAAACCTAGAGAGAAACAATCTGATCTTTCTACAAAAGATAAAATGTATTTCAAGAATGCTAAGGCAAACTTGAAAAATTCTAACAATATTGGACCCATATGGATATGGGTACCTAGGTCTCTGTGATTGTCTTACAGAAGCGGTATGTGCCAATTTGGTATCTTGACTCCGGATGCTCAAGGCACATGACTGGCGACAAAAGTTTACTATCCACATACAAAGAAACACACGATGGTGGATCTGTAACTTTTGGAGACAACAAGAAGGGACACATCAAGGGTTATGGAGTCATAAAGAAGGAAAACGTCTCTGTATACAAAGTTGCATATGTGAATGGCCTTAAACACAACCTACTCAGTGTAAGTCAACTCTGTGATACAGGATTTGATGTCTTGTTCAAAAGGACTTTCTGCTCTCTGCAAAGTGAAAACACAGGAATGGAACTTCTGCGAGCCGAAAGAAAAGGTGATCTGTATCTGATGAACTTTTGTTCAACAACCAAGGACAAAATTTGCCTTGTAGCTTGCGAAAGTAAAGAAGCCTGGTTATGGCATAACAGGTTATGTCACTTGAACTTTCACACCTTGGATAAACTGGTCAAACTTGATCTAGTTAAAGGTTTGCCTAATGTTAAATTTAATAAGGATCACTTGTGTTCTGCCTGTGAAATGGGAAAACTCAGAAGAGCTTCCCACAGAGGCAAAACAGATGTGTCTTGCACTAGGCCTCTGTACATGCTTCATGTCGACCTCTGCGGTCCCATTGCCATACAGAGCCTAGGTGGCAAGAAATATATACTTGTCTTAATTGATGAGTATTCGCGCTTCACATGGGTTGAATTTGTTCGAAAGAAATCGGATGTTCCAATCATCTTGATTAATCTAATGAAAAGAATCCAAGTTCTTTATGAATGCAGAATACAGAAGTTAAGAAGTGACAATGGCACATAATTTAAAAACTCTACCATTGAAGCCTATCTTACTACGGAAGGAATATCACAAAACTTCTCTGCCGCACGCACTCCACAGCAGAACGGCGTAGTAGAAAGAAAGAATCGAACGCTCGTAGAGGCCGCAAGAACTATGCTATCAGCATGCGGATTACCGATGAACTTTTGGACAGAAGCAATTTCTACCGCTTGTTACACACAGAATCGGTCAACCATTGTGAAAAGACACATCAAGACTCCTTACGAACTGATCAACAAAAGGCGGCCAAACATCAAGTTTTTCCATGTGTTTGGATGTAAATGTTTTGTTTTAAACGACAGAGATTCCAGAGGAAAGTTTGAGGTAAAAGCTGACGAAGGAAAATTCATTGGATACTCTGCCACTTCCAAAGCCTACAGAGTATACCTTACAAGATCTCGCAAAATCGTAGAAAGTATCAATGTTTCTTTTGATGATTCATTCCAAAAGACTTCTGAGCAAATCAGTTCAGAACTCAAACTTAAAAGAGAAACCTCTGGCATCTCGCAAACGAAAGAAGACTTTAATCTTATATTTTTAGAGATATTCCACGATGACATTGATCCTTCTGTTGGAACAATCAGAGTTTCTAAAGAACCATCCTCTGTTGAACAAAATCCTACAGGTATGACTCTAACTGGTCCAAATAATGCTTCATCTTCTTCTATAAATACTACAGATGCAAATGCCGAAGAAGAAAATGCAGAAGATGAAACATCAAGAAAAACGACCACAGAAGCTGCTGAAAAACAAACTCCACAATCCACAGAAGAACCAATTACAGAGGAAATTGAGGACCAAGACTATACGTCCTCATAGGAACAAACTCCACCACCACTCATACCAATCATTCCACAAATGATAGAATCAACTACCAAGGCAAGAAGAACGACAGAGGCTACACAAGAAGAAGATCCACAAGAAGCTTCTGAAGAAAGGTTCGATGACATTGATGACCATCTTCCACGCAACACTCAGTGGACAAAGAGCCATCCTCCAAGCCAAATAATCGGAGAACCTTCTGACTCAGTAAAAACCAGGTCTGCCACTGCTAATTTTTGTTTCTTTACAAATTTTATTAGTGTGATAGAACCAAAGAAGATTTCTGAAGCCCTAGACGACCCAAACTGGGTAGACGCCATGCAAGAAGAACTTCTGCAGTTTGAGCGTAACACAGTATGGACTTTAGTACCTCTGCTATGAGGGAAATAAGCCATTGGGACTAAGTGGGTCTACAGAAATAAGAAGGATGAAGATGGAGTGGTCATCAGAAATAAAGCACGATTGGTGGCCAAGGGTTATAGACAAGAAGAAGGCATAGATTACGATGAGACTTTTGCTCCTGTTGCACGGCTCGAAGCAATAAGAATATTCTTAGCCTTCGCAGCTCACAGAGGTTTTAAAGTCTATCAGATGGACGTAAAATCAGCTTTTCTCAATGGTGAAATCCAAGAAGAGGTTTACGTAAATCAGCCACCAGGGTTTGAAAGCTCAAAGTTCCCAAGGCATGTATACTACATTGAAAAGGCTCTGTACGGACTGAAACGGGCTCCAAGAGCATGGTACGAACGACTTTCTACCTTCCTTCTAGTAAATGGCTACGACAGAGGTACAACAGATACTACCTTATTCTATAAACGTAAAAACAGTGAAATAATGCTTGTACAAATCTATGTGGACGACATAGTTTTTGGGTCTTCTAATACAGAAGAGTGCAAAAGTTTTGAAAAACTAATGCAGAGTGAGTTTGAAATGAGTATGATGGGAGAATTAACATTCTTCCTCGGACTCCAAGTCAAACAAACATCAGAGGGAATTTTTATAAATCAGGCCAAATATGTCTCTGACATTCTTTTCAAGTATAGCCTCTCTGATACCTCTGCAATGAAAACTCCAATGGCCACTGGAAATAAGTTATCATTATATCCAGATGGCATCTCTGTAGAATGCACTCTCTACAGAGGCATGATTGGATCTCTGTTATACTTAACTGCAAGCAGACCTGACATTATGCATGCCACGTGTCTTTGTGCACGTTATCAAGCTAATCCTAAGAAATCACACTATGATGCTGTAAAAAGAATCTTTAGATATCTAAAGGGGACCAAAAATCTCGGTCTCTGGTATCCACAGAACTCTGGTTTTAGTCTTAAAGCTTATACAGATTCAGACTATGGAGGATGCATGCTCGACAGAAAGAGTACCTCTGGGAGTTGTCAATTCCTAGGTGGTAAACTAGTCAGTTGGACCTCCAAGAAGCAAAATTGTGTCTCAACATCCACTGCAGAAGCTGAATACGTTGCTGCTGCAAGCTGTTGTTCTCAGGTTCTATGGATGAAGACTCAGCTAAAAGACTACGGCCACATCCTATTCAAAATACCCATCTTCTGTGATTCCAAAAGTGCCATTGCTATCTCTGCCAATCCTGTGCAACACTAAAAAACCAAGCATATCGATATAAGATACCATTTCTTGAAACATCATGTTGAATACGGTAAAATCGAGATGCATTTCGTGCCCACAGAATACCAACTCGCGGACTTATTCACCAAAGCTTTAGACGAAAAAAGATTCAATTTCTTGGTAGGTAAGCTAGGAATGATCAATATGACGTGAAAATCCTCTGTAAGTATAACTTATCTTCGGTAAATATGTGTATAAATATATTGCTTTATTTATTGCTTTGATTGATTTCTTTCTGTATGTAAATTCTCAATCTTAAAAAATTCTTGAAATCTCAGAGCTTCTGTGGGTCTACTCAGAACCTCTGACGACCCCTACAGAACCTCTGGAAAACATGACCTATGTTCTATGCAAAACTTATCATTCTTTGATCCAAGCATAGGTCAAGGGGGAGCAAAAGGAAATTACTTGATCTACAGAGGTGATTAGATCAAGGGGGAGCAAAAAGGGACCCTGAAATGATCTACAGAGGTAAAACTTTCAAGGAAAGCCAAAGAAGAATGTCGATGAATCTATATCGACAGAAGTCAAACATCACTGCCGAGAAAAGAAGAACCAAAAGGTATGTCTCTCGCACAAAGGGTTTTTGAAAACAGTTTTCTAGGACACAAATTGTCAAATATGTCCTAAAAATACTGAGAATAACATTTCAAAAATCAAAAGCTCAAAAAATTTCATAAAATTCGAATTAGGAGAAATTTAAGATCATAGAGCTTCTGCTGAGCTCAACAGAGGTTCTGACAGAAATATGCTCTGTGATCACAAATTAACCCTCTATCGATCTTTTGGAATGTTATCTCGGAAACCGAATACATACACCATGACCTTCATGAACAAAACTTTTTTCATAACAGTTTTCTCGGACACCAACTTTCAAATATGTCCGAAAAACATCTCTTAAAACAGATCAAAAATTGGATGATCAGAAAATTTAATAGTATTTTTGTTATGAGATTTTTTCCCTCATAGAGCTTCTGCTGGCCCTCACAGAGCTTCTGCAAGTTCCAACAGAGCCACAAAACCTCTGCGAGTAAAAACTCTTAACTAAAAATCCTATTGATCCTCTCCAATGCCTTTACAAACGTTCTGGTTAAAGAAAAACCCCACAGAAGTCATGATAACAATGAGATATATGAGAGGGATAAAAATCAAAGATTTTCAAGATCACAGAGCTTCTGTAATCTACAGAAGTTCTGTCAATCTGTTACTTGGGCATTTCTGTAGTAATAACGGTTACTTTTACTGAGAGTGAATCACATGTGGCTAAGAACAACCCCACGCGCCTAGCATTAATGGGCCGCACACGACATTCTGTCATCTTCTGACATGGCCTACGTGTCCCATTTTCATTGGGCGTACATGGAACGTTTTCTATGGAAAGCTGAACCCGCCGTTCTAACTTGAGTACGGATTCCAAATTTTAATCCATTGCCATATATTTTACTCTCTCGAATTCTACCATTTTACCCTCCTATAAAAACCAAGCTTACCCTCTCATAAACGTTTTACAAACTCTCATTCTTCTCCGGCGAAACCCTGCAAAAACCTGTAAGAATCTTATTCTCATTACCAAATGGCTTCATCTTTTCAAGCTATCTCCCCTGCACACTCTCCGGCAAACTCACCAGAACATTCACCTGCTCATTCTGAACATTCAGAAAACCCCAACCCTGCCCAAAATATTGAACTAGAAGATTCCGGCGATTCAGCAGACTTTGCTCCGACCACACATCTTCAAAACTTCATAGCAAAGGATCATTTCGAAAAGGTACTACCAATCAAATCCAACAATTGCTATTTGGTCCCCTCACCCACTGCTTTCGGCGAAGCCCATGCCATTCTTCTAAACATAATGGAAAATCATATCCTCTTCCCTTTACTCTCAAGAACCCCAAAGAAAATTCCAGTTAGATATTTGAACCAGTTTTGGCAAAGTTGCCGATTTGATAAAGATGATTCTCTTATCAAAGGGTACATTTCAAGACCTGAAAAATCTGAACATCTGGAAATCAAGTTCAATAGAACAATGTTCTCACTTGAATTCAACCTACCAACAAGGGGTCTTCTTGGACTGAAGAAGTATGCAGAGCAACCAACAGACGACGAGATCTGTCGTTTCCTAGAAATGCTTGGGTACAACACCCCACTGAGGAAGAGAAATGACTTCCGCAGAGGCAGATTACCCCTTCTGTGGAACACCTTGTTCTCAATTCTTAACAGATGCCTGACAGGGAAGATAGGCAGTATTGACCAGAGCTCACATCAGATATTAACCATCATGTATGGGGTTTACTATGATCTCCTACTGGATTACGCGACCATAATGATGCAAGAGATCATCAACACCATCGACAGAAAGAACAACACAAGAAGGGTCAAAGAGAACGATCCTAAGTTTCTACCACCTCTGCAATTCCAAAGAATACTGGGAGTTTTGTTCGAACCTCTGTTGCTGATACAGAAATGGCCAATGGAAGGGCCAATTCCCAAACAGTTCCCAATGAACAAAAATACCCCCACTGATCATGTAGATGGTTACACGCACTGCAGACCTTTGTCAAAGAAACTTCTGAAGTATGCCTCGAATAAAACCCTTAAGAAAGAGTATATACGTGATCATAGAACTCCTAAACCGAGTCCTATGACACCCCCGCGTTTAGGTGTCCCCCTATGAACAATGATTGCAGAACCTCTTTCCACTCAAGAAAAAAATGATAACAAATTAGTAAAACACATGGCTATTCAACTTAGCTTCATAGCCAAACGTGCAGAGCTCATGGGAAAGAAGTCCTCTTCGAAATCTTCTGCCTCAACTCCAAAATCAAAAAGGAGGAAAACTGCAGAAGGCACCTCTACAAGCGCTGCAAAATATCAACTTTCACCTCCTCATGCCACAGAAATTGGCTCCTCTGCTCCTCCCTCCTCTCCAAAACTGAAGAAAAAAAGAAAATCGAAAACCACAGAGGAAGGGGCACCAAAACCTAAGAGGAGGAAAACCAAAAGGAAGCATGGTAAATCACTTGAGAAATTGGTTACCATAGAAGAGGAAGCAATCGCAGAAGAAAGAACTGCAGAAGAAGAAGATGCAGAAGTAGAAATAACAGAAGAGGGATATCAATCGCCCCATCAATCCCCAGATCGATTTGCTCACCAAGGAAACCTAAACGATTTCCTATAGAACCTTGACATTGCCAACACTTTAAATACAGCAGGGTGGACGGCACAACCTCTCGACCACCACTCCCCAGAAGAACAATACTTCTCTATTTCTGGCATTGACACACATCTGCAAGAAAATGATCAAACACCCAGAGATCAATCAGCCGAGACACCTGTTATTCTACAAAACCCCTTCATTCAACAAGGATTGGACGTCCACAGAAGGAGTCCAAGCCCAGCTTCAGAAGAAATAGAACAAATAGAAGCTGAGTGGAATATAGATGAAATAACAGAGGATCTAGGGAAAGGAAAAGTGGCAGAAGTTGTACAAGAAGAGGGATTTAAAACATGGGAGACAAGAGTAGAGGTCTCAGAGGTAGATTCAGATGAAGAAGAAGCTGTCTGGATACGAAAAGGTCTCTATCATCCACGTGTCATGAGATTATACGGATCTCATCAAATGTATGACTTCTTAGGCAAAGAGCAAGGAACTTCAACAGAAGCTAGGGAAGAAGCACCAAGCAATCGGATATCTACAGAAGCTGAACTGATAGAAAATGATGTAGTGCTTGGATGCTTAACAGAGGAGGAAATAAGAAAAGATGCCTGGATTAATAGAGGCACACAACCAAAACCAACTCCCAGTGCAACCCACACATCTAACTCCACAGATCTAGCTGCAGAAGGAGTTATTGAAAATGAGCAGCACAACTCGATCCAAACCCAACCCATCCAGCCAGAAGTCACTCTTTCGACTTCTGCGCCCACAGAAACCGGGGAATCCATTCCTAGGGAGTCTCCTCAAAGAGACTCACCTATAGTTCGTGATCAATCGCCGCAGATCACACTAGAACACCCTACAGAGGAATTCGTTTCCTCTGCCACGCACGAAATAGGGCCAACCCTTCTTTCAGAGAGAAGTAGTGAGCACAACGACGAAGAGACTCTAGACAAGTCTCCGAGTCAACAGAAGGATAATCTAGTACCCACCTTTGAAGTGGATCTAGACAATGTCATTCACAGAACTTCTATAGAGTCTGAAGCACTAGATGCTTCTGCTCAAAGATCAGATGGAAATCCTTCCACCCCCAACATACAAACAAGGGTGAACGAAGGTGTCCCAGGAGCAGGGACTCACTCTGGAGACGAATGTGTTCCTCCAGAGGTTACACCAGGGACACAAGTATCAAGGGATGAGTTCCAAACCCTTGTCACCTCTGTGAACCAAACCATGAAAGAGTTGCAAAACTCTTTCACATCTTTTGCAGAGACAACATCGACGGCCTTACTAAATCTGAACACCAAAATGGACAATCTGTCCACAGAGGTGAAAACAGCCATCACAGAGATGAAGTCTTCTGCGCAAAAAACTGCCACAACTACAGCCACTTCTGCTGCTAAAGATTTCGGGATAGCCGCAACTTCTGCGTTCAAAGAATCAGTCAAACATTTCCTTGAACAAATGAACAAGCAATCCAACAAATCACAGAGCATCACACCTGCAGAACTACAGAAGGCTCTGCAAAACGTTCAAGAAGAAGCAATGCGCAACACTACAATGATGCAGCCAAAAGACTACATGACCAGAGCACAGCTAACAGAGCTCGGCCAAAATGTCATAAACCAGGTCACAGAAGTCATTGTCTCCTTCACTACTGCAAATGCCAATTACGTCAAAGATTTCAGAAAGAGTGTCGGCAAAATGCGCTTCAACACAGAAGCAGAGCTTGCAACTCTATTCGGCCTCTGTGATGATGTATGTGCGAAGTTGATGGCCGCAAGAGCAGAACTACCAAAGAAACCCAAAGCTTCCTACAGAGCAGAGGGTACTTCTGATAAAAGTCAGGATGATTCTGATGATGACCATCCTGGTCCATCAGATCATCCTGAGGGGGAGAATATAAGGGAGAAAGCTACGACCAGAGGATTACAAGCTCCACCAATCGCAGCAGAACCAATCAGTCAAGCCCCTCCAGAACAAACCCAAAATCAACAACAAGATCAACAGACCACAGAGACAACACCCATCTCTGTGGAATCAACTCCTGAAGAAACCAATATTCCAGAAGCTGATCAGCAAACCACATAGGCAACAACCACCCCTGTGGTAATCATTTTGGAAGAAAGTCCTTCAACAAAATCAACAGAAAAACCCCAAACTATACCAAGAAGAAAGTCGATTGCCACCAAACCAAAAAGAGCAACGACCTCTGCTTCTGATATTCTGAGAAAGATGCACAATAAAATGACTGAACGAATGGCGCAGAGAGAAGAAGAAAGGCACAGGTTCACATTATCTTTCAAAATGACAAGAAGATTCGATGTCAAATCTTCATCAACAGAAACAGAGCTCACAGAAGAAGTCACCAAAGAACCTCCAACAGAGGTTACAGAGCAACTCAAGCCAACAGAACCATCGCCACAAAAGTCCTCTAAAACACAAGTGTCAAAACCTACAGAGGAAACCATCAAGCCAACAGAAGCACCAACCTCCAAACCTACAGAAGAAACAGGTTCTGCACCTCCAAAAGCCAAAGACAAGGGCAAAGCAATACTGACAGAAGAGCCCAAGAAAAAGAAATCATTGCCCAAAAATTGAGGAAAAGCGCTTTTGATGCCTTTCAAACTCCAAAGCCTGAAGAAGAGGACTGGGCATATGGATTAAAGCCTTTGACAGACATTCCTCTAACTGGCAGAGCTGCAGAAGTTGTTCAAAAGATGGAGAGTCTCAGAAGACAAGTACCACAACCTAGTCCAACACATGAAGAGATGGAAGAAGTGGTATACAAATACCTCTATAAACAAACCTTTCAGACCAATCATCCAACAGATCATGTGACAGATTCAAGGATCAGAGAAGAATTTGAGAACATCTTCACAAGGACAAAGCCTAGAACCAAAGCAGATGTCTTCTCAATCCATGAGATCAAAAAGGTAATCTTCTGCAGGTTCTCCTTTACAAGAACCTATCCAAGGGTCAGGTACAATCTTTACAAAGTCAGAAGAGAAGACAATTCAGAAACCACCTTCGCTGATGCTGACCTAAGAAATATCAATCCTTATGATCTACCTGACCTTCTGCAATGGACAAAGGACAACTACAACACAGAGGCAAACACCAAAGCCTATCAAGTGTTAAGAAAAGCAACGAGGGAAAAGCTTCTGATCTACAGTATGATAGATTTTCAACTGGGAAAGGATCTTGGTCTCAAACATCTGAATTTACGACCACCGGAAGATCGCTGCCCACCCGACGCCGTACCTAACTCTATCATTACAGAACCAAGATTCGGGTTAGTATTTCAAAACCCACAAGGCGAAGTCAAACTGTTTGTATACATGGACTGTCAGAAGTACGCAACTAGTACTCTGAACAAGTTCAGAGCAAGCCTTGTAAAATACAGAGGTACAGAGAAAATGGATAGAGATGCTGCAGATACTTTCATCAGAGAGATTGATGCCACGATCCGCCTAAGAGAACTCTGCATCAGTTTCTACAAAGAGATCAGAAGAATCGGAAGAGACAATAGAAGCTACAACGATTTCAAAGATGCCAAAATCTGAAGTAGTGAAAAATAGGCTAAGTGAAGAAAGCCTCTTACAGAGGCTCTGCCGAACTTACCGAGAGATCAAGGTCAAGAAGCTACAAGCTAAAGAGGCGTCCTACAGAAGCTCTATCATACGCGCAAAGAAGACAAATGACTCGGAATCCGGGGAAGATTGCTCTACAAAGGACCAGACCACAGAACCTCTGTAATACTTTACAGAGCCTCTGTGGTCCTCTCTAATGACTTGAAGATAATTATAATATCTTGCTACTGTTACTGGACCTGTTCATCAACTTGCATGGTAGCATGCCCTGTCCATCTTCAACGTGTCAAACTCTGATTGGATTCAATAGGGCATAGTACATAATAGACGTCTGCTGCATTAAATGCAATACAGCACGTCCAACTGTTCATGCCATCCGTCCAACTATTCATACCGTCCGTTCTGAATAGTACCTTATGCTTTATGGTCCCCTTAGAGTAGTATATAAGGAAGACTCATGTTGAGTTCTTCCTATCGATCGAACAATCGAAACAAGAAATCAAAAAGGAAAAACATCACAAGAACACACAGCTTAAACACTTTGAGAGTCATATATGTTTTAAAGCTTTGCTTACTCACTGTTCTTGAATCTGTTCTTAATATATATATTCAGTAAACTTTGAGATATTATTTCCTGTTCACTGTTTATTTATATTGTGTTCTAAATCTATCAAACATATCTGTTAGTTCTTCAAATACGCTTCTGCATCAAACTCAAACTTGAACTAATAGATCTGATAATCTTGTTTAAACAAAACGTGAACCAACAATTGTCCAACCGAACCCTAGAGGGCCTCGTACTACGCAAATGGTGAGAAAAAGCGTCCCGATCCCGAGACGAGTAACGCTTAGGTCAGAACGTCCGGAGGCGCCGGAGCTGCCGCGTATAATCACCGGCATGCCAATCGGACGGGTGTCCAGAATGTCTTGGGCGGAAGAGCAGCACTTAAGGGCAATGACGATCGAACTACACGGCTGTCAGGTGAGGGTAGCTTACCAAGGACAGGTCTTAACAGAACTGGTGGAGCTAACACACCTATTGTCCAATGTTTCGACCCAGGTTTTGGAGAGCGTTAGGACGGTTAGGCGGACCGCGATAAGGGCGAAGCTTGCATGAGTGATTGGAGGAGTAGTACTCGCTATACTTGTGTTGATGATCTTGATAGTTGTGTATTCGGGATGGTTTTGATTAGGATGATTAATAGTTTGGCAGCTTTTGATAAGACTTTTGGGTTCAAAGGAAAACATTTTCTTGTGGTTATTATGAACTTAGTATTTTGGGTAATTTTAAGTAATTGGTCGTATTAGATCTAAAAACTTTAGTATTGATGTAGGATTAAAGTCGAAATTTTGATATTAGCGGCATTATCTAAAAATAGGAATGAATTTTTATCTTGATGTTATCGGGAGCACGGATAGGAAGGTAGTGAGAAATTTCGGAGTAAAGGCTCAGGACTCTAGGCAGTTCAATGGTCCACACCCAAAGTGTAACAATGCAATCTGCATCATGAGGGAACCTGCCCCATCTGTGGCGTTTGTAAACTAAAGGGTCATTCCTCCCGGTACTGCAAGATGGGAAAGAATGTAAAGGTTAAAGGAAGGGCATGCTATGAATGCGGGAGTCCGGACCACTTCCAGAATGTGTGCCCGAAGTTAAATAGAGGACCAATCAATAACAACGTTGGGTACCAGGCAAGGCAAGCCAATCAGGGAAACCAAGAAGGACAAGCTCGAGGACGGGCGTTTGTTTTAGGAGCAGAAGAAGCACGCCGAGACCCCAATGTAGTGACAGGTACGTTTCTCCTAAACGATTTTTATGCGTCAGTATTATTTGACACTGGAGCCGATAAGAGCTTTGTTTCGTTAGAATTTAGGCCTTTAATCAATCTAGAATCTAAGAAAATGCCGAATGCTTATATTGTTGAGGTTGCTAATGGATATGAATTAGAGGCTAAGGATGTAATCTTGGGCTGTACCTTAAACTTAGCTGATAAGCTATTTAGCGTTGATCTTATTCCAATTGAATTGGGGAGTTTCGACGTAGTGATAGGCACGGATTGGTTATCCAAGAACCGAGCAGAAGTTAGTTGCTTTGAAAAGACTGTCGGGTTACCATTACAAGGTGGAGAAACCCTTGTTGTGCAAGGAGATAGAGTTGGAAAGGAACTAAGGATAGTATCGTGCATGAAGGTCCATAAGTATTTGAGAAAGAAGTGTGTTGCATTTTTGGCACACATAGTAGAGAAGAAGTCCGAAGAGAGGCGAGTCCAAGATATTCCTGTGGTGAAAGATCACCCAGAAGTGTTTCCAGACGATTTGCCTGGGCTTCCTCCGTTTAGACAAGTCGAATTTCAGATTGACCTTATACCCGGAGCGGCGCCTGTAGCCAAGGCCCCGTATCGCTTAGCACCTGCCGAAATGCAAGAGTTGTCGAATCAACTCCAAGAACTTTTGGATAAGGGATTCATTCGACCAAGTTCATCACCCTGGGGAGCCACGATTCTTTTCGTCAAAAAGAAGGATGGATCGTTTCGAATGTTTATCGATTATAGGGAACTAAATAAGATAACAATCAAGAACCGATATCCTCTCCCTCGAATAGACGATTTTTTCGACCAGTTGCAGGGTGCAACTTACTTCTCAAAGATTGACCTTCGATCCGGATATCATCAGTTGAGAGTCCGAGAGGAAGACATTCCTAAAACAACTTTTAGAACTCGCTATGGACACTACGAGTTTTTAGTTATGTCATTCGGATTAACGAACGTGCCACCTGTGTTTATGGACCTAATGAATAGAGTATGTAGACCATACCTTGATAAGTTTGTGATTGTATTCATCGATGATATATTGATCTATTCTCGGAGTAAGAAGGATCACGAGCAGCATCTAAAAGTGATTCTAGAACTTCTCGAGGAGCTGAAACTGTATGACAAATTCTCTAAGTGTGAATTTTGGATTCGAGAAGTACATTTCTTAGGTCACGTGATCGGAGAGAAAGGGATGCACGTGGACCCGGCTAAAGTGGAAGCCATTCGGAAATGGGAAGCCCCAAGGACTCCGACAAAAATTCGCCAATTTCTAGGTTTAGCAGGTTATTATCGGCGTTTCATCGAGAATTTCTCTAGGATTGCTAAACCCCTCACCGAGTTAACCCAAAAGGATAGGGATTTCGTTTGGGGAGTTTCGCAAGAAGAAGCGTTTCAACTTTTGAAGAAGTTGTATAATGCACCGATCTTAGCTTTACCGGAAGGGACATAAAAGTTTGTAGTGTATTGTGACGCATCACATCAAGGATTAGGTTGCGTATTGATGCAAAATGATAAGGTGATAGCATACGCCTTGAGACAATTAAAAGTTCATGAGAAGAACTATACCACACACGATTTGGAACTCGGAGCTGTGGTATTCTCCCTAAAGACATGGAGGCACTATCTATATGGTACCAAGTGCACTATTTTCACTGATCACAAGAGTCTTCAGCACATCTTTGATCAAAAGATGCTTAATATGAAGCAAAGAAGATGGGTAGAACTGCTCAGCGACTACGATTGTGAGATACGTTACCACCCAGGTAAGGCCAATGTGGTAGCCGATGCCCTGAGTAGGAAAGAAAGGGTAAAACCTTCACGAGTCCGAGCGTTAGGAGCGCTGGTTCAAACAAGTTTGAAGACTCGGATTTTTGAAGCCCAAATAAGAGCAATGAAGTCTGAAAACCTGAAGGACGAGACTCTTCACGGTTTAGAGGCTAGTTTTGAAACTTAGACTGATGGAGTACGTTACTTTAAGGGCAGAGTATGGATCCCAAAGGCTGACAACCTACGGGAAATGATTTTGGAAGAGGCTCATAAATCTAGGTACTCAATTCACCCAGGAGCAGATAATATGTACAAGGATTTAAGGGAGTAGTATTGGTGGCCAGGAATGAAGAAGGATATTGCCATATATATAGGGAAATCCATAACTTGCTCAAAGGTCAAGGCTGTTTATCAAAAGCCATCGGGATTGTTGCAACAACCGGAGATTCCCCAGTGGAAATGGGAGCAAATCACTATGGATTTTATAACCAAACTCCCGAGAACTACCAAAGGACACGACTCGATTTGGGTTATAGTAGATCGATTTACGAAGCCTGCACATTTCTTACCTATTCGGGAAGACTATAAGATGGAGAAGCTTGCTCAGATATATATATCAAGGAAATCGTCACGAGACATGGAGTCCCAGTTTCCATTATATCAGATAGAGATAGTCGCTTCACATCTCGGATTTGACAGTCGCTTCAAAAAGCGTTGGGTACGCAGTTGAATTTGAGCACGACCTATCATCCTCAAACGGATGGTCAGAGTGAGCAAACCATTTAGACGTTGGAGGACATGCTTCGGACATGTGTGATAGACTTTGAAGGAAGTTGGGATAACCACTTGCCGTTAGTAGAGTTTTCCTACAACAATAGCTATCACACTAGTATTCAGTGTGCGCCATATGAAGCTCTGTATGGACGCAAGTTTCGATCACCTCTTTGTTGGTTAGAGATTGGAGATAGACAGCTATCTAGTCCGGATATGGTTCAAGAAACTACCGACAAGATTGCAATCATCAGGGATAGGCTTAAAGCAGGTCAAGATCGTCAAAAGGGCTATGCCGACAATCGTAGGAAGCCTTTAGAATTTCAGATTGGAGACAGAGCCTTTTTAAAAGTATCCCCTTGGAAGGGAACAGTCCGGTTTGGGAAAAGAGGAAAGTTGAGCCCTCGCTATGTTGGACCATTTAAGATCACGGAAAGAATTGGACCAGTAGCTTATAAGCTGGATTTGCCAATAGAGTTAAGTGCTATTCACAACACGTTTCATGTGTCAAACTTGGAGAAATGTTTAGCCGACGAAGCAGTAACCGTGCCTTTGGAAGAAGTCCAAATCAACGATAAGCTGCACATCATAGAGGAACCAATTGAGATACTTGATAGGGAGGTCAAGCGTCTGAAGCGAAGCAAGATTCCGATAGTAAAAGTCCATTGGAACACAAGGCGTGGGCCTGAGTACACTTGGGAACGAGAGGATTACATGATGCATAAGTGTCCTCATCTTTTCGCTAGCAAACCTGTTAAAGCTAGTAACTCTTGAATTTCGGGACGAAATTATTTTAACCGGGGGAGACTGTGACAACTGTCAAATTTACACCTCATGTTAGAACTGCACTGCATATTTCAGTTATTCACGTCATAGTTTACACAGTGCAATTTTAGCAGTAAACTCAGTACAGTAGGAAAATTTGAGAAATTTTGCCTAGAAACCCCTTAAATTAGGAAATTATCCATAAATCTCATAAAATGCCAACTTAAGCAAAAATTATATCACAAGTATATATATATATATAATTAGTAACCTAATCTATTTCAACTAAATTATATAAATACTTTACCTTTATATAATTAATATGTTATTTAAAATTAAAAAGAAAATGCTTCTTGTTTAAAAATAAATCAAAAAGACAAGATTAGACATTTTTATTTATCAACACACCATCACCCCCCCCCCCTCACTACCCTATATGTATTTTTCTTAACACTTTCAACTCATTTGCAAACATCTCTTCTCTCTCTCTCTAAGTTCTCACATTAGAAAAGCTCTCTTTTCTGTCTCAATCTTCATCCACATTCATTCAAGAAAAGCCATAAACTTCAGCCCCTAAAACACATCTCCTTCAAGAGATCAAAGTGTTCAAGGTAACTACAAGTGTGTTGGATGAAATCCACACACTCCCTTTTGTCTAGTTTTCATTTTTGCACCTTTTTTATGAATGTTCTTCATCTTCTTCTACAATTTCTTTCAACTTTTGCTAAGAACCATTTACATACATCTTAATGTTTGTAGATTTACCACTATAACACTTGCATGTTAGTAAAAAGGTGGTAAATCCATAATCAAACCTATATTCAGATCAAAGATGGACTTTTAACACACATGCATGTAGTTTTCTTGAAAAATCCATACCTTTTGGTCCAAAGATTTCATGAGTAGATCTTTGAATCCACTAAAAACATGTATAAACCAACATGCATAAGCTAAAAATACACAATTTTAAGTTGCATAAAGAAGTTCTTGGCATAACCACCAATCATTCTTCAAAAATAACCATTTTCAAAGTTTTATAAAAGATTAGATGATGGATAGCATGCATGTAGTTTAAATGGTTTAAAAACCTGTTTTAGAACTGAAAATAATTGTATGGGGATGAGTCAAATCGGATTGCATGCAAGAGAAATAAGAATTTTGGGTAAAAAGACAAAGATAGATGTACATGCATAAAGCGTGGTTTTGACAGTTTGCTGCCAGATTCTGCATCTCTCTTAAAAATGTCATATCTCACTCCATAGTACTCCAAATTAAGTGATTCTTTTTCTGGAATTTATTTTTATGTGTTAGGTTTCGAACCCAAGTGGTTTCACTCAAAAACGCAAAGATTTCGTCTACAAAACAGTCTTCACAAAAACAGTGCGTAAACAGCAAAACTTTGTGTAGTGTTTTACGTCAAGAATTATTTCATGATCTTAACCAACTCTAAAAATTATGAAACTTATGTCAAAAGTTTCCTAACTCATTAAACCATTTGGACAGAAAATATCTTGATCTAAGTATGCCTGGAAGTTATCCAAAAATGGACATAAAGTGACACCAAAATCTGGACAGCAAAGGACAATTTTCTTATTTTAATTAAAAGCTAACTTTTGAACCCTTTTCGTCATTCTTATGCTAAAATTGTGGTATATATATATATATTATATATTTAAATATTATTGCATTTTAAATACTTTAGCTTTACATTTCGAACCATTTTCATCATTCTTATGATGAAATTGCGGTATATACTTATATTATATATAACTCCTTTAGACCCTTTTCGCTACTTATTGTGGCGAAATTGCGGTAACATCAATCTAACAAGAATGAAATATATATGTTACGATTACTAATTTCAGTAAACTCTTTATGATTTATAATAATTAAATCACAACAAAGGCATTTTATGACGATTTGGATAGTTAGTACCGAACCTTTGAGATTAAAATTCACTAGTGACCTTACGTTCATAGGTTTGAAGTAGGATCACACCGAAGTATCTTGTGGGAGATTCCCGGATTTCTATCGCGTATCAAGTGAGTTATCACACCCCCTTTTTCAATGTTTTACATATTTGGGGTGGAAAGAATGTCGTTACTACTATTATTTTACGCATCGGTTATCTCGTTTTCTTGGAAATACGAAACTTGCTATACTTGTTTATGTTCTATGGTATCTATGTTTTGCGAATGTTGTAAGTTTGAATTTTCTTTTGCTATCGTTCAAAAGTCCCCGTTTATTTCTCACGTTAGCTGTTTAACTCATGGACTGAGCCGTTGGTAATTATGGATAACGTTATTTGGTTGACACCCCACTCACAAGTAGCGTTTGTTTGAGTGCATAATTATTGTTTGTACTTGCGCATTGTTGGCGATAGAACATGCGTCGGGGCGTCCTGTCATTATAGGTCGGGTAACGGGCTCATAACTTAAACATTATACATACGATTACCTTGAGCATGTGTTTTTATAACCGGTTGATTTATCCTCTTGTGCGGATTAAAACGATTTCCATGGCAAATCTTGTTGTACTCATTAAACCTGTGATCTCACCAACTAGTGCATTAGCTGACCTTTTATTGACATGCTTTTCAGGTGAGCGTCCTTAAGGTTGGAACTTAGGAAGGCTACACGTGTTGAAGCTTTCTTTGTTATCTTCTAATTATGTTCATTTCCCTTTTCGAAAAACGGTTGTAAAAGACAATGTTGTAAACTTTTGAATGTATTTTGATGGTTGATGTGATATTGTAACTTTTGCTATGAAACTTGAGCTGTACATCCCGTGTTTCCGCTTTAGCGGGGTGTGACAGCATTCATGAAATATAAAATATCCCAAAATGGGACTCAAATTTTCAGTACATCTGTCTCAACTAGGTTGGCGGAAGCAACCTATTCACAACTGAGAATAAAACAAAGTCTACAAAGTGGAAGTGAAACACTATCTATAGAAGCGTCCAGAATCTAATTCTTCTCTTGACTCTTACCGGAGCTTCCTATAATCTGCTTCCCTGAAAAGGTTTAGTTTGGAAAAAGCGAGGGTTAGACCATGAGGTCTAGTGAGCTCCCTCAAATAACAACAATCCGATAACATACTTAAAACATTTCATAACTTTCATAGATAACAACTTTAAACAAAACATTCAGATCACACCACGCATGTAAATGGCACACTGAAGTCACTCGGAAGTGACAACGTGTCAGTCTCACACTGCCTTACTGGGTCACGCCTCCCATGGTATAAACGGGACACCCCCCCCCCCCCCCCCGGTATGAGCACTGGCGGGCCACACCCCCCGACTTAGCCAATTTACATCTAACAACAATGTATGCATACAACAATCTACTCATTTACTTACTTCGGAAAACACGTTCAAAACACGTATTTTTAGTTAGAAAAACTCACCTGGCGTTTTAGCAATTACTCTTCACAAAAGCTTCAGGTTTTTAGGGGAGACGCCTATGATATTAAGAGGATAAGATAGTAAGTCTTATGTTAGCTCTTATCCCATTCTGAACAGTCTCCTATATAAAATAACTACAAACAAACCCCGGAATCCGATACTAGTGTTCCGGACTCCACTCTCTCTCTCTCTCCGGATTCAAACTCGGACTCAGCCTACACTCCGGATCCATTCCGGATTCCGGACTCATTCCGGATCCGTTCCGGGTTCCGAACCAACTCCAGGTCCTGCTTGCGAATTCCGGACCGCCTCCCCAATTCCGGACTAAATCCGGATTTCTATCCCGGACCGAAACAGAACTTCACCAATTCCGGAACCTCATCCAGACTCTCATAATCCGGTGTTGGGCGATGCGACACTGAACAAAATAGGGTCGGGGGTTAACCTTCCCATTCGATGTTTAAGTCTCTTACCCAACGGGACGATTATTCCAACTCCCTTAACCCTCTCCTAATGGTTATAAAACCGAAATCAGACCTACTCTTATGAGTAAATCAAAACATCAGACAAGACTATCTCTACTCAAACATTTAATTACAAAAGCCAATAATTACTATAAGATGGTAGGGGTTACCTTGAATTTTTTGATTGAGAAACCTCTTCTTCTTCTTCCCAAATATAGGTTGCAAGAATTGCTTCTCTTCTTCTCAGTTCACACACAGCCGTCCAGCACAAATGGTCACTTCTAGGGTTTTGCGCCCAAATTTGGGGGTTTTATACCTTCCAACCAAAATACATTATGGCCCCTCAAAACTTTAGACTTCACATTTCTTCCACTCAACTTACACTTCTTTTAAAAGGAAAACTGGGTTATTACACACATCGTTTTCCCACATCTCCCATTGGTCCAAATCCAACCCGAGTCTCTCACCCCATCACCCCTAGTGATCAAGTTCCTCACTCGGCTACTCATACTAATGTCGCTACCTTTGCTAATCTCCCTTCCTCATCATGGCACATGGATAGCGGTGCTACCCACCATGTCACAAGATTTGGCCAACTTAGCTTTACATGCACCTTATGCTGGCTCCGATGATCTCATCATTTGTGATGGCTCCTCTTTGCCGATTTCTCATGTTGGTTCTTTCTTTCCCTCTCTCCCTCTCTCTCTCTACCTCTCATAAATTAAATAAATCTCTAATGTTTTCTTTATACCGTCTATCTCAAAACATCCTCTCTATTTCTCAATCCCGCATGAAAAATAATGCTCTTGTTGAATTCTTACCTACTTCTTTCCGTATTAAGGATCGTTTGATAGGACTCACTCTCCTCCAGGGGACAACTAATGGGTCTATCTATGAATGGAACCCTTCACCTCCTCTCGTTCACTCAAGCATGGTCATTCCTTCCACCACTTGGCATCACCATTTAGCTCACCCCTCTATTGATATTATTAAAACCCTAAGGAGTCAAGTGCCATTAAAGTTTCTCTCATTTCAGTCTAGTTGTAGCTCTTGCAACATTAATAAAGTGATAACCTACCTTTCTACCAATCCACTTTTACTTTTACTGCTCCGTTAGAACTAATATTTCAGGCGTTTCGACGACTCCTATCCTTTCAAATGATAATTTCAAAAACTATATCATTTTTGTTGATCACTTTACCAAATATATTTGTTTATACCCCCTCGAACAAAAATCGGACACCGCCTCCACTTTTTAACACTTTTGTGCTCTAGTTGAAAATTTGTTTTGTCGTCCAATTATTTAATTATTCTCCGAAAATGGCGGGGAATATCTAAAACTTATTCCTAATCTCTTAGCTACTGGCATCTCTCATCTCACCTCCCCACCTCATACACCCAAACATAATGGGTATGCCGAACGACGACACCATCACATTGTTCAAACAAGTCTCATACTTCTATCACATGCCAACCTCCCTCCTAATTTTTGGCCCCATGCTTTTACAACGACCATATATCTAATCAATCGTCTCCCTACTCCTACTCTCCAAAATTTCTCTCCCTACCTCAAACTCTTCAATACCACCCTAATTATACCAAACTTCGACACTTTGGTTGTCTTTGTTATTTGTATTTAAAGCCATACAACACGCATAAAATGCAACCTAAATCCACCCTTATATCTCCGTTGCTTACTCTCCACTCAAAGTGCCTATTATTGTCTCGATCCAACAAACAAATTTATTGAGTCACAATTTCCTATTCTTTTCTATGTTTCGCACCATGCTCCTCCCCAAATATAAATGCTCATGAGTGGTGCATCCTTTGTCTACCTTATATTTGCAACAATAATATCGCCCCAACCAACCCCCGAAGACCACCTTCCATCACTCCCTCACCCGCTTTAGTTGACAGTCCTCCTTCGCCCTCACATAAATTCGTTGGAATGTCCTCTCCTCCTCCCACCGTGCAACCCACTCCATCCCATCAAAGCACACCATCTTCCTCCATTACATCCTCCGTACATCGTCCTCTCCACCATCCTTTTCTCCACCATCATCACCTCTACCAACCCATACCATCCTCACTTGTCTCACCAATAACATCTTCAGACCTAATATATTTTAATTACTATTATAAACCCTAGTCTTAAATGTAGAAAAATCTTTTAAAATAACACATTATACACTAATTCTCAAGATTACTACAATTTCGTAGTTTCTCCAAAAAAGGTTCCCTTACAAACATATATGTATACTTATGCCATCACAAGACACGTTTCCTAGAATGTCGCAACTTTATCATAATTGCGTAAGACATATTTTAATAAGAAGAGATGTCAAACAATAACGGTGTTAACATGAAGGGAATAAATTAATGAACGGATACCAAGTCAATTATTTGAAGTTTATCCGAAAGCATTATTATAAACCTAATCTTACACTTAGAGACCGTTTACAAAACGCTTACCCGGGTAAGTGCTTATCAAGTCACATTAGCTTATCGGATGAATATGACAAGGACTAAGAATCTTACCCGGTAAGAGCGAAAACAAGGACCGAGAGTCGAAAGCAAGGACCGAGAGTCTTACCTGGTAAGGGAGTGCGACGACTCTTACCACGGTTATCGCTTACCGGCTAAATTGTTGCATACGATGCCATTTTGGTGGACTAAAATCTTACCCGAAAAGTAAGTGATCGTGTTGAATTTTACCGGTAAGCACTTACCCGGGTAAGTGATTAAGTGAACGGCCCCTTAGTATATGATAAATTTATCCAAATAATTCACCTCACTATAATAAATTGGGTTTATTGGATGCGATCAATTTATAAGCGTTTTAATAGACTATTATATAACACTTAATTTATATGATGAAAAAATAAAGCATTATATTTAAAGGCATTGTAATAAGTTTAATAAATTTTTTATAACACTTTTAATAAGACACTATTTTTTTGTAATACGCATTTCCAAATAGTGTTCTATAAAATAGGTAATACGACGCTTTATATTAACATTGTGCTAAAAAATTTGTTAAGATGTCAAAAAACGTCCTATAAATTTATTACAACGCCTTTAGATTGACACTCATTTTTTTTGATTAAATCCTTTAAAATAGTCTATTAGGATGCTTAGAATATTTTGGCATCCTATAAACCCAATTTTGTTGTTGTGTCAGCTATGTGAGAGTGACGACTCTTAACGATAAATGCTTACCGAATAAAAATGTTGTATATGATGTCGTTTTAAGGAACAAAAATCTTTGTAAGTTAAATAAAAGTGTTGACGATTACCGATATACTTACCGGATAAGCATTACGTAAACGACCCTAATCCATTTTAAAGATGGTTTTATCTATTATAATACTTGCCTAATGAGCATAGGTTTATGTTGCTTTAAATTCTAATACATAAATCAAATAAATCAACCTTGTTTTTTTAATCATCATTCCAAAATCCCCCAACATTATATCATCACCTCAATATATTTTCATTGGTGGAATCCATCAAATTTTAAAAATAAAATCGAATATCATGGCAAGGCATACGTTTTTCTACATCGACTTGGAAGATTGTTTATAATTTATTAAAACTAAAATATCTCAAAATGTTAATTATATTATCTAATAAGTTTAATTAAACAAATAAAAATATATTTAACTTGGATCGGTGGAAATGATTAAAAAAACTTCATTTAATTTTCTCTTTCCTTGGTCATTACATTTCAAAAATTAACCTAACCAAATTTGGAAGGTTTTAATAACTTTGTTTCTTTTTAGATAAATTTTAAAGTATCTATTAAAGTTAACATATATCCAAAAAAAAAAAACTTATTTTATTTATTTTAAATAGATATCTATTTGAAACACTTGTCCAGGCTTTACCAATTTGTGTAAGATCGAAGCTTACAAGACTAAAGATGAGCACTTGGCCATAAAAAGATGAGCACTTGCTCTTGACCAGACGAGGACCACACTTAAAAACAATATATATGCATGGTGATCAAGAAACAATAAATTATATATGACAACTGCCCCTAAAATTGTCAAAATCTTTGACATTTATGCTCCTTGCCCCCAACTTGAATAGACTCTCTATGTCCAGTTTTGCCTCTTCTTTCGTTTGTTTTTATCTGTAACCAACCTAAGATTTTGTTCTAGCATGTCCATATTTAAGGTGGATCAAGACGTTATAAATCAAATTTCACTATTTCGAGAGATTTTTTTAAATTTTCTTGTAACTTTGAGGGATTTTTACAAGTTTTTTGGTTGATTTTAGTGGCCCTTTTCAGTTTTTTTTGGTTGACTTTTGATGTACCTTTTCAGTTTTCTTAATCTGGTTAATTTTTGAGGGACTTTTTCGTTTTTTTGGTGGATATCACTGGGACGTGCGAAATATGTGTAATCGCAGTGGGATACAAACAGTCCACAATGGACAACGCAAGTGTACACTGACCACTATGATCGTTACAACAAGTAATAGTTGGTAAAATACCAGAATCGTATCCACATGGACTGGGCAATCAAGACACTATTGTTTTCATGAACTTCCTTTGACAAGTTTCAATTAGAGAGGAAACAAATAAGTAGGTTGGTTTTGGTGAAACCGCTTTTTAACGAAATAATCTAGATTAAAAGGAGAGACGTAGGTGTAGATTTTCCCCAGAATTTATAATAAATACCCGCTCCAGAATAGTGATCCCTGTATATGTGCGCAGTGGGCACTCCCGTTAAGGAAGCCTGGTTACAACAAATACTCACACCTCTTGGTCAAAACCCCATATATTTAGCTTTTACTGTTTTGTCAATGGTGATCTCAGAGTGAACCTTTTCAGGTTTCGTTGGAATGTGTAGAGACAAATATTCTAAGTGTTTTTAGATACACAAACTCGCTTGCCTATTACACCAGTGGGTTGAGATCATCTCACTGTGCAAACCTAACTTTCGTTAGTGTTATAAGAATTCTTTCGAATCCCCTAGCATCATCCAAGTTCATGTCACTACGTCCTACCCATTTCTGAGTTGAGGACTAGACATTAGATACTCTCAAGTGATCAACTTGTTTGCATCATTGGGCAAATATCGAATAGTGAATGACCAAAACAATAAATATTCAACATATGAAGACTACTCAAGCATTTTTCATAAAATCTGGGTACTTCTCTTTCCTACATCCCAAAGGATGCTTAGCTCATGCTAAATATAGTGAAGAAAATAAAAGATAAGAAGTTGCAATAAGACATACTAGAAATACGAACTTGATAAAAAACGATCAAAGTGCTCACTGTGATAACAGTGCAGTTACAAAATACTAAAATACTTGAAAGTAAATGCTACTCTAAGATTTAACTACTGAACTTAGAACTAAATACAAGAGAGAACTAGAACTAAATTCTAAAAGTACAAGTAAAATGTAGGTTTCTGTATGAAATGAATGCACCCCAAGCCACTTTATATACTAGAGACTAAATTTGGGTAATACAAAAGTGGAATCTTTGTCTAGGAGTTATCACCCAATGGTGGAAGACCATGACTTATCACCCAACATGTAGAAATGCTTTTCCAAAGTCTTGTGGACAACATCTCTTGGTTCCTTTGCCTTTTGCCCAAAAGTACCATCAAGTACCATGGAAATCAATAAACAATTAGTTTATGCCATGCTTTAAGGGAGCATGCTTTCCTCCATTATTTTTACTGAGTTTCCTTAGCTGAGTTTGAATTTTTCACAAATTTTTGGCTCCATCTTGACTTTTGAATATTTTTCATTACTTGATCTTCTCCTCGTCACCGGAGTAGACACTGTTGAAGTCACTGCGGCTAATTTTCGTGAAATTGCAGCAAAAATCCACTAAATGGTCTAAAAATACTGTGATGCACTCTTTTTACTCAATTAAAGGTAAAAGACCAAAAATGCGTGATTAAGAAGCAAAATGGCTAATTTTTGACAAAAGAAAATTGAAATAAAAGGAAATAATAACTCTAAAAATTAGAGTTATCACAAACTCAAACTTAAATCATTACTTGTCCCCAAGTAATAAAAAGAAGGAAAAAAATCAAGGAGGAGTAAAAGAAATGCATTTTGAGCTTTTAGAAACTTACCGAATTTTCGTGCATTGAATGAACTTTGCTATTAAACAAGGAAGGGGTAGATTTACCTTCTTTCGTGTCCGAGCCTGAAAGATAGTTGTTTGCATAAGAAGGCCCAGGTTGATTGACTGATTGTTCAAGATGCAAAAGAGGAGTGCGCACTTGTTCACGGAAAGCGCTGTGTCACGAGTAGTGGGCCAAAGAGAATGGCGAAAAAATTGAAACCACACCACAGCTTCGATGGTCAAATAATTGGCCGGTATACACTTTCGATCGCCATCCTTTTCCCAATTCTTTCCTTCCACAACCAAGGACACCAAAATATCGTCTTCGTCGTTCTCGGTGGTTCCTACATTAAAGAAGCAAAAGCACGCGACTCTGGGGTCTTGAGGCCAAGGACTCAGTTTATGGTGCAAACATCATACTGCACCCAATGACCACATACCTTGACCTTAGTGGCTTTCTTAGCAGCGGCCTTCTTAGAACTTCCCTCACCACTCTTTTTTAGAGTGGCCACTGTGGATCGCGTCACCATGCCCCATTGTCTTAGAACCCTTCGGATTGGATTCTCTTCTCTTTGGCTCTCCATCTCTATCCCTTCCAAGTCGATTGTGTTGCCCAGATTTTTCTGGGCTTTCTCTGCCACCGCACTCTGTTTCTTTGCCATCTCGGCTTCGGCAAACAGCCGAGCCTCATCTTCTTTTCGTAATCTCTCCTCCTCCTCTCGGGCATTTTTCTCGACCTCCATTTGCTGTCGTTCTTCTACTTCTCTCCTCTGTCGTCCCTCCTCCTCTTTTCTCAGCCTCACTTCCTCTTCTCTCTTCAACATTTCCTCCTCTTTTCGTCTCAATCTCTCTACTTCTTCTTTCAGGCGCCGCTCCTCCTCTTCTTTCTTTTTCTGGGTGCCAAGAGTTTTTGCTCAAACTCCTCTCGGATATGAAGAAGGTCCTCTTCGACCGATTTGGCTTCCTCATCGAAACTACTAAGTCCCGAATCGGAAGCTTTGGAAGAAGAAGGGTTGGATTTGTTGATTTTGGTGGATTCAGCGTCGGTTTCCATGTCCATCTCGACAGTTTCTTCGCTTAAGTCGGTGCTTGGTGGTGGTTGATTGAGATCGCCGGTCACATAGGTTGGTCAGGTGGTTTCCGACAGAGGGTCGTCAAAGGTGGTTCGCCGGCGAGTGACTCGGCCGTAGGGATTCAGGTGAGTGACCGGTCCTTTGGAACGTGCCATAGGTGTTGGAAAGGGGTTTTTTGGGTGAAGGATATGTGTTGAGAGAATTTTGGGGAAATGAGGGCTTTTAGGAATTAAAAGATTTTATTTGGTTAATGGGTAATTGGTTTAAATTTTGGGTAAAGGAAACGGGTTTTTTTGGTTGGTGGGTAATTGATTTAAATTTTAGGTAAATGCAAAGGGGGGGGGGGGTTCTTAAGGGAGTTATGATGGGTTTTATGGGGAAGAGAATGAAGGGTTAGGTGATAAGGTGACATAAAAAGGTGACTTAAAGTTGATGGGGTGTAAGAGGGGTTTTTGTTTTATAGGTAAGGGTTTTAATTTGTGGGTAACTAAAATGAGAGGGAACGGTTCTTAAGGGGAGTTATGATGATTTTTCTTGGGAAGGAGGGGTTAGGTGATGAGGTGGCATAAAAAGTAGACATAAAGGTGATGGGTGTAAGGGAGACTTGATGGGTTACTGTTGTGGCCGCTCAAAACGTGACACCTTAACCTGTTGTCATTAATTGCTGTCAGACACAGAGTGGGGAGGAGGGGTGAGACACCCGATCCCATTGCGAGAAATTTTTGTAGACCTTGGCTTTTGTTAGAGCATTTAATTGTATTCAAGATTTATTGTAAAGTGTTTGTAATAGTCATAGTATTGTAAAGTCAATGAAGGTCAAAGTCAAAGTAGTTAAATAGAAAGTCAAAATAGTTTAGATTTACTGAGTTGTAATTAGGAAGTATAAATAGGAAGTATAAATAGTTTAGATTTAATGAGCATTTTTAACTTGATATGCAATGATGTCTGGTATTTGAATCCAAACACATGCATTTGATTTCATTTGATTGATAAATCTGTTAAATTTCATTAAGTTGAATTTCTTTTGTAAAGTTTTCAAATGATCAAATGTTAGTAGTTATAAAATGTAGTTCAATGAATTTTATTTTCTTTGAATAATTTTTTCAACTACTGTGCCTAAATGAAATATATGCATACTTTCAGGGGGAGAAAACAAATTGCTCCAGAATTCTTATTTTGAGGGGGAGCAAGGTTATTCATTAAGGAGGAGATTGTTAGTGAGAATCAGAGACGCGACTGAAATTGAAGAAGGTTTTCGATGATCATGATGCACACTTTCATCGAAAAAGGGGGAGAAATGTTTAGTTCAATTTCATGTCAAAGCTTTCAAGTCAAATATTCGATTTCATGACAGGGGGAGAAATGTTTAAATAAGACTTCGTCTCAAGAAAGGAAAGGGGGAGATTTCTTCTTCAAGAGGTTAAGAGAAATCGATTGATCATCGTGTGATCTCTTTTTCTTAAACGTGTGCTATATGGTGAATATCCTTACTGAAGATTTTTAGTTCTCAAGTCAAAGAAAGAAAAAGGGGGAGAATTCTTCAAGAGTTTAGGAAAAATTGATTGATCATCTTGGTTTCTCAAGAAGATCTATTTTTCTTAGATTTGCGCTACATTGTATCAAAATGCCTTGTGTGAAGAGACAAATTCTCCATATCAAAGAAAGAAAATCTCCGTCAGTTCCCCATCTGAAGATTTTGTGACAATTTGAATTTGACAAGCCTGATAAAGACCGGAGATTTTGAAGATTCAAGAACCCGAAGACTGCTGTTCTCAAATGTTTAAATCTTGAATCCAAGGGGGAGATTGTTAGGACAAATATGTCTTCAAGATTTAATCCTGATTTATAGAGTCAAAGTCAATGTATTTAGTCATGTGTAGAAAGTCAAAGCTACCTTATTTCCTTAATATGTCTTAGGGTATATAAGGCTTTGTTTAGACTTTCTTTGAAAGCTTTTGGTCATAACTCATATCTTGTAAACAAAGAGAGCCGGCATAAAAAGTCTACGTTCTCTCTCTACACTCTCTTTCTAGAATTTCTCTCTAATCTTGATAGATCTTGGATTAACAATTGTTAGGACAAATATGTCTTCAAGATTTAATCTTGATTTATAGAGTCAAAGTCAATGTATTTAGTCATGTGTAGAAAGTCAAAGCTAGCTTATTTCCTTAATAAGTCTTAGGGTATATAAGGCTTTGATTAGACTTTCTTTGAAAGCATTTGGTCATAACTCATATCTTGTAAACAAAGAGAGCCGACATAATAAGATCTACTTTCTCTCTCTACACTCTCTCTCTCTAGAATTTCTCTCTAATCTTAATAGATCTTGGATTAACAATTGGTATCAGAGCAGGATTCGAGATTTAGAGGAGTTTTTCAGTGATCAATCACGAAAATTTTGGTGAATTCTACAAGAAAATTCGATCGATTCTCTTGATTTATGAAGAAAGTCTAATTTTCTTGAAATTTGATCAAAATTTTCTGATTTTTGATCAAATTGTTCTGCGATTTGGTTCTTTGGATTCGGTTTACTGTTTAGTGCATCTTTCATTCAAGAATCGAGAACTAATTCGAAGGATTTCAAGATCAATTTTGCCTTTTTCTGAGGTTTTGGTATGTTCGAAGTTTTGCTACTGTTCGATCTTCCAGATTCTGATTCAGAGGTTTTCAGAGGTTTGTGTATGAAGAAGAGGTGTTCGAATTTATATTTCGAACTAATCTGCACAGTTTGATTTCAGTGATTTTGAGGATTTAAGTGATTTCTGTCGTTTTTGGAAGAATCTCGCAAGATCTAAACTTCTCGCAACATTCATCCTACTTTTCGAAAGCTTCATCGATTTGAGTGTTGTTCTTCGTTCAAGTCTACATCTCGCAAAGCTTTTCGCATCCTTAAGACCCAAGTTTTAGAAGTTTTCGCAACCCACTGACCCGAGTATTCAAACTTTTCGCAAGCTTCCTTTGCGAAAAGTGATCTGTCAGCTTTCCATATTTGCCCAAGTCTACTATTCGCAACCCTTCCTTGCGACTTTCTCTACTTTTCGCAACCCTTGCTTGCGACTTTCTCAGCTTTTCGCAATCTTTGCCTGCGAGTTTTATACTTCTCGCCTCTTCCAGTTGCGAGTTTCTGACTTGTTTACTTTCAGACGTTTTTTAGTGTTGACTTTCTGTTGACCATGGCTAACCAAGAGGGTTTCTACAAGAACGATATAATGATGTCGTTGGGTTCGAATATTCGTCCTCCGGTGCTTATAAATGAAAACGAGTTCTCGCAATGGCAAGATCGTTTCATCAATTTCGTGGAATCGCAAAATAATGGTGCAAACATTATGCGATCATTGATGGAAGGTCCGTTTGTCAAACCGTATGTGAATGTTCCGGCTACCGCAACTACTCCGGCTTCAAGATCTCTTAAGAAACCCGAAGATTATACGCCAGAAGAAAATTTGCGATGTCAAGGAGATAGGGAAGCCAAGTCTTTTCTCATTCAAGCTCTTCCAAACCACATATATAACAGAATTGATTGTTATAAAAATAATATAACAATGATGTGGTCTCAACTTGAGAAAATCATGTTAGGTTCCGCGGTTGCAACTCAACTCCGACAAACGCGATTTATGAACAACTTTGAAGGTTTCAAGGCCAAGGAGAACGAGTCGTTAAAGAGTGTTTTTGATCGTTTTTGGGGGGTGATAAATGATCTTTATAAGATAAAAGTCACCAAGACGGAATTGGAAGCTAACTTGAAGTTTCTAAATGCTTTACAACCGGAGTGGAACAAATCTTGCCACCGTCTTAGAAACGATGTGAGGATATCTTCTATGTAAATTCAAGAATTGTATGAAATTCTCATGACGGATGAGGAATTGGTTAAAGCAAAGAAGGAGAAGTTAGACAAGAAGAGTAAAGGGAAAGCCGTTGACCCGATAGCCTTACTAGCTAGTCAACTTGCCGAGAAGACTCTTTTGAAGAATGCTTTCGATGGTAATGTGGACGATGATGGGGAGGAGCTCGAAAAAGCAATGATACTTTTAACGCAACATTTTCAGAAAAGGTATCAGAATCGTTCGGGAAATAATAATAATTTGCGGTTTACTTCGGGATCGAGGAAAGTTAATCAAGAAGGTGGAAGCTATGTCCCAAAGGTCGATACTACCAAAGTGTTTGAAAACAAGAAGGAAGATGAAAAGAAGGTAGTTACATGCTTCAAATGTGGAAAAACGGGGCATATGGCAAGAGAATGTAGGACAAAGGTGGTGCGTGAAACTTCTTATTATAAGAAGAAGTTGGAGCTAGCGGAAAAGAAGGAGAATGGCACTATTCTACTCGTGGAAGAGGAGTATTTCTTGGATTATTCTGATGATGAGTCTCAAAATGAAGAGAGTGCCATGAATTGCTTTATAGGAGATGATGCGAGTGATGATGAAAAGGATGACGATGAGAGCACAACCGATGAATCTGAGGTACCTTCTAAATTCGATTATGATTTTTTATTATCTCAGATGAATAATGTCGTAAATGCTATTCGCACGCTTCGATCAAAACGTCTATCTGAAAAAGAAATTAATAATGATCAATCAAAATTAATCAAAACGCTTAAAATAAATATTCAAGATGAAAAGATGATTTTGATTGATACAAAAGAGAAAATGCAAAAGAGAATAGAAGAGATAAATAATTCTTGCATTGAATCTTTGAAAATAATGACTGAAGAGATGGATAATTTTTCCGACAAAATTACAGAATTAGAAGAAAAATTATACGTAAGAGGTCAATCGGAACAAACAGTGTATTTAAACAAACCAAGGAGTTATAAATCAATAAAAGAAAAATGGGGACTTGGTTATGAAAACCCACATTTTTTAGATGATGCAAAAACAAAAGTTCCTACTTTATATGAATTTGACTTTCTACATCTTGGTAGATACGCTCCCCAATTCAAGATTAATTGGACAAACGAAGATGAAGTTTCAAATTTAGAAGAAGAGAAAAGGAAATTTACTTGTAAAATGCAACTTCCATTTGTTTATACTCGTGAAAATGCGAAGTACATTTCTAAGTCTAAAAATTCTAACAAAGATTCTCTATCAAACGATTACTTTGATATATATGCTAATAATACTAATAAGGAGAATAAATCGGAAGTATTGTATGATACTAAAAGATATATTCCTCCTTTAGTATTAGAAGCTAAGATCATTAGTCTTGAAAATAAAATCGTTAATCTTGAATCTAAGTTAGAAATTTAGAAGATCAAAACATCTTATCTGAGCTAGAAAGTGACATATTTTCTACCTGTATGAATTCTAGCCTCAAAGAAGATGTAAAAGTCAAACAAGTTTTTGTTGATAAAGATAAAAGAAATGTACAAGCAGATTCAAAAGATGATAAAATGGATGTTGATCAAAAACAAAATTTTTCTTCTTCTAACATTGAAACTGATTCTAAGTCTTATAAATCTGAAAAGGAAAAAGAAAATAACTCCGAGGAAAATGAAAAAGAAACTGTTTCAAAGATTGATTTTTTAAATAAAATTTTTTCTTCTGAATCTGTTATTATATCGGAGAAAATAGATGATTCTTTTACAATAAATACAAATTTTTACAAAACCAAACGTCGTAAAAGAAGACGGTCAAAGAAAAAGTCAAAGATTCAATCTCCTAATTCTGAAAATGTTTCTGATTCTTCTCATTCTACTTTTTCAGATAGGTCTATGAAAAAGCGGCGAAAGCAAATCTGGATTGTCAAAAGTACACCTCCAGAATCTTCAACTTCTGATACGAGTGACATAGACGTTGATGTTTGTAATAAGAATTCATTTGCTTGTAATAATAAGAATTGTAATAATTCTTTGCGTTATTCAATAAAGCAAATGATTCAAATTTCAAATGATGGTTTGTGTTACTCATCAAGTTGTCATTCTGGTGGTAATTTTCATTCTTACGACACGGATTTCACTAATGAATTATTTTATAATTCCCATGTATATTATAATAATAAAGACGTTAAAAAGAAAAGGACTAACAAGAATGGACCCAAACCTTTATGGGTACCTAAATCTGTTTGATGTGCTTATGTGCAGCCAAGTCGTTTGTGGTATCTTGATTCGGGATGCACCAAACATATGACTGGCAATAAGTCTTTATTATCTAACTTTAAGGAAAAAGCATGTGGACATGTCAAGTTTGGAAATAGCGAAACTTCATCTATTCTAGGTTATGGAGATGTAGTTCAAGAAAAGGTAACCGTGAAAAGGGTGAACTATGTTGAAGGTCTAAAGTACAACTTATTCAGTATTGGTCAGTTCTGTGACAAAGATTTGGAAGTCAGTTTCAAGGCCAAAAGAGTTGCTGTAAATAATGTTGACGGAAAAGAATTACTAGTTGGAAAGAGGAGATCCAATTTATATACTATTGATCTCACAACTGTTAATCCTTCTTCAGAAGTTTGTCTTCTTTCAAAAGCAACAATTCAACAAAGTTGGCTTTGACATAGAAGACTTGCTCATCTTAATTTTTGGTATATGGATAGATTGGCGAAAGGTGAATTGGTTCGAGGTCTTCCATCACATAGATTCCAAAAAGATCATCTATGTCAAGATTGCGAAAAGGGCAAAATGAAGAAAGTTCCTCACAAGCCGAAACCTGATTTCTGCACAAAGGACATTTTTAATATATTACATGTTGATTTATGCGGACCAATGAAGACAAAGAGTATCGGAAAGAAAAGATATGTTTTGGTGGTGGTTGATGATTTTTCAAGATATACTTGGGTGAAGTTTTTGAAATCCAAAGACGAAACTCCAGAAATCTAAATCAACTTCATCAAGATTATTCAGACTAATAAGCAAAAGGCAGTGAAAGTTGTCAGATCCGACAATGGCACAGAATTCAAGAACAGTATTCTTCAAGCGTTCTATGAAGAAAATGGTATATCTCAACAGTTTTCTGCCGCAAGAACCCCTGAACAGAATGGTATTGTGGAGAGACGAAATAGAACCTTGGTTGAAGCTGCTCGAACTATGCTTGCTTATTCAGGTCTTCCTTTATCTCATTGGGCTGAAGCAGTGTCAACGGCTTGTCATACTCAAAACCGATCCATTATTCATCGTCGTTTCAACAAGACTCCTTATGAGCTAATGAACGGGATCAAGCCAAACGTCAAATATTTCCGAGCTTTTGGATGCAAATGTTTCGTGTTGAATGATCGGGAAAATCTTAACAAGTTTAGTCCGAAAGCAGATGAAGGAATTTTTCTTGGTTATGCTCTAACTTCAGCCGCATATAGAGTGTATCTTACTTCTACAAGAAAGGTGGTGGAAAGCGTTAATGTCAAGTTTGATGAAACTGAAGAGATGGTTTCCGACCAAACAGGACCAGAACCTGAATTATCAGGAATTTTAGCTTCTGAACAAATCAATTCAGAATTTGTTTCACAACCGACAAATCAGGATCCAAATTTTATTTCTAATAATCTTTCTGATCTTGATTTATTATTTGAGCATTTTTATAATGATGTGCCTTCTACTAATACTGATGTTATTTCTAACGTGTCAAATCAGGAAACTGTGAATGCATCTACTTCTAATTCTGCTGCAACTAACTCTGTCAATGATGTAGTTCCAGTCGTTCCTAAACACGAGGCAACTGTTCCTGAAAATCAAACAGTAGTTTCTGAAGAACCACAAGTGACTCATGAAGTTGTGGAGCTAGTGACAAACAATGAAATCAATACATCACAGACTCAAGAAGAAACTGATGTTGTTCAACCTAATAAAAGAGTGATCCAAAATCCGATTGTTGATCATCCGTCAGTTCCAGAATCTGAATCTGAGAGTGTCGTTGAGTTATCTCCTCCAACTCCAGAAGTGATACCTGTTTCTTCAAGCGAAGCAGAAATACCTGAACCTCCTTCTCATGTTTTGGAAAGTGTTCAAGACACAGTTGATCCTCTCCCTCACACAGCAAAATGGACACAAGCACATCCAATTCATCAAATCATTGGTGATCCATCTTCAAGTGTTTCTACAAGATCCAAGTCCGCGACTCCAAATGAATGCTTATTTGCTTGTTTTTTAAGCAATGTTGAACCTTCGAAGGTATCTGAAGCATTGAATGATCCGGATTGGATTATTGCCATGCAGGAAGAGCTAAATCAGTTTGAAGCATTGAAGGTGTGGAGACTTGTTCCAAGGCCGAAAGGAAAAAGCATAATTGGCACTAAGTGGATTTTCAAGAATAAAAAGGATAAAGATGGCATTGTTGTGAGAAATAAAGCTCGTTTGGTTGCGAAGGGTTATCGACAACAAGAAGGTATAGATTACGATGAGACATTCGCGCCGGTTGCAAGATTAGAAGCTATCAGAATGTTTCTTGCTTTTGCAGCTTATCGAGACTCTATCGTATATCAGATGGATGTCAAGACAGCTTTTCTGTACGGGGGACTTAAAGAAGAAGTTTATGTTTCTCAATCAGAAGGGTCTATTAGTCAAGATAAACTTGATTATGTGTATCGTCTTGATAAAGCTTTATATGGTCTGAAACAAGCACCGCGCGCGTGGTACGACGAATTGTCAACCTTTTTGCTAAAATCTGGATTTATCAAGGGAGCTATTGACACAACTTTATTCATTTATCGTGAAAATCATGATATCTGCTTAGTACAAATTTCTGTAGACGATATTATTTTTGGTGCTACTAACAAATCTTTGAGTACATGGTTTTCTGATCTCATGGCTTCCAGATTTAAAATGAGCATGATGGGGGAAATTAATTTCTTCCTTGGACTTCAAGTCAAGCAATTACCTGATGGGATATTTATCAACCAGTCAAAGTATGTCTTTGATATTTTGAAGAAATTCAAAATGGATAAGAGCACTACAATTCGCACTCCGATGGCTCATGGTGCAAAGCTTGGTTTAGATCCAGATGGTAAAGAAGTTGATGTTCGAGAATACCAAGGAATGATTGGATCGTTAATGTACTTAACAGCTAGTAGGCCAGACATAATGTTTTCTACATGTTTGTGTGCCAGATTTCAAGCAAAACCCAAAGAATCTCATCGGATGGCAGTCAAGCGAATTTTCAGATATCTGAAAGGAAATCCATATTTAGGTTTGTGGTATCCAAAGAGTTCAGATTATAAACTAACTGCTTATTCTTATGCAGATTATGGTGGAAGTCAACTGGACCAGAAAAGTACATCGGGTCATGTACAATTACTAGGAGATAGGCTGATTAGTTGGGCGTCAAAGAAACAAAACTGTGTATCAATTTCAACGGCCGGAGCTGAATACGTGGCCGCCGCCAGTTGCTGTTCTCAGGTTCTTTGGATGAAAACACAATTACAAGATTATGGGTTGATGTACAAGACAATTCCGATATATTGTGATAGCAAATCAGCAATCGCCATCTCAGTAAATCCGGTTCAGCACACAAAGACTAAACACATTGACATTCGATATCATTTCATAAAACATCATGTGGAAAACGGTACAATCGAATTATATTTCGTACCTACTGACAATGAACTTGCCGATATTTTCACCAAGGCATTGGATAAAGAACGCTTTAATTTTCCTTTATCAAAACTCGGCATGTTGAACTTGAAAGTTTGAACCTTCACAAATTTAATTCAATGAAGTGAAAATATTTCTATTTTCATTCAATGAATAAAATGTGTGTCAAGGGTGATTTTACAAGTAGTTTTGTGATATCTGAGTTTTATTTGCTTCAACTTTCGCTTCTGAAATAAATCGAAAGGTCAGCAAAACATGAATGGAAGTTTGATTCATGCACAAAACTGTGTAAATCTAGACTTATATAGAATATGATGCTCACAAAGCCTATTTGTCAGGATGAAGAATGGAAATGAAAATATGAGGGAAGCACAAAGTTTTATAACCAAGTGTTTGAGATGCAATAAAAAAAAATCATTAGGTTTAAAAGTCTGTGCCTGTTGCCTATCTGGTTTGGGAGATTAAGTCCCAAGGGGTACTTGATACCTAGCCCCTAAGATCAACTGGTCTGGGATTGGCTGACCCAAATCCTGCTATAGAATCAGATAGAAAGCCATGTTCTACTGGTACAGATGGGATTAGGATATATCGATGTAGCCTTTCTGGTTTGGGAGAGTAAATTCCAAGGGGTGCTCGACACCTAGCCCCTAAGGCCAACTGGTCTGGGATTGGCTGATCCAAATCCTGCTATAGAACCAGATAGAAAGTTACGTTTACGATGTATCTTAGTCTTAATAAACTTTTTGACAAAAAGATGCCAATGTGCACAATATGAAAAGATGCCAATGAGCACACATCTCTTAAATCTTGGGGAAATTACAATGTCGCGATAAACTTATAAATTTGTGGAAATTCTGATTTCAGTCATATAGTGTGAGTAAGAGCAAAGTATTCTTATAAGTTGAAGATGTGCATTTGATTGTTTCAAATCATATTTCACATGCTAGCACACCAAATAGATTTAATAAGTGGTTGAAACTGAACAAATTGTAACTTGATATGCAAACATGACTTGTTTCTGAATCCGAAAGCATACATTTGATGTCATTTGTTTGAAAAACATGTCTACATTCACTAAGTTGAATTTTATTTGTTCGGTGTTCAAACATTCTATAGTTAGTAGTTATGTTATATAATTTAATGTATTTCAACTTCTGCTACTGATCGTTTAGTGAAATTTTTCATACCGTCATGTGTGGAGTTAATGCTGTTTTTGAGGGGGAGTGACTTCGAAAGCTAAGCAAATTTTGAGGGGGAGAGATTTTATGGATTATTATTTTGAAGGGAAGAATTTCATAGGTTCTCATTTCGAGGGGGAGAAATTTCAGGTGCCTGATTCATATCTGACAATGCATCAATATCAAATCAGATTAATTGGTCAGGTATGAGTTTCTGAGATATCTATTCAGGTATGTTCTCCAAATGCTATTTTGAATTGAAAATATCTAATGCATTTGTGTAGGGGGAGTGAAAGGATTTTAAAATTGAGAAAGTTCATTTTTTTTTGAAAAAATCAAAATTTTTACAAGTCTACATTGCGCAACCGTTGCTTGCGCAAAGTACACTTTGCGCCACCTTCAGTTGCGCAATGCTCAATATTCAGTATTTTGAATTTTTTAAAAATAATGAATTTTTTTTAAAATGGGATTTAAATACTGGGTTTGACTTAATTTTGACCTTATTCCTTCATGTTTTTCCTCTGAGACTTTTCGAGAGCCAATTTGTTTTTTTTTTGCGATTTTTTCATCTGATCTTCGATTCATCAGTGTGTTCTTCGAATCAGGTAAGTTTTCGAACTCTTAATCATTGATATTATATCATTTCGAGTTCAATTTCTTGTTAGATTTCATCCATTACATTTTAAAGTTCGATTATGCGACTGTTCATCTTCATCAGTTTTCGATTTCTAGGTTTAACATGAAATTAGAGATTCTTATGTGGTTATTTTGAGTCGATTTATGCTTAAATGAATATAATATTTCATTTCGACTCTTTTAGATAGATTATTTTAGGTTAATTTTGAGTTTTGATCTGTGTGTGAAACTTTTCGCAAGATTCATAATCTGTACATGTGAGAATCTCGCAACCTTCTTCTGCGAATTTTACACTTTTCGTTACTGAGGCTTGCGAAATACTCACTTCTCGCTTGTGTTGCTTGCGAAATACTCACTTCTCGCTTTAGTTGCTTGCGATTTTTCCCATCTCTCGCTTCAGTGGCTTGCGATTTTCTACACTTAGTGATTTTTCAATTTTTTTTTAAGTTTTGTTTCTTTTGTTTTTTTAACCTTCTAGTATAGTTTTATTACTTTGTTTTTCACTGTTTCTTACTGATTATTCTTACTCTATATGAATATTTTACAGAGGATAATATGGCTTCAGATGATGAGCAAGATCATCAAGTTCAGGAAGGTGAAAATGAGCTTTCAGATCATGTTTCTCTAGACAGACCTCTTCCATCTACTAGATCTTCAGGTGCTGAGTTGTCTGCAAGAAGAAGTACTCCGGACGATGTATTTCCGCGAGGAAGTTATATTCGATATCTTTCGAATAATCATTATGTAGATCTCGACCGAATTCGTATAGATCCGATTTTTCTATCGATTCTTCGAGGTCATCCGATCAGTTATGCGTTAACAACTCGACATGGAGTTCCTGAAGTCTATCTACAACAAGCGTGGCACTTAATACGGAAGATAGAAAATGTTACACCTCCTCGTTTTGTGATTGAGATAGATCAATTTGAGACGTTTCTGGATTATAGACGTCTTCGGTTAATTTTCCGTCTTCCAGAAGCTAACTCAAGACCAGGTTTTACAGAATTTGAAGACTTTCCTTCAGAAGAAGTTGTGTTAGCTGGTATTCGGGAGTTGGGATATGTTGGTAATTTGACGATGGTGAGTGATTTTGAGAAGAATCGTCTTCCACCAGTCTGGTATGCATTATTCTCGATTATCATCAGATGTTTGACTGCTAAGCATTCTGGTACAGACAATGCCAGTCTTCATTTCTTACGTCTTTTCTATGCCATCATACATGATCTTCATGTTGATTATGCTCTTGTTTTTTGGACCGAGCTGAGTGAGATTGTACACTCAAAGTTTACGAACAAGCATCGTAGCTTCCTGCCTTTTATACGGTTTCTAGAGCTTATCGTTTGGAGTATGTTAAGAAGTAACAAGGAGATTCCACGAAGATCTAACTGGCCTATTGCTCCTGATTTTGCTATGGGATATATTAACAAGTTAAAACGATCGTTTGATGATTTCATGCCTATTCCTCCGGAGCTAATTCAGAAATATGCTGATCCAGAAGATGAAGCGGTTATTGACTACTGTGAAGAGCATGGCATAGAACTTCAGCCTCAGAATATTCAGAATGAAACTACACAAGAAGATCAAGAACATCAAAGTGAAGAAGAAGTTGAATCAAGCAGTTCTGAAGATGATGATAGTAATGAAGAAGCAAATGATGAAGAAGAAGCAGATGATGAAGATGAAGCATATGATGACAATAATGATGATGATAATGATGGAAATGGCGGTGGTATGAATTTCGGTGAATCGGTGTTTAGAGAACCTATTGTTAAGGCCGAACATTCATATGTAAGAGATTTTTTTGAAGGAAACACGGTTGATACTTCAGAGACTATTCCGATAAACCCAAACGTGGTGAATATTGAAGTAGATGAGCCCGATCTTCGAGCTGCCAGGGCATCAGTTCAAGAAGTTATCACTACAGTTCAAGAAGCAACAAATACAGTTCAAGGAACGTCAGGTATCATGACAGGTGATGAGTTTTTAAGGCAGATGCGAGAACGGATGGATACTCAAAGAGATGAACAGTTACTTAGAACGAAGGCGATGCTAAAAGGAAAAAGGAAGATGTCAGAAATTCCTGAAATTTCTTTTGAGATTCCTCTAAGAAGACCGACTGGATTGTTATTCAGGAACCGTCATATCAACCGTCAGGTCGTCAGGTTTCTCAACCGCCTGTCATTCCTTCTGTTCAAGTTCCACCTTCTTCTCATCAAAATATTGCGGATATTTCGTTGACGGAACTTTCGGATGATTTTTATGCACGTTTGTTGTCGGTTTCACCTCCGGAGCATCAAGACAAGGATTTGATTACTCTTCTTCGGGATTTCCAACCGAATCAGCCTCGGCCTTCCTCTACGACTCAGACTTCCGAACTTGAAACTAGAGTTTCTTCCTTGACAGAAGAATTTCACTCATTCGGATCTGAAGTCCATACTAGCTTATCCGATATTAAAATAGGTATAACTTTGATGACGGAAGCACTTTCTACACTTTCTAATCGGGTAGCAAAGCATGAAGAAACTTGTCAGATTGCCGCTCTTTCGTCTCTTAAGCGAAGACATGACCAAGATGATTCGGATCATCAAGGCCATGAGGGGGAGAGTTCAAAGAGACAAAGAGTAGAAGAAATTGTACATGTTGAATCTGCTGAAAAAGTTGTTGAAGATACGACAAATAAGGATAGGGCAAACGAAGAAAGAGAGAAAGAAGCTCATCCAGAAAGTATAGTTGATGAGTTGTTAGATGAAATAGATTTGACGGCGATGGCTTCCGAGATTAATTATGTTGTGCCAGAATTTGTGAATAATCTGCAACTCGTGGTGTATGTAGATCCAGATTCCGCACCGGTGTCTATAGAAAATCAGGAAACTTCTCACGTGCATGAGTCTGAAGATTATGATGATATCGCAACTTCTTCTCCAACTATGTCGAGATAGATTCTGATGATGACGTCCAGAGAAAGTTTGATAAGTTCTGGAAGAAAAAAGAAGAAGATCAAGATGATATAATCGTCATCTCAGATACTGAAGTGGATGTAGAAGTTGATGAAAAAGACATTAACATTGTTAATATGCTATATGGAGATCTTTCTGATAATGAAGATGTGAGTCATCAATCTCCTATAGTACAGTCACCTGTTCAAGGTCCCGAAATTTCTGTTCATCCATTTCCTTCAGTTGTTTCTGACTCTCCAGCTCCGACCACCACTATTCCGAAAAATACTTTTATTCAGGGTGAGTCGGCTAGAGCAAATCAAGAGGTTCCTGATCCGTTTCTGAATGTTCCACCTAGCATTCTTCAACCAGGTCCAACTTTGGATAGACAACAATGTTTGCAAAGGCTTGAAGAAAAATTTCCAGTCACCAGAATGAGATCTGCTTTTCTTGAAGACTCAGAACGCAACTTTTATGTCAATAAAAGAAGGAGAGTTAATGTTCATTCCATTTTGGGGATTGAGAAAGAACCGGCCTGGTATCAATACGAATATCTGATGTTTATCAAATGTATTCGTAAAGGAAGACTTCTGGTGTTCTCAAAGCATGGAATCATAAGGGTACTTAAGGTGGAGATAGCTAGTTTCGTCAGGATTTGGTATCCTATATTTTACGTTGAACGTCAAGACTGTCAGAGATATCAGTTTTCTGAAGCACATTTCAATGATCTTTCTATTGATGACTTTGAGGTAATGTATCATCAATTTCGAGATATGCCTGTTCGTACTGATGATATCCTCAGGGCTTTGGAAGCATTCAAGCGTTTCTTACGAAGACAAGTTAGATTCTATAGATGCTTTGACTTCCAACTTGCTATCGAAAGCTTCCAGCCAGTTGTCAATGTAAGAAGACATGATAGAGATTTACCAAATATTGATAGCTATCCACTATTCACTATTCTTGAAGATCCTTATGGTGTCGTGTATAGAGATCAATCTGGTGTTAGACGTTTTCTCAGATTTGATGAGATTGGTAAGTATTCAGATGGTACTTTGAAGATTATCCGATTACAATTAAGTCAAAGATTGAAGGAAGCTTTGGAGAAGCTTTTGGAGACAAGAAGAAATTTGTACCAGGTTGATAATGCTGAGATCAGACTTTTGAGGAGAGCATTAGAGACGATTGATACAAGATTGAACTTTCGGTTGACTCTAAGACGTTTGGAGATTTTGATTGGCAAGAATCGCCAACACAGAAGATTCGAGCGCCCTTGATTACAAAGGGGGAGATTGTTAATGCTATAATATGTTGTAATCAAGGCTTTTTATATATTAGCTCACTTTCCTTTAGTTTGACTTTGTAATAGTCAAGGGTATATAAACCCTTTGTAAGCTTTTGCATAATAACAGTTCTTAATAGAGATGACATACTTTCTCTCACTTGAATTTGTCTCTCTATCTTGAATGATCTTGGTTTAACAGAGAGCTTAATTGTAATATCCATTATTTTTCTTATTTTCTAACCTATCTTTGACCAATTATATTAAAATATGAGTTTACAAACCCTGATTTTCAATATTCATAACAAAAACATATTAATTGAAATCAACTGAGGGCCATAAGTGATTTGATAGTCAATAGTAGGCAAACGTATTTGGGTACCCAATCCAAGCACTTGCCAATAGAACAAATCCAAAAGATGTAACCAACATGTTGAATATAGAATAATTTCTTCAATCATGTTTTGTTGTTGTATTTTAAAAGTTTGTTCTACTCCAGAAATATGTGTAATCGCAGTGGGATACAAACAGTCCACAATGGACAACGCAAGTGTACACTGACCACTATGATCGTTACAACAAGTAATAGTTGGTAAAATACCAGAATCGTATCCACATGGACTGGGCAATCAAGACACTATTGTTTTCATGAACTTCCTTTGACAAGTTTCAATTAGAGAGGAAACAAATAAGTAGGCTGGTTTTGGTGAAACAACTTTTCAACGAAATAATCTAGATTAAAAGGAGAGACGTAGGTGTAGATTTTCCCCATAATTTATAATAATTACCCGATCCAGAATAGTGATCCCTGTATATGTGCGCAGTGGGCACTCCCGTTTAGGAAGCCCGGTTACAACAAATACCCACACCTCTTGGTCAAAACCCCATATATTTAGCCTTTTCTGTTTTGTCAATGGTGATCTCAGAGTGAACCTTTTCAGGTTTCGTTGGAATGTGTAGAGACAAATAATCTAAGTGTTTTTAGATACACAAACACGCTTTCCTATTACTCCAGTGGGTTGAGATCATCTCATTGTACAAACCTAACTTTCGTTAGTGTTATAAGAATTCTTTCGAATCCCCTAGCATCATCCAAGCTCATGTCACTACGTCCTACCCATTTCTGAGTTGAGGACTAGACTTCAGATACTCTCAAGTGATCAGCTTGTTCGCATCATTGGGCAAATATCGAGTAATGAATGACCAAAACAATAAATATTCAACATATGAAGACTACTCAAGCATTTTTCATAAAATCTGGGTACTTCTCTTTCCTACATCCCAAAGGATGCTTAGCTCATGCTAAACATAGTGAAAATAGAAGATAAGAAGTTGCAATAAGACATACTAGAAATACGAACTTGATAAAAATGATCAAAGTGCTCACTGTGATAACAATGCAGTTACAAAGTACTAAAATACTTGAAATTAAATGCTACACTAAGATTTAACTACTGAACTTAGAACTAAATGCAAGAGAGAACTAGAACTAAATTCTAAAAGTGCAAGTAAAATGTAGGTTTCTGTATGAAATGAATGCACCCCGGGCCTCTTTATATACTAGAGACTAAAATTGGGTAATACAAAAGTGGAATCTTTGACTAGGAGTTATCACCCAATGGTGGAATACCATGAGTTATCGTCCAACATATAGAAATGCTTTTCCAAAGTCTTGTGGACAATATCCCTTAGTTCCTTTGCCTTTTCCCAAAAGTACCATCAAGTACCATGGAAATCAATAAACAATTAGTTTATTCCATGCTTTAAGGGAGCATGCTTTCCTCCATTCTTTTTACTGAGTTTCTTGAGTTTGATTTTTTCACAAATTTTTGGCTCCATTTTGACTTTTGAATATTTTTCATTATTTGACTTTTGAATATTTTTCAAAAAAAATCTCAAAAACTCAAGAACTCATCAATTTCTTCAAAAATTGACAAAAGTTTCTTCAATTCGTGCATAATCCGATCTGATCAGTCTCTGATACCACTTGTGATTCCAGATTCAATCGGGTAACAATCAAGAACACCATAAGATCTTCATTAGAATAGAGAAAGATACAAGAATATGAGTGAGATCCCCTTTCTCTCTCTAAAAACTCTCTCTATACAGTCATCTCTATTTCACACGTATGATTCTCTACAATGACAACTTGAATGACTACTATTACAAACTCACTATTTATACATCTTTGACTTTCACTTAAATGTGTTGACTTTGACTCTCAACACGTCTATCTTTGACTTTGACTATTGCATTTCACTCTTACACAATAATACAATTACATATTACATCTTGAATACATTTTATGCACTAACACTTTGGGAGAAATTTTGTGCACAATTCATCAAAAATTCGTCCAAAATTGATGAAGATTTGAAGAAATTTGAAGAAATTTGAAGAAATTTGAAGAAAATCTCCATTTTTTAAGGTTTGAAGTACATAAATGGGTTATGCAATTACAATTCGTTTTTTGATTTGATTTTGATTGCAAAGTGTTTCTCCACTGTTTTAAATCAGTTTTGCATCAAAAGATTTTAAAAATCGCATCAAGATTCAAGGGATTTGAAGTTTTTGTGAAATTTTTAGTTCTTGAAGAAAAGTTGTCTGTGAAATATTTAGGTGAGTGATTTTGCAAATTATTGATGTTTTGATTTGTTTTTGTGCAAAATACTTTCTAAAAAATGTTTTTAGGCTTGTTTCAATCAAAGATTTCAAGTTTCCATTCATAAATTTGTGTTTTGAATTTTTGATGTTCATCATGTTCTTGGTGATCTTCAAATGTTCTCGAGTGAAAAAGTTTAGATCCGAAATTTTGATTCAAATTTTTTTTGTTGTGTTGTTATCAAAATATGTTTGTGATGAGTTTTAGATCTTTAAGATCAATGATTAATATTCCTTTTGAGTTTGTTGAATCGCAGGTGTTAACACAATTTACATGAGGAAGAAAGGTTGTAGTCAAAGTTGACTATTTGGTCAAATGTGGATGGTTGGTCCACATGGTGTATAAATCCAACAACTATGGTGCAAATTGGAAGTGTAAATTGGTTCATGTGGAGTGTAAAGTGAAAGTTAACGACATTATAGTCAAGAATTGCGATGCAATTTCAGTTTTGTGAAGTATCCGGATATGTTAACTGGTAAACTTTTCATCCGGTAAAGTAAGCTTTTCCGGGAAATCTCTTTGGGGGCTTATCCGGGAAAACCATTTGTCCGGATTTAATTTTCTCCGAAAATCTCAATTTATCCGGTATCCATATTTCATCCGGAAAGTTTACTCGATAAATTTGCATTTGGGAAGTCATCTTCTACCGGAAACATTTTCTTCCAGAAACTTTATCCGGTAAGTCACAAGCTTTATTCCGTAAAAACTCTTCCATCCGGGAAACATTTTTCGTCTGGTAGTTAGTTTTACCCGGTAAGTTTCATTCGGTAATATCTTCATGCAATAATTCATTTTACCGGTAAACCCATTTGACCGATAATCATTTTGAGCGACAAATTTTTGCGAGATAATATTTTTTCGACGACAATTTTTTCTCGAAGCAATAATTCGTTGAGCGATATATTCTTCAAGTGACAATATTTTTCGCAACGATTTATTTTTCCGTGACGTTCTCTGCATCGAATTTTAACTGACTATTTTTCTTGTGCGTTTTGTAGATTTGGAGATCAACGTTTAATATCTTCAAGACTTAATTTTTGGTTTGCGATTAAAGTTCAAATTTCCGCGCTGATTTTTCAGAATTAATTTTTGGAAGACAAATTTACAATTTGTTTTTTAGTTTTTAATTTTTGAAAGTTTTTCTGACTTTTATTGTGTTTATTTGATTTTAGGTTTTTACGAGTGTGCACATAATTCAACTTCTAAGCGAAGTTTCTTTTGACGATCACTCTATTAGGTAGTATTCTTGGTTTTATTTCTATATTCTATTTCTGATTTCTTGTATTTGAAAATTTTCAGGATTCTATCAAGATGTATGATTCATATGAACCAGAGAGAAAATGGACTTTTCTTGAAGCTAAAGATGAAATCAAGCGTCTTAATGGAATGTATTTTAAATACTCATAACTTTTTAATCAAGTTGCATATAAAAATACAAAGATTAATTCTGAGAAAGCTAAATTGGAAGATAAAGTCTCTTCTCTTGAATCTGAGATAAAATATTTGAATGGCAAAATTGCAAATTTTGAAGCCACTAATGAGAAGGAGAACTCAACACTTCAAGATGAAATCAAGAAGTTTCAAGAAAATGAAAAAGTTTTAGAAAATGAGAATGTTGATTTGAAAAGAAAACTTTCTGTTCTTGAAACTAATATTGCAAAAGAAAAAGAACAATTTGAAAAGGTTTTTATACAAAAATTATCAAATTTTTCAAAGAAATTTTTTGTAGAAAAGAAAATTGTTGAGCTAAAATGTATCAAACTTTCAAAACAAGTTTCTGACTTTGAGAAAGTGTTGATAATTGACAGGGACTATTTTGAGAAAGAAAGAATAGCTTTTGATGCTGAAAGAAAATCTTTTGAAGAAAAAAGTGCCGAGCTTTCACTAAAAGTATCTGATTTGGAAACAGAATTAGATATAGAAAGAAAAGAGTTTGAAAAAATGAAAGTTGAAAACTTTCAAGCAAAAAGTGTGAAAGATGTCTACGTGGATGAAAGAAAGATTTTTCAGAATGAAATAAAGAAGCTGACAAAGAATTTATCTGATTTATCTGCTGAAATTATGCAAGAGAAGAAGGTTAAATGTGACATTCAAAGGAAGTTTGATTTGTCATCCAAAGAGAGAAATGTCTTGGTCAACAAAGTTAAAGAACTTGAAGACATCATCTTCAAGGTTGAGGTTATCAAACAAGCAAGTCCTGACACGATTGTTCAGACTCCACTTGTAGACTCAACTGATTCTGAATGTTCGTTTAAGATGACTTCAAGTTCAATCCATAAAGATGTTTCTTCAAAGAGAATTGACAGATCAAAGGGTTTTTCAAAGGATCAGATTCGTCCTTCCGATCTCTTTTATAATCATTCTGCTGATAATTCAGATTCTATTTCAAGGCCTACAAATAACCAAGTCTTCAAGAAGGTGGAGATGGCTTGGAGAGTCAAAGGCACTACTCCCAAGAAAGATGTTCTAAAGTCAACGGTTCCCACTCCAAATGCCAAGAAGAACAATGCATATCAAGGTAAATCTTTTGTCAAACCTGATTTAGTTTATTTTGTAAATCAATTAATCAGGTTAGCTCAAAAGAAAGTTTATTGTTCTTACCGTGGAACTATTGATTTTATTCGTCTATTCTTAGCATATGCTGTACACAAAAACTTCAAAGTACATCAGATGGATGTTAAGTCAGCGTTTCTAAATGGAAAGCTGAATGAAGAAGTGTATGTGGAACAACCTCCAGGATTCTCAGATTCTAAGCGTCCAGATTATGTTTATAAACTGGATAAGGCACTTTATGGCTTGAAACAAGCTCCTCGTGCATGGTATGACACTCTTTCTACTTATCTCCATATTGAAAAATTTGAGCGAGGTAAGATTGACAAAACTCTATTTTTTAGAAAAGTGAAAGGTCATATCATTCTAGTTCAAATATATATTGATGACATTATATTTGGTTCTACTAACCCTGAGCTTTGTACTCGTTTCGCTGATAGAATGGAAGATGAGTATAAAATGAGCATGATGGGTGAACTAACATATTTCCTTGGTCTTCAGATTAAGCAAACTGAAAAAGGAACGTTTATTAATCAGGGAAAGTATGTTAAAGATATGCTGAAGAAATTTGATTTAACTCATAGTTCAGCTATGAAAACCCCTATGGCACCACCGCTGACACTTGACAAGGATTCAAAGGGAATACCTGTTAATGTCACGCTGTACCGTGGGATGATCGGCTCTCTCTTGTATCTTACAGCTAGCCGACCCAATATTATGTATGCAACATGTTTGTGTGCACGATATCAAGCTGAACCTATGCTATCTCATATGAAAGCTGTAAAGCGAATCTGTTAGGTCCATGATCTTCATACAATCCAAGTATTGTGTAACAAGATGATGAAGAACTTTATTGAAAAGGAAATCTAACCTAGAGAGAACACAAAGTGATTAGAGATCTACATCTTGTATTAATGAATTCACTTCTTACAAACTACAAGTAAAGACCTATTTATAGTCTTCATCACTTGCTACAACAATTAAGCATACGCCCTTTAACACAGCTATTGCTTTACAAAACTTTCTATTATAAAGGACAACTTCAGTGTCCTAACAGAATCTTTCGATACCTTCAGGGTACAACGAACCTAGGTCTTTGGTATCCCAAAGATTCAGGATTCGATCTAACCGCCTATTCAGATAGTGATTTTGCAGGTTGCAAAATGGATAGGAAAAACACCACAGGAGGATGTCAGCTCCTGGGTGGAAAGCTGGTAAGTTGGACTAGTAAAAAGCAAAATTCAGTGTCCACTTCCACAGCTGAAGCTGAATATGTAGCTGCTGGAAGCTGTTGTTCTCAAGTCTTGTGGATGAGAAATCAGCTACTAGACTATGATATTCAGCTCTCCAAAATTCCAATCTATTGCGTCAGCACAAGTGCCATCGCCATAGCAAACAATCCAATACTACATTCAAAGACCAAACACATAGAAATCAGATATCATTTTATCAGAGATCATGTGATGAATGGTGATATAGAACTTCATTTTATCCCAACTGATTATCAGTTAGCTGATTTATTTACCAAACCTCTTGATGAGACAAGATTCAACTTTCTCATCAGCGAGCTTGGAATGCTGAACTTTGAAGGGTAAAATCCTCAACGGTTCACATTGATCAGCGATAGGATAAAATCAACTCGTATAACCTATTCAATCATCTTCTCTCTGAATAAAACGTGGTTAAGCTGATATCAAGGTATGTTTTCTCTCTCTGACAATCGCATGAAAATGCAAGATTTCAAAACAAAATGCATCGCCGAATATCTCTTCCTTAACAGCGATATTTTGAAAATTCTTAAAACCATCACTGATATTTTCATTCAGTGCTTCATGTTTGTAAAAGAGTCCCTGAGCTTTCAAAACCTCAGAGACATCCTAAAAGAATATGAAAGGACAGTTGTGACGTCATTGCAATGGATAAACCCCGGCACGTTTCTCTTTCTGACACACGTTTGCACGTCTCGTTCAAACTTCCAATCAAATGCAAACACGTGTCCGTGTCATGATGAAAATCTTTTCCCGCTCAGGATTTTCTCTCTCTAATCTCTCTATATAAACAAACTCGTGGTTTATATTTTTCTTTTACGCGAACAATCTTCCCCTGCAAGAAAGAATTCACTGTTGCATTTGTGCTTTCTAAAACTTCAAAGAACTGTTCATCATCTTCTTCATCAAACATCAAGGTTAATATGTTCTTATTTATTACCGAATGCGTATAACTTGTTTCCGATCTTTTCCTTGTTTTAACAAGATCAAACAAAAGAACTTCTTAAAAATGAAATCATTTTTTTCATGGTTTTATGAAACACAACCATTTCATGGTTGTTCTTCAAGTTTAAATGCAAAAATCTTAAACTTGTTCTTCATTCGTTTCCAGAATCTGTTTCTTCATAGAAAACTGGATAACAAGAATAAATGGGTTTTACATTTCGTTTCTTAAAATCAAGAAAAACCCTAATCTTCATTAAGACATTTGTGCCTGAATGAAATGGATAAAATTTGAACCACCTTAATGGAAAATCTTTCCACATTAAGATTATTCTTATTTGTTAACATCTTTGGTTGAACTGATAATACAGAGAAATGGCATCGTCTGACATTCCTGCTACCGCTGAGAACATCTCCGCTGATTCTGAGGAAGTAGAAATTATCAAGGCTCCTCAGGTTAAGTTCACTCTGGAACAACTAGATTGGACCAAAACGAACAACCTTTCTGCGCTTCTCGAGTTTCCTCCTCGAAAGCAAGTCACACATCTGAAAGATGCTGTGAATTTCCTAAAGAATTGCTGCATTTCAACAGCCCTGACCATCTCACCTCCGGCAAGTCAGCTACTACTATCCCAGTTCTGGTACTCTGCCAGACACTCTCAATTACCATCCGCCAAAGATCCCTCCAAAACAATTGATTGTATCCTCAGTGATACTGAGTATGGCATGATAAAGATCACACCTGCCATCATTCGCAAAGCTCTGAACTTTCCCAACGCTACAAAAGAAAAACCTTTTGTTCCTTTCCCTGACCATAAGAAACTCGCTGACAAAGAAGCTCTTATTGCATTTTTCGATGCAATAGGCTATGTATGGGAAATTGGCAGAGACAAGAAGCCCGAGAAGAAGCTGACCCTACTAAAGAAGTCGAAAATGCCCAGCAAGATGAACTTCATCTTCGCTCACTTAATCAGCTGCATGACTGCCAAGATCGGCTCCTCTGACCAAGCCACTCAACCTCAGCAAGCAATGGGATACGCTCTGCTGAAAGGTCTACACATTGACTGGGCATCTCTTATCTATGATGACTTGGTGCAAAGAGTAGACTCTGCTGCTGACAGACCTCCATGGGTTCCTTACCCCCGATTCATCAGCGCCATCTTCCAATATGGCCTGAAGGACAGCTACCCACAAGAGGGTGACCTGAAACTCTCTCAGGTTGGCCCTAAGGTACTTGACTTCAAACCAGTTGAAAATGAGGTACGTCTTTCTACCCTTTTAACTCTTCTCAACCCTTCTTCTTCTACTTCTGTGGCTCCTTCAGCGACAATACCCATCGCTGATACCCTGGCCACAAAATCCTCTCCTTCTAAGAAAAGGAAACAATCATCTACCCCACTTGGTTCTAAAAGGATCAAGAAAACAAAGGAGCAACCCCAGCAATCTCATGCTGAAGACTCCTCAGCTCTTTCTGCAGAGCTGAAGGAACGTTCAGTGGTACGCTCTGCCACACCTGAACAACCCATCCATTCCATCCCAACTTCAGCGTCTCTAAACGATGAGGTTACAAACTTGGAACCTACCCAACCTCCTTCAGTCTCTCAAAAGACTGATGAAGTGATTTTTAGCGAATCCAACGCTGAACTCAGAACCCAACCTCCATTCTTATCCTTCGCTCCTCCCTCTACTCATTTGGTCTCTCCTCCAGTTTTCGCTGGAGCTGCCATCATTTCTACGGAAACTAAAGCTGATACTCCAGGAATGATGAAGACAGGACCTGCAGGACAATCCATGGGCACTTTTGAAGATGACATGGAACATTTTTCAGGAACCCGTAATTTTGACGAGTTCATCAATCCTCCTGCAGGTACACACCAACCCATAAACACTGTCACTAAACCCCAAACTTCTGGAGCTTTCCTATGTTCACAAATTCTTATATGTTACAGGTCCTAATTTGGGAGACATCAACGCCTCTCCGAAGTCCGTGGAGACAAAGCTGACACGTCTCACCACTACTCTCTCAAATAACTCTACAGCTGTAACAAACGCTGGAGGGAATCTTACAAAGCTAACAACGGTGGTGGAGAAGAAGGCTTCCACAGATGACATGAAGCAGGTTGATAAAACTCTCAGCGACTTCGCCAAGGTGCTCGCTGACATCTACACAGACTACACCTCTCTCAAAAATTCAGTTTCATCCATGTCCAGCAAGGTCACAACGCTGAAGACATCGGTTGGACAACTAGAGAAAGATATGTCTACTGTAAAGACTGACTTAGGCTCTGTAAAGACCGATGTTAGTTCGATGAAAACGATGATCGAGCAGCTACTACACAAAGAGAATACTCCTGCCCCTGCCCCTGTCCCTGCATCTGACAATTTCACAGCGGCGGATCGCACTGAGCTGGAGAAGATCAATCCTGCTATTTCTGGCCTTCGAGACAGAATAGCAAAGATTGAAGGTTGTATAGGTATCTTTGGCCAAGAAGATAGTGAACCTGCCAACGCTGCTGAGTCAACCCATTCCTCCCCACTCATCATGAGAAAGAAGTGGAGAAGAGCGCTGAAGATCTCTCCAAGAGCGCTGAAGACCTTTCCCATGATGAATCTATCAGGGGAGAGAAGAAGGATGCTGAAGAAACCACTGCTGGACCTCAGGGAGATGAAAACCCTGAGGAAACCGAGAAGCTCGCCTCTGTATCTGAGGGGGAGCAACTCGAAGAAGAAGCTGATAAAACCGAATCCGAAGCAGAAGATGATGAAGCCGTCGACATCCCTGATGATGAACCATCCACTTCTCCAAAGAATGATGATGATGATGACGAAGATGACGATGACTTCTTTATCGTCAAACCTGCTACGAGGATCAAAGTTCTTAAGGGAATCTAGATAAATGAACCTTCAGGGGAGAGGACAAAGACAAAGCCCTCAGCCTCTGGAGCTGAGAAAGGCAAAGGCAAAAGCGTCGCTGAAGATGACAATCTGACGATCTTGCTTGAAAAGCCGGTTTGTCAGGTACACTAAACATCTCTCACTTCATCCCTCCTCTATCATACACTATCAGTTCTACTACCCAAGCCTATACACTTGAACAAATTTTCTCTCTATGATTCTACCCAAGTTCTTACTTGTAAGATCGCTGTGTTTCAGCTAGTCCTCTCCCCTGTTTGAGGATATCGCTGAAGGTTCCACAACTGCGACTTCACCAATAATACCAGCTGCTGCTGAAGAAATAATCCCAGTCTTAGATTTAATCTCTGAGACTGATGAACCTGAAGAACAGCTACTCTCACATAGACACAGACCTTCCTTAACTCCTCAAAAGCTAAGTGAAGAGGATCAGAAAAGAAGAGAAGAGATAATAAAGCAATTCGAGGATCAGCGAATCATTCTGAGGCGTGATCAACTTCCTTCAGTTCCTCCAAAGTTCAGAATTTCCCAAAAGGAATACAAGGATCACCTCAGAGCCGAAAGATTAATCGCTGAAAGAAAGGAAGCTGAAGAAAAGTACAGAGAATACGCCATCCAGCTTTCTAAACGATCAGTGAAAGACCCCAAGCTGAAAAGAGTTCCTATTGAAGTTCAACGTCAGCTCTGGGAAGACGCCAAGAAGATAACTGAAGAAAAGAGAACTGTGTCTCAGTCCACTTTAGCCTGGTGCAAAGAAAAGGTCAACTACAGACTCTCTCCTGCCAAAATCAACAAGGTATTCATCTCTGGAAGAACAACCCTTGTTTCAATCGCTGAAGTCGAGATATTCAGAGAAGATAAGAAGTACGAAAAATTCTATGTTGAAGCCATAACGAAGTACGGTCTCTCTGAATGGTTGGAGATCAGGTTAGCCATCCAGAAGTATCAGTCGAAGTACAAGGAACATGTTGAAAAGCTGATTAACAAACAAATCGACTTAGTATACTCCTGTGTGGATATTCCTCCTCCTCCTCCTCTCGAAAGTCGGAAAAGAAAGGCCTCAGCGAAGAAGAAGAAATCTAAATCTTCAATTGATGGCCCTGTCATACGAAATGAAACAGGTATTGGTTTTTCACGTGCTGAAGTCCTTGGTCCTGATCCTGATCTTTCCATGCTTGACACATCTCTTCCTCCTGGTGAGACTTTCATCCCTGGCAAAGTCATAAGCGAACCCTACGGGATATTTTTCCATGACTATGATGGTGGAAAGCATTTTCAACGCATCTCTGAACTTCACATCACTCCCATCGAACAGCTGAGAGATCTCATCTACTGGTGTGACTTCAGGAATGACCCTCAGGCACGACATCTGAAACCCTTGATTTTTGAAGAAGCGCTGATCAAAAGAAAACAAGGTGTAACCGTTCCTGACTGGATGATTCCCACCACATCAATGACCCTTGATGAACTTCTCATTAAGGAAGAACCCTTTACAAACTGATATGATCGCCTTTTTCTCTATTGTATCAGTTATTCTTTTGTACTTGTAATTTATTTCGCTTGTACTTGTAATCTTTCCATTTCTCTTTGTAACCTGATTCAAAGTTTTAAAGAAAGATCTCAGCGAATGTACTTTACTCCATCAGTCCTGAAAAGATCCCAGAAAACAGTAAAAGGGACAAATATTTTATGAGTTCTTTTTATTCTTATGTTTTCATTAAATAGCAATTTTCTTTGTTGCTATGTCATAATCAAATAGGGGGAGATTGTTGATCCAAACCCTCAGTGATTTGATAATGACCCTCTCTTATATACTTAATGAAAATTGTAAGTAAACAATATGTATCAGAGTTTCACTATCGCTGATAAGTACTAAGATCTTACAGTACCGCTGATAGGAACTCTCGCTCTTTAAATTAAACATTCAGCGAACACTGTTCACCATTAATGCTCTGAGTCTGTTCAGTCATTATGATGATCGCTGATAAGTTAGTTGTTTACTTATGATCCCTGAAGACAAGTTTCACGTCAACAAAGGTTCTACGCTGAAGTCGAAGATCAAGCTCAAGAACCAGTGACAAGTCTCCTAATGAACTGATGCGGATCAGCGAAGACTCAGATTTGTCCACTCAACGTAAAGTATCAAGTACAAGACTTCAGCTATCGCTGAACTTTATCATTCGCTGAATAGAAAATGATAATGCTCTGAATCAACGAAAGCTGATCATGAAGTCCTCCGTACAAAGTACTTTTGTCTTAACCACCCTTGCACGACTCCGTACGAAATGTCAGAAAAGAACCTCCGACTGTCTGAAATCGTACAACCACTATGATACTACACTGTTCATCCATGCGGCTACCAAGGTTGTCAACAAAGGTCAATGACATGCAACCAACCAGCTGATGACACGTGTAAAGTGTATACTGACTTGCATTAAATGCATGCAGTATATAAAGAGATGAACCCACTTCATTTGAAGTAACTTGCTAACTCTGGACAAGTTCAATCTCTTATCTCAACATAGGTTATTATTAGTAATTTTCTTATCTCTCTTAGTGCAAGAAGCCTTAGTGTTCCAACTTGTTTAGATTTAGGTCTATCCTTAATCTTGTTTCCGCAACAAGCTGTAAATTGTTAATGATTTATCAATAAACAATTTAGAAAAGTAAAATATGTGTGTTTGTATTCAACCCCCCCCCCCTTCTACAAACTTGTATAGGCCTTCGGGACCAACAAATATTCTTGATAAAGTCAAAGTCAATGTATTTAGTCAAGTGTAGAAAGTCAAAGCTAGCTTATTTCCTTAATAAGTCTTAGGGTATATAAGGCTTTGTTTAGACTTTCTTTGTAAGGCTTTTGGACATAACTCTCATATTGTAATACAGAGCCGACATTAATACGATCTAAGCTTACTCTCTCTACTCTCTCTCTCTAGAATTCATATCGAAATCATTGTTGCTTGATGAATTTGGGATAAACATTATGACTTGTGTGAGTGTCTATATAAATAGGAGTTAGGAGCTCATTTGTAAAGGAGTGGCACAATGTAGAGAGCTAATCTTGTGAGAGAAAGAGAGAGTAATCTTGTACTAAAATGATATTGAATCTAATATGAGGATGACGTTTGATCTTCAAGTAAGTGTGTTCTAATCACTTGATCTATTAAAGATCTATTCGTTGTTCGATTCCAGATCCATTCCTATATTCAGAATCGATCAACGTGAACAAATCGGTGATTTAGAAAGTTTTGAGTTTTTTGGAAAATCTTAGATCTAGAAGATTTTGATGTGCATGGATTGATTTTAGCCAATCAGATAATTTTCTGCATTGATTATGAAGAGATTGCAACAATCAGATCCGAATTTAGTGAAGAAATGTGTGAAATACGATTTTTGGGGATGAACAGTAGCTACCTCGCCGGAAAAACGATTTGGCCGGAATTTGCTGTTTCACTGGAGTTTTGATGTTTACATGCTTACAGATATGTTCGATATGAAGTAACGACCTGTTTGCAGTAATTTGGGGTGAAATTCAGCAAGAAATCGAGGTGTTTGGGCTGTTAGAAGTGTTCTTCGAAATTGTTCGAAACTCTCGCAAGATGATACTCATAACTGTCGGACAACAAAGGTCTTCATAAACTCATATCTGTCGTACTCTTAATTGTTCATCATATTCATAACTGTCGTATGACACTAAAACTCATAACTGTCGTACATAACTAAAACTCACAACTGTCGTACAACATTGGACCGACTTCAAATTTTAGTCGCACAAGACACATACGACAGTTACTGTTCATGCGCGACTGTCGCATGACTCTTATACGACAGTTACTATTCATTGGGTCTAGTCGTACAAGAAGCATACGACTTCTACTGTTCATGTGCGCTAGTCGTACAAGTGGCATACGACTATGACAGTTCTTTCGCGCTAGTCGTACAAGAGGCATACGACTACGACTGTTCATCAACGCTAGTCGTACAAGACCCATGCGATAGTTACTGTTCAACCGAGTTAGTCGTACAAGACTCCTACGACAATTACTGTTCATTGATCAAAGTCGTACAAGAGATGTCCGATAGTTACTGTTCACTGGAAGTTTTCGCACAAAGATGCCAGATCACTGGAACCCCCGTGCTAAGTCTCGGGAGGGGGACATTTTTCTTGGAATTATGTATAAAGCGTGGGTGCTACATGAAGCTTCCTCCTTCGAGCAAATCCGAACCAAGCTCTTAAGCCGAATTCCTACTCAACACGCGGTTCATTGATGGATTCTTTGTTATACACTGTGATTGCACTCGGTTTGTCACTCAAAACTCGCTCGTTATCTTTCTTGTGAGCTTATCAGAACGAGCTTGAGTTTCTACTTTTTGAAGATGTGCTCGTGCATCCAGTCGTGGTTATGGCATACATCGGATCCGATTTTTCATGGTTGAAAATAAGAAGAGTAAGATCTTCTTTCAAGGGGGAGCCTAGTCTTCATTCGAAGAAAAAGCATCGCTAAAGTTTTTCCAAGAAAATCAAGGGGGAGAGGAGCTAAAGCTTTTGAAGATTGATATGATTTTGCTTTACAAAACTTTAGGGGGAGAATGTTAGTACCAAAAATGTACTAATTATATGAAAGTTTTATAAAGCTTGTATAAAGCTTACTATGCTTATGACTTGTGTGAGTGTCTCTATAAATAGGAGTTAGGAGCTCATTTGTAAAGGAGTGGCACAATGTAGAGAGCTAATCTTGTGAGAGAAAGAGAGAGTCATCTTGTACTAAAATGATATTGAATCTAATATGAGGATGACGTTTGATCTTCAAGTAAGTGTGTTCTAATCACTTGATCTATTAAAGATATGTTCGTTGTTCGATTCCAGATCCATTCCTATATTCAGAATCGATCAACGTGAACAAATCGGTGATTTAGAAAGTTTTGAGTTTTTTGGAAAATCTTAGATCTAGAAGATTTTGATGTGCATGGATTGATTTTAGCCAATCAGATAATTTTCTGCATTGATTATGAATAGATTGCAACAATCAGATCCGAATTTAGTGAAGAAATGTGCGAAATACGATTTTTGGGGATGAACAGTAGCTACCTCGCCGGAAAAACGATTTGGCCAGAATTTGCTGTTTCACCGGAGTTTTGATGTTTAGATGCTTACAGATATGTTCGATATGAAGTAACGACCTGTTTGCAGTAATTTGGGGTGAAATTCAGCAAGAAATCGAGGTGTTTGGGCTGTTAGAAGTGTTCTTCGAAATTGTTCGAAACTCTCGCAAGATGATACTCATAACTGTCGGACAACAAAGGTCTTCATAAACTCATATCTGTCGTACTCTTAATTGTTCATCATATTCATAACTGTCGTATGACACTAAAACTCATAACTGTCGTACATAACTAAAACTCATAACTGTCGTACAACATTGGACCGACTTCAAATTTTAGTCGCACAAGACACATACGACAGTTACTGTTCATGCACGACTGTCGAATGACTCTTATACGACAGTTACTATTCATTGGGTCTAGTCGTACAAAAAGCATACGACTTCTACTGTTCATGTGCGCTAGTCGTACAAGTGGCATACGACTATGACTGTTCTTTCGCGCTAGTCGTACAAGAGGCATATGACTACGACTGTTCATCAACGCTAGTCGTACAAGACCCATGCGATAGTTACTGTTCAACCGAGTTAGTCGTACAAGACTCCTACGACAATTACTGTTCATTGATCAAAGTCGTACAAGACATGTCCGATAGTTACTGATCACTGGAAGTTTTTGCACAAAGATGCCAGATCACTGGAACCCCCGTGCTAAGTCTCGGGAGGGGGACATTTTTCTTGGAATTATGTATAAAGCGTGGGTGCTACATGAAGCTTCCTCCTTCGAGCAAATCCGAACCAAGCTCTTAAGCCGAATTCCTACTCAACACGCGGTTCATTGACGGATTCTTTGTTATACACTGTGATTGCACTCGGTTTGTCACTCAAAACTCGCTCGTTATCTTTCTTGTGAGCTTATCAGAACGAGCTTGAGTTTCTACTTTTTGAAGATGTGCTCGTGCATCCAGTCGTGGTTATGGCATACATCGGATCCGATTTTTCATGGTTGAAAATAAGAATAGTAAGAGCTTCTTTCAAGGGGGAGCCTAGTCTTCATTCGAAGAAAAAGCATCGCTAAAGTTTTTCCAAGAAAATCAAGGGGGAGAGGAGCTAAAGCTTTTGAAGATTGATATGATTTTGCTTTACAAAACTTTAGGGGGAGAATGTTAGTACCAAAAATGTACTAATTATATGAAAGTTTTATAAAGCTTGTATAAAGCTTACTATGCTTATGACTTGTGTGAGTGTCTCTATAAATAGGAGTTAGGAGCTCATTTGTAAAGGAGTGGCACAATGTAGAGAGCTAATCTTGTGAGAGAAAGAGAGAGTCTTCTTGTACTAAAATGATATTGAATCTAATATGAGGATGACGTTTGTATCTCGATCTCTCAATTACATGAATTGTTGATGATATTCTGGGATAACACAAGTCACCCCTTATATCTTCTTGGAATGGAGTAATAATTCTTGTTCGATGATTACCTCTGACAATCAGTGCTTCTCTATCCACCAACATCTGAAGGTTTCAGATTTCAGCTTCAGAGACTGCATCTTTGATTTTGCCTTCAGGAAGATCAGGTATTACCGGAAATTGTATCACTGGATCAGGTCGGTTACTTTCTTTCTCGGAATCGGAATCAGGTTGAACACTTCCACCATCAAATACATCATCCATCCCCTCTTTAATCTTTACCACAGTTTGATCCTCTTCCGAATCAATGTAAATCAAATCCTGTAAGAACTCATCTGCCATTATTTCCTCATCAGTTCTGTTATCACATCTTTGAGGCTTTTCAACCGTAGGATTGATATCATCCAGAACAGCAACATTAGCACTTTCACCCACTTGAGTACCACCAACATTACCGGTACCCGTTTCCACGTTTGTTTCCACATTCTCAGTAACATGAGTGCCCGAACCACTACCTTGCTCAACCCTTTGTCTAACACTTCTCTCCGCCTCATGGTGATCATGATCGGGATCTTGATCATCATGTCTCCGTTTGGTGGTTTGGGCTTGAATCCCACAATTTTCTTCCACCGCTTTCATTCGGTTTGATAGGGATGTGAAGCCAAAAGAGATATCTTCGGTTAGGTTGGATATGGATTGTTGTAGGGTTTTAAGTGAATCTGGTAAAGTGGCTTGTTGTTCGGTTTGGCGTCTAAGTAGACCAAGAATGTCTACTTCTTCTTGAGTATTAGCATTGCCTTTTTCTAGTAAACGGGTAAGTAACTGGGATTTCAATTCGTCTAAAGGTAAATTAGGATATACCTTTGGGTTAGGTTGGGATTCTGGTTGAGTGTCGGATGGTGCGGATGAAGAATCAGCAACAGACTTTCCTTTAACAAACTTTTGTACATCAGCAGATAATTTCTCAACAATTTCTTTCAATTCAGACATCTGAGTTTTCTGAGTGTTGGAGAGAGATTGGATGGCTAATTCGAGCAACTTCTTTGATACATAGTTGTGAGGAGGAGGACCCACCAAAGACTGAACGGCACGAGCTTGTTCCGGGGTAACACCCAGACCACTTAGGTTTCTGGTTGACATAGCAGTCGAAGAGACTGTATGGCCTATGTTCAATGCTGGCATGGTGTTAACATTGATAGGACTTCCGCCCGGTCCTCGTGAAGTACCAACAAATGGTGGCAACACTCGGCACGTTCCGGTTGGGTTACGAAAAACACCAACATTTTACCATAGATGATGTGACGAACGGTCCTCGTGTCCTAGGAAAGGAAGTAAAGTCAAATGGTTCTAGACTCAATCTATGAACAAATGAAGGTGGTGGCCGGGGCAGTTGCCATCCTGTTTCAATACCGGCCGACACCGAGTGTGTCGCCGATAGTGTTTGTGTTGATCCCCTGTGAGAAGATGAAACATCAACTTGTGAAGAAGTTGATGAGTGGATGAGTGGGGTTGTGCATTGCATAGTTAGGTCCACTATGGCTTCTTCAATGTCTCGTGGCGACAGACGCTCACTGACAGTAGGTGTGGCTACCCGGATAGACACGGTTTGGTTAGGATCATTAGTTAAAACTTTTGTTGATCCTGTCTCACACTCACCATCTTTTTTTATTTCCTTCTCACTCAACCTCACTTGTTTTTCTGTTTCAACTAATACTCCCTCATTTCCCCTTATGTCTCCTCCATCATCACCAGAAGTAGTGACAACTTTTTCAATTACTGTATCAAGATTGTTCATGGTTTGATCATTGTTGTTGTCATCATTGTCATCATCAGAACTATCATCCTCTTTTTCATCATCAGCATTAGCATCATCATCATCTGAACTAGCATCATATACAAGGTTTGCTGGATCATCAATATCAGCATCAAGATCATCAATCCGATAACAATCAAGAACACCATAAGATCTTCATTAGAATAGAGAAAGATACAAGAATATGAGTGAGATCCCCTTTCTCTCTCTAAAAGCTCTCTCTAGAAAGTCATCTCTATTTCACACGTATGATTCTCTACAATGACAACTTCAATGACTACTATTACAAACTCACTATATATACATCTTTGACTTTCACTTAAATGTGTTGACTTTGACTCTCAACACCTCTATCTTTGACTTTGACTATTGCATTTGACTCTTACAAATAATACAATTACATATTAAATCTTGAATACATTTTATGCACTAACAATCTCCCCCTATGGATTCAAGATTTAAAAAATTGATGACGATAGTCTTCAGCTCCATGTGATCTTCAAATCTTCAACACCTTAAGCACTTTAAACAATCTCCCTCTTCGCTTTGAAGGAAGAACAATCTTCGAATAATAACTCTGATGAATCTTCGAATTAGCATTGTCTTCAGAAATCCAATCTGACTGTTTTTAACTGGATCTTCAAAATCAAATAGTCATCAGAGTCTTGAAACACAAACTTCACATCTTTGCGGTGTTGGTCAAAGTCTTCAAACAAAATCTTCATCCTCTTGAATCTTCGTATCACTGATCTTTGTAACACGAATCTTTGAAACATTGTAGTACGGATCTTTGCATCTTTGAGAAATATCTTCAATCTTTAAACATGAAATGTCTTTTGAGCTTTAACGGGTTTTGAGCTTTGTAAACATTCTTGAATGAGCTTCGAATCTTTGTAACTTTGAGTACCTTGAACTGCGTATGTTCATCTTCTTGAACAATAACAAACTTTGAACTTGGAACTTTCGAATCATCTCGAAACATCTTGAAACATCTTGAACTTTTTAACTCGAGCTTCTTGACTTCTCTTTATTTTGAAATTGAAACTTTCATATCTTCTCCCCCTTTTTGATGATTGTGAGCATCATGATCATCAAAATTATCTTTTCAATTTCAGCAGTCTTTGACTACACCAATAACAATCTCCTCCTTCTGATCTGTTTATCCATCAATTCCAAAAATATTTATCCGAATCTTTTCAAATTCAGATAATAGTAACATGGTAACCCTGAAACAACGGATGAATCAGTTAAAATGCCTGTAAGTTGCACGGAGCCACTTAGAACAACGAATGCACTTTGGAAAGGAGCTTTTTGATGTTCACTCCTCCAGGGCTTCCATTCAATCATCGAAAAACCACAAAGGAAATTCTATGAACGTTATGACAAGAAAACATATTCCTTGTGTGTACGTGCAAGTGTAGAAATGATTAAAGCAACTTATGCTTGAAAATTAGGCTCAAATTGTGTAATCTGTTGAGACAGCAACAAGTTTTCCACGGACTCAATGTGCATGAATGAAGAGCGAAGGTGGGGCAAACTTCCTTCTTTTTCAATATCTAGACCTTTCGAGTGAAGATCAGATAGATAATATGCTGCTTCCCCAAGAAATATGAAACATTCCTTTGTTAAGAAAGAAATGAGTAGCTGGTGGGGTTAATGCAAGAGTTGGCATGGGCTAGTTGCCTGTTTCAATGATGGTCACCATAGAATGTGAACCAATCAGTAATGTGCATGCCCGACTCAGAATTGGATAGTGCAGAGTTTTCTTATTCTTTTAACTCTGTTCTCACACCCTCTTTCTGTTTTTAATCCACTCACTTCTAACCAAACTCTCATTTACATTTTACCTCAGCACAATGAGATACTCAACCGCATGAGTAATCTCCCCCACTCTTTGATTTCGACCCCTCACCCCTCAATCACTCAAGGATAACTTCTTATGTAGGAAACACTGGTTAACGTGGATCCATAGAAGTTCTTTAATATCTCACACTGATTCCCATGAAATTTTGTCCTAAAAAGATGTGTTGTTCAACAGTTTAGCTTGAACAAGTATAAATATCTGCATTTGATAACATTGCCATTAGAATGTATGCTCCTAAAAAATATCATGAATATTTGAGCATTTGATCTTTGAAGATTTCTCAAAACAAGAATATTGAAAGAATGAAATGAATTCGAAAGACTTGTTTGAGAATCTGACAATGTATCAATCAGATCAAATAACATGAATGATAATCATGTAAGGATTAGGGTATCAAAGAATTGAAATTTTGTTTATATGAACAAATATAAACAATCTTTGAATGAAACGCTTAAGTTCTTACGCTGAAATGAATATGATGCTCAACAAACTTTGAAATTCAAACGGGAGTATTACCATCGAAAAAATGTTTAATTGTGAGACATGGTAATAACAAAGTCAATATGAAGCTGAACCGATGTGTATGAATACTTGAAAGTATATAGAAAAGATAATACGCAAGTATTAATCTTTAGAAACACACGGTCAGAAATGATGTAACGAGAATCCGAGATTTACATGAAAATCATTTAAAAACGCACTTCTAAATTCATAAAATTTGAATGAGAATTGAGAAGTGGTTTGAACATTTAAGAAAACGTTTTTCATGCTTGAAAGTCGTTCTTCTTTCAAACAATCTCAGATTAAGTTCAGAAGATACTTACAGTTAAACGTTTAAGCTCCCCCTCAAATTATGATAAACTGATTTAAAATCAGACAAGCTCTCCCTCAAAGTTTGCAAAAGATCTTAGTGAAACAAAATTAGTATGTATAGCAATCAAAGTCTAAAACAAATAAGTACGAGTTCTAAACTGATGTGTTTAGAAGTCAAACACATTGAAGAACGGGTTCTAGACTGAGATGTTTAGAAGCCATTGTTTCTTTGAAATCCGGGTTCTAAACTGATATGTTTAGAAACCAATGTCTTTTATGCTCGGGTTCTAAACTGACGTGTTTAGAAACCAATATCTTTTGCTCCCCCTTAATGGTACATGTACTCTTCAAAAATTTGCACCTCTTCTCTTCTGTTTTCTGTCATGTGTGTGATATATATGTAACATTCAGCACAACACAGATGAACCTGCAAAACAGATTAAGCAGATTTTGGTACCCAATGGGACTTGGGTCCTAGTGTGTTAGGTGTAGATCTCTTTGAAGGAATACTGTAAGTATCGTACCAATAAGAAGTATAATCTTTATGCACAAAATCATTTGATCCACAGTAAGAAGAACAAATTTTCTTATGTGCCAACCTAATCAAATGATTTGCAGAATGAATAGTATTAGGTTTAGCAGAAGAAGATTTACCTTTCGGAGTGTTGTTCTTCATGGCATTTGATGTGGAAGCAGATGATTTTGGTACATCATTCTTTGAAGGTGTTGTACCTTTAACTCTCCATTCCATCTTCATAGGCTTGTAGATAGGTGTATTTGAACCAACAAAAGATTTAGAATTAGAACCTTTAGAACTTTGAACTTGAGTTATGTTTGACTTTTTACTCTTCTTTCTTTTCTCTAAAGGTGGTTTCTTTGTGTTGGAACACTCACCTTTAAAAAAAATACTTGAAGGTTTTTCATTTGTAAACAAAAAATCTGAATGGTCCGGAAGCTTCTTTGAGAAATCAAATAAACAATCTTTTCCTTTATCATTTTCCTTTGGCTTTGACTTGGTTTCGAAAATATGATCATTAGGCACAAAATCACAATCAGAATCAGAATCGGCATTGTGAACTTCAAAATCCATTTTAGAATCAGATGTAGTCCATGTTTTGAAAGCATTTTCTCTTCGTTCTTTTGCCAATTCCTTTTCTAATTCAGTCACATCTTGAGAAAGCATAATTATTTTCTCTTCAAATGACCGTCTTTCAATTTCAAATACCACTTTTTCGTTTTCAAATTGTTCGCGTTCAAGATTTAAAACTTTCTCAATATCAGATATTTTTCTTTTATCATTGGAAGAATTTCTTTCCTTTTCCAATTCAGTTTCTAATATCATGATCTTTTGAGAGAGTTCATGAATCTTTTCCTCGAAACAATTTGTTTCATTAATGAAATTGACCTTTTCATTCTCAAATTGTGTATGCTCGGAGAGAAGAATAATTTCAAGATCTGCCACTTTCTTTGAAAGTTGAACACATTTGTGATCAATCTTTTGTTTAGCATCAAAAATGGCTTTTGATAAAACAGAAAACTTTTTGATCAAAGCATGTTTAATTTTCACAGTCTCCTTTTCCACCTCATCTTTGAAACTAGAAGATATTTCCTTAAAACTATTTGAATAAACAGTTGAAAGGAGATCATTTTCATATTCAAATTTGATCCTTTGTTCTGCAAGGGATATTTCAAGTTCAACAATTCTCCCTTCAAGAACCAATGTAGGAACATATTTCTTAGTTTCAAAGATTTGTTGAGTGATTGGCTTTTTAGCACATATGTCAAAATAGTTATTTGGAAGTGGACCATTTAGATTGTTGAGAGTCTTCAACGTCTCATGAGTATAACAAAATGGAAGTTGTATATGAGTTGTTAATGATCTTTTTCTCTGTTCTTCTTCTTGTGTTTCCCTTTCACAAATATTCTGCATATCTTAAACATTCTGCATATACTTTTCACCTATAGAACCTTTTCACCAATATTCTGCCAATATTCTGCATATCTTAAACATTTGAAATCATACAATGTTGGCAATGCAACCATAGCTTTGACCAAATGTTTTGGGTTTTCGTAACCAAGTCCCCAATATTTGTTAACAGAACTCTCAAACCTTGGCTTGTTCATGTAAATTGTTTGTTCAGTTTCCAAGATCTTTGCTTTTTCCTCAGATTTGTCAAGTTTCACAGAACATTCAGATGTTTGAAATTTATGTTTTTGAAGATCATTGTAAGACGTTGTAAGAGCACTTTCAAACATCTTAAGACGCCGTGTGAGTTCTTCATGTTGCTTTTGTAAATGGCATATCTTTTGTGAATCACACCACCAACTTTGAAATTCAGACATTGTTACCTGTAAAAGATTAAAAATGTTCGTTGTCAGATACTTCGTGAGAAGTAGAATTATGCACAAACGATAATTAGAGAAAATTCGATTAAAGTCAGAAAAATTTTCAAAATCGAATTTTGAATAACAAATTATAAAATTTGTCGTTCAAAAATTAATTCTGAAAAATTAATGCAGAATACTTGACTTTAAATCGACAAACCTGCAAAAAGTAAGAAAAATATATCAGTTTCGAGCAAAAACAGGTAAAAATTGATAAAATTGACAAACAATGAAAAAATACTAAAAATAGGGACTAAAAATGACAAAAGTCTAAAACTTAAGACTCAAGGGACTAACAATGAAAAATTCTAAAATTTAAGAACTCTAGGGACTAAAAGTGTAAAATTCTAGAAATTACAAGTCTAGGGACTAAACTTGACTCAAACTAAAATTCTAAACTAGAGGGACTAAAAGAGTAATAAACTGAAAGTATTAACTATAGGGACCAAAAACGCAATAAACCTAAACTACTAACTACAGGGACTGGAACTGACAAAACCAGAAACTTTTGGTACTGTTCATCATCTCCTCCAAATAGAACGACGATCTGATACTTTCAAACTCGGTTTTCTTTGTCAAACCTCAACCACATCCAATGATTTTTCTTTCTATGTGATCTATACACAAAATAGAATCAAATGGAATGAAAATTGTATGATCATGCAAGCATAAAAACGATGAGACCGAGGCTTAAAGTTTCCTCCGGCGAGAACCGTTTTGTCCGACAACAAGTCTGATTTTAGCTTTCTGCGACTGCATTTGAACGACTAACAAGACCTGTCCGACTACCAGACCTATACGACTAGAGTTGTCCGACTAAAAAATTTAATCGTCCGACAAAAAAAAATAATCAATGGCGTGCGACAGTTGTACGAGAGTTTTGCATTGCAGTGTTGTACGACTATAGGCTTGTACGACAGTTATGAGTCTATGTGTTGTACGACTATGATGAACAAGTCGGACAAGTGGTGTACGACTACTAAGAACGTCCGACAGTTATGAGTATTCTGGTGTGATTTCCAGAATCCGGCAACTCTCCGGTGAGTTCGTTTTTCCGACGAAGACTTTTCAGATCACGAATCTTGCTTAAATCTTCTTCTTTTTCAGATCTAAAAATTGTTACATGAATGAAATTTCAAATCGAATCAATCTGTGATAGTAAACTCAATGAAATCACACAGCAACAAGTGATTCAATCATCATCTTCGAACCAAAGCTGTCGACAACAACAAAATTTTAAACTCAATGATTTGAAGTTGTTTGTCGAATCTGGAACTTGCATTCACTTGAGAGTAGCAAATCTAATCAATCTGTGAAAAACTCTTAGAACAAAACACAATCAAATTTGAAGATTAACAAAATATTTTGTCAAACCTCTCAATGAACAGTAACCTGCAGTTGACTCAAAAAAAATTAAAATCAGAATTTGTTGTTTAAAAACTAAAATTTTGATTGAAAAATGTTTCAAACAACAAATGAAATCAAAATTACAAACTTGAATCGACCAAAACACAAATGAATTCCAAAATCTTTGAAGATATTTCAAATAAAATCTAAAAAACTCAAGAACTCAAGAACTCATCAATTTCTTCAAAAATTGACAAAAGTTTCTTCAATTCGTGCATAATCCGATCTGATCAGTCTCTGATACCACTTGTGATTCCAGATTCAATCAGGTAACAATCAAGAACACCATAAGATCTTCATTAGAATAGAGAAAGATACAAGAATATGAGTGAGATCCCCTTTCTCTCTCTAAAAACTCTCTCTAGAAAGTCATCTCTATTTCACACGTATTATTCTCTACAATGACAACTTCAATGACTACTATTACAAACTCACTATTTATACATCTTTGACTTTCACTTAAATGTGTTGACTTTGACTCTCAACACCTCTATCTTTGACTTTGACTATTGCATTTCACTCTTACACAATAATACAATTACATATTACATCTTGAATACATTTTATGCACTAACACTTTGGGAGAAATTTTGTGCACAATTCATCACAAATTCGTCCAAAATTGATGAAGATTTGAAGAAATTTGAAGAAAATCTCCATTTTTTAAGGTTTGAAGTACATAAATGGGTTATGCAATTACAATTCGTTTTTTGATTTGATTTTGATTGCAAAGTGTTTCTCCACTGTTTTAAATCAGTTTTGCATCAAAAGATTTTAAAAAACGCATCAAGATTCAAGGGATTTGAAGTTTTTGTGAAATTTTTAGTTCTTGAAGAAAAGTTGTCTGTGAAATTTTTAGGTGAGTGATTTTGCAAATTATTGATGTTTTGATTTGTTTTTGTGCAAAATACTTTCTAAAAAATGTTTTTAGGCTTGTTTCAATCAAAGATTTCAAGTTTCCATTCATAAATTTGTGTTTTGAAATTTTTGATGTTCATCATGTTCTTGGTGATCTTCAAATGTTCTCGAGTGAAAAAGTTTAGATCCGAAATTTTGATTCAAATTTTGTTGTTGTGTTGTTATCAAAATATGTTTGTGATGAGTTTTAGATCTTTAAGATCAAAGATTAATATTCCTTTTGATTTTGTTGAATCGCAGGTGTTAACACAATTTACATGAGGAAGAAAGGTTGTAGTCAAAGTTGACTATTTGGTCAAATGTGGATGGTTGGTCCACATAGTGTATAAATCCAACAACTATGGTGCAAATTGGAAGTGTAAATTGGTTCATGTGGAGTGTAAACTGAAAGTTAACGACATTATAGTCAAGAATTGCGATGCAATTTCAGTTTTGTGAAGTATCCGGATATGTTAACCGGTAAACTTTTCATCCGGTAAAGTAAGCTTTTCCGGGAAATCTCTTTGGGGGCTTATCCGGGAAAACCATTTGTCCGGATTTAATTTTCTCCGAAAATCTCAATTTATCCAGTATCCATATTTCATCCGGAAAGTTTACTCGATAAATTTGCATTTGGGAAGTCATCTTCTACCGGAAACATTTTCTTCCAGAAACTTTATCCGGTAAGTCACAAGCTTTATTCCGTAAACACTCTTCCATCCGGGAAACATTTTTCGTCTGGTAGTTAGTTTTACCCGGTAAGTTTCATTCGGTAATATCTTCATGCAATAATTCATTTTACCGGTAAACCCATTTGACCGATAATCATTTTGAGCGACAAATTTTTGCGAGATCATATTTTTTCGACGACAATTTTTTCTCGAAGCAATAATTCGTTGAGCGATATATTCTTCAAGTGACAATATTTTTCGCAACGATTTCTTTTCCGTGACGTTCTCTGCATCGAATTTTAACTGACTATTTTTCTTGTGCGTTTTGTAGATTTGGAGATCAACGTTTAATATCTTCAAGACTTAATTTTTGGTTTGCGATTAAAGTTCAAATTTCCGCGCTGATTTTTCAGAATTAATTTTTGGAAGACAAATTTACAATTTGTTTTTTAGTTTTTAATTTTTGAAAAATTTTCTGACTTTTATTGTGTTTCTCTGATTTTAGGATTTTACGAGTGTGCGCATAATTCAACTTCTAAGCGAAGTTTCTCTTGACGATCACTCTATTAGGTAGTATTCTTGGTTTTATTTCTATATTCTATTTCTGATTTCTTGTATTTGAAAATTTTCAGGATTCTATCAAGATGTATGATTCATATGAACCAGAGAGAAAATGGACTTTTCTTGAAGCTAAAGATGAAATCAAGCGTCTTAATGGAATGTATTTTAAATACTCATAACTTTTTAATCAAGTTGCATATAAAAATACAAAGATTAATTCTGAGAAAGCTAAATTGGAAGATAAAGTCTCTTCTCTTGAATCTGAGATAAAAGATTTGAATGGCAAAATTGCAAATTTTGAAGCCACTAATGAGAAGGAGAACTCAACACTTCAAGATGAAATCAAGAAGTTTCAAGAAAATGAAAAAGTTTTAGAAAATGAGAATGTTGATTTGAAAAGAAAACTTTCTGTTCTTGAAACTAATATTGCAAAAGAAAAAGAACAATTTGAAAAGGTTTTTATACAAAAATTATCAAAATTTTCAAATAAATTTTTTGTAGAAAAGAAAATTGTTGAGCTAAAATGTATCAAACTTTCAAAACAAGTTTCTGACTTTGAGAAAGTCTTGATAATTGACAGGGACTATTTTGAGAAAGAAAGAATAGATTTTGATGCTGAAAGAAAATCTTTTGAAGAAAAAAGTGCCGAGCTTTCACTAAAAATATCTGATTTGGAAACAGAATTAGATATAGAAAGAAAAGAGTTTGAAAAAATGAAAGTTGAAAACTTTCAAGCAAAAAGTGTGAAAGATGTCTACGTAGATGAAAGAAAGATTTTTCAGAATGAAATAAAGAAGTTGACAAAGAATTTATCTGATTTATCTGCTGAAATTATGCAAGAGAAGAAGGTTAAATATGACATTCAAAGGAAGTTTGATTTGTCATCCAAAGAGAGAAATGTCTTGGTCAACAAAGTTAAAGAACTTGAAGATATCATCTTCAAGGTTGAGGTTTTCAAACAAGCAAGTCCTGACACGATTGTTCAGACTCCACTTGTAGACTCAACTGATTCTGAATGTTCGTTTAAGACGACTTCAAGTTCAATCCATAAAGATGTTTCTTCAAAGAGAATTGACAGATCAAAGGGTTTTTCAAAGGATCAGATTCGTCCTTCCAATCTCTTTTATAATCATTCTGCTGATAATTCAGATTCTATTTCAAGGCCTACAAATAACCAAGTCTTCAAGAAGGTGGAGATGGCTTGGAGAGTCAAAGGCACTACTCCCAAGAAAGATGTTCTATAGTCAACGGTTCCCACTCCAAATGCCAAGAAGAACAATGCATATCATGGTAAATCTTTTGTCAAACCTGATTTAGTTTATTCTGTAAATCAATTAATCAGGTTAGCTCAAAAGAAAGTTTATTGTTCTTACCGTGGAACTAATGATTTTATTCATAAAGATTATGTTTCGTATTAGTACGGTACATACAAAATTTCTTCAAATAGAACTGCACATAACAAACCAGGACCCAAGTTTCGTTGGGTACCAAAATCAACTTAATCTGTTTTGCAGGTTCATCAAATGTGTAGTGCTGATTATGAGATGTATACCACACACATGACTGGAAAACATAAAAGAAGTGTGCAATTATTGAAGAAGAGTATCTGTGTTTTTAAGGGGGAGTATAAAATATAATTAGCTTCTGAATAATTCAGTCCAGAACCCGTACAACAAAAAGATATTGACTTCTAAACATATCAGTTTAGGACTCGTACTTCAGAGATATTGACTTCTGATCATATCAGATCAGGACTCGGTCTTCAATGACTATGATTTCTGAGTTTACTTTCAATCCTGGTAATTCAGAACTCGTTTTCATGATTAAGGATATTTTGATCCAACTCTTATTATTTGCAAATTTTGTTCAAGACAAAGATCTTTTGCATATGTTAAGGGGGAGCTTATTTGTTTTTAAATCTTTATATCATGATTGGAGGGGAAGCTCAAACATCATTGAATGTAAGTATCTTCTGATCTTAATCTCATATTGTTTGAAAGAAGAACGACTTTCAAGCATGAAAAATGTTTTTCGTTAAATGTTCAAACCACTTCTCTATTCTCAAACAGATTTTATGAATTTAGAAGTGTGATTTTAAATATTTTTCATGGAAATCTCGGATTACCGTAACATCATTTCTAACCATGTGTTTCCAAAGATTAATACTTGTGTATTATCTTTTCTATATACTATCAAGTATTCATACACACCGGTCCATCTTCATATTGACTTTGTTATTACCATGTCTCAAAATGAAATAATTTTTTCGATGGTAATACTCCCGTTTGTATTTCAAATTTTGTTGAGCATCATACATTTTTTCAGCGTGAGAACTTAAACGTTTCATTCAATTATTGTTTATATTTGTCCATATAAACAAATTTCAATTCTTTGATACCCTATCCGTTTATGATTATCATTTAAGAATTTTGATCTGATTGATATATTGTCAGATTCTCAAACAAGTTATTCGAATTCATTTCATTCATTCAATATCTTTGTTGTGAGAATTCTTCAACGTTCAAATGCTCAAATATTATTGATATTATTGTAGAGCATACATCTAGATGACAATCTTATTCATATGATGAGATTTATATTTGTTCAAGCTAAACTATTGAACAACACAATTTTTTAGGACAAAATTTCATGGGATCAGTGTGAGATCATTGTACTTCTATGGATTCACGTTAACCAGTGTTTCCAACCCAAGAAGTTATCCTTGAGTGATTGAGGGGTGAGGGGTCTACATCAAAGAGTGGGGGAGATAACTCATCCGGTTGAGTAATCTCATTGTGCTGAAGTAAAATGTAAATGAGAGTTTGGTTAGAAGTGAGTGGATTAAAAACAGAAAGAGTGTGTGAGAACAAAGTTAAAAGAATAAGAGAGCTCTGCACCAACCATTTTCTGAGTCGGGCAGCCACATTACTGATTGGTTCACATTCTTTGGTGACCATCATTGAAACAGGCAGTTAGCCCATGCCAACTCTTGCTTTAACCCAACCAGCTACTCATTTCTTTCTCAACAAAAAAATGTTTCAATTTTTCTTTGGGACGCAACATATAATCTATCTAATCTTCTTTCAGAAGGTTTGGATATTGAAAAAGAAGAAAGTTTGCCCCACCTTCGCACTTCGATCATGCACATTGAGTCTGTGGAAAATTTGTTGCTGTCTCAACAGTTTACACACTTTGAGCCTAATAATCAAGCATACGTTGCTTCAATCATTTCTACACATGCACGTACACACAAGGAATATGTTTTCTTGTCATAACATTCATAGAAATTCCTTAGTGTTTTTCGATGATTGAATGGAAGCCCTGTAGGAGTGAACATCAAAAAGCTTCTTTCCAAAGTACATTCGTTGTACTAAGTGGCTCCGTGCTACTTACAAGCATTTTAACTGATTCATGTGTTTTTTTAGGGTTACCACATTCATTCTATCTGAATTTGAAAAGATTCGGATAAATATATTTTGGAATTGACGGTTATTCATATCAAAAGGAGGATAATGTTAGTGGTGAACAAAGACAGTGCTGGTATTGATGAAAGTTTTGATGATCATGATGCTCACAATCATCAAAAAGGGGGAGAAATAACATAATGAAGAAAAGGGGAGATATATCAATGAAAGATAAAGGGGGAGAAATAGAATAAAGATTTGTCAAAGTCAAGAAGATGTTTCGAGATGATTCGAGAGAATTCGATGTTCAAAGATGTTCAAAGATTGTTACTGTTCAAAGTTCACAGAGATGAAGATACAAAGTTCAATAAATCGTTTAAAGACCGTTTAAAGAGTTTGAGTTCAAAGCTTCAAAGACTAAAGCTTCAAAGATTTTAAAGATGCAAAGATCTAAAATTCATGCTCAAGACTTGATGACAATTTGTTGAAGATTATATTCAAGAAGAATGACTTTACAAAGAGAAAGACGAAGACTTTTCAAGTTTCACTGAATATTCTTCAAAGCTGAGAGTTTAAAGACTGTCAAAACATTTAGTTCAACGTGAACTTGTGAAGATTCAATTGTTTGAAGATTGTCAGAGCTTCAAAGTTTAAAGCAGTCAGAGTTAAAGTTTTGAAGATCAAGAGCTAAAGCCTGCTGCTATAATTTTTTTAAATCTCGAATCCAAAGGGGGAGAATTAGAGCATTTAATTGTATTCATGATTTATTGTAAAGTCTTTGTAATAGTCATAGTATTGTAAAGTCAAATATAGTCAAAGTCAAAGTAGTTAAATAGAAAGTCAAACTAGTTTAGATTTAATGAGTTGTAATTAGGAAGTATAAATAGTTTTGCTTATAGATTAAGCAAGGTTAGAGAGCTTAATTGTAATATCCATTGTATTCTAGAGTGAGAGAGATGAGAGCATTCTTGAGAGAGAGAGTGTTAAATTCTTATGTAATCTCTAGTATGTTCAAGATCAATGAATGATTTGATGATTACCTAATAAATCTGGTGTTAATAGCTTCAAAAGGCATTCAATCTACATACAAACCAAAATAAACTACAAAGGAAGATAAAACAGCAAAAACATCAAAAAGTCAGCAAATAAAAGAAATAAAAATATTTACAAAATGGTTCTGACTTTTCCTCAACCAGAGTGGGATGGAGAGTGGACACTCTCACTTAGAAAGTGTTTCACTATTTGTCCATTTACTTTAAAGATTTGTCCGGTTTGAGGAACCATGAGATCCAAAGTCCCAAAAGGACTGACCTTGGGCACTGCCGAATTGACTTGTCCTCTATTTTGATTTAAAACCAGTTTAGTTAAGGCTACCAATTGTGCATTCATGATTTTAAGTGCTTCTGAGTCAATGGTATTGGTTTTTGGTATGTTGGCCCAAGGATTTGACCATTCGGTGTTGTTGTTGGACACTTTCTCTAAGATTTGATACCCTTCATTGTAGGTCTTAGCTGTGAAAGCTCCAGCCGCTGTTGCATCTAAGATGATTTTGGCGGTATTGGAAAGACCATTGTAAAATGCCTTTAATTGGATGCAATGTGGGAGGCCGTGATGTGGGCATTTTCGTAACATTTCCTTAAAAAGTTCCCATGCATCCGAAACAACCTCATCTTCGCCTTGTTGAAATAAGATTTGAAACTTTACATTACTAGTAGGAGGAAAGTATTTTTGTAAAAGTTTTTCAGCAAGGTCTTTCCATGTGATTATAGAATTTGGTTCTTGTGAATTCAGCCAAGCTTTCTCCCTATCCCTTAATGTAAAAGGAAGAGTTTTAGCCTTAAGGCTTCATCAGTCACTCCTTGTAGTTGAAAAGAATCAGTCATTTCCACAAATGATTTTAAGTGCGAGTATGGATCCTCAGATTGTAATCCTCCAAATTGACCCATGGCTTGGATCATTTGGAAGATCGCAGGTTTGAGTTCAAGGTGTGGTGTAATAATATGGGGCTTTAGAATTCCGGAGTTTAATTCATTAAGTCTCGGAGTAGCATAGTCCCGTATTTTTCGATCTTTGCTATCGACAATGGTCACTGTAGTCTCCATTAGTGGTGGTGGGTTGATGGGCATATCACCTCCCGCACCTGCCATGTTCACAGTGGGGTTCACAGGGGGTTGTCGATTTGTATTTTTATTTTTACGTCTTCTTCTAAAGGTTTTTTTCTATTTCAAGATCGATTGGTAAAAGTGGTCCATGTTGTTGCCTTGGCATGCAACACGAAAAGCTTAGAAAAACAAGCTACTCGGGCTCGAATAAAAACTAATGTCTCGAGATTTAAAATCACACCAGTCCCCGACAACGGCGCCAAAAACTTGGTACGTGCGAAATATGTGTAATCGCAGTGGGATGCAAACAATCCACAGTGGACAGCGCAAGTGTACATTGGCCACCATGATCGTTACAGCAAGTAATAGTTGGTAAAAATACCAGAATCGTATCCACATAGACTGGGTAATCAAGACACTATTGTTTTTATGAACTTCCTTTTACAAGTTTCAATTAGAGAGGAATCAAATAAGTAGGTTGGTTTTGGTGAAACAAATTTTTAACGAAATAATCTAGATTAAAAGGAGAGATGTAGGTGTAGATTTTCCCCATAATTTATAATAAATACCTGATCCAGAATAGTGATCCCTGTATCTGGGCGCAGTAGGCACTCCCGTTAAGGAACCCCGGTTACAACAAATACTCACACCTCTTGGTCAAAACCCCATATATTTAGCCTTTACTGTTTTGTCAATGGTATTCTCAGACTGAACCTTTTCAGGTTTCGTTGGAATGTGTAGAGACAAATACTCTAAGTGTTTTTAGATACACAAACTAGCTTGCCTACTACTCTAGTGGGTTGAGATCATCTCACTGTGCAAACCTAACTTTCGTTAGTGTTATAAGAATTCTTTCGAATCCCCTAGCGTCATCCAAGCTCGTGTCACTACGTCCTACCCATTTCTGAGTTGAGGAGTAGACTTTAGATACTCTCAAGTGATCAACTTGTTCTCATCATTGGGCAAATATTGAGTAATGAATGACCAAAACAATAAAGATTCAACATACGAAGACTACTCAAGCATTTTTCATAAAATCTAGGAACTTCTTATTCCTACATCCCAAAGGATGCTTAGCTCATGCTAAACAAAGTGAAGAAAATAAAAGATAAGAAGTTGCAAGAAGACATACTAGAAATACGAACTTGATAAAAGCGATCAAAGTGCTCACTGTGATAACAGTGCAATTACAAAGTACTAAAATACTTGAAATTAAATGCTACACTAAGATTTAAGTACTGAACTTAGAGCTAAATGCAAGAGAGAACTAGAACTAATTTCTAAAAGTGCAAGTAAAATGTAGGTTTCTGTATGAAATGAATGCACCCCAAGCCTCTTTATATACTAGAGACTAAATTTAGGTAATACAAAAGTGGAATCTTTATCTAGGCGTTATCACCCATTGGTGGAAGACCATGAGTTATCGCCCAACATGTAGAAATGCTTTTCCAAAGTCTTGTGGACAATATCCCTTAGTTCTTTTGCCTTTTTCCCAAAAGTACCATCAAGTACCATGGAAATCAATAAACAATTAGTTTATGTCATGCTTTAAGGGAGCATGCTTTCCTCCATTCTTTTTACTGAGTTTATTGAGTTTGAATTTTTTACAAATTTTTGGCTCCATTTAGACTTTTGAATATTTTTCATTACTTGATCTTCTCCTCGTCACCGGAGTGGACACTGTTGAAGTCACTGCGGATAATTTTCGTGAAAGTGCAGCAAAAAACCACTAAATGGTCTAAAAATACTGTGATGCACTCTTTTTACTCAATTAAAGGTAAAAGACCAAAAATGGGTGATTAAGAAGCAAAATGACTAATTTTTTACAAAAGAAAATTGAAATAAAAGAAAATAATAACTCTAAAAATTAGAGTTATCAATCACTTGTATCTTTTTAATATCCCGGAGCACATCTCAAAGTTTAGTGGGTGCATCTTTCATTACCCAAAAGGAATTCTACTTACGAAAATTGGTTAAGCAAGTAATCCAGGATTTTTGCATAGTGGGGACACCTTTAAGTTAGGTTAAAAGTCACAAAGTCGTCCGATTTGTTTTTAGCCTAATTCTATGGCTAACTTTTCTTTTTGTCGATTGCGGGAAACTTTTTCGAAATTTTTGGTTGATTTCGAGATTTTTTTTTATTTTGAGGTACTTTCTTTGGTTTTCTGGTTTGGGACACAGGCAAAAAAAAAACACAAACTAGGGGAACCATAATAGAACGTTAAACTGAAAAACATGTTTTTGTTTTTGTTTTGGTGGGGCCCATCCCCCATCATTTAGGACCTGCATATGCCCTTGTGAGCAGGTGCATGGGACCATGCTTGGACTTTAATACATCCGCTTCTCTTTGTGTCTTTGCAAATAACCATCATATTTGTATCTTATTATTGTTGTAACTGCATTTTCTTGCTATCTCTCTATGTATTCAACGCAACAAATTTGGTTTTTGGGATGTGTAATTATCTTAATTATACACTACATTTGTTTTTAAATTTAAAGAACCAAAAAAGTTGTGTATATCCTCTTACCTAAAGACGTTATAATCAGTTGTAAGAGTAATATTAGGCTATCTAACACGTTATATACAAGGTTAGACAACTTAATCGACACAAAAAGTAAATCATTTTATTAACCTTTTGTACTGTCACTTTTGAAAAACGCCATCATATACCAGACACTTTATAAAAAAATGGTTTAGTTGCATGGGATGTAAAAACATATTATCGCTTTAGCCTCTCTGCTACCACATGACTATGTATTAGTTCCATACTTTTACACATGTCAAAACTTTATTAGAGTAACATCAAAGGAACACCAAAGGGGTAACATGAGTGTACAAAAATATTAATTGCATTTTCTTGCTAATTCTCTATGTATTCAACGTAACAAATTTGGTTTTTTGGGATGTGTAACTGTCTTAATTATACACTACATTTGTTTTTAAATTTAAAGAACCAAAAAAGTTGTGTATATCGTCTTACCTAAAGACATTATAATAACTTGTAAGAATAAGATTAGGCTATCTAACACGTTATATACAAGGTTAGACAACTTAATAGACAAAAAAGTAAATCATTCTATTAACCTTGTGTACATCACTTTTGAAAAACACCATCATATACATGACACTTTTTATAAAAAAAAATTGTTTAGTTTCATGGGAAATACAAAAATATTATCGCTTTAGCCTCTCTCCTACCACATGACTAGGTATTAGTTCCATACTTTTACACATGTCAAAACTTTATTAGAGTAACATCAAAGGAACACCAAAGGAACACCAAAGGGGTAACATGAGTGTACACACTTCTTTTCCGGTCCCGTTGTTAAATAATATTGTAGTTTGAAAAAAAGATTGCATTATTGAATTACTAGAGACAATGAAATATGCATGAGTATGTTGTGTCAATTTGAAGTTGAAAACAATCAATGAAATTGAATATCGGTGTCTTCTCACCAGAAGGGTTGGTGCATGAGGGTATCTAATTACAACACTATGAATTAACTTTTGGGTATTTCATGGACACTTTAACCATTTCTATTTCATGCATTGATATTGTAATTCATGGTAGTTTCTTGCAATTAACAATCAAGACTTGCCAAAAAGATGGCGATGATGTGGAATTAATGTTTGAGGGGACAAACTAAAAATTCCGAGAACGCATGAAAGTTAGGTGCACCTTTCAATTAATTATATTGTCTTAATTTCTCTAATATTTTCTCCGTGTTGTCATCAAATCATCAATCTGTTATCTTTATCCCTTCTTCAACTCCCAATCCAATATTCTTTATGCAACTCCTCTCATTCCGACTTATACTACTAATGGCCTCCAACACCCACAAGTCATTTCCCACTGGAAATTTTGGACAACTCCTTCAAGAGAAACAAGAACCATTTAAGCTCAAGATTATAATTATTTTTTTTGGGAAAAAGGGACGGAATCCCTAGGAAATACTTTATTAAAAAAAGATATATTACAAAACTACGAGGGACATACCCCAAGAATTACAAAACCACGGCAAGAAAATGCTAATGAAAAAACATAAGACATGCCTAACTCTAAAACCCCTTGTAGAGTTAAGCAACCATCTATAAACCTTAAAATCCCCAAAATAATAATCCAAGAAGGAACCAATCTGAAAATTAAATACATTAGCATAGTTAAGCCCATCAAAAGGGCCCAAGAGGGGAAGATTGTGATTGGCCCAAACCTCAAAACGTTGATGATCCATCAAAAGTTCCTTAAAACCAACCATTGGACTACCATAAAGGATAAGTGGCAAAAGTATTAGCCCAAGAATAATCAGTAGCCCAAGAATAAACTAAAGCCCGTTGAGAAAACATCCTGCAACCCATATAAAAATGCCACGAACAGTTTGTATGGCCTAGACTAGAGGCCCAAGTTCCCAAATAAATTGTCTGAATAAATAGCCCCGCTTCGATTAATTCCATTTTAGTAGCCCAACTATTAATCCAACCCTACAACTTATTAAAACCATTATCAGCCCAGACCCTTTTCTGGAAATTATTCCAATCTCCTAAATCATTCAGGTCGTCGTCAATATCCATTCTCTGTGAAACCAACGTCATCAACAACAAGCAAGTTAGGTGATGAAGATCACAACAAATGTATAGAAAAATCTGGAATCGCAAAACCAAATCAAGATGTTTACAGTGAAGAATTAGCATGCTTTGAGCCCTATAGTTCCATCCAAATACCAATCGATAAACCAAGAGATCTGTTAGTGTCATATTTACTTGTGGTATCAAAGTTGAAGGGTCTTTTATGTAACTTTGTCGCTAGGTATAAATAGCCTAGTTCAAGTCTTTTATGTTTAACTCTCATTGTCATTTACCAAGATAGAAGATTATCTCTGTAATCTTTGTGGCACTTATATCAATATAGAGATGGAGTTTTGATCTTGATTCTACTTGTCATTTACTTGTTTCTGGGATGTGGCAAATGACAATGAGAGTTAAACATAAAAGACTTGAACTAGGCTATTTATACCTAGAGACAAGGTTACAAAAAAGGCCCTTCAACTTTGATACAACAAGTAAATATGACACTAACAGTCTCCCCCTTTGTATCTAAAGTTGAACAAGCTATTCAAATTGATCTTGAGAATTGTACTTCTTCCGTATTACAAAGATGATCTCAAATCTTCTTAGAGCATTCATGTGTTCCAGTCTCTTGTCAATAGCTTCCAAGGCACAAACTATCTACTCTTTTTCATTAGGCTTTAGAACCACCATCTTCTTCCCATCCAATATGAGCTTGCCATTCAATTGGATCTTTAACCCTTTGAAGAACCCATCACTATACTTGTTGACTTCAGGAAATCGTAGGAACTTCTTCTTTTTCTTCCGGTTAAAATACACAATGCCAAACTCAGTCTTCTCAAGGATTTTGTAAACAGGAATACCTTGAATGTCTGAAAGTCTCTGATTGGGTTTCAAGATATTTAGGATGATCTGACCAACTTCTAAACCCATCTGGAAGTCTGTAATATAAGAAAACCTCGCCAAATTCTTCATAAACCTCTTCATAGACTGATAAGCTTCAGACCAATCTTTATTTTTATCTGGAGCTCTGGTAAGGATGTCATACAGTCTCAAAAGATCTTCACTGTTAAGTACTTGAAATCTGCTTCGGTGAAAGACCACTCCTTTCCATCAGTTTTAAACACATTGAAATTTGGGTACCAAACATTAAGCAGCTTTTGAGACTCTATCTTTACAATCTTCACTATCTCCTTATCCGTCCTCACCCAATCCATATTCTGATCCTTGTTTTTCATGACATGAATGAACTCTATCTGGTGTAAAGATGGCATCATCTAAATTGAGTACAACTTGACAAGGTTTATTCGTCGAACTTCTTTCACAAAAAGATCTCTCCGGATATCTTCTTGGAAAGATGTCAATATTTTGATTATGTGCCACCTTCTTTCTAGGTTAGGTTCTCTGTCTATAAGTTGTTGAAACATACGGATTTCAGCCTCGGAAACAGGGTCTTTGATTATACCATCGGGAATTACAAGAATGTTCAGCTCATGAATACCAATCACCGGATCATCTTGTTGTTGTTCATCATCATCAAAGTCATTAGATTGTACATTCACAACATTAAACACATCATCTAACCCCTCTTTGATTTTATCACTGTTCTTTCTGGTTCATCCTCGGAGTAAACGTAGATGATGTCTTGAATCAAACTATCAGCCAATCTCTCTTCATCAGTTATTTTATCATTTCCCTCAGGCTTTTCAACCGTTGGAATGATATCATCAAGAACATTTTCAACTGACCCACAAACATGTATTTCACCTTCCGTTCTCATTCCCTGACCAGATTCAACATCTTCAGTACGAACTTCAGAACCACTGGCATCAGTCACTTTTTGTCTCTTTTCCCTCTCCCCCTCATGGTGATCAGGATCCTTCTGGTCATCATGTCTTCGTTTAGTACCTTGGTCTTAAGACTTGCATGATTGCTCAAGTACAACAACTCTATCTGAAAGTGATTGAAAGCCGAAAGTAGTGTATTGGGTTAATTGTTGAATATAAAGTTGGATGGCTTAGACATCTGACTTAGTCGGCATCTAAGACTGGATCTCCGTTTGTTTTCTCAAAAGACCAACTAACTCAACTTCTTCATAATCAATGTTGTCACCTTGCTCAAGAAGTCAAGCAAGTAACTGGGATTTAAGTTCGTGAGTAGGGTTTGTTCTGTTTAAGTAGAAGGGCCAGGAATAGTTTGTATGGTTACTGGTGGTGGTGTTGGAGTTTCAGGTGTGGTTTCAGGCTGGATAGTAGGTGTTTCCAAAACAGGCTTCCCTTTCAATGCTCTTTGCACATCATCTGACAACTTTCCCATCGCCTTGTTACCTCCACCGTCTGTTTCTTAAAAGACACATTCAACGCATCCATCGCCAACTTCAAGAAATCTACCATCACATAATGTGGTGGCGGTCCCATCATCTGTCTGATTTGTTCGGGTCTAACATGGGAACCCAGACCATCAGCCTGTTGAGAAGCTGATGAGTGGCTGAGACGGGTTGTGCATTGCATAGCTGGGTCCACTACGTCTTTTCAATACCTGACGGCGACAAAATCATGTCGGTAGTAGATGTGGCTACCCGGCTAGACACGGTTTGGGAAGGATTTTTATTTAATTCTTTTGTAGATCCTGTCTCACTATCCCCATGTTCTTTTTTTCCCATATCACTCAAACTCACTTCATTTTCTGTTTCAACTAATACTCCCTCGTCCATCCTTTTATCCCCTCGAGAACCCGTGTTCTAAGTATTTAAAGAGATAGATGCATTATCAGTTACCTCAAAGTCATCATTTGGAGGAGAGTCGAATTCGTCATCAGTAGCATCAGCTTCATCATCTACTTCTTTATCAAAACTGGAAGCAGAGATAACATTTGCTGGATCATCAATTTCAAAGAATATTTCATCAGAGTTAGAAGTACCAAGACTTTCTTCTTCCTTTGGAACTCTGATGTAGTGCATCCACTGTTCTACGCCTTGGAGTTCATGATTTCCTCTTGGAATGTTGTCGTTTGAGTCCATAATGCTCTAGATAATGATTTGCAAGAAACATTGGAACGGTACAAACTTGCGAACTTTGCTTGGCCGAACTTTGTCGGTAACAACTTTAATAAGGTCATTCCAGATTAGAATAGCCAAATCTGTCCGTCTGTTGAAGATAATGGCATGGAACATTCTGAGGGTAGATATGCTACAACCTATCCAGTCTGGTATGTTTGGAAGTCATGCACCGGTTGATGATACTAAATAGTGTGTACCACACTAGAGGTAGAAACTTCCTCTTGAAATTGGAAGCTCTGGTCAAGGCTCCTTCTTCTACATTCGTGTAACCTAGTGCCATAATATCACGACACAAGTCTGCTTCGGGAATCATATCTTCAAAATTATCTGATCTCAGCAGCTCCAGAACAGTTCGTAGTCTTTTCAGAGTCAACTTGGAATCAAAATGATCAATCTTCAGTCGGAAATATTGGTTGGACTCACTTACATGAAAAAATGTGATCGACTTCCAACATTGTTGTAATTAGATCATGGGCACAATTACCATCTTGATGAGAGCAGTTCGGAGTGGATGTCCTGTAAGAATCTCCACAATAATCTGATGATCCATTGTGACAGCCATATCAAATCTGTAGTTGTTATGGGCTATCTTGAGAAAATCCTTCTTGAGAATGAGCTCATCATCAGGATTCGGAGCATTCTGAGAAGGGTGTGAAGATCGATGAGATGGCATGGGCCGACCCTCATCAGAGGAATTGCCATCAAGCTGCTCCTGAATTTGTGCGATGGAACTTGTACTGGATGGTGTTAGGAAACTGGTTTAATTCTGCCTTTCTGACTTTTTGAGAAAAATCCGAAAAATTTGCCTAAGTCAGGGTATTATCGCATAACACATCAAAAAGTTCTTGCCGAAAGAAGGTTATCACACAAAGCTTGGGCGATAAGATCTTATCGCACAAAGCTTGGGCGATAAGGATGAACACAATGTTGGGCGATAACTATGAATTTATGAATACATGTGTTAGGCGATAACTATGAATGTTCGAACATAACTTGAACATTCATACCCAGATTTCTAAGATGTCTGTTAGTGCAATATGTCTTCAAGGTTTAAATATAGAAAGGTCAAAGTCAAAGTCAATGTAATGTGTTTACTATAAGTAGGTTTAGCTGTGTGTTAGTATAAGACTCTTAGAAACATTCTCATAATTCACATTCATATCTTAGAGAGAGAAAGTGCAGAACTCCTATCTTGTATACAATGTTCTTGATCAACGAGATGAAAAAATCACATCTTCTCTATCTTGATTGATCTTTAGGGTTTAACAATTGGTATCAGAGCACGTTATTGAAGATCTTGGTTTAACAATTGGTATCAGAGCAGATTCAAGATTTAGAGGAGAATTTCTGCTGATCTAACACATCAAATTTGCAGAATTCTCAAGGAAATTTGATCGATTTTCTTGATTTTTCAAGAAAATCTCGTTTTCTTGGATTTTTGTCAAATTTGTGTGATTCTTGGTCGAATTTGATCAAGATTTAGTTTGTTGGATTCGTTTTTTATAGAGGAACACTTTTCGTTCAAGGATCGAAGGCTAATTTCATCGTTTTGAGGATCGTTTTTGAAGATTTTTCAGTTTCTGATCAGTTCGTCATTTTCAGTCTGATCAGTTTATCAGATTTTGATTCAGCGATTTTCAGCAAAATTCGTTCACATCATCGTGTTAGAAACTTGTTTTCTAACATATCTTCAACTTTTGGTTGATTAATTTCAAGTTTTTGAGAGTCAATTTGAAGATTTAGAAAATTTTGTGTTTTTGAGAAAACTTGTTTGTGATTTTTTTTGAAGAGTGATTTTGCAATTTGTTGGTGTTTTGATTCGTTTTTGTGCAAAATCCTTCCTAAAAATTGTTTTTGGACATGAATCATCCATAAAATTCAAGTCTTGATGTCTAAATCTCATTTTTAGAAAATTTGAATTTTTGGTGTTCTTCATGTTCTTGAGGTGTTGGTAAAATGATTCAGATCTGAGTTTTTGATCCGTTTCTGTTAATGAGATGTTGATAAAAGTTGTTTGTCGCGTAGTTTGATCATTAATTGGTGATATTAATTTTGTTAATTGTGTTTGTGATTTTGCAGAAAATTTCTCGCAAGCAAAAAGAAAGGAATTCGCAACCTACATGATTACTTGCTTAAGTCCTTTTTCTCGCAAGATATTCAGCTGTGTGTGTATGTTTGTGATGTATGTGTGTAGCAAAGTGAAACAAGAATTATCGCAACACTCAAGCAAGGAATTCGCAACCTACATAAATTCAGCTGTATGTGAGTATGCTTAAGGAATTCGCAAGCCAAAGAAGAAGGTTTGTTGCGAATTCCTTAAATTGACCTACATGATTGCTTGCTTCAATTAATTTCCACCTACATGTTTGCTTGCTTTGAATTAGTTTCACCTAATTGCTTGCTTGCTTAATTAGATTAAGCTACCTTCTTGACTGCTTCCGAATCTCGTATACTTCGGTTTTCGCAAGATTGGTTAACAGATTTTCTGCACCAGATCTCAAGGGTTTTCTTTCGTGTAACACTGGTTTTCGCAAGCTATTCTTACGAAAACAGTAACTTTTCGTAAGCCTTTGTTACGCCAACCTCAAGCTGTTCGTATACCACTCCTACGCAAATCTCAACTTTTCGCAAGCCACTCATCTGTGACTTTTGAGTATTTCGCAACTGCTCTTGCGATTTTTGATACTTAGTCAAATTTTCTGAATTGTTCATTTCAGACCTTTCTGTTTGGTTACTGTTTTTCTGATCTGTTCTGTTTAAGCATTTTTGTTTAGATCACGATGGCTTATCAAGCTTCAGGTAATCGTCCTCCAATGCTTAACAAAGATTCGGATTTTGTGAAATGGACGGTCGACTTCATGGATTTCATTTCGAGAAGAGAAAATGGAGATTTAATGATAAAATCTTTCACCGAAGGCCCGTTGATCCTTTGTAAACGGGAAGAAGATTTTACTGAAGAAGAGATATATCGGAAGAGAGCTGATAAAGATGCAACATTATATTTGATCCTTGTTATTTCCAAACTTCCACAATATACTTGTGCTCGATTAAATGCTTTCAAAAATAATCCTATGTTGTTGTGGAAGGAATTAACGAAGCTAATGCATAGATCGTATGTTGATTTCAGGGTAAAGAAAGTGAAGAATGCGGATAAGGAGGATACAAATCAGACAACATCAGAAATTCACATAGAGGAACCGTCAAAAGCGGAAGAAAAGAAAGTTGATTTAGAGAAAAAGGAAGACATGAAGGATGTGATAGAAGATTCTGAAAAGATCACTGAGCTTACAAGGAGACTATCAGATTTAGAAAAATTAATAAAAGATGAAAGAGAAGAACATAAGAAAGAAAGAGAGGGTCTAGCTCTAAGAATTTCGGATCTTGAAAAGGAATTGAAGATGAAGACTTAAGCTTGTGAAGATAACAAAGCTTTTGAACTCCAATTCCAAAGACTTTCCAAGCAGAACTCAGATTTTCAGAAAGTATTATGTTTAGAGAAGAAAAAGGTGGAGAAGGAAAGAGCCGAGTTTGAGGTTAAAAGGAAAGAGTTTGAAGTGAAGAATGGGAAGCTTTCAGAGAAAATTTCTGAACTGCAAGAGGAGTTGGATTTGGAAAGAAGTGAGTTAGAAAAGAGAAAGAAAGCTGAGTTTCAAGCAAGGAGCGTAAAGGATGATTTTTCTGTAGAACGGAAGATATTTCAGCAAGAAATTCAGAAACTCACGAAGAACTTGGCGGGTTTATCTACAGATATCATGAAGGAAAAGAGGGTGAATTGTGATATTCGGAAGAAGCTCGAGTTGATGACAAAGGAACGAAATGCCTTAAAAGACAAAGTGAGGTCGTTCAACAACTCCGAGTATTTTTTCTGAATGTCCGATGCGTCCTTCTAACATTTTCTACGAGCATTCTGTGGATATGTCTTCTAAATACTATGCTGATCTTCCTTCCTACAAAAGAGTCAATATGCAATGGAAGGTAAAAGGTAAATTTCCTGGAAAAGATGTACCAAAATCATCATTTCCAAATAAGAATTTTACAACGAAAGTTAATTCTTTTGTTAATTCTTATTGTGGAAATTATGATTTTGTTAATAATAATAGTGTTCAATATTGGTATGGTACTTACCATTTTCTTTCTTATAGAGCTCCGCTTAACGTGTCAGGACCCAAGACTCGTTGGGTACCAAAATCTACTTAATCTGTTTTGCAGATTTAGAGACAAGCGTTGAACTCTCGGAAGATGAAGTACTTGTGCTTTCAAAGAAGACATTGAACATCACATGATTTCAGGGAGTTTTCTATCTTTTAATATATACATGGGATATTTGGTAAATCTTTTGGTATTTTGTAGGGGGAGAGATATAAAAGACAATGGCTTTTGAACACATCAGTTCAAAACCCGCACTTCAACGGTAATGGCTTCTGAATACATCAATTCAGGACCCATACTTCAAAGGCTATGACTTCTAAACATATCAGTTTAGAACTCGTACTTGTCGGGTGATATCCTTTCACTGTCATATATTTCTATTTTTAGGACATGTGCTTAAAGGTATCATTGTGTTATATTTTATTTCTACTAACGTTGAAAGTTTGAACCTTCACAAATTTAATTCAATGAAGTGAAATTCTTCAATTTTTCACTCAATGAATAAAATGTGTGTTAAGGATGATTTTACGAGCATTTTTGTATCGTCAGAGTTATATTTGTTTCTACTTTCGCTTCTGAAATAAGTCGAAAGGTCAGCGAAACATGTTTGAGATTTTGATATAAATGCAAAATTGTGTAAATCTAGACTTATACAGAATACAATGCTCACAAAGCCTATTCGTCTTAATCATGAATGGTAACGAAAATATGGGGGAAGCACTACGTTTTTGAACCAAGTGATTGAGATGCTATAATAAAAAATAAAAAATAAAAAAAAATAAAAATTTATATATATATATATAATAAAATCATTCAGTTTGATAGTCTGTGCCTGTGGCCTATCTGGTTTGGGAGATTAAGTCCCAAGGGGTACTCGTTACCTAGCCCCTAAGATCAACTGATCTGGGATTGGCTGACCCAAATCCTGCTATAGAACCAGGTAGAAAGCCATGTTCTACTGGTACAGATGGGATTAAGGTATATCGATGTAGCCTTTCTGGTTCGGGAGAGTAAGTTCCAAGGGGTGCTTGTCACCTAGCCCCTAAGGCCAACTGGTCTGGGATCGGCTGACCCAAATCCTGCTATAGGACCAGTTAGAAAGTTACGTTTACGGTGTATCTTAGTCTTAATAAACTGTTTGATTATAAAAGATACCAATGAGCACATAATAAAAGTTGCCAATGTGAACAATATGAAAAGATGCCTAAGAGCACACATCTCTTGAAACTTGGGGAAAATACAAAGTCGCGATAAACCTGTAAATTTGTGAAAATTCTGTTTTTGGACAAATAGTGTGAGTAAGAGCAAAGTATTCTTATAGGTTTTAGAGGTGCATTTGCTTGTTGCTAATCATATTTCGCATGCTAGTCCACCAAATAGATTTTATAAAGGGGTTGAAATTGAACTTTTGTAACTCGATATGCGATGATATCTTGTTTTTGAATCCAAACGCATGCATTTGATTTCATTTGATGGAAATATCTGTTACATTTCATTAAGTTGAATTTCTTTTGTTTGGTGTTCAAATGATTAAATGTTAGTAGTTATAAAATGTTGTTCAATGAATTATATTTTCTTTATATAAGTTTGTTAAAATGTGCGCTTATATGATTTTTATGCAAATTTTCAGGGGGAGAAAATCAACTTGATCTACAATTCTTATTTTTAGGGGGAGCAAGATCTTTCGCTTATGGGGAGATTGTTCGTGTTTTTCAAGGGGAAGAAATGTTTTTGAAGAGGGAGATTGTCCGTGACTGAAATTGTAAAGATTTTCGATGCTCGTGATGCTCACTTTCATCGAAAAAGGGGGAGAATGTCTACATCAATTTCATGTCAAAGAAAGTTTAAAATCAAAGATTCGTTTTAATGTCAACGGGGAGATTTGTAGAAAGAAGACGTCGTTTCAAGAAATGATAGGGGGAGTTTTATTCTTCAAGAGTTTTTAAGAAATCGATTGATCCTTTCAGTGATCTCTTTCTTTTGAACTCGCGCGTTTATGAAGATCGACACTGAAGAATGAAATTCTCAAGTCAATGGAAATGGGGAGAATTCTTCAAGAGTTTGAGGAAAATCGATTGATCTTTTCAGTGATCTCTTTTTCTTGAACTTGTGCTTCTTGTATTAAAAAGCTTTGTGTGAAGATTCATATTCTCCTGTTCGAAGAAAGAAGTTCGTTATTTGTCGTTTGAATATTGGATGACGTTTTGACTTTGACAAGCTTTGATGAAGTCCGAAGATTCAAAAAGCTAAAGCTTGCTGATCGCTTTTGTTTAAACCTTGAATCCAAGGGGGATATTGTTAGTGCAATATGTCTTCAAGGTTTAAATATAGAAAGGTCAAAGTCAAAGTCAATGTAATGTGTTTAGTATAAGTAGGTTTAGTTGTGTGTTAGTATAAGACTCTTAGAAACACTCTCATTATTCACATTCATATCTTAGAGAGAGAAAGTGCAGAACTCATATCTTGTATACAGTGTTCTTGATCAATGAGATGAAAAATTCACATCTTCTCTATCTTGATTGATCTTTAGGGATTAACAATGTCAAAGACAGGTTATAAAAATTACAACCCTAGTGTCGATTCTATAAAAATTACAACCCTAGTGTCATTTTGTAGCATAAAATCTAACACATTGAGTACATGTGATCAAGAATATGAAGAGACTCGAATAAATTCGACTGGACACATAGAAAAACTAACCTTGAAGGATTCTGAGTTGAATAACACGAACAAACTTCAAGATTTTTGAAAAGATTTTGAGAGCACATGTATGGGTTTTTCAAAGGTTATCGTGAGAAAATAAAATTTCAAACGAACCGCTCTATATATGATCTTAAGGTATGTGAAACTGTGGATCCCAGATTAGTGCATACAACAGGAAATCAATAGTAAAATCAACAATCAGTATGATTTCCAATAGTCATCCATATAATATTGAATAAACCTTTCAGAGAGTTTACACAATTTCAGAAAAAGATTACAATGACTAATTGAACGATTAACCTATTTTCTAAGGTTAAGAAAACTATTTATACTTAGGCCTAATTATTCAAGCCCATGGCCCATTATATTTAATAAGCCCAAATACAATTTACAATTTAATCCCTTGAACTTCTATTCAATTAGAATTTATTCCCAACAATCTCCCCCTTTGAATCGAAGTTCAATCTCGCGTCAGTTTTCGATGTATCTCTTTCGGAGTGCGAACATAATCTCGAAGCTTCAGATTGCTTTACGAAACTCCATGCGGTCTTCAACAAGTTCCAAGGCTTCTCGGGCATTTGATTTGCAGCAAACGGAATTCGGAGTTCCTTTTCCTTGGAGATTATGTCTCTAAGCGCATCTCTGACCTTTAGAAGAGTTCCGTCGCAAAATCTTTCAACTTGGCTAAACCGGAGAAACTTCTTCTCTTTCTGTTCGTTGAGGTACACGAATCCGAATTCTGGTTGTAGTAGCAGCGAGTTGACTGGATACATCTGCAGCTCTGGAGCTTTCTGATCGGGTTTCAACAGGTTTATCTTCTTTGTTCGGTGCTCAACTCCCATAAGAAAATCCGTGATATAAAACATCAACCGCTTGTGTTTCAGAAAACGCTTTACAACTTCGAGTGCTTTGGTGATGTGGAGCGGTCGGATCGTTCAAGTTTGGAGGTCTTTGAGTAAGGCATGAAAGTCGTTCAGTCGTAGATTCTTGAAGTCGGCTTCTGAGAACTTCTATTCGTTTTCATCTTTGCGTTTACCCGTAAAGACTGGATACCAGATCTTCAAAATTCGGCCAGACTGGATGTTCACAACTTCGGTGATCTTGTTCCTTGTTCTGACCTGGCTGACTGGTAGACAGCTTTTCATTGCCTTTAAGTACTGTTTCCTGTAAGCTTCATCGAACTTGGCTAATCCGAGGCAGAAGGCTGGGTCGAGCATACGCAGCTTGTGTACGAACAACCTCTTCAAGGAATCCTCTAGGAAGGGGATGAGGATGATGATTTTCTCCCATCAGACAGGTTGTTGTGGAGGTTGAGGTTGATCAGAAGCTCGTTGTTGCTGAGGAGATGTCGGATGTGTTGTTGTAGAAGTCTCGGGAATCTGATTAGCGTAGATTGGGGTACTCTGAAGGTTTTGTAGCAGGAACTGATCGTAGTCTATTTCATTGTCGGCATCGGTAGGGAAGATCAGGTTTACCTCGAAGTTTATCGCACTGGCGGCTTTTTGATACCATTCGTTTTCGGTCTCCGGGTCGATCTCGGAATCAGGATCTATCAAATCAAGTGCGGGCCTTTCTGGTGCAGTATATACGATCAATGCCTAGGATTCTCCCTTCAGCTTTTCAACCGTTGGGTCTTCATCGTCTGAGATGTCCATATCAATGACCATCTCGGCTAGACTCAGCTGGGCTTCAGGTTGGTCTTCGGATTATACCACAACTAATGGTTCTAGTTGAACCGTTGGAGTAGTTTCCAGAGCGATTAGTTCGGACGCTGATAGTCGTTGTCTTTTGTTCTCCCCCTCACCGTGATCAGGATCATTCTAGTCATCGTGTTGGCGTTTGAGTCCGCCAGCTTGACTCTTGCAGGTTTCTTCGAGAGAGGCGACTCTTTCGGACAAGGTAGTAATGGCTTTCTGAACTTCCTTCAGAGTCGTGTCAAGTTGGTCCAATCGGGTGGTTGCGGATGACGACTGAGCAGATGTTTGCGATCGTAGAACTGTGATGAAATCTGCTTCAGTCGAGGAGTCAGTGTTGTCGTGTTGGAGCAGTTGGGCGAGGAGCATGGTCTTCAGATCATCCACCGAGTAAGTTTGTTGAGCAGGTGCTGGTGGAGGTGTCGGTCTGGTTTCGGTTTCTACCTCTTTTTGCTTCCCTTTGATAAGGCTTTTCACTTTGTCGATCTCCGTTCTGAACTCCTTTTCCAATGTCTGTCGGACAGCCTTTAAGGAGATGTCCAGGTATCTCGTTGACACAATGTTGGGTAAATCACTGCCGAGATCACTTAGATTGCCCGTTGAGGTCACGACTGTTGATTCAACAGAAATGCCACCTACGTTCATAGCTGGCGTGACGTTGACTATGGTAGGATTTCCATCCGATCCTCGTATTCCGCTCAAAGGCAGACATACTACAGATGTTCTGATCGGGTCACTAAGAGCACCGATGGTAGCAGTCTCGATCTGTGTCCTAGCCAAAGAAGATGTAATAATATCAAGTGGCTCTAGACTCAATGGTGCACAGAAAGAAGTCGAGAACGGGGGAGGCTGTTCTCTTGTTTCAATACCGAGACTCTCCGAGTGAGAGAACGGTAGACTTTGTGCTATATCCCCGTGTGAAAATGAAACAACCAACTGTTGAGTGGCTATGGGGGATGTGCAATTGCGTCACTAGGTCCACGAGGCAGCAGATGTGGCTACCTAGGCAACACGAGGCAGCAGATGTGGCTACCTAGGCAACACGGGCTCGGAGTCGCTGATTTTCCTCTCTATTTTTTACGCTTGGTCTCTCATTGTTATTTTTCGATCTCCATTCTCTCCGCCTCACTTGTTCTAAATTTTCAACTAATTCTCCCTCCTCTCTCCTTATGTCTCCCAAAATTGGCTGGGATGTAGGGATGTTGGAGGGTGTGGGTGAGTCGAATGGAGATCCTTCAGTCAGGGGTGGTTGACGTCCGATACGGTGTGGTATCATCGATAGATGGAAAGCATGTTCCGTATCGGAGTCGGTTGTGTTGGAGTCATGGACATCGGGTTGATTGTATGGCAAAATCGGTTCAGTTGTGTCCGTTCTGGGGCCTCGTTCAAGCATAGGGGCGGTAGTGACGACCGGGACCTCGTGTAGGGATATCGACGGTCCGGCGTAGGGCGTGGTACGGGTGATATGTGTAGGGGTGGATGTTCGAATGGCATGTTGGCGGGGTTGTTGGCTAGTACCGGCACGCGTATCCAATGCACCACCCGCGTCTGTTCCCCTCCCTGAATGTACTCTCAACACTCCCCGCCCGGGAGCCCCAGCTACCCGGACTCTACCTCCGCGTGTCCTTGGACCCTCATGTCGCTCAGGTCTAACTCCTTGGGAAGGTCCCTCCGGCTCTGGCTGGACCACAAGAGCACCTACACCTAACGCTCTTCTATATTCTATCACATTCGGTGCATTGGGGTCCGCGTGTGCCAGTAGGGTTTCGGGTATAGGCATGGCTTGGGCATTGGATGAGTTACAAATCACAAGGTAATGCAAGTTAAAAGGAGGACATACCAGGTGGTTCATGCGCCGCGGTATGTTTGGATTCGCGTCCATATGCTGACGGATGGCCAATGAAAAGAACCTTGGGTATGGAAGGAACTTCTTTTCCTTCGTCCGCCGATCTGGTGCATGGTCTGGACTAGCTCGCGCCATATGATAATGGCAAAGTCTATGTGACGGTTGTAGCAGACGGCGTGGAAGAGGCGTAGGAAGTCGGCTGTGCACTGGTCGATCCCCTTCCATCTGGAGGATAAACACCTGTTTAGAATCGTAAACAGGGTGTACCAGATGGGCGCCAAGTATTTCCGATTGAAGGCGGATGGGCGGTTGAGTGCGTGATTGTAGCCGAGAGCGCGGATGTCGGCGCAGAGAGTGTTGTCGTCGACCGCAGGGTCGTAAGCAGCACGGCCGCCGGCAGTGGCCTCGGGTAAGGATAGAAGACGTCGGAAGGACTCCGGTGTGAGCGCGAACGGATGATGATCGATCATCGCCGTTATCGTCTGAGAGTTGAGCGCCGTGACGACTTGAGCAGTGCGCCAAACTTGATATATGTAGAGGACCAGGACATCGGTGGTGGCGGTGAGTGCCTCGCGAAGTGGATGTCCTAGAAGGATGTCCACGACCACACGATGTTGTGGTCGAAATCAGTGGCGTCTAGGTGGTGATTATTCGTCGCGTATTCAATTCCATGGTCTGCTGGAACTAAGGTATTGTCAGCCTCTTCGTCAATAAACTTCTCTTGAGGAGGATTGTTTTGTGGTTGTTGATCCGCCATGTGCACCTGAAAGGCACGGTGTTAGAGTATGGACGGATCAAATGAGTGTTGTTGCGTACCTTTGCCAATATTGGCTCAATCTGGAACAGATTGAGGAATAGCAGTGGAGCATGGTATTGAGAAAGCCAAAATGTCCGAACAAAAGGAGTATCTTGGAACCATCAAGTCCGGGTATAATGGTTACCGGGTAACAAGGGTTACTGGATGCATTGGATATCGGATACTTATGGTTACCGGACAAACACAAGAGGTACCATATAAGACGAACTATCCGGACAAAATGAGCGATCCGGACAAGATTTGATTTACCGGACAATCAGGGATACCGGACAACCATAATCACCCGGATAGTTGAACTTACCGGAAACCGTAAAGGTTTACGGACAACTTGGGTTACCGGGTGAACAAGCTTACCGGACAACCATGAGCAATCCGGATAGTTGAACGTACCGGAAACCATAAAGGTTTCCGGACAACTTGGGTTACCGGACGACATGGTTTCCGGATGAGGTGTCCTTCCGAATAAAATATCTAAACACTTTGAACGTTTCCGGATAAGGTTGAATGTGTCCGGATAGTTTGAAACTATCAGGATGACATCCGGTCACAAATAATCGGCTAAAATCAACAAACAATCCACAGCTCTAAGCATAGCAGGTACGTTTAATCGATAGACTAATCATCAAATAACTACTACTCGACTTAAAAACAACCTCGATTGAGTGGAATGTGAACCGACATCAAGTCGGGGTCCGAAATCCCCTTTTGGTCCACTAATGATTCGATTTGAACATCGATTCGTGGATGTTTGTGTGCGAAAATGATTAAGTGAGCAAACGGTGTACATACATGTGATTTGAAAGTCGAAAGCAAACGAAAAGGGTTGGAATCCGAGAGTTTCCGAACGAGAGGTTTTCGAGAGGGTTTTGGTGGGTTTATGGAATCCAAAAAGGTGAAATAGTGGGTTTTCCGGGAGTATTTATAGTGCGAGGTATCCGGGTGGGTCATCCAGATATCTATCCGGTCCGAATACCAATTCGGATAGGATAGTTACCGGCCACCCTGTCTGGATTCTTTTGGAAATTAAAAAAAATTCCCTAGATGTTTCCATTTTGACATTTCTGATCCAAAATCAATTAGGAATGTTGGAAAACACGCTCCCCCTCGAACTTTGCACACACAAGTAAATTGCTCCCCCTCGGATCGTGCAAGTGGTGTTTTTTAGGAAAAACTTTGGAATGGTCACACACAAAAAAACTTTCGAGTGTAAAGAAAAATTGTGTGACACTCCCCCTCAAAAGTAGAACAGACTTACCTGATAAGCTTATGTGCTCCCCCTGAACACATGAACAAGATTGTGAAACGCACAGATATATTGATGAAAGTAGACGACAGAAATTGGACATAAAAGGAAACATGCGCGAAAAGAATGCAAACAAACGAAACTACCTACTTAATACAGAGATTTAACAGAAAAAGTGTATATGATACAAGTAGAATACATATGCGAGAAAGTGTGTATTTGATCATCTGGAGTTTAGACAACAGATGATGAGTAGGCAGTTCCTCGTACGTGTATCGAACTTGTATCGGCGCACGATTGGATTAAATCTTCAGATTTAGCATACCAAGCCTGGATACAAGATAGTTAAAACGTTTTTCGTCCAGGGGTTTTGTAAATAGGTCTGCCAACTGATGTTCCATATTAACAAAGTAGATTTCGATTGTACCTCTTTCGACGTGATCCTTGATAAAGTGGTACCGAACGTCTATGTGTTTTGTCTTCGTGTGATGGACCGGATTGCTTGATATTGCAATGGCGCTCTTCGAGTCGCAGTAGATAGGCACTTGAGAGTAGGTGAAGTCGTAGTCTTTTAGTTGAATGCGCATCCAAATGACTTGTAAACAGCAGCTCGCGGCGGCCACGTTTTCCGCCTCAGCAGTCGATGTAGAGACGCACTGCTGCTTCTTAGATTCCCAACTTACCAAACTATCGCCCAGGAACTGCACATGTCCCGATGTGCTCTTCTGATCCAACATGATGCCCGCGTGATCGGCGTCCGAATACGCTGTTAGCTCAAAACCTGTCTCTTTCGGGTACCACAAGCCAAGATCAGTAGTACCTCTTAAGTAACGAAAAATTCGTTTAACCGCAACTAAATGAGACTCTTTTGGTTTTGATTGAAAACGGGCACATAATGTTGATCCCATTTTTGAGCAACAATAGAAGAAATATAAAGTCCATATTTAAATATAGAGATAAGATATACATGAAGAACAATCATAAAGAAACTTATCTCATATTCATTGATGATTAAATATGGAGAGGAGAAATGTTGAAGAACACCACACTAAACATGAAACGACTCTCATAAGAAACTAGTCTATGTGTGTTTTTGTGTGCTTTCCATATCTCTCACTACTTGAAATAAGACTATGGACACCTCTTATATAAGGCCATTTACACATTTGATATTTAAGATATCTAAAATCTAGACAATATCTAAAATATCTATATAAAATATCTAAGTAAATATCTATAAGAAAATATCTAAAACATTAAAATATCTTTATAAAACATTCATTTAATTAGGAGCTAATTAAAGCTAACAATCTCCCCCTAATGTTTATAAAGAAAGCATCATCTTATAGTCTCCCCTTTGTTTTCTTTAGAACCTTTGATGTTCCGTTCTTCAAGTCTTCAAAGCATCATGTGCTCCCCCTCAAATGTAGGCTCATCCACTGAGCTTTAAACGTGAATAACAGAGGATGGAGTGACATTTAAAATGTGACAAATGTAGCTTGACACCATGAAGAACCGTTGAGAGAACACCGTTCTTGAAAGCGGAAAGAGCATGAGTGAAATGCGATGCTTTCGGTGCAGCAAGAGTCCATTGACTTTGACACAGATTCTGACCATTAAGCACACTGATTCAGACCAAAATCAAAACATGAAAAAGTTTCACCTGTGTCTTAGGAATTCAACGCAACTGGACTCATGCGAATCGGAGCAGCGAGTAGGAAGTTATGCGCGTGTTTCTGAAATAGTGCAAAGCTGACAGCAAGTAAACAAAAATCAGGCTCTGAGGTTGAGTCGCAGAGGTTCAGTCCACAGAGGCTCTGTGGTGAAAAGTACCACAGAGGTTGGTTGGCAGAGGTTTGGCGGCAGAGGTTGATCGTAGTGCCGACGGAGCTCTGATGATGATTTTAGTGAAACACCTCTGTCCAGCAGATGTATACTGACTTTAGCAGAGGTTCAGACCAAGAAGAACACCGATTCAGATCAATCTCAAAACACGAGAATTGTTCATCTATGTCTTAAGAATCCAACACATCTAGACTCATCAATTTTGGAGTTTCGAGGAGGGAGTTATGTTGAAAATACGACAGGTGCGCAAATCTGACAGCAAGAACTAAGACGTTGCGCTATGGGCTCTGAGGTTCGGTTGCAGAGGTTTAGTCCACAGAGGCTCTGTCGGGTTTCACAGAGGTTCTGTGGTGAACAGTACCACAGAGGTTGGTCGCGTGCGGCAGAGGTTTGGTCGCGTGCGGCAGAGGTGTGGTCGCGTGCGGCAGAGGTTTGGTCGCCGCTCGGCAGAAGCTTAACACAAGTGTTACACTTACTTTGACACTGATTTAGACCATTTTACCTCTGGAGTTTGCAAAAACTCAAAACACAAACAACTTTCATTAGTTTGTTATCTGTTCAGATCATCTTGAATCACCTCTTTTCGAGCTCGTACGACAAAGATATGGTTGATTTACCACAGTCGCGCAGATCTGTCCATCAGCTTTCCATCAGCACACTGTTGTCTACTTCAACGATGCATATGACCCTTATAAATTTCGAATCTATGAATTCTCAAAACACAAAAGCTGTTCATCAATGTGTTTTGAATCCAGGGCCTTTTGAATCGCATCAATCGGTGTTTTTTATGAGTGAGATATGATCAGTTTAATACAGCAGCGCAAATCTGTCATTAAATCTGATTTGATGTAAAAGATAAGATGATCTTCATATAATTTTTAAAACCGTGAGTGCAAATAATTCGATCTCTAATTGATCAAGTCAGAAAACTAATTAGAAGAACTCAAAGTTTAAAAAAAAACGTTTCAGATCAGACTTTGAACATGTAACAAAACATCAAATCTTTCTCAAACAACTTTCTCAAGACCCAAATGATTTTGTTATCCATATATAAATGTTTATGAGCAGCGGAAGATAAACAAAATCTGGATCAAAGATAGTCCAATCTTGAAAATAAAGGTCAGATCAAACAAAGATCAACAACCTTACTACCAAGATGCAAAAAGAATTGCTATGGACTTAAGCACACACAAGGATGAGATCATAGATCAACCATCTAATTAGTGCTTATCAAATAAAACCAATGAATGAGAAAGAATACACACACATGAAGTATATCATAAACTAAACCATCTAAAACTTCCATTGTTGCATAGATGATCGATTTTGAAGAAAGGTTTCTTCAATCGGCTCTGATACCAATTGTTGATCCCATTTTTGAGCAACAATAGAAGAAATATAAAGTCCGTATTTAAATATAGAGATAAGATATACATGAAGAACAATCATAAAGAAACTTATCTCATATTCATTCATGATTAAATATGGAGAGGAGAAATGTTGAAGAACACCACACTAAACATGAAACGACTCTCATAAGAAACTAGCCTATGTGTGTTTTTGTGTGCTTTCCATATCTCTCACTACTTGAAATAAGACTATGGACACCTCTTATATAAGGCCATTTACACATTTTATATTTAAGATATCTAAAATCTAGACAATATCTAAAATATCTATATAAAATATCTAAGTAAATATTTATAAGAAAATATCTAAAACATTAAAATATCTTTATAAAACATTCATTTAATTAGGAGCTAATTAAGGCTAACAGCATCTTTTTGCGATTCCTCTGCAGTCATACTCCCTAAAGTAGAGGTTTCTATCCTAGTTTCTACTTCTGCCCGAGCGTCTTCGACTTGTATTGATTCCTCTAGACTCTTTCGTAGTACATCATAGCAGGGGTGAGAGCCAAGTAAGGAATGTAGGTCCGGGTGCAGAAGTCCTTCTGGAGTGTTTCACTGAATTCCAGCAGGGGTTCTGTCATCTTCCTCCATGTCAGAATCATCCTCTGAGATGGTGGCAGTTCGGTTTGTGGTCCACTCTGGGATGGCTTCTACGGTCCATACAGATGTATCTAAGGGATCAGCAATGTCAGGGCGTTGGAGGAAGGCAGAGAAGTCATCCTGATCTGCATAGTTGATAGGAGTTGGGGATTGCAGAGGTTGTTCTCGAATTTCTTCAACCATTTCAGTTTCCTTTGCGATAGTTTGCAGAGGTGTGTGAGGCTTCTTGGATTCTTCTTGCTCTTCTTACGTTTTGGTTTGGGGGCACCCTCCTCAGAAGATTTGTGTTTTCTCTTCTTCTTCTTATCTTTAGGAGGAGGGGGAGGTGCAGAGGATCCGACCTCAGTTTCTGCTGGAGGTGATTTTTGGGGAGGTGCGACACTTGTAGATGTGCCCTCTGTAGTTTTCTTTGTTTTGAGGGCCTTCTTCTTTTTGGGGGGTGTAGCAGAGGTTTTTCTCTTAGAAGCAGAGGTTTCTAATTGGCTTCTTAGAAGATGGAAGTTTTCCTGTACTTGTTGGTGTTTTTCTAAGGCCGTGGTCCACTCCTCATCGCTCATCCTTGTCACTACCTAGGTTCCTATAGGGGTTCCTAAATGCGGGGGTGTCACTGGACTCGGTTCAGGAGTCCTGTGATCGCGTATGTATGCTAACTTGAGGTCCTCGTCACTTACATATTCTAGAAGGGCTGTTGGTAGAGGTCTGCAGAAGTTGTATCCTTCCAAGTGCTCTGTTGGTGTGTTCTTTGCCATTGGGTAGGTTTTGACGACTGGTCCCTCCATTGGCCATTTCTCTATGCGTAGCAGAGGTTCTTGAAGTACACCTAGAATCCTCTGAAATTGTAGCACGAGGAGATCTTTGGTGTTGGGTCCCTTTTCCCTCTGTGATGAGATTCTGTGGTCGATGGTGTTGACTATCTCCTGCATCATAAGAGTGGCATAGTCCAGAGGCAATTCATAGTACACTCCGTACATGATTGCCATGATTTGGTGAGATGTTTGATCTTGACTACCCACTTTCCCAGTTAGGCACCTGTTCAGGATGGAGAAGAGAGTATTCCACAGAGGGGGAACCTGCTCCTTCTGAAGTCATTCCTCTTCTTCAGTTTGGTGTTGTAGCCTAACATCTCTGCGAAGTCACAGAGTTCTCCATCCGATGGTTCCTCTGCGTACTTCTTGATCCCTAGAAGTCCCCTTGTTGGTAGGCCAAACTCGAGGGAAAACATGGTTCTGTTGAAATTTATTTCCAAGTAGTCTGATTGGCCATGTTTGGAGATGTAGCCCATGATTTGCCTATTGTCTTGGTCATAATGGCAGCTCTGCCAGAATTGGTTGAGGTATCTGGCAGCGATCCTTCTAACATTTCTGGTTAGCAGAGGGAACAGGTAGTGGTTTTCCAGAATGTTTAGTAATATTGCATGTTCCTCTCCAAATGCTGTTCTTGAGGGAACAAGGAAGTGATTATTAGGTTTCAAGGGAAGAACATGTTCAAAATGTTCATGTTCCAGAAAGTTTTGAAGGTGGGTTTTCGGAGTAAAGGCCACTGATTCACCTGAGTTATCTTGTTCTAAGTTTCCGGCCATTGTTGGGTTCTGTGAGTGCTCAGATTTGGCTGGGTTTTGCAAGGTTCGCCGGAGAAGAGAGGAGTAAATTCGTAAAAGGAATAGGAAAGGAGGTAAATGGGGTTATATAGTGGGGTAGAAACGGATAGAATTCCACAATTAAAAAGTGAATTCAATGAACATTTGGGGTTCGCACTCGAGTTCTACAGCTGGTGAAATGTTTCAGAAGAACGTGCGGCATGCACGTCCAATGAAAACATGCCACGTCAGAGGTGTCAGAGTACGATTAGACGTCATATGCGGCCCATTAATGCTTGGCGTGTGGGCGTTTCTACTTCCAGATGTCTATCACCTTCATAAATAACCCGCATGTTACAGAACTTCCATAAAAAGCCAAGTATCAGAACGACAGAAGCTCTGTGGTGGAATGAGCTCTGTGGTCTGAAACCTACTTTTTATCTCCTTTGAGCTTGCACCTTTACCAAAAACGTTTGAAAATACATCGAAAATGATCGATAGAACTTTAGTACAAAATTTGCATTCACAGAGGCTTTGAGGATCTGTTGAAGACACCAGAGGCTCTATGAGTGGAAATTTCTGATAACTAAAAATTCATAAACCTTTTTGATCATCCAAAGTTTTCATTGTTATATACACTGTTTTTAGGACATATTTTGAGATTGGTGTCCTGGAAAACTGTTTTGGAAAAAGGTTTTGTGCGAGACATTCTCCTTTTTTATTTACCTTTGCTCGACAAACTTACCTGACTTCTCTGGATTTGGTTGATCACAACTCTTCTTTGGCTCCCCCTTGAATTAACCACTTCTGTAGATTAATTCAAGGTCTCCATCTGCTCCCCCTTGACCTATGCTTGGATCAAATGAGATGAGTAATGCATAGAACATAGGTCAAACTCACCAGAGGCTCTTTGGAGATTGTCAGAGGTTATGAGAATTCCTACAGAGGCTCTATTGGGTACAGAACTTTTGATGATAAAGAATTTACATACTAAAGATTTGAATATATACATATTTACAAGAAGATCAAGTCTTACTCACAGAGGGGTCAACTCATGTTTATCATACCCAACTTACTCACCAAGAAAATAAATCTTTTCTCATCAAGTGCCTTAGTGAATAAGTCTGCAAGCTGGTATTCAGTTGACACAAAGTACATCTCGATTGTGCCTAGTTCAACGTGATGCTTCAGAAAGTGGTAACGGATATCGATATGGTTTGTTTTTGAGTGCTGTACGGGATTGGCAGAGATCGCAATGGCACTCTTTGAATCACAGAGGATGGGTATCTTGTATATGTTGAAACCGTAGTCCTTTAGCTGAGTTCGCAACCACAGAACCTGGGAGCAACAGCTAGCAGCAGCGACATATTTGGCTTCTTCTGTAGATGTCGACACGCAATTCTGCTTCTTTGAAGTCCAGCTGACTAGTTTACTACCCAGGAATTGACAACTCCCAGAGGTACTTTTTCGGTCAAGCTTGCATCCTTCATAATCTGAACCTGTGAAGGCCTTAAGATCAAAGCCAGAGTTCTTCGGATACGAGAGCCCAAGATTTTTGGTTCCCTTAAGGTATCTGAATATCCTCTTTACAGCAAGAAGGTGGGATTCTTTTGGGTTAGCTTGATATCTTGCACAGAGGCATGTGGCATACATTATATCAGGTCTACTTGCTGTTAAGTATAAAAGGAACCCAATCATACCTCTGTAGAGCTTGCACTCTACAGATTTACCATCTGGATCTGAGTGTAACTTGTTTCAAATGGACATGGGGGTCTTCATTACAGAGGCATCAGAGAGCCTAAATTTTGAAAGAATGTCAGAGACATATTTAGCTTGATTTATGAAAATTCCCTTTGATGATTGTTTGACTTGGAGTCCTAGGAAGAAGTTCAATTCTCCCATCATACTCATTTCAAACTCACTCTGCATGAGTTTTTCAAAATCTGTGCATTGTTGTGCATTTGTAGAACCAAAAATAATGTCGTCCACATAGATCTGTACAAGCAGAATCTCATCACCTTTTCTTTTATAAAACAAAGTAGTATCGGTTGTACCTCTGTCGAAATCATTATCGAGAAGAAAGGTTGAAAGTCGTTCGTACCATGCTCTTGGAGCCTGTTTCAGTCCATACAGAGCTTTGTCAAGATAATAAACGTAGTTGGGATACTTGGCACTTTCAAACCCTGGTAGCTGTTGGACGTATACTTCTTCTTGGATTTGACCATTCAGAAAGGCAGATTTTACATCCATTTGAAAAACTTTGAAACCTCTGTGGGCTGCGAAGGCTAAGAAGATTCTTATTGCTTCGAGTCGTGCAACAGGGGCAAAAGTCTCATCATAATCAATGCCTTCTTCTTGGCAATATCCCTTGGCCACCAATCTCGCTTTATTTCTAATGACCACCCCATCCTCATCCTTCTTGTTTCTGAAGACCCATTTAGTCCCTATTGCTTGTTTCCCTCTTGACAGAGGAACTAGGGTCCGTACCTTGTTTCTCTCAAACTGTAGAAGCTCTTCTTTTATTGCATCTACCCAGTTTGGATCATCTAGGGCTTCAGAGACACGTTTTGGCTCGATCACACTGATAAAATTTGTAAAGAAAGAAAAGTTAGCAGTGGCTGATCTTGTCTTGACCTTTTCAGAGGGATCGCCAATTATTAGGCTCGGAGGATGGCTCTTCGTCCACTTTGTCGTCCTTGGAAGATGGTCATTAGCATCATCTAGTTGAACCTTTGTAGTTGCACTTGTTGGTTCTTGTGCAACCTCTGTAGTGGAAGGTACTTCTGTGCTTGAACTTGGTTCTTCAGCTTGTGGGAGTATTGGGATAAGAGTTGGAATTTGTTCCTCTGAGGAAGTTGAGACCGAATCCTCGTTTTCCTCTGGTATTGTGAAAGTCCAGGATTTACTCTTACAATCAATACAACAATGTATGAAACAGTAATTGAGAAGTAATATGATCAAGCCCAATTGTATTCAATGAAGAACAGAATTACAGATCTTAGAGAGAGAGAATCTCAAAGATTACAAAAAGAGAATACAAATATATTCGGGAAAATCAGTTAGCAATGTAGTGCTAACTACTATATATACTGCAACGGAAATATTAAAGCTACAGTACAAATATGAATGACTAATAGGAACAATACACGTGTCCTAATTAGTTAACTAAACACTAAGGAAAGTATCTAGTTATAAGTTCTGAACAGGTAGTTCAGAACTTCTGAACGTTCTTCTGACAAGGCTTCTCAGAACTTCTAGCTCTACTTCTGACTCTTCTTCTCAGACTTCTGACTCTTCTCAAACTTTCAAAGCGATCCTTCCAAGCCTTCTTAGTCAGAACTCTGACCCTTCATATCAGAACATCTGAGTCTTCTCATCAGACCTTTAACACTTAGTTTATTTACAAAACTCAGATCTAACAATCTCCCCCTTTTTGTCAAATAAACTGATACTTTGCATCATCCAAATCTTTCAAGGCAGGAGCAATCTTCAGTAAGAGCACATTTCTTTGATTAAGCCTTTTGTCGATCTTGACAATAATTTCTTGAATAGTTTCAATCTGCTGAGTCATCATTTCCTGAGTTATGTTGCATTGCTTTATTTTCAACATCTTTTTCTCCAAATTATGCTTGATGAATCTCAAAGTTCCAGAGCAGTATTTTGCAGTCTCCTTTGCTCTGAAGAAGATCTTTTCACTCTTGTTTTTCAAAAAGACTCCCAAATCTGGATATTTAAGAACACTTCCAGTTTTCAACACCTTTTTCTGATCATGATCTGTGTTGGGTTTTGCCAGATAAACACATGGCCTTTGCAAATACAGAGCTATTTGAAAATCTGTATAACCATGCCATCTTAGGATGTAAAACATAGCTTCAATTACCACACTTCTTGCCTTCCTTTCAGTCTTATCTTTGCATGATTCCTTGAAGCACAGCATACAATGTAATATGTAGAAATCCACTACTGATAGCTTTTCAAAATCTGCATCAGTGAAATAGTATACTTTGCCATCTTCTCTAAAAATTCAAAAGACAAGTATTCCATTTTTCTGAATTGTTTAACTTTTAATTCTCTGATCCCTGTGATTAAGAAGTCTGAATATACAGCCTGTTTTGATTTCCCAAGACACCTTGATTTCTCTGCCAACCAGATCTGAGTCTCCTTTGGTCTATCATAATATACATTCAGAAATTGTATCTCTTTAGGCTTGAAAAACTCAGGTAGATCAAACTCAAGAAAGTATCCATTCAAATCAATTGACATCTCATCTTCTTTTGATTCAGATTGTTCAGCTTGATCAAGACTTGTTATTTGCACATTCTAAGGAGTTCTGTCCTGAACTTCTTCAACTTCACCTGAAAGGATTTCATTCACTTCATACTCAGCAGGAAACACAAAGTCATTGTGCAGCATTCTTTTAGGATTAACCTCTGATAATAACCATTCACCACAGCTTCTGATTTTTCTTCTGAGATTTAATCTTCTTTCCACAGAGTTTACACATTTTTTCTTTAGATTTTCTCTTTCAGTAGCAACATTAACTTTCATTTCAGTTAGTAACCAACTCAAAGTTGCATCACTATACTTCACCAATTCCTTCAGTTTGAATATTTCAAGTCTTCCTTGAACTGGATATGCAAACCCTTCAGTTTCCATTCCTTCATTTATAAATCCCTTCACATATACACCAAACCCTGAAATCATTGTTGGACATTTCAAGTTGCATTTCTCTTTTCTTCCTTCAATTGCCAATTGAAAATCATACATGTACATATTTCTGACATAAATCCCCAGAATTCTTCTGCACTCAATCTCTATCAAAGTTTCTTCAGTACTGGCAAAGAACTTAACTAGAAAGATCTGATCATCAAGAGTTAATCTGTGAAAATCAAAACTTGACATGGAAACCTTTGTACTTCTTTCTTTCAGCACTTCCAATCTAACAAACATCAGACCATTGAATTCTTCTAGTTTAAACATCAATACTTTCTCAATCTTCTTCTGAATGTGTAGTCTTGAATCAGGAATTCTAAATCTGTTTGAGGCTTCTGTATAAATCATCTGAGATCTGTTATCCATGAAGCCATCAATGTTGCTCTCCAATAGCTCATAATCTCCTTCTGTGTGATAGAGATTCTCATATATTTCCTCAGGAAAAATGTCATCATGAAATTGTCTAGCAAGTGGTACATCACTCAACTCCGGGATAAAATCACATACATGCTCCTCCAAAATTTGCAAGTTAATCATAGGAATCTCAATTGCTTTTCTGAATATATACTCAGAAGGCATAAAGTAATCTTCCACTCTCTCATATTCTTCTTCTGTATTCATCTCATCAGCATAGTTAAATCGAAACTCATGTTTAAATTTCTGAGAATAATCAACAGTTCTATCTTCTTCTCCCAATAAATCAATAGGCCTTATCAGTTTTACACTTTGTTGAATATTTTGGACATTAAGTGCTCTGACTAACTCATTTTGCACCCTTCTATTCAAATTCTCATTTAATCTTCTTTCTTCTGATTCAGAATCCATCACACTATCTTTATCATAAAGAACAATATCTGTACAGGTGTTGTCAACAATTAAACTTTCCACTGTTTCCTCTGACCTCAACACAGGTTCCTCAATTGCTTCAGTTTCATCAGAATTGATTTCCATCTCTGTGTCTAAATTCAATTCTTCAGTTTTATCTGAATCACCACCATCTCTGCTTTCCACCTCCATTTCCTCTGTATCTGAACTATCAATCTGAACTATCTGAGTTTCTCTATTCTTTGTACCGACTAAGTGCATATCTGCTATTTCAAAATTCTCTATGCAAATGTCATCATCAGAACTCAACCTTTGCCTTTTCTCCCCCTTTTGATGATCATGAGGTTCATTATCATCAAACTTTCTTTTAGAGTTCTGACCAGAAACACCTTCAGGTTCAGCTTCTGCAAGTGGAATAAGATCAAGAGGTTTTGAAGTAGAAGCCATAGATACACTCAGTGCTTTCAATACAGATTCCTGCATACTCTGCATTTGTTTCAACAGATCTTTTTGAAATTCAGACATTATATCCTTGATCTCCTTTTCATGAGATTCCAAGGATGCCTTCACAGTATCTATTTTAGTTTCAACAGATTTCAATTTACCCTCCAACATATCTTTTAATCCTGTCACCTCAGCATTCAAATCATCCACCTTTTTCTCCAATTTTTCAACCTTTTCCCCCATCACCTTGTTTTGATTCTGAATCTTTTCAAATTCAGAATGGTCTAACTGTGAACCTGAACCAACAGATGGTCCAGTTTTCATGTGCCTAGAGGGCTCATGGCCTGTAGATAACACAAAGTCATCTTGTACAACAGATGCACGTTTGAATGAGGCTTTTGTAATGTTCACCTCACCAGGACTTCCATCCAATCCTCGACACCCAATATTAGGTATGTCTATGAATGTTGTGTCAGGAATACGAAATTCCTGATTTGTGCCAGTGTTAGAAGGAATTTCAGGCTCAAATTGAATAGGATTGTGATATTCAGACTCAGTGTGTTGAAAAATAGGTTGGGATTTATCACCTCCCTCCAAATGAGTTTGGGATGGTTCCCCTGAGTTATGTGAAACAGTAGCATGTTGAAATGCTTCTGAGTGGGTATGGATGGGTTGTTCAAGATCCACCACTAGGTCCACGGTGTTTGTTTCAATATTGGACACCAAGAAATGTGAACCAACAGCAGTTGTGATTACCTGGTTAAGATTAGCTGGTTCAGAGGCATCTCTTTCTATTTGAACCTCTGTTGACAATATCTCATCCTCACCACCCTCATTCTATTTTTCCTCACTTGTTCTAACCAAGCTCTCAGAATTTTGCCCCTCATTTCTCTCAGAATGTTCACCCATTTGAACATCCTTCCCCTCTCTTACTGGACTAGACCCCTCACCTCTCTTCTCTGGTTGGTCCTCATGGGTAGGGATTTGAGGTATTTCAATTCCCATTGAGGTGCAATATGCTTTTAAAATCTCACTCTCCCTTGGTATGTAATTCCTAAGTGATTTTGGTAACAGTTTATGATTAGGATAATTCTCAAGTTTGGTAACAGAAGACATCTTACCCAAATAGAAAGTAGGACCATGCTGTTCATTTGATCTTCTTGAAATGGTTCTGTTTTCTTGCATTGCATACCAAATTACAATCTGCCAATACCTTATGTAAGGTATGTATGCCAGAGGAGTATCCTTTGTCTTCTTTTGAATAGCTTTCTGATTTTTCTCAAAAGTATTCTTCATGTCTTCCCAAAGTATAGCAGTATAATCATAATGCCTATTCCTCACTAAACCCTGAAAGATCTGAAGAATCTGTTTTGAACCTTGATCTGCTGAGCTATTTTCCCCTGACAAACACTTATTCACCACATGAAAGAAACAAGCCCAAATAGGTGGCAATTTGTTCCTTCTGAACAAACTAAGGGTTCTCAATCCTTCATTATATCCTAATCTCATAAACTCTGCAATTAACTCCTCTGTTAATGGTGAGTCTTCAAAATCTGTCCTTCTTTGTACATCATCTTTCTCTGGAAGATTCAGTATTTCTCTTAGTGCAGCGATTGATAAGGTAATTGTGACTCCTCCAATTTCGGATACAAACTTGTTGTCTTCTAACCTAAGATGTTTCCACCATTGTTGAATATACTGAACAGGAACTGTTTTGTTTCTTGTAAACCACTTTCTGTAAGGATGATATTTGAATAACTACATGATGATTCTGTGTTCAGGCTTAAATCTACTTTCCTCAAATAACAAAACACAATTGTTTTCTGATAATTTCAACCATTCTCCTTCAGGAACAACCCTTTCCACTAAGATTGGTCTATTCGACATAATCGACCCGGCAGCACTCTGTTCATGTTCAACATTTATATTTACCTCACCTGCATTTCCTTCTGATTCAGCCATTTGTTCATCTTCTTCATTTATTTCATCATCCCTTATTGCTTCTTCCTCAACAGCTCTATTTTGTACTTCATCATTATCCGAACCAGATGAATCCATCAAAGACTTGGTAGATTGTAGAGAAATTTGACCACTTCTTCGAAATCTAGACATGATTTAAGAAGAAAACAAACTCAAAGAACTCTGGATTGATTCGTATCTCACTTTTCGCTCTGGAATTTGAAAGAATTGGAAATAGGAATTTTAAGACCTATTTAAAATTCGCGAAGCTGAAACGTTTGACGGAAAAGAGAAATCAATGTTATAACGGAGTCAACACATTTGAAATGCCACAGAGGATTTAAATGAAATGCGTGGCATAATCAACCAAATATGAAGCTGACACGTGTTATTGGATAGAATATTGACTCAAGTCAAAGATCTGAATAACACGCTCAGAAGATTTGACTTTCCTTTATCAGATATCTGATTGTTCTACTCAGAGTTCTGATCCCATTATTCAGAAGAATTTTACCTTGTAACAAATTTATTTAAAATCAACTTCTGACAGATGTAAAACTTTTGGTTATTCAGAAGAGGTTTGAAAAGATAGAAACACATTTTATCATCAGAATTCTGTTCATAGAATGATGATTTAAAAAATATTTAAACTCTTATATCTGAATATGAAAATGTTTGAAATTCAGATATAGTTTGAACAAGATAAAATTTTTATCATTAAAAGCTTGTTCTTCTTAAAATGATTAGAGATAAGAAATGACAACAAACCTTTTTTAAGCATCATGAAATAATTTCCAGAATATATTGATGCTCCCCCTTGACTTTAGCATGTATTTGACCAAATATGATACATAAAGATGAGATAAAAAGATAATAGAAAAGACAAAATCCACACATTTGAAGTATTTGTTTTTCTCAAAAAGAAATTCTTGAAAGTTAGATTTCTGAAGTATTTACTCAGAATCTCTGACCTTAAGACTCAGAAGGTCTGAACTCTAGACTCAGAATTTCTAAACTCAAGATTCAGAAGTTCTGAACTTAAGACTCATAAGTTCTGATCTCAAGATTCAGAAGTTCTGATCTCAAGACTCAGAAGTTATGAACTTAAGATTCAGAAGTTCTGATCTCAAGACTCAGAAGTTATGATCTCAAGATTCAGAAGTTCTGATCTCAAGACTCAGAAGTTCTGAACTTAAGAGTCAGAGTTTCTGAACATAAGACTCAGAGTTCTGAATACATTACTCAGACAATTTTACTTAGAAACATTTATCATTTTTCAGAAACACAAATATTTTCAATTGGTCGGATTAAGCATTCCTATTTTACATATGAGAAAAGAAAACCTTTTGTGATCAAGTGGCTTTGTGAACAAGTCAGCCAATTGATACTTTGTATGCACAAAGTGCATCTCTATAGTTCCTTTTTCCACATAGTCTTTTATAAAATGATACCTCACATCTATGTGTTTAGTCATTGAATGTTGAACATGATTCTGAGTAATAGCAATTGCACTTTCTGAGTCACAATAGATGGGAATTTTGTTGAGCTGATATCCATAATCCATGAGTTGTGTTCTCATCCACAAAGTTTGAGAGCATGAAGCAGCAGCAGCAACATACTATGCCTCAGCAGTTGAAGTAGACACACAATTCTGTTTCTTTGATGCCCAACTCACTATCTTATCCCCCAAAAAATGACAAGCACCAGAAGTACTTTTTCTGTCCAACCTACTTCCTGCATGATCAGCATCAGTGAAAACAGTTAATTTGAAATCAGTTTCTTTTGGATACCATAAACCTAGATCAGGTGATCCTTTGAGATATCTTAAAATCCTTTTGACAGCCAACATATGTGATTCTTTTGGGTTAGATTGAAATCTAGCACAGACACAAGTAGAAAACATAATATCTGGTCTACTTGCAGTCAGATAAAGTAATGATCCAATCATGCCTCTATAGAGTTTGGTATCTACTGAAACTCCTTTGAGATCAGCATCTAACTTTATGTTTGTTGCCATTGGAGTTCTCATAGAAGCACAATCAGACATTTTGAACTTTTTCAGAATATCTCTGACATATTTTCCTTGATTTATAAAAATACCCTTTGGTAATTGTTTGACTTGAAGACCAAGCAAAAAATTCAGCTCACCCATCATGCTCATTTCAAATTTAGATGACATGATTTTAGAAAAATTATCACATAATTCTGGACTGGTAGAACCAAATATTATGTCATCAACATAAATCTGAATAAGAATTAAATCATCACCTTGTTTCTTTAAAAACAAAGTTGTGTCAATCTTACCTTTCTTGAAACCTGAAGCTAACAAGTGTTGAGTAAGAGTGTCATACCAGGCTCTTGGTACTTGTTTTAGACCATATAAAGCTTTGTCTAAAATATAAACATGATCAGGAAATTCTGGATCAACAAAACCTTCAGGTTGATGAACATACACCTCTTCATTAAGTTTGCCATTTAAAAAGGCTGATTTGACATCCATTTGATACACCTTGAAATTTTTGTGTGCAGCATAGGCCAAAAATATTCTGATTGCCTCTATTCTTGCCACTGGTGCAAATGTCTCATCATAATCAATTCCCTCTTGTTGGCAGTATCCCTTAGCAACCAATCTTGCCTTGTTTCTGATAACAACACCTGACTCATCCTTTTTGTTTCTGAATACCCATTTAGTTCCAATAATAGATTTACCTTCAGGCTTTGGAATGAGTCTCCAAACTTTATTTCTTTCAAATTGGAGCAATTCCTCTTGCATTGCTGAAATCCAATCTGGATCCTCTAGGGCTTCATTAGCTTTCTTTGGTTCAATCACACTTAAGAAACCAGCAAACATTGCTTCATTTGCTGTAGATGATCTGGTCTTTACTCCTGCTGATGGATCACCTATTACTTGATGAATAGGATGATATTTAGTCCATTTATTTGCACTGGGAAGCACATCAATCTCTGAAAAGTTATTGTTTGTATCATTCTCATCAATAATTGCATGTAATTCTGAGCTGTCCCCTTGTTCTGATACATGTATAGAAGATGTATCCAAGTTTGGATTCTGAGCAGTGAAGTCAGAATTCTGAGTGGCTGTTCAGAGTTCTGAACACAAGGATCAGAATTCTGAGTACAAGGTTCAGAATTTTCACCACTTGTATTTATCAGATTTGGACATTCTTCAGATGGACCTTTATCAGAAATTACAGTTGATTGAACTATTTCTGGAGTTCTATTTTTCATCTCGTTTACCATCTTTGGGTTTTCATATTCTGCATAAGAATCAGAAATTAGTTCTAGAAAAGCATCCTTAAACAATAAATTGAGTTCTGAACAAATAGGATTAGAGTTTGTATCAGAAATCATATTTGTCTTGTTCTGCATGAGTTCTGAACTGTCTTGTTCAGAAATCTTCATTCTGGCTTCATCAAATGTTACATTGATGCTTTCCATCATTCTCTTGGTTCTTCTATTGTAGATTCTGAATGCTTTGGAAGTTAGTGAATAACCAACAAAGTATCCTTCATCTGCCTTTTTATCAAATTTGGCAAGATTTTCTCTGTCTTTAAGAACATAGCATCTGCAACCAAAAACATGAAAGAATTTGATTAATGGTTTTCTTTTATTTATCAGTTCATAAGCAGTCTTATTTAATCTTTTATTGATTAAAGTTCTATTATGTGTAAAGCAAGCAGTTGCAATTGCTTCAGCCCATAGGAAGGTTGGAAGATTTGAATAAGCCAGCATGGTTCTTGCAGCTTCAACTAGAGTTCTGTTTTTCCTTTCAACAACACCATTTTGTTGAGGGGTTCTGACAGCAGAGAAATTATGAGAGATCCCAGAACTTTCTAAAAAATTCTGAAGTGTCTCATTTCTGAACTCTGTTCCATTATCACTTCTGATTTTCTGAACTGGAAGTTGTAAGAGAACTTGAATTCTTTTGATAAAGTTTATCAATGTAGTAGCAGCTTCTGACTTAGCTCTCAAGAACTCAACCCATGTGTATCTGGAATATTCATCAACAATTACAAGCATGTATTTCTTTCCTCCCATAGATTGAACTGAAATTGGACCACAAAGATCAGTATGAATCATTTCTAATGGTGCTTTGCAAGATGAGTCCATTTTTAATTTGTGAGAACTCTTTTTCATCTTGCCCATTTCACAAGCTGAGCATAATGATTCTTTTTCAAATTTAATCTTTGGTAGACCTTTAACCAGATGTTTTGCCACAAGATTATTGAGATCTTTGAAATTTAGATGAGAACATCTTCTGTGCCATAGCCAGCATTCATTTGCAGTTGAATTTGATAAAAGACAAACAGGATTTAATGTTTGTAATTTTGAAAAGTTAACCACAAATAAATCCATATGTCTTTTGGCCTAGAACACTTTAACATCCTTTTCAGTTAAAATCATGCAACCTGTTATTTGGAACTTGATTTGACACAGACTGTCTAAAAAATGACTTATGCTGAAAAGATTATGTTGTAATCCTTCAACATAAAAAACTTTTTGAATTGTCAGATCTCCTTTTGTTAAATCCCCATAACCTTTAACTTGACCTTTGTTTTTATTTCCAAAGTTTACTGCTCCTCCAGTCTTTTCTGTGAAGTTTGATAGAAAAGACTTCTGACCTGTCATGGGTCTTGAAGCTCCTGAATCAAAAAACCACATATGACAGCCCTGCAACAACAGTCAGTTAGTTTTAGGTACCCATTTTGGAATGGGTCCTTCTTTGTTAGCTTTGTCATTTGATTTAACAAAAGTGCCTTTTACTTTCCATTCAAAATCTTTCTTTAAACACCATTTTGCCTTGCACTTTTATGAAGTCAGAACATTTTCTGTTCCCAAATTTATTCAATTTCTTCTTGAAAGGTGTACCTTTTGATTTTGCAATGTTTTCAACTTTCTTTTCTTTCACATTTCTCACTTTCTCATACTTTGTTTTGACTTTAACTTGATGATTCACTTCTTTTACCTTTTCTTTTCTCTGAGTTTGAGGAACAGAATCATTCTTCTTTTCTGTATTCTGAATATCTTTTCTTATGAATGAGACAGATGTTATTGTTATTGGACATTTCTGAGAATATTGAAAAGAATCACTTTTACATTGAACACAAGTCAGATTTTTCTGTGCAAGTAACAACAAGTTTGTACCATAAGTCCTTTCATTTTAATTTCTATTTTTCAAAGTACATGTACATTTATTACAGAAACTATGAGCTTTTGGTACAGAATCAGAATTCAATTCAGTCTTCTCAGGAACTCTTTTCAGATCATCTTTCCTTTTGCTTTCCTCTTTTTCTGGAAAATTCAACTTATGTTTGTTAGAAAATGAATTAGATGATTCACCTTTTTCATATGTACTTGATTTATTAAAGAATTTATCATTTTCTTTTAGAGCATTAATCTTGAACAGATCATATTCAGCTTTCAGTTTCTCAAGCTCTGTTATTTTCTGAATAAAAATATTCTTTTCTTTTAAAGCATTTTTAAGATCAAAATCCAAATCACGTAAGTCATTTTCAAGTTCATCATAAGCTTTCCTTAAGTCCTCAAGTTCTTGACTTACAAGATTAAATCTCTTTTCAAGTTCTAGAAAGTCTTCTGACTTTGTTTCAGAATTTTCAGTTGACTCAGAATTCTGACTTTTTGAATCAGAATTCTGATTAGTAGACTCATATTTCTGACCTTCAGAATCAGAAGACTGATTAGAACAATCAGAATTCTGATTAGAAGACTCAGATTTCTGACTTACTATTTCAGAAACCTTATTAGTGTCAAATATACTTTCTATGTCAGAATAAGAAAAACTTTGTTGTTTATTTTTGTAGCTGACATTTAAAGAGTCATATTTGAATTTGGTATCATTGTATTTTGGTTTCTCTTCTTTTGGTTTAGAAATTTCTTTCTTAACTTTTTCTTCTGAAACATCCGATTTTTCTGTTTTTAACTCAGAAACTATCTCTTTGGGCTTTTTAGAACTTGATTTCTGTAAGTTGTCAGAACTTGTGATGGAACTTGCAGGTCTTATAAAGACTTCAACAACTTCTGGAGTTTTTGGTTTGGGAACATGAAGCTTGTCAAAATCATACAAGTTTACTGGAGCTCTTTTTAAAACAACATTTTCTTCCAATCCCAATCCCTTCTTTGGATTATAAAATCTTGTATCTTTTACATTGCTTGTAAGAAGATTTAATGTTTGCTGAGTCTGACCTCTTTTCAAGTTAAGATCTTCTAATTCTTTGATTTTGGTGTATAAATTCTTTCTTTCCTCAAATAGCATATTAAACTTTATTTGTAAAGCACCCTTTTCATCCTTAACTTTTGAAAACTCAATTTTTAATTCAGAAAGATTTTTCATCAACTCAGAATTTTCAGTTTTAATTTTCTGTTTCTCAATCTCAGATTCCTCAAATTGTTCTTTTATTACTTCTTTTTCAATTCTGAATTTGTTAACTAAATTTCTTTCTCCTTTAATTTGTTTTCTTAGTTTAACAAATTCAGTTTTCATTTCACCAATCTGTGTCATTAAGTCTATTTCAAGTGCAGAATGTACCTCAGTAGATGACTTAGAATCAGCATCTTAAAAGTCAGAATCATCCTCATTCTTCATCTTTGCCATATAACTCTGCATCTGTGAAAAGTTTATGCAGTCATCTTCATCTGACGTGTAGTACAACCAGTTTTCTTGTTCAGCTAACAATGCCACTTTATCATCTCTTTTCTTCGCCAGCTGAGCCTTTTTGGTATAGTACTCATAATCTTTCACAATTTTCACTTTGCAATCCTTTGCAAAGTGGCCAGACTTTCCACACTTGAAGCACATATTCTTTTCTTTTCTTTCTTCCTTCTCTTCTCTATTTTCTTCCCTTCTTTCTTCCTTCTTTTCATACTTACTTTCTCCTCTCTCTTCTCTTTTCTTGAAATCTGAATTTCCCTGCTCTTTCCTGAACTTGCCCTGATATTTTCCTTTTCCATACCTCTTGTTGAAAGTATTAGTCAACAAGGCCAACTTTTCAGCAATCATTTTGATATCCTCATCTTCTTCTGATCCCTCTTCCTTATCAGACTCCTCCAGACTTGGTATCTCAAATAGATATGCTGCCTTCTTGGGTGTTTTCACACTTTTGGACTTTGACAGAAAAGCTAATTGTTCTGCAACATTTTTCTTTTCTTCAACCACAATCTTAACAGAGTCCTCATGCTGATTAAGAACACAAAATAGATCATTTAGATCTTCTTCACACATATCCTTATTCATTTGTAGACTTATAGAAAATGATGACCATTCAGAGTTTAGACTGTTCAGAAATTTGTAATTAATTTCTGACTTTGTCTTTTTCTGTCCATTCCTTCTCAAATCATTTAGTATAGTACAGAATTTACTATATGTCTGAGTTAAGCTTTCAGATTCTTTAGCCTTGAACCTTTCATAAGCATTTATGCTTTGATTTAACTTGGCTTGTATTGATCTGACAGTTCCTAACATTTGTCTTTCCAGTTCATCCCACATTTCCTTGGTTGATGAACCACTATCAATTCTGTTAAGAACTTCATTCGAAACTGCAAGTGTCATCAATGTGATTGCTCTTTTGTCTATTGCATGCCTACTTTTCCGTTATGCTGTGTATTGAGAATAGTTCTTCTTCACCCTTGTTGCCAGAATTTTTCTGGAGTTGTTTCTGTTTCAGGAGTTGCTTCCACATCAATGTAGACTTTGATAGGACCTTCTCGAATAGAGACCATCAGATTCTCATCTATGTTATCCAAGAATTGGATCATTCGTATTTTCCATTGCTGGTACTCTTCAGGAAATAGAACAGGTGGCTTTGTTTCAGATCCCATAGCGAGATATTCTTTAGAAGACATGATTGTAAGAATTTTCAACAGAGAGACAAATTTGAATTTCTTGATCGAAAGACAATCAATTAATTCAAGAATTGCCAAGAATTCAAGAATTAGAACTAGCAGCGGAATCGATTTTTGACGAATCAAGAATTCTTCAAGAAATTGATCAATAAACCTTCGCGATCACGATATTGAACAAATTTGTTTGTTGAGTGTCTCTGATACCAATTGAAAGTCCAGGATTTGATTCTTCAAGTCCAGGATTTGATTCAATAAACCTTCGCGATCACTATCCTAGAACGGTTGGACTCAAACAAGAGCTGCGCAATAGAACTAAATCAAATATTCTAAGGCTATATGATTCTTACTGCATACAACCTATAGGGCCTTCACTTAACAACCTACTATAACTAGCATTGATTCCTACTAGCAAGCAGTCATCATACAGCATAGTGTCAACAACAGGCAATCTAGCATGCATACCCTATGCCTAGAAAGCAATACAACACTAAGCAATGTAGCTTTCCCCCTTGGCTCCGGCTGACTGTACACACTGCGCCCTCGATCACCGTTCCTCAAACGGATTTTTCCTTCTTTTTCTTTCCCAAAAACTTTAAAGAAAATTTTATAGCCGCAAACTTGAGATCAAACACACCGAAATGCGTTTGATTCACTCAAGCCGTGCTCTGATACCAAGTTGTAACGTCCCAAAAATTACAAGGAATTTAAAATTTTTAAAGTAACATTTCATTAATAAAAACTCATTTAATAATTCAATCATCTCATTTGCAAACTCATAATTAATATCCTTACGAACAATAAACAGCGGAATATATGTCTAAAATTAAAATCATAAAAGTAATCAACTCTTCCCACGCGCCAGTGTGTACTCGTCACGCCTTGGAGCCACTCGTACCTGAAACCACAATTTTATTGGGAAAGGGTAAGCACGAAGCTTAGTGAATTCAGACACCATAAATAACACAGTTATTTCCACACCACCTCTAAACAGATAAATGCACATAACCAGCATACAAGTCTACGAACAAATCATAAACATGCATACCTACACCATCCCACCCAAAGGCATAAGCTGGTCCACCCGACCACACAATAACCGTGCAAGCATTACCCGGCTCCCCGGGTTCCTACGCCACCCGCGTATATAAACCTCGGCCCCGCCGAGTCACTACGCCACCCGCGTATATAAACCTCGGCCCCACCGAACTCCTACGCCACCCGCGTAGTCATAACAATAAAGGTCCGACTAGACGCCCCACTACTTAGTCCCGCATCACAAACAATTAAAACTACCACACACGTACAAATCGTAATGTAAAAAGTAACCGACATTAGTTATAGTGAGAGAACTCACCTCGTAAGCGCGCCTAGCTCACAAACAATAATTCAAGCTTCAAAAATCGAAGATCACTTCCCAACACCTAAACAATCGTTAAAATGTATTAACACGAGACCCAGACACTAAAACACGACGCACCCTTAAATCGTCACTAAAACGACTTTCCGGTCTAACCAAACAGGTCTGTTCGGGACCTGTTCCGACCTCCATAAATCCAGAAAATCCTCAATTAAATTTCATAACCAGAAAGTGCTCAGAGTTAGGGTTCCGAGGACATATTATACACCTCCTAACGATTTTTCTACAATTTATTATGGATTTTACAAAACTGATTAACTGCACAGCGAAAAACAGCACCTTTCGTTATAAAACAGCAGTTTGACACTAGCTACGGTCCGAACTGGATTTTCCGCAAAACATAAGAAACTTACTAGACTTATGAACTGGTTTGGACCGCAAAACAGCAGTTTGGCACAGGTTTCATCCCAATCCGACATTCCTAGCAGAAGTTATGGCTTTCCCAAAACAGTGGCAGAAACTGCGACTTTTAAAACGGAACACGATCTGCCACATCCGGACCTGCTGTATAAACAGCCAATTTACGCCTAGCTAGACGCTGAACCGGACTTCCGCTAAAACATGAAAAGTGTACCCGGCACGGAATGTGAACCGTGGGCACCGGATTCGCCTCAATCCGAGCTACGACGGAAAAGTAATGGCCGTCGCAAAACAGTGGCAGACAAACGTTTTCACATAAAATGATAACTAAAGGTTATAATCCCATTAAGCCAAAGCTTAATCCAAACAGACCCGAACAACCTACAAGCTTACTGGAAAGGGCTGTACTACGCTGGACAACCACCGAGCACCACCCACATCCGACTCCGGCAGCGGTGGTGGTTGGCGGCGGCGACGATGGTTACGGTAACCCTTCCGGCGAGACCTCCCAACGTCACCCACTCCCGACACACTCGCACAACGCACCCGCACCCACCCCTCTGCCGCCACCACGGCGGCGTGCAGCGGCGGCCCCACCGCCGGCAGCCGTGGCTGCGGCGGTGGTGGTGGCGGTTTACGGCGTTCCGACAACGAAAACACAACGAAAAAGAACGGAAACACGGGATTACCTCGACGTGGCTTCTCCTCCACCCTTTCCGGCAGAAACGACGGCGACTCTTCCTTCTAGGACACTGGGATTATGATCGGCAGAACACCCCAACAGTTGGAATCATTCCTAGCCAAGCGACTTCGGTTGTCCCCCAACCTTAGATATTCCATACATCCCGAGTCAAATCTCAAGCTCTAACCATTCTAAAGTTGCCCACCAGTATACCCAACTGGATACTCGGATCCGATCATTCCTACCATTAACCGTCGATTAATTCCTACGAGTTCTAATAGACTCCCAAAACTTACCTTACACGCATCATCAAACCAGTAAATTTATAATCACCCACGAAGGTCATTCCACCACAACCATTCATCACAATTAAGCATCTCAGGGTTACTACTACCATCACCATAATTATTTTAAAAACGGCTACAAATCTCCAATTACACTAAAGGTGTTTGGCCTTAAGCCCAAAAGTCGACCCCTAAATATACTACTTACTTCAAAAAGATCACTGCGCATTTATTCTCTTAATTACAAAGGGCATCAATCCCTTAACCGACACAATTCGGTCTACACTAACAACACGTGTGGAATACCCAATCTTCCACCGTCTACTTATCCTCCACGCTCGCTCTAGGAAACCTAGTTACACTGTATCAAGATACGCCTTAACGCCTACCTCCCAGGTACGTCTCAAGGCCCGGCACATCGGAACTACCTCTCAGGTAAGTGCCCAAGACTATATCCTCTCAGTGCCTACTGGAAAGTCAAGGTCATAACACATGAATACCGGGGTCCCACCCCGAAATACTCAACCGATCATTAACAACGACTGACTGACATGACCAAGGATCCAATGCAAACAGTCTACCAACAACATGCCTATCTCGGAATGACTCGCTCACCCAAACGTGTAAATATTCAACGTGCCATAAATGCAAAACTGTGCAACAAAACAATCCATCAACAAGACTCCACATCGAGCCATTAAAACCGTGCAATTGACCCATGACCATCTCAAAGTCAAAACCGAGCAAAATGCTCCACGCTTGCTAGACCCATAAGTCGGTCAAAAACGCGTTTAAATAAAGTTTAAGCAAGCAATACTCTTAAATAACATTAGTCTCAAACTCGACACGAGTTAAACAAAAGAGTTTTCCAAAAGGACTCACACCCTTAAAATTCTCGAAATGACACATAACACTTATAAACGCACTTCCCAAATGGTTTACAAAATCATTTACAAAATATTCTCAACGTCAAGATTTTTCCTTTCAAAAAGACCGTAAGCAATAAAACTACTATTACCAGGTCGGTAGTTACGCAAAAATGGACACGCTCGTCCCACATAAGAAAGTCATGTTGAAAATCATTTCATTGCAGCTTAGTTTATTCACAAAACGTAAGCGAAATAAATAATTTCTTCGAAAATGAACCGTCACGGTTCTAGTATGAATTGACTCATGACCTGTATTTAAAGTAACCGCTCGACCGTACATCGGGTGCGACAAAAGTGTGCACATAATTTCAAAATCAGCTCCACGACATTTGACCCCAAAATTCCTCTTTTTCCAACATAAAATGTCGTGGTACAGGGTTCACCAACAAATCTTACGCACGTCGGCTAGTCATACAAAACGATGAAACGGTTTACAAATATATTTTTGTTAAAACACAACTGTCTCGTGTAAGTTTCAAACTTAAAGATAAAAACCAATCCGTTTCCATCATTTGAAAATATCGACTAAAATCTCATAATATCTCAAAAGGTGGGGTTCTTTAAATTGATTTCCAAGATTTCCCCAAATGGTCATATAAACAAATAAGATATGCACCTCGTGAAATTAAACCCACACGACTCAACATGCCGTAAAACAAAACTTATTTTAACCAACTCACTCAAATAGCTTTATACAGACATCGTGGAATGTAACTTTCCGTCTCAACTCTAACATATGTGGAGGAGTTCCAATGTTAAAGTCACAAGCCGTAGTCACTTGCCCAACATTTTAAACACCACAAAACACGTATATCATCTTACCCGAAAGAACCGTTGGAAAAATAACGAAAAGAGACAAATTCTAACAAAGTTTGCACTCCCGTGATAAAACGATTTCATACACTTTCAAAACCATATTTCAAAATCTTGTGTGTGTGCTGAACATTTCCCAAAATTCCAAAACTCCATCCATAAAATGATTTGAAACACAAGAATTTGTTAATGCAATCTATTTCAAAATCAAACTTTGTGCATGACTTAGTCGGCATTCTACGCCTTGACTCCTACTCCTCCAAATCTCTCCGGTCCACTAACATCATCCGGACATTTAAACCTTTTAGGCAAATTAGGAAATTACATCAAATAATCCCTACGATTTTTCCTCAAATCAAAGTCGGCTCTATAAGCCTATGATTCTAGCACAATCATTCATCTTGGCCCGACACAAACATCATCCTCATCGTCCCTCCATGTGACTAATACTAGAATCGTCCTTTTATTCCAACGACTACTAATTCATAACCTTCGACACTACCCCAACGATCATCCCATCAAAGCAAAACAAGTACACACCTGTATTAGTAGGTTTACTATATAGTCGTTCCTCCTTGTGATGGCTATTCAGGCTAGATATTACAACGAGTTATTAGCACATAATAACTCACACTAACAACGCTCACGCTCACTCCTTGGATTCCTCGTGACTTTCCCCGACTCGAGCACGGATCCTGTGCTTCAGATAGTAGGAGCTCTACTACTACCTTCCACACCTATCCTCACTCGTTTCGAGTCCCGTCTCGAAGTGCCCAAGTAGTTCCTTGCCGAAAACTACACACATATGCCCGCACCGGCATATGTACACACTCTTCCTAGCTCCCTAGGAATTCCACCCAACTCCACTACCCTTGCTATGACGAAATCCCCACTAGTCATGACGAGTCGCCTCGCGAATGCACAGTCGTACACAGTGTAAAACCAGATAGACATTCGAATATAAGATTCTATCCTACAACGGTTGGACTCAAACAAGAGTTGCGCAATAGAACTAAATCCAACATTCTAAGGCTATTCGGTTCCTACCGCATACAACCTATAGTGCATCCGCTTAATCAACCTATCAGAGTTAGCATAAGTTCCTAATAGCAAGTAACAACCATACAATACATTGTATTAAGCACCAAGCAATCTAGCATACATACTCCTATGTTCTAGAAAGCAATTTTGCATACGTACTCATATGTAAACGCTATTCCCAGCTCACTAGGAATTTCATCTCATCCCACTACCCTTGCTACAACGGAATCCCTGTTAGCCATAACAAGTTGCCTCGCGAATACCCAGTCGTATGCAGCGTGAATCAAATAGACATTCGAATACAAGATTCTATCCTAGAACGGTTGGACTCAAACAAGAGCTGCGCAATAGAACTAAATCAAATATTCTAAGGCTATATGATTCTTACTGCATACAACCTATAGGGCCTTCACTTAACAACCTACTATAACTAGCATTGATTCCTACTAGCAAGCAGTCATCATACAGCATAGTGTCAACAACAGGCAATCTAGCATGCATACCCTATGCCTAGAAAGCAATACAACACTAAGCAATGTACCTTTCCCCCTTGGCTGCGACTGACTGTACACACTGCGCCCTCGATCACCGTTCCTCAAACGGATTTTTCCTTCTCTTTCTTTCCCAAAAACTTTAAAGAAAATTTTATAGCCGCAAACTTGAGATCAAACACACCGAAATGCGTTTGATTCACTCAAGCCGTGCTCTGATACCAAGTTGTAACGTCCCAAAAATTACAAGGAATTTAAATTTTTTAAAGTAACATTTCATTAATAAAAACTCATTTAATAATTCAATCATCTCATTTGCAAACTCATAATTAATATCCTTACGAACAATAAACAGCGGAATATATGTCTAAAATCAAAATCATAAAAGTAATCAACTCTTCCCACGCGCCAGTGTGTACTCGTCACGCCTTGGAGCCACTCGTACCTGAAACCACAATTTTATTGGGAAAGGGTAAGCACGAAGCTTAGTGAATTCAGACACCATAAATAACACAGTTATTTCCACACCACCTCTAAACAGATAAATGCACATAACCAGCATACAAGTCTACGAACAAATCATAAACATGCATACCTACACCATCCCACCCACAGGCATAACCTGGTCCACCCGACCACACAATAACCGTGCAAGCATTACCCGGCTCCCCCGGGTTCCTACGCCACCCGCGTATATAAACCTCGGCCCCACCGAACTCCTACGCCACCCGTGTAGTCATAACAATAAAGGTCCGACTAGACTCCCCACTACTTAGTCCCGCATCACAAACAATTAAAACTACCACACACGTACAAATCGTAATGTAAAAAGTAACCGACATTAGTTATAGTGAGAGAACTCACCTCGTAAGCGCGCCTAGCTCACAAACAATAATTCAAGCTTCACAAATCCAAGATCACTTCCCAACACCTAAACAATCGTTAAAATGTATTAACACGAGACCCGGACCCTAAAACACGACGCACCCTTAAATCGTCACTAAAACGACTTTCCGGTCTAACCAAACAGGTCTGTTCGGGACCTGTTCCGACCTCCATAAATCCAGAAAATCCTCAATTAAATTTCATAACCAGAAAGTACTCAGAGTTAGGGTTCCGAGGACATATTATACACCTCCTAACGATTTTTATACAATTTATTATGGATTTTACAAAACTGATTAACTGCACAGCGAAAAACAGCACCTTTCGTTATAAAACAGCAGTTTGACACTAGCTACGGTCCGAACTGATTTTTCCGCAAAACATAAGAAACTTACTAGACTTAGAATGGGAACTTTTGGCATAGGTTTCATCCCAATCCGACATTCCTAGCAGAAGTTATGGTTTTCCCAAAACAGTGGCAGAAACTGCGACTTTTAAAACGGAACGCGATCTGCCACATCCGGACCTGCTGTATAAACAGCCAATTTACGCCTAGCTAGAGGCCGAACCGGACTTCCGCTAAAACATGAAAAGTGTGCCCGGCACGGAATGTGAACCGTGGGCACTGGATTCGCCTCAATCCGAGCTACGACGGAAACGTTATGGCCGTCGCAAAACAGTGGCAGACAAACGTTTTCACATAAAATGATAACTAAAGGTTATAATCCCATTAAGCCAAAGCTTAATCCAAACAGACCCGAACAGCCTACAAGCTTACTGGAAAGGGCTGTACTACGCTGGACAACCACCGAGCACCACCCACATCCGACTCCGGCAGCGGTGGTGGTTGGCGGCGGCGACGATGGTTACGGTAACCCTTCCGGCGAGACCTCCCAACGTCACCCACTCCCGACACACTCGCACAACGCACCCGCACCCACCCCTCTGCCGCCACCACGGCGGCGTGCAGCGGCGGCCCCACCGCCGGCAGCCGTGGCTGCGGCGGTGGTGGTGGCGGTTTACGGCGTTTCGACAACGAAAACACAACGAAAAAGAACGGAAACACGGGATTACCTCGACGTGGCTTCTCCTCCACCCTTTCCGGCAGAAACGACGGCGACTCTTCCTTCTTTCCGGCGAACTCTCTCTTCTCCGGCGAACTCTCTCTTCTCTTACTCCGGCGACTCTCTCTTTCTTCCGGCCGGCGATAACGAAAGGGGAAGGGGAAAGGAAGAAGAAGCCGTAGGGTTTAGGTTTCTTCTATTCTACTTCCTTTTTGTTTCTAAGTCACGACCACAATTGCCAAAGTATGAAATGTGTTTCGGTTTCTATATTTTTTTTTTGTTTGATCCTCACGCCACCAACACATACCACAAAACCTATGGATTTGGGTTATGAAAGCATGGGCCGAAGGCTAATCCAAGTTTTGGCCCTTGCTCGCAACTAACCAAAATTCCGACATTTTATGATTAGGTCCAACTCGACTAACCCCGTTAACGGAAGCCACATTAAATCAAACTTAAAAGAAAAGAATTAATACTAATAAATTACATACCGGGATACGAGCTTTACAAAAGTTCATGAGGTACAAATCTCCCTTACGTTCGGCTCGCAGAAGTTCGACTCTTGTATCTTCACCTTGCAGAGAGCAGAAGGTTCTTTTGAACATGACGTCAAAACCCGTATCACAAAGTTGGCTAACACTGAGTAGGTTGTGTTTAAGGCCATCCACATATGCAACTTTGCATACGGTTATATTTTCCTTCTTGATGACTCCGTAGCCTTTTATGTACCCCTTTTTGTTGTCGCCAAAGGTCACAGATCCACCACCGAGTTTATCTTTGTAAGTGGATAGTAGACCTCTGTCGCCAGTCATGTGCCACGAGCATCCGGAGTCTAGATACCAGATTGGCACATACTTCCTCTGTAACACAATTAGATATTTTTAGGTACCCATATCCAAATGTGTCCCGGTTTGTTAGGGGTCTTCAAGGTTGCCTTAGCATCCTTGGATTTGGGTTTAGCTTCTGATGAAGAACCATTTTGTTTCTTCTTACCCTTGAATTTAGCATTCATTTTGGGTCTCGAGAGGAAACAGTGTGGACTAGAGAAGTGTTTATTCAATTGATGCATAAGTTCAAAACAATGACAATAATGAATATGCGAAGAATTTTGCTTGAACTTTTCATTAAAAACACTTAATAGGGGTACAGAGACTTTATTATTACAATCTACCCTAGCATCTGACTTCCTATTACAAGAAGACCTATGTATACTAGATTGTTGTTTTGAAAATTCTCTGTGAAGAGTAGCCTTCTGTGAACCCCTTCCTCTGTGGTGAACTTCTGCAGGTTTCACTGTCACAGAAGAAAAAGATTTGTTATTTTCAACCCGCTTACCCTTTTGTTGCCAAGTTAATTTTTCTTTAAGAGGCCTTAAGGGTTTTGAAGTTTTTGAACTTGTTGGATTATGAGAAGACATTTCCTTTTGTTGTTTTGTTTTCTCAAGCTCGAGAGAGGTTTTGGCTTATATACACATGTCCAAGAAGTCTGAACAGATAGGAATCCTTGTGGTTTTCTCCTTAGGAGGAATAGTTCTGTTAAGAATTCCAGAGGGAAATTTCATTCCCTCTGCACCACAAGGAACTATCTCTGACTCTATTAAGTCAGTCTCAGATTCGTCAGAGGATGAATCGTCCTCATATACAGAGGTTGAGTCACTAAGATCTCTGTCGACAGAGGCTGGACTTTCAGAGTATGTGCCATACTCATTTTCTTCCTTTTCTTTGGGATTATCTTCCAAATCAGCAGAATTATTTATCAAGATTTCCTCTGATAGATTTTGATCAACAGAGGATGTACAGAGGTTTTTATAAAAATTGTTTTTGCCAATTTCCATTAACTCATTTTCAGAAATGTTTTTCAGTTTTTCTTCTGAAGAAGCGGGCAAGATGTAACACCCCGCTTACCACGACACAATATTGTCCGCTTTGCCCCACTGGCTCACGGCTTTGTTCTTGGCGACCTGGCAAGGACTTCGCAAGGACTTCCCAGGAGGTCACCCATCCTGGTACTACTCCCACCCAAGCACGCTTAACCACAGAGTTCCCAAGGAACCCGCATGCTTGTGGCCCCAAAACGCGTTGTGTCTGGTAAGCCCAAGGTTTACTAATATACCCAGCATCTCTCCTGTCCACGGCCGATGTGGGATATGCCTAAGGTGTTACGCACACCCCCCTTAGGGACTCATCGTCCTCGATGAGGTTTGTCCCACCATCCCGAACGGCACAGGAGTGGCTCTGATACCAAGTTGTAACGTCCCAAAAATTACAAGCAAATTTAAATTTTTAAATAAACAAATCATTGATAACAACTCAATAAATGATCCCAACGTTTCGTTTGCAAACACATAATTAATGTCTTTATAAAATAAAACCAGCGGAATAAACGTTTAATTATTAAAATCATAAAGCAACCAGCTCTTCTCGCGCGCCAGTGTGTACTCGTCACGCCTTGGAGCCGTCCGTACCTGAAACCACAGTTTATTGGGAAAGGGTAAGCACGAAGCTTAGTGAATTCCAACACATGCACAGATAGGAATTATATACACATCACCCCTATCCGCACATAAACAACAACATCACAGTTACATAAAACGAGTAAACATCTACAAGTAATTATGTATCCAACACCTCAGTACCATCGAGGCCTCGGTCCCACCGAATTGTAATGTATCCAACACCTCAGTACCATCGAGGCCTCGGTCCTACCGAATTGTAATGTATCCAACACCTCAGTACCATCGAGGCCTCGGTCCCACCGAATTGTAATGTATCCAACACCTCAGTACCATCGAGGCCTCGGTCCCACCGAATTGTAATGTATCCAACACCTCAACGCGTTTTGGGGCCACAAGCATGCGGGTTCCTTGGGAACTCTGTGGTTAAGCGTGCTTGGGTGGGAGTAGTACCAGGATGGGTGACCTCCTGGGAAGTCCTTGCGAAGTCCTTGCCAGGTCGCCAAGAACAAAGCCGTGAGCCAGTGGGGCAAAGCGGACAATATTGTGTCGTGGTAAGCGGGGTGTTACAAATGGTATCAGAGCCACTCCTGTGCCGTTCGGGATGGTGGGGCAAACCTCATCGAGGACGATGAGTCCCTAAGGGGGGGTGTGTGTAACACCTTAGGCATATCCCACATCGGTTGTGGACAGGAGAGATGCTGGGTATATTAGTAAACCTTGGCCTTACCAGACACAACGCGTTTTGGGGCCACAAGCATGCGGGTTCCTTGGGAACTCTGTGGTTAAGCGTGCTTGGGTGGGAGTAGTACCAGGATGGGTGACCTCCTGGGAAGTCCTTGCGAAGTCCTTGCCAGGTCGCCAAGAACAAAGCCGTGAGCCAGTGGGGCAAAGCGGACAATATTGTGTCGTGGTAAGCGGGGTGTTACACAAGAATTCAGGTGCCTCTGCAGATAGTTTCGTTTCAGAATCTATTGTGCAGACAAAAGCAATCTATGTTTGAGTCTCGGGGTCACCAAACTTGAAGATTCCTATCTGATCTTAAGTTTTCAGATATCTCTTAGGTTTGGATTCTCTTTTGACAGAGGTTGAAGATGATGAATCTGTGTTTTGATACCACACATTTATCATCTTCAGAGGTTTCCTCTTATGAGGTTCCTCAGAGACTTTTTGCCTTTTGCTAACAGAGGTTAAGTTTGGAAAACCTGGTTTTCTTGTGCTTCCAATACAAAATAGAGACGACAGAGACTTGTCTCTTTTGGTTCCAGTGTATGGATCTATATCACAGAAGCCAATTCCTCGTCTCCCTATTTGTGTATTCAGTTTTTCATATACCATCTGTGCATCGTGATATTTCTTAATTAAAAGGTCTCTTCTGAGTAGGTCTTGATGAAGGACTTCTCTTTTCTTTTGAAAATAATGTTTAAGAGCAAGAATATTCATTTTGTCGCTCTCAACATCCATAAGTTCTTTAGATTTAGCTTTTAAGGCCGAGTTGAGTTCTGAAATCTTTTCTTTTAAAGGGTTTAGATGTTTATTCCAGTTAGTTTCAATCTCTTCCTTTTCTTGAAATATTTTTGCCTTTTCTTGAGTGAGAAGTCTGGCTTCTCTCTCAAAGAATGCAAGCTTCTTCTGGACATTTTGGCAGGTCTTTTTAAGTTCAGTGTATTCAATGGTCAGTTTAAGCTAATCAGCTTCTGTTTCATTAGAGGAAGAGTCAGAAATGGATACCTCACTGTCAGAGTCGGAGGAGCTGATCTCTGCCATCCCACAGAATAGGGCGTTCTTCTTTTCATCTGACTGCCAGTTCTCTTGCTCCACCATGAGCGACTTCTGAGCATAGTATTCTGCTTTCTTTTTGTAGAAAGCAGATTACCTTTGAGGGCGGTTTGGTTTGCTCCTGCAGTCTGCAGCATAGTGGTCTGGACTTCTTCCCTGATTCCTTGAATCACCACGATCATCTCTCCCATTGCGTTCATAACCGAACTTCTTCTAGTATCCTCTGCTGAACTCTCTTGTCAATAGAGCTAAATATTTAGCTATTGAGGCCATAGTTGCCTCCTCTTCTTCCACCAATTCCTCCTCTTCACTATCAACCACCAACACTTTCTTCTTCTTCTTCTCTTTCTTCTCATCCACATACTTCTCCTTCTTTTGTTTCTCCTTTGCTTCTGAGGCCTTACCAACAAGTGCAAGAGGCCCATTTGTTTGAGTTTTTGCTTGTGCAATTTGAGGTTCTTCGGCAGCCCATAAAAATCTGACAGAGTCCAGGTGTCTATGTCCTGATTTGTTTGCAGAAACATAGAAAACTGGAGCCATTCTTCATTAAGGCTCTTTAGGAACATGACGTTGTTCTCTTCAGAAGTTCTGTGAATTCTAAACTTCCTACACTTGTTGATAAGAGAGTTGAACCTGTCGTATGTTGACTGCAGAGATTCTGTCGGCAGAACTTTGAATACATAGTATTAGTTGATGCATTGGGCTCTGCGGTTCTTCTGAGTCTTGGCCCCTCCCTCCAATTGTTTCTCCAGTTCCTTCCCTAGATCGTATGCAGATTCACATGCATCTAGGGATTGGAAGAGGTCATTGGGTATGGCCATTATCAGAAGTCGCTTGGTCTTCTGAGCGATCTCGTACTTCTCCCAGTCTGTAGCGGACCATTTGTCCTTTGTCTTTGGTTTCTCTTTCCTAGCAACCTCTAGAGTATCATCTGTGGCAGGTACACGTGGTACTGTGACCATGGGAATGAAAGGAGGGTTGTGGATATAGTAGACTAGTTCTTTGTCAGTACCCTCGAAGAATTGAATCATTTGTATCTTCCATTGAGGGTACTCATCTCTGAGTAGAGTGGGTGGCTTGGTTAAAGAACCAGCGGTGAAGAACTTGTTCGCGTTTGCCATTTTGAAAGAAGTTTTTTTTTTAAATAAAATACCAGAAAACAGAGTATGAACAGCAAACTTTCATATGATGGAATGGAATTTTCTTAATGAGTTTATAAGTTTAAAACCTTGAACAATGCACTAAAATGGAGAGTTTTAACCGTAGAAACAGGTTCTGTAAGTTTCCCAAAGTCGAACTAGTCGAGAATGGCAGAAAAACAAAGGTAGTTTGAAATAAACGAAGAACAGGTTAAAATCAATCCAAGTTTCTACCAAAAATCATTGTCAGAGAGGATCTCTTGATATAGAAAATCAAGGAAGGCTCTGATACCAATTGTTGATCACGATATTACTCAACAATGATATAAATATCTATTAGTTAAAACAAATAAGAGTGCGGAAGCGTTTTAACAAACCAAAGTGTTAGGGCAATATTTGGTTGTATAGAAGTTCAAGGGGCTGATTGTAATTCTTTATTTTGAGCCTAGTTAGTGAACGGGCCGTGGGCTGGTTAACCACGGGCCCATAATATATAAAGTTCTGTTTTTCCATTGTTTAGGCAAGTTATTTATTATTGCTTTCTAATTCTCATTGTAAACACTCTCTACATTGAAAGTTAATAGGGATGACCAGTTGAAATCATAACGTGTGTATCTATCTATTGATTTCATTATTGTTCGTTGCACGGATTTGGAACTATCGATTGGTATCAGAGCAGACGGACAGATCGATTCAAGGTGTTCATATTGAATTCTGGTAAGTTTTCTTTTTTTCGCGACTGTGTTCTAAGTTGTCAATCCATATTTTGATTCTGCTAAAATTGATCGATTTTGTTTATTGGGTATTGTTAGTATCATTGTTATTAGTGATTCTGCAAATTTTCATACTCTATTTCGATCATTTGAGTGTGTTTTAAGCAAATTAAAGTTCAAAGGTTTTGAGTGTGTTCTTGGTCAAAATCGAATTTTTAACCATCAAAACTTGTTGTTTTTGCTTTGAAATCGATTTGGGTAGTGTTATTTTTGTGTTTGGTAGTGTTCCTAATCTTTCAAGAACGTTTTTTAGCAACCCTAGTCGATTCCCAATCGATTTGAAACTTCCAGCCGCAGTTTTCGGACACATCAGCCGCGATTTCCGGACAACTCTCAAGTTTCCGGACAATCGCTAACTCTTTCCGGGTACGTCTGATCTTTCCGGGTAAGTTACTTAAATTCCTGTTGATCCAAACCCTCAGTGATTTGATAATGACCCTCTCTTATATACTTAGTGAAAATTGTAAGTAAACAATATGTATCAGAGTTTCACTATCGCTGATAAGTACTAAGATCTTCCAGTACCGCTGATAGGAACTCTCGCTTTTTAGATTAAACATTCAGCGAACACTGTTCACCATAATGCTCTGAGCCTGTTCAGTCCTTATGGTGATCGCTGATAATTTAGTTGTTTACTTATGATCCTTGAAGACAAGTTTCACGTCAACATAGGTTCTACGCTGAAGTCGAAGATCAAGCTCAAGAACCAGCGACAAGTCTCCTAATGAACTGATGCGGATCAGCGAAGACTCAGATTTGTCCACTCAACGTGAAGTATCAAGTACAAGACTTCAGCTATCGCTGAACTTTATCATCTGCTGAATAGTAAATGATAATCGCTGAATCAACGAAAGCTGATCATGAAGTCCTCCGTACAAAATACTTTTGTCTTAACCACCCTTGCACGCCTCCGTACGAAATGTCAGAAAAGAACCTCCGAATATCTGAAATCGTACAACCACTCTGATACTACACTGTTCATCCTTACGGCTACTAAGGTTGTCAAGCAAGGTCAATGACATGCAACCAACCAGCTGATGACACGTGTAAAGTGTATACTGACTTGCATTAAATGCATGCAGTATATAAAGAGATGAACTCACTTCTTTTGAAGTAACTTGCTAACTCTGGACAAGTTCAAATCTCTCTCAAGATAGGATCTTATTAGTAATCTCCTTATCTTTCTTAGTGCAAGAAACGTTAGTGTTCCAACTTGTTTAGATTTAGGTTTATCCTTAATCTTGTTTCCGCAACAAGCTGTAAATTGTTAATGATTTATCAATAAACAATTTAGAAAAGTAAAATCTGTGTGTTTGTATTCAACCCCCCCCCCCCCCCTCTTCTACAAACTTGTATAGGCCTTTCGGGACCAACAAGTGGTATCAGAGCAGATTTGTTTAATCTCATAAACAAGATCTAATCTAAGATATTTCTCTTCCTTGCTATTATCTGAAAATGGCCTCCCACACAAACACAAATTATATAGACAATGGTTCTCTTGCAAAACCCCCTAGATTTTCCAGAGACAACTTCAACTTGTGGAAAAATAGGATGACACTCTTCTTAGAAGGTGTAGACCCTACTATACCTTACTATCTTGAGAACGGCCCACACATCCCTGTAACAATTGATCCTTTAGTTCCAGCCACTGCAACTAGAGCTGCTATTCCAGAAAGGCTGATTCCTAAAGAAATCCATCAGTGGACCGATGAAGATAAGAAGAAAGTGGCTATAGATACAAAAGCCAGATCCACACTATCCATGGCCCTTCCTGACGAAGTCTACCATTCCGTCATGAACCTGAAGTCATCAAAAGCCATGTGGGACACAATATGTGTTCAGTATGAAGGAACGTCTGAAGTCCAAGACTCAAGAAAGATCAACCTGGTAAGACAATACGAAAGCTTCATTTCTGGTAAGAATGAAACTCTCTCTGAAGTTCACCAACGTTTTAATTGTTTAATTATAGATCTGAAAACTGTTGGTAAGGAATATTCTAACTTTGAAGTACTGACAAAGTTTCTAGAATGTTTACCTGAAAGCTGGGACAATTATTCCATGTGTCTCAAGCTGTCAAAGGATCTAAGATCAATGACCCTTGCTACCTTATATGGCACATTGCTGAATCATGAGCAATCTAGCCATCTTAAGAAGAATCTTGTAAAAGATTCCAAAAGCACCCCTGTTGCTTTAATCTCAGAGGAACCTTCTACTCAGCGACCTTCGGTCACTATCACTGAGTTAGAGAGTAACTCTGAAAGGTCATCAGATTCTGATTTTTCAGATGATGATGAATCCTTGGCTCTCCTAACTAAAAAGTTCAGGAGATTCGCCAAGAAGAAAATGTTTAGAAAGAACAAACCTCTTTCCATAACTGACAAGCCTAAATCATCAGCTTTTGTTGATAAGGCTACTGCTACTTGATTCAACTGCGAAAAGACAGGTCATTTCGCTAATGAGTGCAGGTCAAAGAAAATCATGAGACCTTCAGCTTTCACAAAGAAATCCTTTGTTCCAAGGAATAAAGATGACAAATACTCAAAGCTGAAGGAGAAGTATGCAAAGCTGAAAAGCTTTAAGAAGAAAGGAAAAGGCCTGATGGCTGACTATGATTGGGCTGCTTCTGATGAAGAAGCCTCATCATCTGATTCTAAAGATGATGAAGCAAATCAATGTCTCATGGCCAAGATTGAAGAAGAGGAAGAAAGTTCAGACATTCCCTCCACTTCAACATCTGCCATTCAGGTATCACCTTATTTCTTTACCAATATTGCAAATATTGATGAAGCTGATAGTCTCCGTAAAATCGATCTATTGACTAGAAGTTTATACGAAGCCATGAACAGCAAAGCTGTGGTTGAAAACCAAAATCTTGATCTCGCTGAAAAGCTTAAAAACTGTCACCTTCAAATAGAAAAGCTTTCTAAAATTGAAAATGATTTTAAAGATCAAGTCTATTTAAATCAGCTAGTCAAAATCGAACGAGCAGAAGCTATCGCTGCATTAAAAGCTGAACAAGCTACTGTTGAAGGATGGTGTAATTCTTCAACATAGATCACTGAGATAATTAAGGCTCAGATTCCTCTGAGTGATAAACGTGGTCTGGGTTATAAATATGATACTCCAAAACCAACCACTGAACATTCAATGCTTAAATTTGGAACGTTCGTATCCTCAGTCGCTGACACTTCATCATCTTAGTGTTCCTCGTCCATTACACCAATCCCTGAGGAAACTCCTACCTCCTCAAAAGGTAAGGAGAAAATGGTTTATTCAAAACCTACCTCTGTCTCTAAAGACAAAGGTAAAGGAATTGTTATTTATCAAAATCCTCAGAAGGGTACCTTAGTACCAAAGCTGAATGGTTCAAAAGCCTCAGTGACCTACCCCTCTGGATCTAGAAAGCTGATCTCTGGATCTATTCAGCGATCTACTCCTAAACTCAGAGTGGATATCCTTGGTAAAAAATCTGAAGAACTGAATGTTCGTCCCATTTCTAAAGCCAATAGTTTACTTGGTGTTGGCACTTCTAATTCAAAATTAAAAGCTCAGCATACAAGTGGTCCTAGAACTACTTTTAGTTATAGGAAATGTTATCACTGTGGACTTACCGATCATATTGCTAGTAAGTGCCCCACAGCCACCAAAGCTGAAAAGATAGCTAAGGTGAAGATTGCCCCCAAGGCAAAGAAGACCAACCCTGGTGCAAATCAGGTCAAGGTGACTCCTACCACTGAGGTTAAGAAATTAACCAAAGTGAAGAAAGACAAAGCTGAATCTTCAAATGTTGCGAAGACCGCTGAACCTTCCATTCCAACTACTTCCACTGACAAACGTGTATACATGGTTAAGTGGGTACCCAAGCAAAACTAATCTTCCTTTGTAAATGCAGGTTAAGAAGGGTATCTGGTATCTCGATAGCGGATGCTCTAGACACATGACTGGAAAGAAAAACCTTCTCGCTGAATACAAGGAAGAGAAGGGTCCCTCTGTGACATTTGGTGGAAATGGAAAAGGACATACCCGAGGGTATGGTGTACTGTCAAATGGTACAACCTCCTTCAGAAGAGTCGCATATGTTGAAGGGCTGAAGCATAATCTTCTGAGCATCAGTCAGCTTTGCGACATGGATAACAAAGTGATTTTCACTAAGGAATCCTGCTTTGTCTCTGACAAAAAGGAGAAGATAGCTCTCAGCGGTTATCGTTTGGAAAATGTTTATGTAATAAACATGGACTCAACAACCACTGAGAACTCCCGTTTCTTCTCAAAGGCATCTTCTGATGTCAACTGGCTATGGCACAAGAGGCTCTCACATCTAAATTTCAAGACACTGAATACTCTTTCCTCCAAAGAGTTAGTCACTGGTCTACCTCAGCATTCATACGCCAAATAGTCTTTATGTTCAGCGTGTGAAAAAGGGAAGCAGACCAAGGCAAGCTTCAAGTCAAAGCAAGTCTCCTCAGTGTCATCTCCTCTACAACTACTCCATATGGATTTGTTTGGCCCCGTTAACAAACAATCCATCGCTGGAAAGAAATATACGCTGGTCATAGTTGATGAATTCTCTCGTTACACATGGGTAATGTTTCTCCGTTCTAAGAGTGACACCCCTGAAGAACTCATCACCATTGTTCGGAAGATGGAAACTCTGAACAATATGACTGTTCGCTCAATAAGGAGTGATCATGGAACTGAATTCAAAAACAGTTCTCTTGATTCCTTCCTTGAGAGTAAGGGTATTTCTCACAACTTTTCGTCAGTGAGAACACCGCAACAGAATGGAGTCGCTGAAAGAAGAAATAGAACAATTATTGAAGCTGCACGTTCAATGCTCAGCGATTCTCACCTGCCTACTCAGTTTTGGGCAGAAGCTGTCAACACTGCTTGTTTTACGCAAAACAGGTCGCTGATAGTTAAAAGATTCAAAAAGACAGCCTATGAACTTTTTCATGGGAGAAAGCCTTCAATCAGCTTTCTTCACATCTTTGGATGTCAGTGTTTCATACTGAACAACAGAGATGCCCTTGGAAAGTTTGATCCTAAGGCTGATGATGGAATCTTTCTTGGATACTCCTCAGTCTCCAAAGCCTTCAGAGTCTTCAACCGTAGAAGACAAACTGTAGAAGAAACTATTCATGTCAAGTTTGACGAATCCCGTCCAGCGAACTCTAAACCGAACGCTGATACAGAAGAACTGAATCAATGGATGTTTTCTCATCTTGGTGATTCAGAAGATATTCCCACTCCTCATGCTCATGCAGTAGAAGATGATAGTCCCACTATCATTCCAAATATGCAGAATAGTGAAGCTGAAACATCATGGGTCTCAGCTGTTCCTATAAACACTATACCTGTAGTTGATCCTAATGTCTCAGAAATTCCGTCTATTTCTCAGCAATCAGTGAATGAAGTGACAAATGCAAACATTCCTCTCTTAGCTGATAATCCAGAAGTAGCTGAAGCCTCATCTTCAGTTTCTCTAGTTCAGACTGAGTCAGCGACGTATGCTCCGGCTCAGCGATGGACTGTAAATCACCCAATCGATCAAATTCTTGGTGATCCCAACGCTGGTATTCAGACTCGTAGAAGTGCAGGTAATATTTGTTTATTTGTTAACTTTATTTCTCTAACTGAACCAAAGAAAATAGATGATGCCCTCAGAAATCCAAACTGGGTCAGCGCTATGCAAGAAGAGCTGACTGAATTCGAAAGAAACAAAGTTTGGAAACTCGTTCGTAGACCAACTGACAAAACGGTGATAGGCACTAAATGGGTCTATCGAAACAAGTTGGACGAACATGGTACTGTAACTCGCAACAAAGCTCGTCTTGTTGCTCAGGGATACAGACAAGAGGAAGGCATAGATTATGACGAAACTTTTGCTCCAGTAGCAAGACTCGAATCTATTCATCTTTTCTTAGCATATGCTGTACACAAAAACTTCACTGTACATCAGATGGATGTTAAGTCAGCGTTTCTAAATGGCAAGCTGAATGAAGAAGTGTATGTGGAACAACCTCCAGGATTCTCAGATCCTAAGCATCCAGGTTACGTTTATAAACTGGACAAGGCACTTTATGGCTTAAAGCAAGCTCCTCGTGCATGGTATGATACTCTCTCTACTTATCTCCATATTGAAAAATTTGAGAGAGGAAAGATTGACAAAACTTTATTTTTTAGAAAAGTGAAAGGTCATATCATTTTAGTTCAAATATATGTTGATGACATTATATTTGGTTCTACTAACCCTGACCTTTGTACTCGTTTCGCTGATAGAATGAAAGATGAGTATAAAATGAGCATGATGGGTGAACTAACATATTTCCTTGGTCTTCAGATTAAGCAAACTGAAAAAGGAACCTTTATAAATCAGGGAAAATATGTTAAAGATATGCTGAAGAAATTCGACTTAACTGAAAGTTCAGCTATGAAAACCCCTATGGAACCACCGCTGACACTTGATAAGGACACAAAGGGTGTTCCTGTCAATGTCACGCTGTACCGTGGGATGATCGGCTCACTATTGTATCTTACAGCTAGCCGACCCGATATTATGTTTGCAACATGTCTGTGCGCACGATATCAAGCTGAACCTAAGATATCCCATATGAAAGCTGTAAAGCGAATCTTTCGATATCTTAAGGGTACAGCGAATCTAGGTCTTTGGTATCCCAAAGACTCAGGATTCGATCTAACCGCCTATTTAGACAGTGATTTTGCAGGTTGCAAAATGGATAGGAAAAGCACTACAGGAGGATGTCAGCTCCTGGGTGGAAAGCTGGTAAGTTGGACAAGTAAGAAGCAAAACTCAGTGTCCACTTCCACAGCTGAAGCTGAATATGTAGCCGCTGGAAGCTGTTGTTCTCAAGTCTTGTGGATGAGAAATCAGCTACTAGACTATGATCTTCAGCTCTCCAAAATTCCAATCTATTGCGACAGCACTAGTGCCATCGCTATAGCAAACAATCCAGTGCTACACTCAAAGACAAAACACATAGAAATCAGATATCATTTTATCAGAGATCATGTGATGAATGGTGATATAGAACTTCATTTTATCCCAACTGATTATCAGTTAGCTGATTTAATTACCAAACCTCTTGATGAGACAAGATTCAACTTTCTCATCAGCGAGCTTAGAATGCTGAACTTTGAAGGGTAAAATCTTCAGCGGTTCACATTTGATCAGCGATACGTTTATACAATCTTGTATAGCCTTCGGGATAAAATCAACTTGTATAATCCATTTCATCATCTTCTCTCTGAATAAACTTGGTTAAACTGATATCCAGGTATGTTTTCTCTCTCTGACAATCGCATGTAAATGCAAGATTTCAAAATAAATTGTATCGCTGAATATCTCTTCCTTAACAGCGATATTTTGAAAGTTCTTTAAACCTTCACTGATATTTTCTATTCAGTGCTTCATGTTTTTCAAAAGAGTCCCTGAGCTTTCAAAACCTCAGAGACATCCTAAAAGAATGTGAAAGGACAGTTGTGACGTCATTACAACGGATAACACTAGGCACGATTTCTTTCTGACACACGTTTGCACGTTTCGTTCAAACTTCAAATCAAATGCAAACACGTGTCCGTGTCATGATGAAAACCTTTTCCCGCTCAAGGTTTTCTCTCTCTAAAACTCCCTATATAAACAACTCTTGGTTTATATTTGTCTTTTACGCGAACAATCTTTTTCCGCAAGAAAAGAATCCTCTGTTGCATTTGTGCTCTCAAAAACCTCAAGAACTGTTCATCATCTTCCTCATCAAAACTTCAAGGTTAATATGTTCTTATCTATTATCAAAATGCGTATAACTTGTTTTCGATCTTCTCATTGTTTTAACAAGATCAAACAAAAGAACTTTGTAAAATAAAATCATTTCTTTCATGGTTTTATGAACACAACCATTTCATGGTTGTTCTTCAAGTTTTAAATCTAAATCTTAAACTTGTTCTTCATTCGTATCCAGTTTTCTTTTAGAAACTGGAATACAAGACTTTATGGGTTTTACATTTCATTTCAAAAATCATGAAAAACCCTAATCTTCATTAAGACATTTTTGTCTAAATGAAATGGACAAAATTCGAAAAATCTTAATGGATATTCTTTCCATACTAAGACAATTCTTATTTGTTAACATCTTTGGTTGAACTGATAATACAGTGAAATGGCATCCTCAAAGATTAACGTCACTGCTGAGTCCATCTCCGCTGACTCTGAGGAAGTGGACATCGTCAAAGCCCCTCAGGTTAAGTTCGAGCTGGATCAACTAGATTGGACCAAGGCCAACAATCTCTCAGCTATTCTCGAGTTTCCTCCTCGGAAGCAAGTATCACATCTGGACGATGCTGTGAGTTTTCTGAAGAACAGCCCCATCTACACAACCCTGACCATAACACCTCATGCCAGTCAGCGGCTCTTATCCCAGTTCTGGTACTCAGCCAGACACACTGAGCTACCCTCTGCCAAAGATGCATCCAAAACCATCGACTGCATACTCAGCGATACTGAGTATGGAACCATCAAGATAACCCCTGCCATAATCCGAAAAGCCCTGAACTTCCCAAATGCTACCAAAGAAAAACCTTTCGTTCCATTTCCTGACCACAAGAAGCACGCTGACAAAGAAGAAATCATTGCTTTCCTTGACGCAATGGGTTATATCTGGGATATTGGAAGGGACAAGAAGCCTGAGAAGAAGCTGACGCTGATAAAGAAATCCAAAATGCCCAGCGAGATGAACTTCATCTTCGCACACCTGATCAGCTGCATGACAGCGAAGTCCGGATCTTCTGATCAAGCCGCCCAACCTCAGCATTCCATGGGATACGCTCTGCTGAAAGGTCTAAACATTGACTGGGCCTCCATTATTTATGATGACCTGATTCAACGTGTCGATTCTGCCGCTGACAGACCAGCATGGGTTCCTTACCCACGATTCATCAGCGCCATCTTTCAATATGGCCTAAAGGACAGCTATCCTGAAGAGGGTGATCTGAAACTTTCTCAGATTGGCCCTAAGGTTCTCGACTTCAAGCCTGTCGCAAACGAGGTACGTCTCTCTACTCTTCTCACTCTTCTAAATTCTCCGCTTTCTGTGGCTCCTTCAGCGACAATACCCATCGCTGATACCCCGGCCACAAAATCCTCTCCTTCTAAGAAAAGGAAACCCTCTCACACCCAACTTGATTCCAAAAGGATCAAGAAAACCAAGGAGCAACCTCAGCAATTCCATGCTGAAGACTCCTCAGCTCATTCTGACGAGCTGAAGGAAAGTTCCGTGGTACGCTCTGCCACACTCGTGTAAGCCATCCCTCCAATCCAGACTTCAGCGTCTCTAAACGCTGAGGTTAGAAACTTGGAAACTACCCAACCTCCCTCAGTCTCTCAAAAGACTGATGAAGTGATTGTCAGCGATTCCAACGCTGAACTCAGTACCCAAATCCCAATCTTATCCTTCGCTCCTCCCTCCACTTCTTTGGACACTCCTCCAGCTAACACTGGAGATGCCATCATTCCAGAAGCTACCGCTGATGCTTCTCATCAAATGATGAAGACAGGACCTGCAGAGATCACCATTCCTCACCGAACTTTTGAAGAGGATATGGAACATTATTCGGGAGTCCATAACTTTGACGATTTCGTCAATCCTCCTGCAGGTACAAATCAACCCATATACACTGTAACTAAACCTGAAACTTCTGAGCTTTCCTTTGTTCACAAGTACTTATGTGTTACAGGTCCTAATTTGGGAGACATCAACGAGTCTCTAAAGTCTGTGGAAACAAAGCTGACCAGTCTCACCACCACACTCTCCAACAATTCTACAGCTGTAACAAACGCTGGAGAAAATTTGACAAAGCTGACAACGGTGGTGGAGAAGAAAGCTTCCACTGAAGACATCAAGGGACTTGATAAGACTCTCGCCGATTTTGCCAAAGTACTCTCTGACATCTACACTGACTACACCAGCCTCAAAAGCTCAGTTTCGACCATGTCCAGCGAAGTAACAACGCTGAAGACATCGGTTGGAACACTCGAGGGTGATATGTCAGCGGTCAAGACTGACTTAGGCTTTGTAAAGACCGACGTTAGTTCTATGAAGACAATGATCGAAGAGCTTCTCAACAAGGCAAGAACTCCAGCTCCTGCTCCTGTCCCTGCCCCTATTTTGGAATCTTTCACAGCGGCGGATCGCACAGAGCTGAAGAAAATCACGCCTGCTATTTCTGGCCTAGAAGACAGAATAGCAAACCTTGAAGGTTGTGTGAAAATCTCTGGCCCAGAAGACAGAGATAACACCAACGCTGAGTCTACCCATTCCTCCCCCAGTCATCATGAGAAAGAGGGGGAGAAGAGCGCTGAAGATTTAAACAAAAGCGCTGAAGACCTTTCCCATGATGAATCTATCAGGGGAGAGAGGAATGAAGATCTAACCGCTGGACCTCAGGGAGATGAAAACCCTGAGGGAACCGAGAAGCTCGCCTCTGTATCTGAGGGGGAGCAACTCGAAGAAGATGCTGAGGAATCCGAAGCAGAAGAAGATGAAGACATCGACATCCCTGAAGATGAACCATCCTCCCCTCCAAGGAAGGATGATGATGATGATGATGAAGATGATGATTTCTTTATCGTCAAACCTGCCCCAAGGATCAAAGCTCTTAAGGGAATCTCAATAAAAGAACCTTCAGGGGAGAAGACAAAGACAAAGCCCTCAGCATCTGGCGCTGAGAAAAGCAAAGGCAAAGGCCTCGCTAAAGATGAAAATCTGGCGATCTTGCTTGAAAAGCCGGTTTGTCAGGTACACTAAACTTTACTTATATTCCTTCCCTGAACATCTCAATACACAATCAGTTCTCTACTCAACAACCTCTCTACACATCCACAATCTTTTTCTATCTTTTCTACCCAAGTTCTTCTACCCAGTTCTTATTTGTAAGATAGCTGTGTTTCAGCTAGTCTTCTCCCCTGTTTGAGGATATCGCTGAAGGCTCCACAACTGCGACTTCACCAATAATTCCAGCTGCCGCTGAAGACATAATCCCAGTCTTGGATTTGATCTCTGAGACTGATGAACCAGAAGAACAACCCCTCTCGCACAGAAACAGACCTTCCTCAGCTCCTCAAAAGCTGAATGAAGAGGATCAGAAGAAAAGAGAAGAAATAATAAAGCGATTCGAGGATCAGCGAATCATTCTAAGGCGTGATCAACTGCCTTCAGTTCCTCCTAAGTTCAGAATTTCAAAAGCTGAATACAAGGAACACCTCAGAGCTGAACGCCTCATCGCTGAAAGAAAGGAAGCTGAAGAGAGAGACATAGAATACGCCATCAAGCTTACTCAACGATCAATCAAAGACCCCAAGCTGAAAAGAGTTCCCATTGATGTTCAACGTCAGCTCTGGGATGATGCTCAAGAAATCGTTATTGAAAAGACAAAGGTCTCTGATACAACCTTGGAATGGGCTAATCAAATGCTGACCTATCGATCAAGACCATCCAAGATAATCAAAGCCAACATCAGAGGAAAAATGTTCGTTGATGTTCCTGTTGTTGAAGTGGATATCTACAGAGATGACAAAACCAAGCAAACCTTCTATGCTGCTTCATTAGAAAAGTTTGGTCTCTCTGAATGGTTAGAAACAAAATTAGCCATTCAGGGATCACGCTCAAAATTCAAAAGCCATGTTGAGATGATCTTAAACAAACAGATCGACTTGCTTTCATCTGCTGTGGATATCCCTCCTACTCTTCCTCAACCGAAGAAAGCCTCTGCTAAGAAAAAGAAAGTTTCTAATTCAGGTCCAATCATTCGAAATGAAACAGGTATTGGTTTCTCTCGTGCTGAAGTTCTTGGCCCTGATGCTGATCTTTCAATGCTTGACACCTCCCTACCACCTGGAGAAACCTTCATCCCTGGCACAGTGGTAAGTGATCCATATGGTATATTCTTCTTAGACTATGATGGAAATCATCACTTTCAACGTGTCTCTGAGCTCCAAATCGCTCCCATCGAACAACTCAGAGATCTCGTATACTGGTGTGAAGTCAGACGCGACATCAAAGCTAGACACCTGAAACCCTTGATTTTTGAAGCTGCTCTGAAGTTAAAGAATCAAGGAGTAAATGTCCCTGACTGGATGATCCCCACTGAAAAGACGACCCTTGATGAACTTCTCATTAAGGAAGAACCTTTTGAAAATTGATATAATCTCCTTTTTCTCTATTGTATCAGTTATCCTTCTGTACTTGTAAATTATTTCGCTTGTACTTGTAATCTTTCTGTTCTTCATTGTAACCTGATTCAATATTTTAAAGAAAGATTTCAGCGAACGTACTTTACTCCATCAGTACTGAAAAGATCCCAGAAAACAGTAAAAGAGACAAATATTTTATGAGTTCTTTTTATCCTTATGTTTTCATTAAATAGCAATTTTCTTTGTTGTTATGTCATAATCAAATAGGGGGAGATTGTTGATCCAAACCCTCAGTGATTTGATAATGACCCTCTCTTATATACTTAGTGAAAATTGTAAGTAAACAATATGTATCAGAGTTTCACTATCGCTGATAAGTACTAAGATCTTCCAGTACCGCTGATAGGAACTCTCGCTTTTTAGATTAAACATTCAACGAACAATGTTCACCATAATGCTCTGAGCCTGTTCAGTCCTTATGGTGATCGCTGATAATTTAGTTGTTTACTTATGATCCCTGAAGACAAGTTTCACGTCAACATAGGTTCTACGCTGAAGTCGAAGATCAAGCTCAAGAACCAGCGACAAGTCTCCTAATGAACTGATGCGGATCAGCGAAGACTCAGATTTGTCCACTCAACGTGAAGTATCAAGTACAAGACTTCAGCAAACTGTGTGTTTGTATTCAACCCCCCCCCCCCCCCCTTCTACAAACTTGTATAGGCCTTTCGGGACCAACAATTCCAATTTTTTCGGGTACATTGTTCCGGACAACTCAAAGTTTCCGGTAACCTATTTTACCCGGACAACTCGAAGTTTTCGGTCAATCCGATTCTTTCCGGACCAGTTCATCCGGTAAGTACCCCATCCGGGAAGCTCGTCATCCGGAAACTCCAATCATCCGGTAAGTATTGTTTTTATCTTTATCGCTCGGAAACTATTGTATTCGGTAACCCTTTGTTACCCGGAAACCTTAGGCTGTCCGGACTCTTTCATTTATCCGGAAACTTCTACATTATTGAACTATTTTCACTTAATCTAATCCGGACACTTCCAGATCAGACATCTTATCCGGATTCCTATCCGGTAAGTTTATTCCTGTTGAATTCTTACCTGTTTCTAGTACAAATCAGTCGTAGAACCTACGTTAGGATATCACTCACAGTGCCTTGCGTTAGGTTTTCACTTTGAATCAATCACCTCGTCTGAGGATCATTCCAGTGCAACCAAAGATGTCTTCGCACGACGCTCTTGCAATCGGCACCGACTCCAAACCACCTTGCCTCTATCAAGGTGAGTACAGCCAATGGAGAGACAGAATCAAAATCTTCATTGAGTCGAAAGACAATTTCGAGTACATTTGGCGAGCATTAGAAAATGGGCCAATTCCTCAACCAATGAAGACTGTGCCACCAGCTCAAGAATATGGTGAAACACGCACCGTGCAAAAGACTCTCTCCGATATGACCGACGATGAAAAGGGCATGCTTGAGGGAGAAAAGCATGCTAAGAGGTATCTTGTTCAAGCTATCCCCAACACGATCTATACTGGAATAGACAACTACAAAGATACAGCGAAGGGTATGTGGGATCAAGTGGAGAAGATGATGCGTGGAAGCAAAGTTGGGAATCAATTGAAGATCAACAGCGCCATCACCAAGTTCGATGGATTCAAACAACGCACCGGCGAATGCCTCTCCGAGACCTATGAATGTTTTTGTCTTCTTCTCAACGAACTTAACAAAAACCACATCAATCGCTCCAACACGGAAAACGCGCTTAAGTTCCTCAACAACCTGTTGCCAGAATGGAAGGCATTTGCATCTCATGTCAAGCACAACAACTTGATAGAGAAAGTTAGCATCCATGAACTCTATGAGACGCTTCTTCAAGACAAAGATGAAGTGAATGAACTTCTAAGTGAGAAGAAGTCCATATCCAGGCCAGCTGCTGATCCTATAGCACTTATGTCCTCCAAACAAGGAAAATCTTCGGGCCGTCACTCCAAACGTGCTCAAAAGCAAAGCTCATCAGAGTCAGAACCTGAAGAAAAGGAAGATAGTGAATCTGATGATGAAGTATCTGATTTCAAGAAAGCGATAGCCCTACTCTCCAAATTTCTTCAACAACAAAAGTTCTATAAGAAGCCATCGTCCAATAATCAACGCTACTCCACCTCCCCCAACAAGCGCCACGATTATAAGGACAGGTATGAAGGGAAGAAGAAGGCCGATGAGCAAGATCAGTCTGAGAAGAATGAGAAGATGGAGAAAGATGACGGTAAGAAGAAAGATGAACCCGTGACCTGTTACAACTGCAGAACGTTTAGTCACTTTGCGAAAGACTGTCGGAGGCCTGTTGTCAAGAATACTCACTATTACAAGGCGAAGCTCGCATTGGTTGAGCAGAAGGAAGCTGGAATAGCTCTATTTGTGAAAGACGACCACTGGTTGGGTCGTTCTGATGCTGAAAGCGATTCTGAAGGTGCTAATGCTTTCATGGGATATCACTCTCCAGCCGATGAAGAAAAGTCAAGTCAGGTATGTGAATCTAACCAACAAGACTTCTTAAATCAAATGCAATCACTTGTTGAACAGGCAAATTCCTTTAAGGCCACCTCTAAAGAACAACAGCTTGAGATCAGATCTCTCTCTGAAAAGTTAGATGTTTAAAAGAGAATAACTGAGAAATATATGTCCGAAAATGCTACCTTAAAAGAAAATTGTAAAAATCTTACGATAGCACCTAAGGACTTACGGGCCAAATTATCTGAACTTCAGTCACAGTTTGATCAGTGCAAGAATGAGAAAGCATAAATTGTTTATCAATGTTCTGCCCTTCAAATTCAGCACAAGGAATTTGTTGCTAAAATTCTTGATCTTGAAACAAAACTCTACAAGAAAGGTCAAACTGATCAGACCATTCATATGAATAAACCAAAGGAGTTCACTTATTTTAATAAAGACTGGGGAATCGGATACGATAACCCACACTATTTGAAAAAGGGAATAGCCAAAAGACCTATATTGTATGATTTTAGTTGTCTTGGAATAGCCAAAGATTATCCGGAATATGCAATTAAATGGACTGGTCCTCTTGAACCTGAAAAGGAAGAGGAAACTGATGAAGACAAGCGCACACGCACATCCAAAATGCATCTTCAATTCAGTTATGGATCTTTGAATTATTCCTATCAAAAGAACAAGAAGTATCTCTCGAATGACTACTTCGATTGCTACAAGGTTGCAAAGCCCAAAGATTACTCCAAAAAGGATGAGGACCAAGTAACCGAAACCAAGACTGAGACGGATGAGTTTAAGCTCTATGTTCCCCCTCTCATCTTGGAAGCAAAGATAGTCGAGTTGGAGGAGTCACTCGAGAAAGAAAGGTAAAATTTTCAAATGGAAAAGCAAGCGCTAATCCAGGAACTTGAGAATCTTAAATCGGTCAAAACCGAAACTGTGTCTGATGAAGGACAGGAAATCCTTCGGTGTGAAATCAATATGCTCACATCAAAACTGGCTGCCTTGGCAACAGATGCGATGCAGGAGTATTCGAGAAATGGTCAGCTCCAAGAGCAGATTAATCAACTCCAATTTAAAAAGCAGATTTCACCCGACTCTTCCTCTAACTCATCGGACACGTCTTCATGTAAAGCTTTCATAAGCAAAACTTCTTCAACACAAGACGATGAAGATTCTCAAGACGAGAGTGTTTTAAGGAATTTGAACGCTGATTTTTTCCTAGCTTCCGCACCAAATTCCTCAAAGCACACTGACACTAAGTGTTCCTCTCCTTCCTCGGCCAATCCAAGTCATGTAATTCCGGATGTCGATTTTTCTGAATATATGAACTCCGAAGGCAATTCTGATGAAGAATTTGAGTCATTCCCCTTCGACCAACCTCTTCCGAGTCATACTGATTTTCTGTCTCCAGTAGTCAATCGACCGGTCAATTTTCTAAAGGGTGCGTGTTCAAACACAAAGACCCCAGTTGTGATTAAGATTTCTAAATCTAAACCGGTTTCTCAAAAAGAATCACAGCCGAGGCAAAAGACCGAGCAATTGACTGCCAAAAATACTGTTCCTTCAAAGGTCACTAACCGTACTGTCCCTGTTGTTTCAGATATAAACGATCGCGCTAATCAAGAAAAAACAAACTGGCTAGCTAAGGAACGTGTCGAGGATGCAGCATCAAAGTCTTTCAATACTGTTTTTTACCCTAGGATGAAAAAAAACGATTGTTCTTTGAATCATAGGAATGATTTTGTTAAACGTGATGTTTCTTTTCCAATTAAACTTTATTTCGTTCAGCAATTGATTCAGATATCGCATGATTGTTTGTGTTGTTCTAAATGTGGTTGGAATGACTTTGATGATATAAATAATAATGATTGGTTTGGGTCAAATCACATATATAATCATACACCCAAAAGAAAACCTCGTAAAAATAAAAAGAAACACCATACTCCACGGGGTCCCAATCAGAGGTTAAACCACAGCAGGAGAGAAAACCCATTCCCAAACAGGTCTCTCCTACTGAGGTTAAACCGGCACCAAAGAGGCAACCTGCTGCAAAACCTGTTCCTCCAAAAGGTGTAAAACCTACACCTAAGAGGCAACCTGTGCCAAAACCAGTTCCTTTAAACGGTGTAAAACCTACACCTAAGGGGAAATCTGTGTCAAAGCAAGTTCCTTCGAGAGGTGCCAAATCTAACCCTCCAGGACCCATGCAAATATGGGTACCTAAAATCCGTTAAACTTGTTTTTGCAGCACGGTCATGTGTGGTACTTAGACTCTGGATGCTCCAAGCACATGACCGGAAGGAGGGAGCTTCTCACAAACTACAAAGAAGAATATGGCGGAGACGTGAGATTTGGGAACGATCACAAGGCGCCGATTATGGGCTATGGAGACATTGTTCAAGACAAGATCACTATAAAGAAGGTATCACACGTCGCGGGATTGGGACACAATCTGTTCAGTAACGGCCAATTCTGCGACAAATATCTCGAGGTCCGGTTCAAAGCCAAAAGGTGTAGAATACTCAACGACGACGGATAACCATAAAGACCTCGCAGCCCTAAAGACCGATAACCCAGTCTGCCTCATGTCAAAGGCTAATTCCGAACAAGCTTGGATTTGGCATCGAAGACTATCGCACCTTAACTTCAAAAGTATTAACAAATTGGTGTTAGGCGGACACGTGAAAGGCATGCCCGATCTTCAATTCGTGAAGGATCGTCTCTGCGGGGCATGTGAGATGGGAAAGATGAAACGGGCATCACATCAGCCGAAGGTAGCTACGAGCACGTCTCGGTCCCTCGAACTTATCCATATGGATTTGTGTGGACCGATGCGTGTTCAAAGCATCAACAAGCGCAAATACGTCATGGTGATGGTGGATGACTTCTCGCGCTATACATGGGTCAAGTTCCTTCGCTCGAAAGACGAAACTCCGGAGCTGATCATTAACCACTTGAAGACCATCCAGCTAAGTCTTCAAAGTCCAGTTCAGACTATCAGGACCGACAACGGGACGGAATTTAAGAATCAAACGGTGAACGATTACTTGACCTCAGTCGGTATTTTGCAACCCTTCTCGGCCGCACGCACTCCTCAGCAAAATAGAGTGGTAGAAAGGCGCAACCATACTCTCGTTGAAGCGGCTCGTACCATGCTTTCCCAATCTAAATTGCCGCTATCTCTGTGGGCCGAAGCGGTGTCTACGGCTTGTTATACGCAAAACCGCTCCATCATCAACAAGCGGTTCAACAAGACGCCGTATGAGATCATCAACAAACGCGTTCCGAATATCAAGTACTTCCATGCATTCGGATGCGCGTGCTACGTCTTAAACGACAAAGACGATCTCGGCAAATTCAGCCCAAAGGCGGACGAAGGAGTTTTCATCGGATACTCCATGCAGGCTAAGGCGTATCGCGTTAACAACAAACGGACCAAAACCGTTATTGAAAGTGTAAACGTGACTTTCGACGAAGCCACATATTTGGCTTCTGAACAAAGCAGTTCAGAACCCGGTTTAACTGGCGTGCTAGCTTCCGGACCTCCAAGTTCGGGATCTGCACAAGCGACAATAAATCCAAATCATGCATCTTCATCGAATGCTGATTCTTCTGATTTAGATTTATTGTTTAAGTATTTTTATGATGACATATTTAATGCTTCTACTACTCCTGTCTCAGCACAACCTAGACTTGAAGCTGCTCATATTGAGGTTTCGGCAAATCTATCCGGTCCGCCACCTTCTACAAGCACGCCGTCCATCACTGTGGAGACAGCTCAACCGTCATCATCGACTTCTACTGATACTACTGTCCCCCCGGAGGAACCTGTTATAAACCCAGAGATCGTTCCTAATGATTTGTCATCTGCAACAATTGACGACCAACCTCTGAACTCTTCGGAAACAGAAGTTGTTCAACCATCGACGAATCCTCCCCCATCTCCTCCGAGAAACCAACCTGCTACACTTGAAGCAGTTCAAGACCTACCCTCTGGTGATTATGTGGATCCGGACGCGTCTCACTCTACTTAACAGCCGCTTCCACACACCACCAAGTGGACGAGAGCTCATCCCCTTCACCAAATCATCGATGATCCCTCCACTCCTGTTCAAACGCGAGGCGCTTCTGCCAACTTTTGTCTCTTCTCCGGCTTCTTAAGTGTTGGCCCCAAGTATCTGTTATGTAAAAGTATTGAAAATAGTTCAAGTCAGAAGACCAACAGAGATCAGACAGAAGATTCGGAAGAAGTTCAAGTCAGAAGACCAACAGAGCTCAACAGAGCTCTGTCGAAGACTTCCAACAGAAGAACAAGTATTTAACAGAAGACCAACAGAGCTCTTGCGAAATAGCTCTGGTGAAGTGAAGACATCTGTCAGCCTAAGTCTCGTAGGAAATCCCAAGTGTTAGACAAGTGTCCATACTTTCCACGTATGCCCTAAAAATAGGAGACACACTTTCCACGTGTCATTCTAGGGTACGATAGTACACTTCCTTCACTTTTCCAGGGCTATAAATAGAGAGGTAGTGGAACAAACAATAGCAAGTTTTTGGAAGAGTAGTTGTTAGCTTTAATTAGCTCCTAATTAAATGAATGTTTTATAAAGATATTTTAATGTTTTAGATATTTTCTTATAGATATTTACTTAGATATTTTATATAGATATTTTAGATATTGTCTAGATTTTAGATATCTTAAATATCTAATGTGTAAATGGCCCTATATAAGAGGTGTCCATAGTCTTATTTCAAAAAGTGAGAGATATGGAAAGCACACAAAAACACACATAGACTAGTTTCTTATGAGAGTCGTTTCATGTTTAGTGTGGTGTTCTTCAACATTTCTCCTCTCCATATTTAATCATCAATGAATATGAGATAAGTTTCTTTATGATTGTTCTTCATGTATATCTTATCTCTATATTTAAATATGGACTTTATATTTCTTCTATTGTTGCTCAAAAATGGGATCAACAATTGGTATCAGAGCCGATTGAAGAAACTTTTCTTCAAAATCGATCATCTATGCAACAATGGAAGTTTTAGATGGTTTAGTTTCTGATATACTTCATGTGTGTGTTTTGATTCTTTCTCATTCATTGGTTTTATTTGATAAGCACTAAGTAGATGGTTGATCTATGATCTCATCCTTGTGTGTGCTTAAGTCCATAGCAATTCTTTTTGCATCTTGGTAGTAAGGTTGTTGATCTTTGTTTGATCTGACCTTTATTTTCAAGATTGGACTATCATTGATCCAGATTTTGTTTGTCTTCCGCTGCTCATAAACATTTATATATGGATAACAAAATCATTTGGGTCTTGAGAAAGTTGTTTGAGAAAGATTTGATGTTTTGTTACATGTTCAAAGTCTGATCTGAAACGTTTTTTTAAAACTTTGAGTTCTTCTAATTAGTTTTCTAACTTGATCAATTAGAAATCGAATTATTTGCACTCACGGTTTTAAAAATTATATGAAGATCGTCTTATCTTTTACATCAAATCAGATTTAATGACAGATTTGCGCTGCTGTATTAAACTGATCATATCTCACTCATAAAAATACCGATTGATGCGATTCAAAAGGCCCTAGATTCAAAACACATTGATGAACAGCTTTCGTGTTTTGAGAATTCAGAGATTCGAAATTTATAAGGGTCATATGCATCGTTGAAGTAGACAACAGTGTGCTGATGGAAAGCTAATGGACAGATCTGCGCGACTGTGGTAAATCAACCATATCTTTGTCGTACGAGCTCGAAAAGAGGTGATTCAAGATGATCTGAACAGATAACAAACTAATGAAAGTTGTTTGTGTTTTGAGTTTTTGCAAACTCCAGAGGTAAAATGGTCTAAATCAGTGTCAAAGTAAGTATAACACTTCTGTTAAGCTTCTGCCGAGCGGCGACCAAACCTCTGCCGCACACGACCAACCTCTGTGGTACTGTTCACCACAGAACCTCTGTGAAACCCGACAGAGCCTCTGTGGACTGAACCTCTGCGACTCAACCTCAAAGCCTGATTTTTGTTTACTTGCTGTCAGCTTTGCACTGTTTCAGAAACACGCGCATAACTTCCTACTCGGTGATCCGATTTGCATGAGTCCAGTTGCGTTGAATTCCCAAGACACAGGTGAAACTTTTTCATGTTTTGATTTTGGTCTGAATCAGTGTGCTTAATGGTCAGAATCTGTGTCAAAGTCAATGGACTCTTGCTGCACCGAAAGCATCGCATTTCACTCATGCTCTTTCCGCTTTCAAGAACGGTGTTCTCTCAACGGTTCTTCATGGTGTCAAGCTACATTTGTCACATTTTAAATGTCACTCCATCCTCTGTTATTCACGTTTAAAGCTCGGTGGATGAGCCTACATTTGAGGGGGAGCACATGATGCTTTGAAGACTTGAAGAACGGAACATCAAAGGTTCTAAAGAAAGCAAAGGGGAGACTATAAGATGATGCTTTCTTTATAAAACATTAGGGGGAGATTGTTAGCTTTAATTAGCTCCTAATTAAATGAATGTTTTATAAAGATATTTTAATGTTTTAGATATTTTCTTATAGATATTTACTTAGATATTTTATATAGATATTTTAGATATTGTCTAGATTTTAGATATCTTAAATATCTAATGTGTAAATGGCCCTATATAAGAGGTGTCCATACTCTTATTTCAAGAAGTGAGAGATATGGAAAGCACACAAAAACACACATAGACTAGTTTCTTATGAGAGTCGTTTCATGTTTAGTGTGGTGTTCTTCAACATTTCTCCTCTCCATATTTAATCATCAATGAATATGAGATAAGTTTCTTTATGATTGTTCTTCATGTATATCTTATCTCTATATTTAAATATGGACTTTATATTTCTTCTATTGTTGCTAAAAAATGGGATCAACAGTAGTTTTCCACAATTGTTTAAGCACACACTGCAGCAATCCCGAGCACTACCTCCGTACGATATTGTTGTCCTATGAGATTTCCGAACACACTTGAACATGTTCTTGGTGTGATTCATTATCAATATATGAGCAGCTTTTATATCTGATCCTGTTATCATTTACTGTTCAATACTTGATTCTCATAGTTCATTTATCGTTTACACAATCACTCATTTTAATGGCTTTATTTAATATGCTTCCGCTGTCTATTTCACTACCATTAATATGATACAACGTGAATCTGGGAACCTACAATTGGTATCAGAGCTTCTTTGGTTTTCTTAAACCAAACGATCCAATCTACCAAGGTTGACTCACTGTTGTTGATTGTGTTTGTGTGTCTTTAAAAGTTTCATAATATACTCTGTTTTTACTGCTTCCTAGTCTAAACAAGCTTTCATAGCTCATATAACTGTGTTTAAAGCTTTCTAGCTTAGTTTAAACGTTTCTCTCAGAAGTTATTGTTCCATTGGTTACTGTTTAAAACTCATCTTTGAGTTGAAACTCTTTTTAACAACTATACTCTATTTTTTTTCTCAAAATGGCGAACAACGGTATAAATGCTATCTATACTGCTGGTTCATTAACAAAACCTCCTACTCTTCTAAGAGATGAATATGCTCAGTGGAAGATCAGGATGGTTAACTATTTCGATGGTATGGATAAAGACTTAATGCGATCTGTCACGGACGGACCATACCAACCCATGGTTTTTGTTCCTCGTGTACCCACAACAGGAACTACTGCTGAGATTCCAGCTCATTATGAGATTAAAACCACAGGTTTTACTGATGAGGAAAATCTAAAAATGGAAAATGATCTTAAAGCAGTCAGACTACTGATAATGGCCATTCCAAACGAAGTATTTCAAGAACTAGATTCATGTGTTACTGCTAAGGAGATCTGGGATCAACTTCTTAACCAACTTGAGGGTGGTATCAAGACCCAAAAGAACAGAAGGACCCAATGTATAAATGAATACAACGATTTCAAGGCACTTCCTGAGGAAACCTTACAACAAACCTACAACAGATTTAATGTGTTGATCAACAAATGCAAAAAATGTGGGGTTGTCAGGTCGAAGGAAGATAACAATGTTCTGTTTTTGAAAAGTTTGAATGATGAATGGTTAAATCTGTCCATGTCTTTACAAGCTAACCAGGACTTAGATGCATGGTCTCTAACAGATGTGTATGGCACTTTGGCCGCACAAGAGAAGGATGTTGTCAAGCAAAAAGGCAAGTCCACCATTGCAGGCCCAATCGCTTTAGTTTCTGATTCTAAGAAAACCACATCAGAAAAGTCCAACAGAGAGAGTTCAAACAGAGAGAAAAAGAAAGATAAGTCAGTTAAAAAGAAAGGAAAGAAAAGTTTAGTTGCAGAGAGTGATACAGAGGAAAGCTCATCAGAGGATGATGACATTCAAGCTTTTGCTCAATCTCTTGCTCTAATAACTCAACAATTTAACAAGATATTTGGCAATAAGTTTGACAGAAGAGGTAGATATGAGAGAAAAGAAGACAGAAGAGAATACGCTGCACCAGAACAAAGTAACAACAGAGTTACCATAGAACAAAGACAACCTCCACAAAATAGAAGAGAAAATCCACCAGTACAACAGAAGGCCGATGCTGCCCAACCCATCAATCAGAATGATGGACGTTGCTTCAGATGTGGCAAACCTGGGCACTTCTCTGTTAATTGTAGAGGCAAACTGGTAAAAGACCAGGACTACTACAAGAACAAATACAAGTATAACTACAGAGAAAGAAGCTATGTTGCTGAAATGGAGAACTGGGTTTCTGATTCATCTTCTGATGATGAACCAAAACAAGCCAACTTCTGTGGAGTTGCTGTGGATGATGAAAGTTTAGAAGAAGATGTTGACTGGATGACTGGAGAACCAGAGATAATGAAGGGAACAACAGAAGAAGAAGATCTAGCTCATGCATTTGCTCTTACTACGACAGAGTCTGACGACAGAGCGCTGGAGACCACCAGGCCCAGTGCCAAGGTATGTTCATCTGAATCCAAGTCTGACTCAGAATTAGAAATGCATGTTTCTGTGCTGAATGAGGAATTTCAACTTCTTAAACAAAAACTCTCTGAAGAAAAAGAGCTAAGAAAACTAGCTCAGAAGGATCTGTCCTTTTACAAGAGAGAGAAAACTCTCTTGGAACAAGAAAAGGAAGAAATCTTCAAAGAAAAATCTGAGCCAGAAATCTTGCAAAAGAAGAAAGAGAGCCTGTTTTCTGACAAAATTAACGAATATGAAAACGTTTTGAAACAGAAGTCTAAAAAATTGAAAAAGTCTGAAACAGAGAGACTTAATTCTGTTGCTCTAACTGATTATTTTCAAAGAGAAAGGGAAATTCTGCATCAATCTCTACAGAGAAAAGAAATTCAGATTAAAAAGTACCAGGATGCACAAGATGTGCACATCAAGATAAATTCACATATGGATACGCAAGGTCTTGGTTTCTCTGACCTTGCTCCCTATGACGAAAGGAAGAAGACATCTCCGTCCTCTGCCTTTTGTGTTGGGAAAATCCAAGAGGACGTGATATCTGCTAATTCTGTTTTCAAAAGAACCAAAACTTCAGATGCCTTCTCAAAACCAAGAAATCTTGACTTTAGGAACGTCAGCTATGATTCCTCTGATCATGAAAAGGTTTTAAAACCATCCTCAGAGTTTATTCTTGATCAAGGAAGAGCTAGAATCATACTTCCTAACTCTGTCAAGGACTTGGATACAAAAGAGATTTTTAACTTCAACTCATTCAAAGGACAGAAGTCTGTTACTTCTGTGACAGAGACCTCTGTTGAAATCCCACAGAGCAAACTCAATCCAGAAGCCCCCGTCTTCTCTCCTACCCCTGAATCCATAAGAACATCTTTTGAGGAGGATTTGTTGAAAGTTATCAAGGAAAATGTTGTTTCAGATTCTTTAAAGCCAAAGTTGAGAAGGTTCAGAACTGTCAAAACAAATATCTCTGTCATACCCATTGAAACTAAAACTTCCGACAGAGCCACCAGAGACTTTCTAGGCTCTGACAGTGACTCTGACTCTGAAGTAGATGAACAGATCTTTTGTGGTCAAAAGAAAATTCTACACAAGTTAAAGCAGATACCGATAAAATCTACGGATCTAAAAGAGGATGTTTCTTTCTTCAAGAAACAATCAAGGTTTATACCGGTAACTGAGTTTAACAACAAAGGTTTTAAGATTCTTGCTTCTAATGCAGTAGAAGTGGAGAAGAGAGAGAAAAACAAAAGTGTTTTTGTAAACCCAAATGTTCCTCTTGCTTTCAAACCAGTAAAATTCACACCAGAACAGAAGGGAAAATGGATAGCAAACAACAGATCTATTCCAAATTCTAGTGTAAATAAAAGAAGAAATCCTTTCTGGTCAAATGAATCTATTCCAAAGAACTTCATGTCAACAAAGTCTGTTCCAAGGAATAACAGTTTTAAGAAACAGAACCAGGACAGATTGTATGCAAAAACATATGGTCCTATAATCTTTCAGAATCAAGCTCCATTCAAACAGTTTTTGAATAAAAACAATGTGCATCAGTCATGTTCCATCAACTGCAATTGTATTCAACTGTTACTAAAATTGCAAAATCATCTGAATGGTCCCCACTGTGTTCTAAATCAGTACGTTCAAAAGAAAAATCCCACGACTGTTCAGAATACACAGAGGAAAACATCTGGCACACCATCACAGTATGGAAAGCCCAAAGGAAAGTCTGTTAACCCACCTAAGCCTAACAATAAAGGAACCATTATGCAATGGGTACCTAAAAAGAACTAATCTGTCTTGCAGAAACCTCATGTGTAGATCTGGTACTTGGATTCTGGATGCTCCAGGCACATGACGGGAAATAAGGAGCTGTTAACTTCTTTTAAGAACAAGATGGGAAGTGCAGTAACCTTCGGAGGAGACAATGGCGGACAGATTAAAGGTTATGGTACATTAGTAAATGGTGGTGTTTCAGTCTCTGAGGTTGCTTATGTTAAAGGATTAAATCATAATCTTCTCAGTATAAGTCAACTCTGTGATCACGGGTTCGATGCCAATTTCAGGAATAAATATTGTTCCTTGTTACTTTCCGAGTCTGGTCAAGAACTTTTGAGAGCTGACAGAAAAGGCAATCTTTACAAAATGAATTTTAAACCAAACCAAAACTCTACAACAGAGAAACTCTGTTTAGTGTCTTTGAAAAATGAAGATGCCTGGCTCTGGCATAAAAGATTTGCCCATCTGAACTTTCAAAACCTTGACAAGATCGTGAAGCTTAAGTTAGTAAAAGGACTACCCTCTCTGAAGTTTGACAAAGACCATCTCTGTTCTGCTTGTGAACTGGGTAAGATGAAAAGATCTTCACATAGAACAAAGAGTGATCATAGTTGTCCCAGACCTTTGCATATGCTTCACGTGGATCTCTGTGGTCCAATCTCTGTGCAAAGTCTGTCGGGCAAGAAGTATATCCTTGTTTTAATTGATGAATATTCTAGATATACTTGGATTGAGTTCATCAGAGTAAAATCTGATGTCCCAGAAATTTTGATAAGTTTGTTGAGAAGGATACAGGTTCTGTTAGGATTAAAAGTGCAAAAGTTGAGAAGTGATAATGGGACAGAATTCAAGAATGCCAAAATTGATACCTACCTATCAGAGGAAGGTATTTCCCAGAACTTTTCAGCTGCAAGAACTCCACAACAGAATGGAGTTGTGGAAAGAAAGAACAGAACGCTGGTAGAAGCCGCCAGAACCATGTTGGCTGGCTCTGTCCTTCCAATAAACTTCTGGGCAGAAGCAGTCTCAACAGCCTGTTTTACCCAAAACAGAGCTGTGATAGTAAATAGATTTAAGAAGACTCCTTATGAACTCATCAACAATAGAAGACCAAACGTGAAATTCTTTCATGTTTTCGGTTGCAAGTGCTACATATTGAATGACAGAGATCAGTTGGGAAAGTTTGATAAGAATGCAGACGAAGGAATCTTTATTGGTTATTCCTTAACCTCTAAAGCCTACAGAGTCTACAACTCCAGATGTCGGGTCATTCAAGAAAGTGTAAATGTGTCCTTTGATGAAAGCACATCAAGCTCCTCTGATCGTAAATCAACAAAGGGGACACAGACAGTACAGAAAAAGACAAGTTTTTCAAAGACAAGGGAAGAAGATATAAATCTCATGTTCAACGATTTCTTCGATGATGATGATTCCTCTGATAACATCAACAGAGGAGATCAAGCTCAGAACTCAACAGAACAGAATCTGACAGGTACATCTCTCACTGGTCCCTCTAATATTTCACCAACTACTTCTCTGTCTACAGGAGTGATTCAGAGAAATGAGGAACTACATCAGAACGAGAGAGAACCTGAACAAGAGCCATCATCACCTTTGCTAACTAATATTGGCAGAGACTCCTTGTTTGAAAGCTCACCTTCACAGAGCCCTGTTAATGACTCTCAGAGCAATGAGGCCACTCTCCAAAGTCGTGTGCCACATAGCCCTGGTCCGAATCAACAGAGCTCTGATGCTGAAGTTCGTCTTTTCCCATCAGAAGCACAAACCCCGCCTGTTGTCCATGCTCCCATGACACGATGGACAAAGGATCATCCTCATCATCTTATCATTGGTGCTGCTGAAGATGGTGTGAAGACAAGATCGGCCACAATCAATGAAGCCTTCTTTGTAAATTTTTTAATCATGATTGAGCCGAAGAACATTTCTGAAGCCCTAGAGGACCCAAATTGGATCGAAACTATTCAAGAAGAGCTTCTGGAATTCGAAAGAAATAAAGTTTGGTCCTTGGTTCCACTGCCAAAAGGCAAAACGGCCATTGGAACCAAGTGGGTGTTTAGAAACAAAAAGGATGAAGATGGGATTATCATCAGAAACAAAGCACGTCTAGTTGCAAAGGGATACAGACAGGAAGAAGGCATTGACTATGACGAAACCTTTGCACCTGTGGCTAGGCTAGAAGCCATCAGAATCTTCCTAGCCTATGCTGCTCATAAGGGTTTTAAGGTCTACCAAATGGATGTCAAGTCTGCCTTTCTGAATGGCAAACTGCAAGAATAAGTTTATGTCCAGCAACCACCTGGTTTTGAATGTTCAGAGTTTCCAAACCACGTCTACAAGTTAGACAAAGCTCTGTACGGCCTTAAGCAAGCTCCCAGAGCCTGGTATGAAACGTTTTCCAAATTTCTGTTGGTCAATCACTTCGAGAAAGGCACTGTCGATAAAACTCTATTCTTTAGAAGGTATAAGAATGACATACTTCTGGTACAAATATAAGTTGATGATATTATCTTTGGGTCTACACGGCAGGAGTACTGTGATAAGTTTGAAAGTTTTTGGAAGAGTAGTTTTCCACAATTGTTTAAGCACACACTGCAGCAATCCCGAGCACTACCTCCGTACGATATTGTTGTCCTATGAGATTTCCGAACACACTTGAACATGTTCTTGGTGTGATTCATTATCAATATATGAGCAGCTTTTATATCTGATCTTGTTATCATTTACTGTTCAATACTTGATTCTCATAGTTCATTTATCGTTTACACAATCACTCATTTTAATGGCTTTATTTAATATGCTTCTGTTGTCTATTTCACTACCATTAATATGATACAACGTGAATCAGACAGAGGAACTTTCATAAGTCAGTCAAAGTACATCTCTGATATGTTGAAAAAAATATAAGCTCAATGATTCAAAACCAATGAAAACTCTTATTGCCACTGGAGTTAAGCTTGATTCTGATCTTAATGGTGAACCAACAGATGTCAAGTACTACAGAGGCATGATAGGGTCACTTCTGTACTTAACTGACAGCAGACCTGATATAATGTTTGCAACCTGTCTCTGTGCCAGATTTCAAGCAAATCCTATAGAAACTCATTTAACAGCTGTCAAGCGTATCTTTAAATATCTGAAAGGGACTCAATTTTTGGGTCTCTGGTATCCTCTTAACTCTGGTTTCGAGCTTGTAGCATATACAGATTCAGACTATGGAGGATGCAAGAATGACAGAAAAAGTACTTCTGGTAGCTGCCAACTGCTTGGAGAAAAGTTTGTGAGTTGGACATCCAAGAAACAGAACTGTGTTTCAACCTCTACAGCAGAAGCAGAATATGTTGCTGCTGCCAGTTGTTGCTCTCAAGTGATATGGATGAAAACACAACTCAAAGATTATGGCTTGGAGTATGGTAAAATTCCTATTCTATGCGACTCCAATAGTGCCATTGCCATAACAGCCAATCCAGTTCAACACTCGAAAACTAAGCACGTCGACATAAGGTACCACTTCATAAAGGATCATGTTGAAAAAGGGACTATTGAAATGTATTTTGTTTCAACTGATCTCTAGCTTGCTGACTTGTTTACAAAAGCCCTTGATGAAAGGAGGTTTAACTTCTTAATCAGCAAACTAGGTATGCTGAACTTATCCACCTAACTCTGTTCAACTCAACAGAGCCTCTGATGATCATACCAGAGCTCTGTCAAACAGTTGGGTAGGATAGTTCAACAAAGTCTCTGTTGTTCACCAGAACTCTGTCAAGCATACTTTTTCAACACGCTTTCGGTGAACATTCTGTTTGTATATAAAATTTTGTTTGTACAAAAGTTTTTTTTTGGATTTAAGGAGCTTAAAAGAAAGATAATGCATAGTTTTAGGGGGAGCAAGTCAGTACTCATATTTCCAAATCCAAATTGACTTTGCTTTTTGATCATTGACAAATCTTTTTGAAGAAAGAGGAAAAACCTGTTCTGATGAAAATCCTTTGATAACGTCAAGAACCCACCAGAACTCTGATATTTCACCAGAGCCTTTGTTGTTTCTCACCAGAACTCTGTGAAATTTCCAAAGTCAGTTCTGTTATTGTTCTTTGACCATTTCCTCATCAGATACAGAATTTTAAATGTTTTTGGGTTAAGGTGAAATACCAAATGAGTACTTGAAAAGAATGAAAGAGGGTCACTCGTCAGAAGCAAAAACTTACAAAGCTCCAACAGAGCTCTGTCAGTTTTATGCCACGTCATCAGAGGTGCGGGTTATTTCTAAGCGTCAACCACTTGTCACCCACACATCTCTAACCGCGACGGTTTACTTGCACAAAAGTGGTCAAAACAAATCCACGTGGCACTCTCTAATTGAAAGCTAAACCACTAGCTGTCCCCACGATACATAATTCAGGCCACTCCAACTTCTGACACTCGAGTGCCTACAGTATCTACGACGATTACCCAGCCACAAGTTCTGATTATAAATATCCGTAACCTTGACCCATTTCTTTTCTAAACTTCCTAAACCTTTCACCTTTCCCTCTTTTATTTAAATCTTCAGTGTTCTTCAAGAAAACCCAAATATGCAACAATGGCGGAACCCCAAAACTCTGCTGATTCAAGCCGAATAGAACCCACTGATGATATCATTGTTCTTCCATACGAGTTTGCTGACAACAACTACAGATTCGATCCCACTCCAGGACTCTATCTACCCCTGTATCACGTCTTCATTGAGTTCTTTAGAAACTCTGAGATCTTCAGAGCCCTAACAGAGTTCGATGACCATCTTCCAGCGATCTATGTCCAACAATGGTGGACCACATGCCAATACATCGAAGAACAAGATGGGATAGTTGGGAGCGTCAACGCAAGTAATGGAGGAGCCGGAACAATCCGCATTAGAGCAAATACCTTAAGAAGAATCTTCAGAATGAAAACCAAACGACAGCTAGGAATAGACGCCTATGAGAAACCACCAAAAACACCTGTTCTTCTTGATTTCATGAAGTTTCTGGGTTACAACAAGGATCTGAATAGGATTGGAGAGTTCAAGCGACAGAATCTACCCACTATGTGGAATTTCATGTTCTCCACATTAAACAGAACCCTTACCAGCAAATCTGGTAGTCAAGACCAAGCCACAACAGAAATCCTACAAATCATGTATGGATTGTTCTTCAATCGAAACTTTGACTACGCCAGCATTCTCTACAACGATCTTCTTACGGCTGTAAACACAAAAACCTCATCCATCGCAAGAGGAGGAGTCGTTGGATCCCACAAGTTCTTGAAGATGATCAAGTTTCCACGCTTCATCAGTCTGGTGATCAGAAGAGCCTTCGACAGACTGGAACTAACACATCAGGGTCGCTCAACACCTGTTTGGATGATGTCCAAATTCCTCCCCACCACTTCTGGTGAATACCCCTTCATAAGAAGAATTCCAGGTACAATGCTTGCCCTTATCGCCCCTGACCACATCTCTATCCAAAACTATCAGAGTGTTGCTCAACCTTAAGAACCTGAGGTGAGAACCCCAGCATACTTAGGATCTGAGCCTTCCTTGGAGAGCCTGAGTGAGGAGATTGGTGAGGAAGTTAACAGACCATAGGCAAGAGTACCCGAAGTGGGGTCTTCCTCTAGAAGAGAGGAAGTAGAGGACAGGGCATCTCCTAGAGAGGCTGTCCATGAGGAAGTACAGGAAACACCAGAGGTAGAAAATATCTCCTCTGATAGTGGTGAGCAAGAGGGAAACATCAAAGAGAATCCTGAGAGTTCTACAGCCATAGGAGCCAAGGAAAATGTGAGAATAGAAAAAGATGCTCAACAGAGCACATCTGAGGGTATCCTTAACCAAAATCCCAGTGCTTCCACACAATCTAATCCTGGTGATCAAGACCAAAGGATTATTGAAACAGAGGTGCACACCTCGAACCCCAACCAACCTATACCATCAGAGGCACCTCTTCATGCCTCTGGTACGCACGAAGCCGGGGAAACTATCTTTGGTAGTGATGTTCATTCGCCCCAGGACATCAATAGGTCACCTCCACACGATGATGCCTCTGTGGCTCATTTAGACAGAAAACAAAATAGAACAGAGATCTTTGTAATCTCATGTAGTATCTGTCCGACTCAGTGACAATGGGAGACTATAGTAGAACAAGGGAAGACATTGCTTGATCCAAATGCTTCTCATCACACCAGATTTCCTTCTTCAGAATCTGAGCTGGAAGAGGAAACTTTGGTCAGAACACCTGTAGTTGTTTCCCCTCAAAGGGAACATCAAGGATCAGGTGGAAGTCCTCCAAGAGCCAACATCAACCCAACTCTTGACGGAGGCGCCTCTGAACTCGAGGCAGAATTGGATCCATGTGTTGGAACCAAGGAGACCCCCCCGTTGATACTGTCACAAGAGCAGAGTTCGAAAGCTTCTGTGACAGTATCAACAACTCTTTGAACGAGAATAAACTTATCAATGAACAAAAGGAGGAGCTGATCCGCAAGGAAAATGCTTCTCTTAGGGAAGAACTACTGAACATCTCAAACAAGCATGCTGAAATAACTCGAAAATATGCCGAGGCTGAAGCACTCAGAACAGAGTCTGAACGGGTCAGAGGAGAAGAGATTGCAAAACTGACAACAGAGATAGCCGACCTAAGATCAGTCAGAACAGAGGAAGTTAAAAAGACTTCAACAGATCTTGCAGAGATAAAGAGACTCATAACAGAGAACCACACAGCGCAGATGAACAGAACCCTTCCCATCCCCACGGTTATTCTTTCAGAATCTAACGTCAGAACCTTGACAGAGATAATTACCAACTCTGTTAAGGAATCCATAAAAGAAGCAACCACCTCATCTGCTACTCCACTCAACATCTCCAGCCCTAACCCAAATGACCTACCCATGACAGTTGGCCAAATGGGAGACTTCAGAAAATCAATTCTTAGCCGAATGATGGCGATCTCATCAAAATTTGTAATGAAAGCTAAGGCAACAGAACAACATGTGAAAGCGTCTCTTGATACTCACAAGGTCAACTTCAAGGCTCAAGTGGAAGAGATCAGAAGTGCTGCAACAGAAGTAGAAGATGTAATGACAAAGGCAGCCTCAAAGTTTACTGAGATTATTTTACAGGATACCTCTACATCGAAAAGACATGCAGAAGAAGCACCCACAGACGAACCCTCAAGCAAGAGACACAAAGTTGGTCTGAAGTTTGTTGTTCCGTCCTCACCAGCAGCTCGAATTGACGATTCTGACGATGATGATGACTTCGAAGATGCTCAAGAAGGTCAATCAGACAATCAACAGGGTGAGTCCTCAGAACAACAAAAGGGGGAAAAGGAGAAGGAGGAGAAGGAGAAGGAGAAGGAGAGAGAGAAGGAGAAAGACGCAGAGAAAGAGAAAGAGGTTAAAAAGAGAGAGAAGCCAAGGGTAAAGGGAAAGTCACAGAAGCAACTGAAGTAGAGGCTACAGGAGAAGAAAAGGGGATAACAGAGGAAAACACGCCAGAAATGACGGTGGTGGCATTTGACTACATGTTCAAGGACAGCGTCATCAAACCAACAGAAGCGTCAACACAAAAACCACCAGAGATCATCTGCCTATATACCCCTCCTACATCTCCAACAAAAGAACCAGAGAGGACAGACCCATCCTCTGCGGAAGGACAAACAAGTCGAGCCCAACCTCAACCTACTCAGAAAACTGCTCACATCGACACCCTTATGGCAGAAACCCATGATGACCCAAACCCAACGTTAACAGAACAGAACCCAGAAACCTCTACCTTTCATACCGAAAAACCTGCCTTAGAAACGGTATTTTCATTTCTATATGATGACAGAGACATCATCCCTGTAAATGCCGTACCCATTAACCCATACCTTAACCCAATCAGAATAAACACCATTTCTGATGCAAGGCTAAAGTTCATCCAAACCAAGTCAAATCAGAACAGAGCCATCAATATAAACTTCGGTATCCGCAGAATTCTGGACATCAAGCACAAGAAGTTTCAACACGACAGGGTCACATACCATGAGTATACTGTGGAATCAACAGAAGGCAGAAATGAAATCTTCAATGACAATGATCTCGTCCTTCTAAACCCATACGATCTGATCTTACTCCACGCATATTGCTTGAACTTCTCAAAAAGATACACGCCGGCCAGAACTGCACTACCAGAAGTCAGATTCGCTATGCAAGAGCACATCAATCTCAGAATACAGATTGATTATCAGCTAGGCATAGAGTTTGAAGTAGAGAAACTAGCGATTGCACCTCTAAATGAAAACCTTGAGGGTTATGGCCATCACAGAATTGGAACCGTAGTAGAAGATCCTCCAGTCTTTGCCTGCCGACAGAAGGGCACAAAGAAGGCCATCAAAGCAGCTGAAGCCCACAAGTACTCAAGTGAGTCGCTAGTATACCTCAAGAACATAATCCAAAATCTCCCAAGAAACAAGTGTCCAGAAGAACAGCAGAAAGTCTTCATCGACCAGATTGATCTGATGCTGGACTTCCGTACTCTAATCAGAAGATTCGACAGAATTCTTAGGGGAGATAATTATGCTTAAATGTACTGGTCTTTTAAATCTCAAATGTAACATTCCAAAAGATTAGTGCAAGGCTTCGACAGAGGTAAAAGTTCTCTGTTCTTTTGTTTAATCTCTTGTCAATTGTAAATTTTTATTTTCAATACTTAGGGGGAGATTGTTGGCCCCAAGTATCTGTTATGTAAAAGTATTGAAAATAGTTCAAGTCAGAAGACCAACAGAGATCAGACAGAAGATTCGGAAGAAGTTCAAGTCAGAAGACCAACAGAGCTCTTGCGAAAGAGCTCTGGTGAAGTGAAGACCTCTGTCAGCCTAAGTCTCGTAGGAAATCCCAAGTGTTAGACAAGTGTCCATACTTTCCACGTATGCCCTAAAAATAGGAGACACACTTTCCACGTGTCATTCTAGGGTACGATAGTACACTGCCTTCACTTTTCCAGGGCTATAAATAGAGAGGTAGTGGAACAAACAATAGCAAGTTTTTGGAAGAGTAGTTTTCCACAATTATTTAAGCACACACTGCAGCAATCCCGAGCACTACCTCCGTACGATATTGTTGTCCTATGAGATTTCCGAACACACTTGAACATGTTCTTGGTGTGATTCATTATCAATATATGAGCAGCTTTTATATCTGATCCTGTTATCATTTACTGTTCAATACTTGATTCTCATAGTTCATTTATCGTTTACACAATCACTCATTTTAATGGCTTTTCTTAATATGCTTCCGCTGTCTATTTCACTACCATTAATATGATACAACGTGAATCTGGGAACCTACATTAAGCAACATCGAGCCGACGAACGTACGCGAAGCGCTCGAAGATCCGGACTGGATCATAGCCATGCAAGAGGAGCTCAACCAATTCGAAGCTCTAAAGGTATGGCGACTGGTCCCACATCCAACCCACAAGACGGTGAGCAGCACCAAGTGGATCTTCAAGAACAAGAAAGACGAAGACGGCATCGTCGTACGCAACAAGGCGCGTCTCGTGGCAAAGGGGTACCGTCAGCAAGAAGGGATCGACTATGATGAGACCTACGCTCCGGTGGCAAGAATAGAAGCCATACGTATGTTCCTTGCATACGCCGTGCACAAAAACTTCACGGTCTTCCAAATGGATGTGAAGACCGCATTCCTCTACGGCGATATCAAGGAAGAAGTGTACGTCTCGCAACCGGAAGGATTCATGGACGATTCGAAGCCTGATCATGTCTACGTTCTAGACAAGGCGCTTTACGGTCTAAAGCAAGCTCCGCGAGCCTGGTACAACACTTTGTCCGAGTTTTTGATAAAGGCAAAATTCACACGAGGTAAAATTGATTCTACCCTGTTTATCAAAAACAAAAAAGGTCACATAGTTCTAGTTCAAGTGTATGTAGATGACATAATCTTCGGCTCTACTAATCCCTAATATGCTAAGAAGTTAATGGGTGAATTTTTCAAAATGAGTATGCTTTGTGAGATGAATTTCTTCCTGGGTCTTCAAGTTAAACAACTGTCGACCGGGATATTCATAAACCAGGCTAAGTACATCCGGGATATTCTTAAGAATTTCCAGATGGAACAGTCCTCACCCATGAAAACTCCCATGGCACCTGGTACAAAGCTTCACGCCGATCCTAACGGAGAGGATGTGAACACTAAACTGTATTGGGGAATGATCGGTTCTTTGATGTATTTAACTGCGAGTAGGCCGGATATCATGTTTTCCACCTTTCTATGCGCCCGGTTTCAGTCAAAACCGAAGGTGTCTCATTTAATTGTTGTAAAACGAATTTTTCGTTATCTACGTGGTACTACTGATCTTGGCTTGTGGTACCCAGAAGAGACAGGTTTTGAGTTATCCGCTTACTCTGATGCGGACCACGCTGGCAGCATGATGGACCGGAAGAGCACATCGGGGCATGTGCAGTTTTTGGGAGATAGTCTGGTGAGTTGGGCGTCCAAGAAGCAGCAGTGCGTTTCTACGTCGACTGCCAAGGCGGAGTACGTGGCCGCCGCGAGCTGTTGTCCTCAAGAAATCTGGATGTGGACGCAACTCAAGGACTACGGATTTACGTATGTCAAGGTGCCCATTTACTGCGACTCGAAGAGCGCTATTGCCATATCCAGCAACCCGGTCTAACACACTAAGACAAAGCACATCGACGTTCGGTATCACTTTATCAAGGATCACGTCGGAAGAGGTACAGTCGAACTCTACTTTGTAAGTACTGAGCATCAGTTAGCAGACCTGTTTACAAAACCCTTGGACGAAAAACGTTTTAATACTCTGGTGTCCAAGTTAGGTATGCTAAATCTGAAGACTTAATCCGATTGTGTGCCCATTACAAGTTCCATACATCTACGCGAAACTGTCTTCTCATCATCTGGTGTTCACATTCCCGATGATTGAGCACTCACTTTCACGTACTTGTATTCTACTTGTCTCAGTTACACTATTAGATTAAGTCTCAGTATTTATTAGGTAGATTTCGTTTGTCTCCTTTCTTTCTACGTGTGCTTCCTTTTCTTTCATACTGTCGTCCGTTCTTTTTATATGCTTATATTTGTGCTTTCACGAAATGTTCATGTGTTCAGGGGGAGCACACACCGGTATCAGGTAAGTTTACTCTACTGTTGAGGGGGAGCGTCACACACAATTTTTTTAATTTGGTGAAAAGTTTTTTTGTGTATGTGTGGATACTCCCGTGTGGATTTCACTTTATGGTCATCATTTGAGGGGGAGCGACACCGTGTTTTTCTTTAAATGCCTAAAAGTTTTTTTTTGTGTGTCGAAATCTCCACTGCACTATCCGAGGGGGAGCAAGTTGTTCCCTATGCTCAGTTTGAGGGGGAGCGAGAGAAGGTTCGTTTTTGAAATCCAAATAGTCTCATTTTTGCAAAATCTCAAGGATCAGGGCATGTTTTTTTGAAAATTCCAGAAGTATCCGGACCGGGTCCTCATCCGGATTGGATGGGAACCCGGGTACCATAACCGGACTCTTGGTCTCATTTAAATAGCATCCGGATTCCTTGGTTCATTATCCGGAAAATATCGCCCTAAACCCAAAACCTCTCGCAACATTCTCTCTCGTTCGGCCTCACTCAAACTTCTCGATTCTCACTCGTTTTTTGTCCCACAATCAGGTAAGATGTTCTAATATTACTCTCGATCATTATTAGTTTAGTTTCACGCACTCAGATGCACATCTCGACCATTGATTTGGTCGAGTGAACAAGTCTGACACCCATTTTTGCGTTTCTTCATCTTCGGGTCGATTTGGTAGTATTTAGGTCGAGTTAAATTACTTTGAGTGTTTATATGCTTACTTACTCACTACCTGCATGATTTAATAAGTGTTTGGGACTGTAATCTGCATGATTCATCGAGTTGAATATCGTCCGGACACATTCGTCGTGCCTGGAAACTACCTTATGTATGATATCTTGTCCGGATTGCTTCATAGTTCTAGATATTTTGTCCGGTAACATCCATCATCCGGAAAACCTAGTTGTCCGGAAACCTCAGGGTTTCCGGTAAGTTAAACTACCGGATAGATGTTGTGTCCGGACTCCCATTTGTCCGGAATGCTATACTTATCCGGAAACCTGTGCTATCCGGATTCCGTTTGTCCGGAAAGTATGGTCTGTTCGGGAAGTTTTGCATATCTTCATTATGTCCGGACATCTATGTTTTGTCTATCCAGTACCTATTAGCTCATTGCCAGTCCCCAATCTGTCTCAGATTGAGCCATTTAATGCAAAGGTACGCACCGGAACTTGTTTATCCGTCCTCTTTTCTAACTTGTGTTCTGTTACAGATATTTCATGGAGGATCAACAACCACAACAGAATCCGGAAGAGCAAATTCCTCAGGAGGAATTTATCGACGAAGCCATCGATAACGCTTTGGTCGCCCCTGACCATGGCATAGAGATAGAGCCCAACAACCACCACCTGGACGCCGTTGAGTTCCGACCACAACCACAACACCGTGTGATCGTGGATATATTGATGTGTCACCCTCTCCGTGAGGCCCTCACCATTACAACTGACGTCCCTGTCCTGTATGTTCTTCAAGTCTGGCTCACCGCACGAGTCAACACTGCGGCCAACTCTTAGTCCATTACGGCGCAGGTTGACAACCAACCCTTCACGCTCACACCCGAGTCATTCCGTCGCCTTCTTTCACTTCCAGCATCAAATGCCGGCAGACACCAAGCCTACGACCCCGCGATCAATGACCAAACGCTGTGTGCTCAAGTACGCGCACTCGGCTACAATCACGCCCTCGACCGACCGTCCGCGTTCAATCGCAAGTATCTGGCCCCTATCTGGTACACCATGTTTACAATTCTGAACATGTGCCTATCTTCCAGATGGAAGGGCATCGACCATTGCACCGGCGACTTCTTACGCTTATTTCATGCCGTGTGCTACAACCGACACGTGGACTTCGCGATGATCATCTGGCGCGAACTGGTCCAAGCTATTGGTCAAAACGGAGGTTCTAAGAAAAAGAAGTTCCTCCCATACCCTCGTTTCCTTTCATTGGCTGTGCGACATCATATGGACACGAATCCGGCAATATCGCGACGTCTTAACCATCCGGTATGTCCTCCTCACCACTTACAATATATGGTGATTCGTAACCCGTCCAACGCCATAGCCATGCCTATACCTGAAGCCCTTCTAGCTCACGTGAATCCCACTGCACCGAGTGTGGTAGCTTATAGGCAAGAGTTAGGGAATCCCATGGTCCAACCAGCACCGAAGGGACCTCCCCAGGGACATAGACCAGAGGGACGTGAGGGTCCTAGGACAAGAGGTGGAAGGGCCCGGGCAGCTGGGGCTCCCGGGCGGGGTGTGTTGAGAATTCGTGGGAGGGGAACTGGAGTGAGCGGTGCAGTGGATACGCGTACCAATACTTCCAAGCCGGTACTAGCCAACAACCCATAATCCCTATCACCCGACCGACAAGCGAAGCCGGAACATCGTCCTCACGACCGATGCTTCACCATGACTCCGAACCATACATATATGACCCTCCTTCACCACGCCGACATGTTGAAAATGTGGAATCTGACACCATGGAATCCGACATACGCCTGAAATTAATCCCTCATGGTATCGGACCAAACCCAGACTTTACCGAGGGAATCCTTTCCGATTCACCGACACCACCACCAACCCATTCTACCTAGCCTGATATGGGAGATACATGGAGAACTGAGGGAGTATTAGGTGATGAGTTAGACCATGTGAGGAGGAGGGAATTGCGTTCGAAAGCGAACCAAGAAAGATTAAGCCGTAAAGATAAAGAGGCTTCTGAGCGACCCCAACCGAGTGTTATTCGGGTTGCCACATCTGCTATTCCGTCTCATTTGTTGGGACGGAGTATTGAAGAAGCCACCGTGGACCCAGCGGCGCAATTGCACAACCTCCTCAGCCACTCATTCGTCTCTCAAAAGACGGATGTTTCAGTTTCTCACGGGGATCAAGCACAACTTCCACCGGTCTCTCGCCTCGGAGAGTACTGGTGTTGAAATAAGAGACCAGCAACCCCCGGTCTCGCCTTCTTTCAGTGCACAATTGAGTCTAGCACCACTTGATATATTACATTCTTCGGTTAGGACACAAGATGAGATCCCACAAATCGAGGCTCTTCGTGACTCGATCGGAACTTCCGTAGGATCTCCGCTTTTAAGTGGAATTCGAGGATCGGAAGGAAATCCTACCACGGCTATCCCTGCGCCAACCGTCAACGTAGGTGGCTCTTCCTCTGTGGTAGATGCTTCAACGAGCAATCTAAGTGATCTCGGAGTTACCTTACCTGACTATATGTCACAAGGATCCCTAGACAGCACCCTCAAGGCTGTCCGCGAGGCGATGGAGCAGCACCTAACCGCCGAGCTCGACAAAATAAAGAGCTTAATCAAAGGTAAAGACAAGGTCGTCCAAGCTGAAACTGCACCTACACCTCCACCGGCTCCAGTTCAGCCTATCTTTTCGGTGGACACCCTAAAGACGATGCTTCTAGCCCAACTGCTCCAACAATCCGACACCGCCGCCTCTACCGAAGCAGACCTGCTATCCGTTCTGAAATCACAGGTCACTGCTCCTTCATCATCAATCACCACTCGGATGGATACCAATGACTCGACTCTTAAGGACGTTCAACAAGCGCTCACAACGCTGTCCGAGAGAGTCCGTTCACTTGAAGATACCTACAAGAGTCAAGCAGGCGGTCTAAAGCTCAAGCACGATGATCAGGATGATCCTGATCACCGTGAGGGGGAGAAAAGACAAAGATTAACCGAGACCGCCCTGATCCTCACTGAAACTACAACCGTGGTTCATCAGGAACCCTCAACTGTGGCTACTACAACCAAAGATGCACCCGAAGCCGAGTTGCCCTTAGCCGAGATGGTAATAGATATGGACATCTCCAATGATGAAGACCCAACGGTTGAAAAGCCTGAGGGAACAGCACAGGAACTGGTCACTTTTGACTCATCAGATAGACCGATACTGGATTTGATTGATCCAGACTGCGAGACCAACCCAGAAACCGAAGATGCATGGTATGAAAAAGCTGCCAGTGCCGCAAACTTCTAGGTTAATTTGGTCTTCCCTACTGATGAAGACGACAACGTGGACTACGACCAGTTTCTACTCCAGAATTTGTATGGTACTCCCGTTCACTCAGCTCAAGCCGACGAAACTTCAACAAGACCCGAAACTTCAACTGAAGATATTCCGACACTTCCTCAACAACAACCGACAGCCTCTGATCTTCATCCTCCTCAACAGCAACAAATCCATTGGGAGAAGATCACAATATTCATTCCTCACCTGGAGGATTCCCTGAAAAGGTTGTTTATTCACAAGTTACGCCCAATCGAGCCGACCTTTTGCCTTGGTATCTACAGTTCCAACCCGGAATACCAACGTCGGTACGTAAGCGCAATGAAGCGGTGTCTGCCAGTTAGCCAAGTTCGAACCAAGCATAAGATCACTGAAGTGCTCAACATCCAGTCAGGCCGAATTATGAAAGTCGTTTATTTAGTGTTCACCGTTCGATGCGAAGACGGAAATGAAAGGATATTCTCTAAAGCCGACTTCAAGCACCTTCGTTCAACTTCCTGGTAATACTGAAAGACCTCCGTACAAGAACTATATGACCGCTTCAAGTAACAAAAGCGCTCGAAGCTGTTCGTCGATTCCTAGTCCGTACCATCATGATGTCTTATCTCATGGACTTCCAAATGGCAATCGAGAACAGAGCGAAAAAGGTAAACCTGATAAAGCCTGATCTGAAAGCACCTGAGTTGAAGATGTATCCCGAGTACGCACTGCTTCTGAAACCAGAATTTGGGATTGTCTATATCAACGAACAGAAAGAAAAGAGATTTATGCGCTTCAGTCAGGTAGACAGGTTCTGTGACAGCACGCTCTTCAAAGTTCAAGATGCTCTTCGAAAAATGATCTCTTTCGAATCTGAAAATCAAAGGTTATCGTATGTTCCTAATCCGAATGAAATAACTGCTCGGAAAGCCTTAGACATGGTTGAAGAACGCATCGACTATCGCCGTGCTATCAGAATGTTCGAGGTACACTTTGCACTTCGTAAAAGATATGTTTATAACTGGCACGAACTCGAACTTCAATACAAAGGGGGAAATTGTTAGGGCAATATTTGGTTATATAGAAGTTCAAGGGGCTGATTGTTAACCACGGGCCCGTAATATATAAAGTTCTGTTTTGCCATTGTTTAGGCAAGTTATTCATTATTGCTTTCTAATTCTCATTGTAAACACTCTCTACATTGAAAGCTAATAGGGATGACCAGTTGAAATCATAACGTGTGTATCTATCTATTGATTTCATTATTGTTCGTTGCACGGATTTGGAACTATCATAAAGAGATATTCTTAGGTAGAAAAACACACGGAATCAGATTAACAAAGTATAAATAAACACGAGATTAACTCAAAGATTCACTTTGTATTGATTAAATAAGAACACCAAGAACACCGAAGGTATAATATGAATTCTGCTCTAATGGGTGTGTGTGTGTTGTGCAAAGTTTATTGAAGAGCTCAACATGAGCCTTCTATTTATACTGATCTACAGGGGACAATGGGGAGACAAGAAGTACTAAGGGTACAAAGACACGATCGTGGGACTACTACAGGTACAACGTTAATGTAGTGCGCCATTTTCTGCTAAGGCTGTAACCCATCAGAGGTTGACACGTGGAGTTGGCAGGGCACGCTTTGTACGAATGATCTTCAGAATCTTCGTACAGCAAAAATCGTGAGAGGCACGATCGTCTTCGTTTTGATCTTCAAATAATCTTCTAAGTCTTCAGCCTTCATACCACAGAGGCTCTGTCAAGATTGACAGAGGCTCTGTGGCCTTGTCCTCTGAGAACGTCTTCAGTTGGATCTTTGCTTCGGTGTCTTGGCAGAGGCCTCTGTCGATGACTTTACACTTAGCCTTATTTTTAATACTTCTTTAACTAAAGGAGTTGGAGCTAACAATCAGACTTGCGCTTCCCTTCATACTTGTCTCGGTAGTCTCAACGCTTAGTGTTGGTGGAGTAACGCTGGTTGTTGCTTGATGGTTTCTTGAAGAATTTCTTCCTAGCGTTCTCCCGGGAAAGTAAGGCAACAGCTTTCTTGATGCCATCAAGCTCCGGATCAGAATCACTTTCAGGTTCTTCATCCTCATGCTCAGTCTCACTATGTGCTTCTTCGTTGGACATGTTTATCCCTTTTGTGAGACATGAGAGCAAGAGGGACTTCTTTGTTCTTCTTGCTAGACTCCTGATCTCCCATTAGTTCACGAACATCATCTTCATCTTGTAACAGCATCTCATAGAGTTCGTGCAGCGGAACATTCTCTAAGGAACGATTGTGACGAACATGGAGGACAAATCCCTTCCATTCAGACTGAAGGTTGTTCAAGAACTTGATGTTGTTCTTGAGGTTCATCTTAAAGATGTTGTTTTTGTGAAGATCGTTGATGAGCGTGCAGAATCGTTCGTAAGTCTCGGTTAGTGATTCCCCTCGTTTGGCCTTGAACGCTTCATATCGAGTGAGGCAGTTGGTTATCTTCAGCCGGTTTCCCTCGCGACTACCTTGCATAATTTTAGCCAGTTGGTCCCACATTCATTTGGTTGTGTCTTTATGACTGTCGATTCTGCAGTAGATGTTGTTCAGAAGACTGTAGATGAGGTACGTCTTAGCTAGTCTATCGCCATCTACTTTCCTCTTCTCTTCGACAGTCAGCTTGTCATATGGTTTGACCACCCGACGAGCTGGGGCTCCGCCTTCCTGCGCTGGAACATCCATCATTGGAGGAGCAATTGGTCCGTGGGTCAACGATCGGAGAATCTCATCATAGAGGGACTTGGTCTCGATAAAGCACATGAAGCGGTCTTTCCAAACATTATACTCCCCGCGGTACAGGATCGGAGGTTTGAGTTCAGATCCTATAGCTAATGCGTCTTGAGAGTTCATTTTTGGGCACTTGTGCGATCGTAAGGCGAATTGAGTGATTCAAAGGTAAAAGGAGTGATCTAAACGCATAATCCTAAGGGAGTGAGAGACTAAAGCGATCCTAAGTTAACTAGTAACTTAACTAAGATTAAATAACGGAAGCAAACACATAAAAATAAGAAACGAAATCAAACAGATAAAGGAAATTGGTTACAAAAATGTGCAGACAAGATCCGGAACCGGGAAGACCTGGAACTGGAATGGATAGAATTCGGATTGGTTGAGATCCAGAGTCGATTGGATCCGGAACCAGTATGAAAACCGGTATGGTCCGGGACCGGATTAGGATCCGGTGATGTCCGACACCGGGTTTGAATCCGGTATAGTCCGGAACCGGGTTTGAATCCGTTGTAGTCCGGAACCGGGCTTGAATCCGGTATAGAGACCGGGGTACAGACCCGGTATGAACAAGATCCGGTGCGGGAAACAAACAATCTGGGACTCAAAAATTAAGTCCCGTATTCAAACACTGTTCGAAAGAAAAATGAACCTAAAGATGAAAAATCTCACCTTTTTTACTGGATAGCTTCGAGGAACTTCTGCAAACACTTTGACAACACTACCAACAACTAAAGAAGTCACAAACAACTGATCAAATCGATTTTTAAGGCACTTTTGAGCAAAAATTGAGAATTTTTCAAGAACAGAGTACAAGAACCCAAAATTGAAAAATCTCTCAATTAATGATCAAAGACTCAATCAAAAACGTTGAAAAGTTTATATGACTCTAAAAATACAAGAAGAGAACTTTCTTAAGCATCAATTTTGATATTTAACACACAAATCAAAAACAAAGAATAACCTTTTCAAGGAAACAGTCGACAAACTGGAATGACCCTAAAGTGAGAGATATTACCTTTGAATCAATCGTCTTTCTGCTCTGATACCAATTGTGGATCCCAGATTAACAAGTGCAAAGCAAAGAATCAACACAATATGATATGAATATCATAAATCTCACTTGATTGAATAGCATAAAGATGATGAACACTGTAGCCGTACACAGGTAATTAGAAACTGATAATTAGGTCATTAACCCTAACAATGAAACAAAGCAAACTATTTATATCCCCAAAGGGATAGTTACAAGAATTGACGATATTGGTCCCTAAGCTTCTATTCAACTGACAATAAGACCTAACAGAGGTATTGATGGATGTTTTCATAGAGTTTGAGCTCTAGTTCTCTTGGCTTTGGTCGAGGGATAGGTATTCTTAGTGCATCCAGTGATCCTTTTGTTGGATGTTTATTTTAGTTGTAATCAGGCATTTAGTTCTCAAACTGTGTCATTCAATGTAATGTGTAGCAAATACATGGGCATGTCATGTTCTTACTATAAATAGCTAGAGTTAGCTTATTTTGTGTAACTTTCCATTGTAAGAGAAACTTGTAACTTTTGGAGTAATAGATGGATGACAAGTTCTCTCTCTCTCTAGATCGTGCTTATTGACTATTTTCTCTCACTAGATACTGGTTCTAACAATTGGTATTAGAGCTAAATGGAATTATCAGACAGATTTGTGATCCTCCATGGAAGAATTTTGAAGTTTTTGGACTTTTTCTTATTGTTTTCGCATCTACTGTTCATCATTCACTGAATTCTTCAAATTGCGAGTTTTTTTATTTGAGATCGATTAGAGTACCTTCGGTTTATGTTTTAGAACACAATTACTTCAGTAATTTTGGTCTAATTCGATCTGGTTTAAGAAAATTTGGAGGATTTGTGCGTTTTGTTCGAAAAAACACAAGTTTGCTATTCTTGATCGAATGTATTTGGTTTTGAGTTTTTCAGGGTTAGTAATCAACTACAAAAGTGTGCGAAATCTATTTTCCAACTAGTCTGTGCAAGAATCTTTGAAAAACGTCTAGAATGGAAATAATTATGGCCTAAAACTGATTTTTGGCTAAGTTTTCGCAAGATCCAGAACTTTTCACAAGTTCATCTGGTTTTCGCAAGAATCATCTGTGGTTTTTGCAAAGGGTTTTAAGGCAAGTTTTCGCAAGAGTCTTCTGCGAAATGTTCTGGTTTTCGCATCTGCCATCTACGAAAAATTCTGGTTTTCGCAAGTGCCTCATGCGAAAAGTTTTGTTTTCGCAATAGTGTGTTGAGAAAAGAATTGTTTTCGCAATTAGTTGAGTGCGAAAACCTCTTGTGTGCGAAAAGTCTAAGTGTGTTGCGAAAAGTTTATGCCTACGAAAACTTTTTGGTATTTGTGTTGCGAAAAGTTTGTTGTAGTCGCCTGAGAAAACTGTTAAACTCTTTCTGTGGAGTTTTTCAAAGTGTAAATTTTTACACTTTGTTGTCTGAATTTCCGAAACGATCTGTCTGGTGATTGAATTCATTTCAAGATGACTTCTTCTACAAGAAAAGGGGAAACAGTTTTATCAAAGAGAGACTGTGCAATCATGTACATGCCTGAAATGCCTATTCATGAAGAAGAAAGAGAGAAACTGAAAGTTGAGAATTCAAATCTTTGGGATCAAACGAAGAAACTTCAAGACAATACAAGAGTCTTGGAATGTGAGAATGCTAACTTGAAGGAAAAGATTTTTGGTCTTGAAGCTGAAATACAAGATTTGAAAGGTATTCAAGCAGATAAGGAGATCAAAGCAAAAGTTGTCAAGAAACTGGATATTGACAACACAAGTTTTCAGGATAAGAAGATCTGCTTAGAAAAGACTTCTGAAACAGAAAGAAAAAACTTTTGAAGAAAAGTCATCTGAGCTTTGAAGAAAGATTTCTAATTTTGGAGGATGAAAATACTGATTTGAAAAGAAAATTTTCTATTTTTGAATCTGAATTTGCAAAAGAAAAGAAAGAATTTGAAAAAGTTTTTGTACAAAAGTTGTCAAATTTCTCTAAAAAGTCTTTTGAAGAAAATAAAGATGTTGAGCTGAAATGCGTAAAACTTTCAAAACAAGTTTATGGTTTTGAAAAAGTTTTATTTCTTGAGAAATAGAAGCTTGAGAAAGAAAGAGCGGAATTTGACATTAAAATAAAATCTTTTGAAGTAAACATGTTGAGCTCTCCGTGAAAATATCTGATTTAGAAAATATTTTAGAGAATGAGATAAAAGAGTTTGATGAAAAGAAAAATCTTTTTGAAAAAGAAAAGAAAAGTCTTCAAAAGAAGAATATGGAGATTTTCAAAGAAATAACTAATAAGGGAAAATATTTGGAAAAAGACTTTGAGACTGAATGAAAATACTTTGAGGATGAGATTTTCAAGTTGACAAGGAAGTTATCGGCTTTAGCAACGGAAGCTATGAAAGAGCAGAATATCAAATATGATCTACAGAAGAAGTTTGATTTGCTTTCTCGAGAAAGAAATGTTCTATCCAAAAAAGTTCAGAAACTGGAAGCAAAACATGTCAAAGTTGAATTATCTGAGAATCTTAGTGCTGATACTGTTGATCAATCGCCATATTATGATTCAACTAATTTGGAATGTTCGTTCAAGACTGCTTCTAGTTCAGTTCATGCACATATTTCTTCGAAAAAGCCGGTTAAATCAAGCAATTCTTCAAAAGATCAGATGCGTCCTTCTAATCTTTTCTATAACTAAGCTGCTACAATTTCAGATACTCCTATTTTCAAGCTCGTAAAGATGGAATGGAGAGTGAAAGGTACAACCCTTACGAAAGAAGTTCCAAAGTCATACGTTCCCACTCCAAATGTCAACAAGAACAAAGCACATCAAGGTAAATCTTTTGTCAAACCAGACTTAGTTTACTTTGTAAATCAATTAGTCAGGTTAGCACAAAAGAAATTTTGTTGTTCTTACTGTGGAACAAATGATTTTGTCCATAAAGATTATGTTTCGTATTGGTACGGTACATACAGAGTTTCTTCTAACAAAACTGCACCTAACAAATCAGGACCCAAGTTCCATTGGGTATCAAAATCTACTTAATCTGTTTTGCAGGTGTATCGTGTGTAGTGTTGATTGTCCAACATATACCACACACATAACTGGAAAAAAGAAAAGAAGTTGTGCAGATATTTTTTGAAGAAGAGTACATGCACTATTAAGGGGGAGTAAAATATTTGTGGCTTCTAAACACATCAGTTTAGAACCCGAGCGTACCAAAGATTTAGACTTCTGATTAAATCAGCTCAGGACTCGTTCTTCAACGACTGTGATTTCTGAATTTACTTTTATCCTAGTACTTCAGATCTCGTTTTAATATTTTAAGGATATTGTGATCCATATCTTGTTTTTGTGCAGATTTTACTTCGATGAAAATCTTATGCACATGTTAAGGGGGAGCTTTCAAGATTTTAAATCATATTATCATGATTTAAGGGGGAGTTCAAATCTTTCAGAATATGCATTCTTCAAGGGGGGGTAAGAATAATTCAGTTTGTAAGTGTATTCTAATTTGAAAAGTTTTTTCAAATGAGTGTGAGGTTAAAATGTTTTAAACTGGTGACATGTTTTTTTTAGAGAGTTTGAATTTTTCTGAAAAAGTTGAAATTTTTTGAGAAAAATGCAAAAAAATTCGCTACCAATGGTTGAGAAAACTTTTGTTTTCGCAACCTATTTCTTACGAAAACATTTGTTTTCGCAACCAATAGGATATGAAAACTTTAGTTTTCGCATCAGTTGCTTGCGAAAACAATTTTTTCGCATGCAGTTGCCTACGAAAACTTTAGTTTTCGCATACGTTGAGTTTTCGCATGATATTGCCTGCGAAAAGTTTTGTTTTCGCATCAGTTGTTTGTGAAAAGTTTTTCTTGGTTCTTATGTTGCCTACGAAAACCTTTTCCTTGAAAGGTTTTCGCAACTTGTTCCTTGCGAAAACTTTTGATGAACAGTGCCTTGTCAGTTCTTTGTGACAAGTATCTTTTTGGTTTGCGAAAACTGGGGTGGTCCTCTTATATCGTGCCACGTGCCATCTTTTATAGGGTATAAATATGTTTTTTAAAAAATTCTCAGTTCCCACTTTTATTTGGCAAACACACGTCTTCTCATTGCAATTGTTCATCTTCTTGCTTCCAACACTCTCGGCTTGCATCTGTTCGATTCTCACTCATCAGGTAACCATTTCTCTAAACATTTGTTTCTACAGTCTCGTAATCATGTTTCTAATACATCTATCCATGTGGTTTATCGATTTTATACTGTTAGAATGTTTATTTTATCAAAATCGAATGAACAACTGTTCATTTTCTGAGTTTTTTTGCCAATTTCATCGATTTGAATGTTGTTTGATAGATTTATTTGTTTTTCCCTGTTACAATAATCATGTCGACTCATTTTGTGTTTGTTGTATACATTACACTTCGTTGAATCTGTGAGTATAAGTGTTTTTGAGTTCGGTTCTTAGGTTTGTCTCGAAATTCCTTCGATTAGGGTTTAAATGTGCAAATTTCGTGTTGATATATCTTGGGTTTGTATTTTCAAAAGTTTCTGTATAGATTTTATGGGTCAAAATCACGTTTTTATTGATTTATAGGTCTGTATGGGATGAACTTGCGAAAACGTTTTTGCAAGTTCATCAAGAAAACTTTTTGCATCTCAAAATTTTTCTAAGTCTCATTTTCGCATAGAGCATCTGCGAAAACTTTGTTTCTATTGTTTTCGAAAAGTCTATGTGTTGCTTGCGAAAAGTTTCTATGTGCTTGTGTGTCTAACTTTTGTTTTCGCAACCTTGGTCTGCGAAAACTTCCTCTAGCAGCTTGCGAAAAGTTTTAGTTTTCGCACCTGTTGTCTGCGAAAACTTTCACTTTTCTCCTATGGTTTGCGCAAACTTTGCTTCATGTATCATTTCTTAGTTGCTTGCGAAAACCATACTTAGAAACTTTTCAGAAAAACTTTTCAAAGTTGGATTTTGTGAAAATTAATGTTTTCATAACTATTTTTTCAAAATAACAGTTCAAATGGCTTCCAACAATCAAGAGGAACAAAGTATGATCCAAGGTTTTGGGATCATGTTCCTGAGGCAACACCCAACGTTCCACTTCCATCCACCAGATCTGTTCATCCATCTTACACTGGCCAAGGCAATCCAGATCATGCCTTCATTCACCCGAACGAATAATTGCCTATCAAGTTCAATAACCATCATGTGGACTTTGATAGAATCAACATCAACCCAGTCGTTATGGAAATTCTGAAGAGGCACCCATTGATCTATGCTCTGACTCACACAGTCAATGTTCCGATGATGTATGTACAACAAGCCTGAAAGACTATTTCTTTTGTGTATGAGAACAACAGACCTCACTTCGACATTCAGATTGATGAATATGTGACTCAGCTGGATTATCATCGTCTAAGATTGGTTCTGAGGCTACCGGAGCCAAATTCCCGTCCTGGAAGAACGTCCTTTGATCCTTTTCATACTGAAGATGAAGTTCTTGCCGGAATCAAAAATATGGGTTATGTTGGTGAGTTAACCCAAATCAGTCACTTCTACAAAGGCAATCTACCACTAGTCTATTATGCTATTTTCTCTATGATCAACCGATGCTTAACATCTAAGCATTTTGGGATGGACAACGCGAATAATTGGATTCTAAAGCTTTTCCATGCGGTTGTTTACGAGTTGCATGTGGATTATTCAGTCATCTTTTGGTCAGAATTACAAGAACGTGTCGAGGCCAAACCGAATAATAAGACAAAGACGTTTTTGCCGTATATGAGGTTTCTTCAGCTGATAGTTCATAGCATGATGCGGTCTAACAGAGACATTCCAAGACGTCTGAATTATCCCACAGTTCCATAAAAAGCGATGAAGTACTTGCAAAAACAAAAGCAAGCTTTTGATTATGAAATGCCACTTCCTGAAGGTTTATTGAGGTATGATGATCAATACGCTTAGTGCATAAGAGATTATAGGGAGTCTATGGTCCAGCCAGAACCGGAGGGACCTACCCCAGACTCTATCCCTAGACGAGCGGTAATGAGGGTTCAGCAAGCACGGGCTTCAGAACGGGGAGTGATGAAGGAAATATCCGAGAGGGGAACCAGTGGGGTTCAGAGTCCTTTACTTGAAGACACATGGTTATCATCTTAGGACACGCAATTAGATAACCGTGTGGTCTGATCCGACGCGGCATTGATTCCATCACATTTTGGGATAGTTACTTCGACCGGGGTACTCGAACACTCTAGTGATAGTACAAACTTTGATAATGCGTCCAAATCAACTGAGGAAATTGACATTGGCAATGGAAATAATGGTGATGACGATGATGACAATGATGGTAATGATTCTAATGTCTTTGGTGATGTTACCGAATTTGTTGAATTTCCTCAATTGACAACATCTGTGGATACAACTTCTGTAGCTGTGGAAACTGTTTAAACTGCTATGGCTGTGAATATTGTCATTGATACAGTATTGGGAGATATTAGGAGATCTGAGGGTGTTTTAGTTGAAAATGAAAGTGAGTCTGCGAGAGAGAATGAAGAAAAAAATATGGAGAGTGTGAGTGCTACCCTAACCTACTATTCCAGAAGAGCAGCCACATCTACCACAAGATCTCATTTGTTGGGATCCGGTGTTGAAAAAGACGTTAGTAGCCCACTAACACATTTACACACCTCAGCCAACTATTCAGCTTCCTCTCTACAGGAAACTGTCTCATTTTCTCACGGGGACTTAGCACAAATTCTGCCTATCTCTCACTCGGAGAGTATAGACATTGAAACAAGAATACATATGCCCCAGTCTTCGACCTTCATTAATGCACAGTAATTGAGTCTGGAACCAATTGCTGATATACTTGATTCTTTGACTAGGACACTGCCACATTTTTACTGCTACTGACGGAAGTCTAAGTGCCCCGTTCGGAACACTCGGAGTAGATCATACTTCATGACTACGAGGACTGAGTGGAAGTCCTACCAGCGTTAACGCTATTCCAGCGCTGAACGTAGGCCACACAGTTGACTCAACTGTTGTGTCAACGGGTAACCTAAGTGGTCCCAGTGGTGATTTACCCAACTTCATGTCAAGGGAATTTGTCAATGGTGCCCTAAAGGCTGTTGAAGAACGTATGTTGAAGGAAATGAATAGCATAAAATGGTTGTTAAAAGAAAAGGATCCGGTGATGGAAAGGATTCCTGAGCAAACAGTTGTACCTCCACCTCCACCTGCTCAACCACCACCAACACAACATGATCCTTCCATTGATGAATTAAAGGATATATTGTATGCTAAACTGCTATCCATAACCCCCGATGATCCTCAAAACAAAACTCTTATGAGCCTATTGGAGAATTTCCAATCTAATCCACCACCATCTCAATCTGTCCAACCTTCTACCAGTTCAGTAACTTCTGTTGAATTTACCCAGTTCAAATCTGAAGTTCTTACAAGCCTTTCTGACATGAAGAGTTCAATAGATTTGTTATCTGAAAGAATGGTAAATATGGAAAGAACTTGCCAGTCTTAAGCTCAAGGTGTTAAGAGAAAGCATGATCATGATGACAATAATGATCATAAGGGGGAGATGAGCAAGAGAAGGAGAACAGATGGCTCTAAGACCGTCATTGTAGGTAGAACTCTTACAACTGAAGAAGTGGTGCATATGTTTGAATCTGGTGTACAAGGGGAAGAGAGCGGTAAACAGATAGTGCTTTATGTGGATCTGGATGCAGAACCGACGGTTGAAAAGTCTGAGGTTAATGAGGATGAAATAAGGGAGGTAGTGGATCTTTATGTTGAAGTCATGATCCTAAGTTCAGATGATGAGGAGGATGATATGGAATGTGATTATGATAACTTCTGGAGAGTAAAGGAGGAATCAGAGAATTTGCTATTGATCACTGATGGATTAATTGAGCAAGATGTAGAATTTACTAAAGATGAGGTGGAATTCCTGAATCAGTTCTACGGGCCAAGTACTCCAGATGATATATCCATGAGCCCAATCCAATCTCAAGTACCATCATTCTCTCACAACCTGAATCTACCCAAATAAATATTTCTTTAACCCAGCCAAAACCAACTGAACCTGAAGCTACTTCACCTATACCAACCCAACCTGAAACCAACTCACCCATTATACCTGATTTTCCTGAAGAATCCAAACCTGAGGAACCTGAAATTTCTACCTTTCCAACTTTTAACCCTAATACTGACCAAGCTGATCCATCCAACCCTTATACTTCACAACAACCTGGCCCTTCTACTTCAAGACGACCAAACCTAAGTCAAGCCGAAGAAAGACTCAGAACAGTAAGAATGAGAACACCATTCTTAGAGGACTCTGAAAGGAGACTGTTTGCTCATTACACTAGGAGATTAAACCCATATGCAGTTTTGGGGATCCGTGATCAGTCAAAAGAGATCACGTTTGAGTATCTGTACTTCATGAGGGCTAAGTGTTAGAAGGTACAACATGTCAGGAGTAAGAAGATGATTGTGACGATAAAGGAGGTGTATGCAAAGCAATTTTACAGGCTTTGGTATCCGGTATTTGTGGTTCAGAGGCAATATTGCAAAACGTATACTTTCTCAGAAGCTGATTTCTGCCATCTTTTGATTGAAGATTTTGAGTTCATGTACAGCTATTTCAGAGATCTTCCAATCAGACGGGAGAACATTACCATTGCTTTGAATGCTATTACGAGATATCTGAGAAGACACAACCTCTATGTGTTGGTTCCCGTTTTGCTTTAAACAAGATTATCAGATCTATTAGTTCAGGTTTAAGGTTTGATGCGGAAGCGTATTTGAAGAACTAATAGATATGTTTGATAGATTTAGAACACAATATAAATAAACAGTGAGCAGGAAATAATATCTCAAAGTTTACTGAATATATATATATCAAGAACAGATTTAAGAACAATGAGCATGCAAAGCTTTAAACAGATATGACTCTAAATGTGCATAAGCTATGTGTTCTTGATGTTTGATTGAAGTGTTCTTGTTTTTCTGTTTTTTGTGTGTTGTTCTATCTTTTTAGGAAGAACTCAACATGAGTCTTCCTTTTATACTACTCTTAGAAGACTATGAAGTAGGTCACTGTTCCTTTTACGGCATGAATAGTAAACTGGATGGTGTGAACAGTTGTTTGAGCCATGCGCATTTAATGGAGCAGATGTACTTTTGGTAAATGCATTAAATGGCGCAAACTTCTATTTTGTACCATGCCCTATTGAGTCCACTCAGAGTTTGACACGTGTTGAAGTTGGACAGGGCAAGTTGCCATGCAAGTTGATGAACAGGTCTTGGAATAGTAGCAAGATATTATAAATATCTTCCTAGTCTTTAGAGGACCATAAAGGCTCTGTAATGTGTTACAGAGGTTCTGCGGTCTGGTTCCTCTGTAAAGTAGTCTTCACCGGATTCCGAGTCTTTGGTTGTTTACTTCTGCAGAGCTTCTGTCAAGGGTGGCAGAGGTTCTGTGGCTCGGTCCTCTTGTGAGAAGTCTTCTTGGTTCCTTGTCTTCTGATGTTGTCCGCAGAGGCTCTGTTATTGGTAACAGAGGTTCTGCGGTCTTGGTCTTCTGAAAGCGTCCTTCTGTAGTTTCCTCGGTCTTTGATCACTCTTGATCAAAACTTCCTTTGATTCTTCTGAGATGCCCGGCAGAGCTTCTGTGGAAGTTCTTCTGTACTTGGCCATTTTTCAATACTTCTAATATTTCAGAATATTTGGAGCTAACAATCTCCCCCTAAGTATTGAAAAATAGAAGGTTGAATTTATGCATTTTAACCTAAGTAAAGAAGAGGTTAAACAATACCTCAGAAGATTATTTCATTCATTTTGGAGTTTATGCCAGAGGCATTTACATTTAAGTACACAAAAATAAACGTTGACAGAGATTCTTTGAAGAGACTCAGATTTTTGCATTTGGGAAGTCGTCGAACTTTCTGTTGTCTTTTCCTACTTCCTTGAGTTCTTCATAGAATTTGTGACAGAGATTTCGTAAGCCGAGTGTAGCATCAATCTCTTTGATCATCATCAGAGCAGATTCTTCGTTCATAAGCTCTGTTGCTTTATTCTCCTCTAGTATCTTTCTGAACATGTTCAGAGTATGGGTTGTGTACTTCTGACAGTCCATTGTCACAAACAATTTCAGTTGATCAGCAAGATTCTTGAATACTAACCCGTACCTTGGAGTTTTGATTATTGAATTGGGTATGGCATTGGGTGGGCAGAAATCCTCTGGTGGTCTGATACTTAGAGTAGTTATGCCCAGATCGATGGCTAGTTGAATGTCGAGCATGCTGTAGATTAGGAGCTTTTCACGCATCGCCTTTCTGAGAACTCGATAAGACCTTTTGTGGCAGTCGTCATTGAAGTTGTCTTTCATCCATTGCAGAAGGTCAGGCAAGTCATAGGGATTGAGGTTTCGGATATCAGCATCAGAGAATTGATTTTCTGATCTGTCAGACCTTTTGACTTTCCAGATGGTATACACCGTATGAGGATAGGTTCTCATTTTGGAGTATTTGCAATAGATTACCTTCTTTATTTTGTGAATGGAGTAAACTTGATTGACTGGTTTTGACTTTGTAGAGGTGAAGATTGCATCGAATTCCTCTCTTAGCTTCTGATCTCGGACATGGGCTGGCAGATCGCTCTGGAAGTGCTGTCTGTAGAGATAACTGTAGACTTGTTCTTCCATTTGTTCAATGGTTGAAGTAGATCTTGGAATTGGTCTCCTTAGCTCATCCATCTTTCGAGTGATGTCTGCTACTCTACCTTCTGTTACCTTAGCTGTGGGATTCAGGGATGGGTTTTCTGACAGAGGATTCAAGTTGAATGCCCAGTCTTCCTCTTCGGGTTTAGGAGTGACGAAGGCATTAAATGCACCTTTCATCAATTTCTCTATAGCAACTGGCATCTTCTTCTTTGGCTCTTCTTCTGTCATTATTTCCTTGCCTTTATCTTTTGGCTTTGAGGTTTCAGATATTGGGTTTTGGATTTGTGTGGGTGGAACCTCTGTTGATTTGACAGTTGGAGGTTCTGTGGGTTTTGGGGTTGTATGCTCTGATGTTTGGTTGTTGCCTCTGAAGGTTTTGATACTTCGGGTTGTGAGGTCTCTGTTGGTGAGGAGTCTTCGGGTCTTGGAGGTGGAATGTCAAAACGCTTTGCTGATTGAAAAGCAGATACAAATTCCATTCTGCGAAGAATGAACTCTGCAGAGCGTTTTGGTCTTTGGGGTTTTCGAGCTATGGTTTTGACTCTAGTTTTGTGCGGGATTGGTTGTGAGGTTGGTGTTGGTTCTTTGGGTGAGGGTGGAGTTTGTTCTGAGGATGAGGATGCAAGATTGATTACCTTAGGTTCTGTGGTTGGTGCATCCTTTGGTGAGATAGAGGTGTTTTGCCTCTGTTGTTTTCCCTTCTGGGTTTCTGTTGTAGAGGGTTCTGCTGATTTCTCTGTAGTTTTTGCAGAAGCAGCCTCTGTAGTTTCCTTTGTTTTCTCCCCCTCAGGATGACCAGATGCTCCATCATCAGGATCATCCTGCCTTCTTTTTGCAGTAACTTCTGTTCTGCAGGTGTCTTGAGCTGCTTGCCTTGCTGCATTTTTCTTCATTGTTTCAAAGTAGATTGCGATCGAAGTTTTGAAGGCTTTGGTCGCACTTTTCTCGAACTCTGCAGCGGTTGTTTTGGCAATGTTAGTGGCAGAGGCGATGGCAGCAGCAGCAGAAGTTTCTGTAGTTGACTTCATTTCTGCAAGGGCTGCTTTAACCTCTGTGGATAAGGTATCCACTTTGGTATTTAATTCTGTAAGCGCGCCTGAAGTTGACTCTGTAAAAGACGTGAATGAGCTTTGCAACTCATTCAATGTTTGAGTTACAGAGGTTACAAAGGCTTGGAACTCATCCTTCGTAACATGTTCCTCTTGGGTAACCTCTGGAGGAACAACTCCTTCTCCAGAGTGATTCCCTGTTCCTGGGACACCTTCGTTCACCCTTGTTTGTACGTTGGGGGTGGAAGGATTTCCATCTGATCCTCGAGAAGAAACCCGAGTTTCAGTCTCTACAGAAGTTCTGTGAAGAACATTGTCCAAATCCACTCCAGAGGTGGGTATCGGAATATTCTTCTGTTGACTCGGAGACTTGTCTAGAGTCTCTTCGTCATGGTGCTCTCTACTTCTCTCTGAAAGAAGTTTTGGCCCTATATTGTGCGTGTCAGAGGAAACGAATTCCTCTGTAGGGTGTTCTAGTGTGATATGGGGCGATTGATCACGAACTATAGGTGAGTCTCTCTGAGGATACTCCCTAGGAATGGATTCCCCGTCTTCTGTGGGCACAGAGGTTGAAAGAGTAACCTCTGGCTTGATGGGTTGGGTGAGGTTCGAGCTGTGCTGCTCTTTTTCAATGACACCTTCTGCAGCTAGACCTGCGGTGTCAGATGTGTGGGTTGCACTGGGAGGGGTTGAGGGATGTGTGCCTTCTGCAACTTCGGCATCTTTTCCTTTCTCATTTTCTTTTCCTCCAGACGTTTCTACCCTATCCTCTAAACCTATTTGCACCTCTTCTTCTGCAGTCTCTTGTCTTGGCAGAAGTGAATCAAGAACCTCTGTGAAGATTTGAGTTTGCAGAGGTGGTTCGATTCCTTCTGTTATTGTTTGCAGAGGAGAAGATGGTTTCTTCTTCTTTGATTTCCTCTTCTATGGTTTTGGTGCTCCCTCCTCTGTAGATTTTGACTTTCTTTTTCTTTTGGAAGAGGGAGGGGCAGAGGGACCTTGGATTTGTGGTGGAGATGAGGGTTCTGTGGGATGTTCAGTGGGTGGAGAAGATGGTTCTGCAGGAGTTTGTTGGATAGCAGAAACAGAGGCAAGTTGTTCCTCTATAGGGGTCTTGGTTTTCTTTCCCTTTTTCTTCTTTTCTTTAGATCCCTCAGAAGACTTCCTCTTTGAAGAATAGAGGTCTTTCCTTATATCTCTGAAGTTCTTCTGGTTGGCCTTGTGTTTAGCCAATTTTATCTTCCATTCTTCTTTTGTAAGTCTCTCTACTACATTACCTCCTATGGGCATTCCTATACGCGGGGGTGTTACAGAACTGGGTTCAGGAGTTCTGTAAACGCGTGTGTACTCACTAACTAGTTCTTCATCACTAGGATAACCTAACATTACCTTTGATAGTGGCCTGATGTGTGGGTAGCCATCCTCATGTTCTGTAGGGGTGTTCTTGGACATAGGAAATTGCTTAGGTTTAGGACCGTCCATTGGCCATTTTTGGATAAGGAGTAGGGGTTCGAAAAGTACACTGAGGATTCGCTGGAACTGCAGAGGGGGTAACCAGTTGTGATCAGACATTTTGGCTTTATGGGAGGCGATTTTGCGATCGATGGTGTTGATGATCTCTTGCATCATTATGGTGGCATAATCTAGGGGTAGATCATAGTATACACCATACATGATTGAGAGAATTTGAGGTGAGCTTTGATCGATGCTCCCGATTTTTCCCGTGAGGCAACGATTTAGGATGGAGAATAAGGTATTCCACAGAGGAGGTAGTCTTGCTCTGCGGAAATCGTTCCTCTTTTTCAACTGTTGGTTGTACCCTAACATGTGCAGAAAGTCGACAAGTTCTTCATTTGTTGGTTGGGGTGCATACTTTTTGATTCCCATGAGTCCTCTTGTTGAAAGGCCAAATTCTAATGAGAACATGGTGCGATTGAACATCAGTTCAAGGCTTTTACTTTGGTCAGGTTTAGAAATGTAGCCTCTGATCAAATCGGTGTCAGCGTCATAACGGCAAGATTGCCAAAACTGATGTAGGTAACGTACTGGTATTTGTTCAACGGTTTTGCTCAGAAGAGGGTAAAGAAAGTGGTTCTCTAGGATGTTTAGCAGGATGGCATGTTCTTTGCCAAATGTCGTAGGAGAAGGAACAAGATAACAGTTGTTCGATTTAATGGGAAGGGTTTGCTCGAAATGGTCATTTGAGAAAAATTGTTGCAGGTGGGTAGTGGGTACGAAGGATGCCTCGTCGCCGGAGTCGTGTCTGTCGGCATCGGTGGCGATGTGTGGGTTGTGGGAGTGCTCAGAATGCACTGGAGAGGATGTCGGAGAGTTCGTTGGTGAAACGTGAGCAGATTTGGAACTGGAAGCCATTTGTAGGTTTTGAAAGTTCTAGGTTTTCAGAAAGAAATAAGCAAGTTCGCCGGAGAAGATGAGAGAATAGTAAAGTTTTGAAAGTGATTTTAACTTGGGTTTTATACTGTGGTAACGGATAGAATTCGGAACGGTGAAAATGTGAGAAAGTTAATAAAATTTGAGGTCCACACTTGAGTTCATTCGGCGTGGTGCAAGTTTCTAGGACGACGTGATATGTACGTCAATGAAAACTTGACACGTCATCAATGTCAGTGACGACGAGACGTCGTGGGCGGCCACATTAAATGAAAAACGCGTGGGTTTTAAATTTTCACCACAGAAAAGTTACCGTTACAGATACAGAAATTCCCAAGTGGAAATCTTTACAGAAGCTCTGTGGGTACAGAAGCTCTGTGATTTTAAAAAACGTTTATCTCTGTAGATTGTATCTTTAATGAAAATCGTTTGAAAAACACGGAGAGGATCAATAAATTTTTAGTAGAGAGAAATTATCCTACAGAGGTTTTTGGACCTCTGCCAGAGCCAGCAGAGGCTCTGTGACAGGAAATTTCTAATAACTAATAATTTATAAACATTTTTAATCATCCAAGTTTTTGATCAGTTTTAACAATGTATTTAGGACTTATTTGAAAGTTGGTGTCCTAGAAAATTGTAAATCTCAAAGATTTTGTGCAGCAGAAGTCATTTGAATGATTTGAGTGATCTACAGAGGTTCTTTGTTTGAAAGAACTTTGTGGCTTATGACTTCTGTGGCAAGATACCAACCTATTTCCTTTTGATCGGCGAATGTGATCTCTTCTGTCGCATTCTTTGCTCCCCCTTGACTTATGAATCTCTGTAGATTCAGCAAGGTCTCCTTTTCCGCTCCTCCTTGATCTAACAACCTCTATAGGATTGATCTCTGTGGTTTGAAATCTGCCTTTTTATCTCTTGAAGCTTGTACTTTTACCAAAAACGTTTGAAAAACATTGGAGAGGATCGTTAAATCTTTAGTAGAGAGAAATTATCCTACAGAGGTTTTTGGACCTCTGCCAGAGCCAGCAGAGGCTCTGTGATAGGAAATTTCTAATAACTAATAATTTATAAAACTTTTTGATCATCCAAAGTTTTTATGGTTTTAAACATTGTTTTTAGGACATATTTAGAAATTTTTGTCCTGAAAAATTGTTTTTGGAAAAAGATTTTGTGCGACACATACCTTTTAGAGTGTCTAGTTTGGACGACAGAAACTCTTGTTGATCATAATCCTCCTTTGGCTCCCCCTTGAATGATCAACCTCTGTAGATTAATTTGAGGTCTCCTTCTGCTCCCCCTTGACCTATGCTTGAATCAATAGAGATAAATAATGCACAGTACATAGGTCAACCTCATCAGAGGTTCTGTGGAGATTGTCATAGGTTCTGAGCAATTCCACAGAGGCTCTGTGAAGTATAGAATCTTTGAAGGATGAGTCTTAAACAAAGTGTTTAAGAGTCATAGTGTATTTTGAAGCCTGAGTCCTTAATAGAAGTATTAAGGAGTCCATTGTTTGCTGAAGAGTGAGTCCTGATCTGTAATGGTCAGAAGTCATTTTTCTGATGAAACTCGAGTCTTAAACTGATTTGTTTAAGAGTCTTTTTCACTAAAGTGTGAGTCCTAAACTGATGTGTTTAGGAGTCCTCTTTTTTTTTTTGAAGAGCGAGTCCTGATCTGTAATGATCAGAAGTCCTTTTTCCTACAAGACAGATCAAAGAACTTTTGGTACCCATATCCAAATGGGTCCTTTTTTGTTAGGATTTGGAGCTGTCTTTAGGTCCTCTGGTTTGCCAATTTTCTTTCTATGACCTTTCTCATTTTGGGTCTTTGGATTTTTCTTTTGAAATGACCCATTTTGTACATAGAAAGATTTAGAGAAAAGGTTTCTTAATTGAAGCAGAAGATCAAAGCATTTATATGAATGAAAAGATGAAGGCTTTGTAGAAACAAATGGTTTTGGAGCATTTTTGTCAGGAATAGAGTTTTTGACTTTCCAAACCATTTTCATCTTTTTGTAAACAGGATTATTTGAATTTTTAGAACAAGAGTTTGCTAAGACAAGGTCTTTAAGCCTTTTAGCTAAAACATCTTTTTCTTTAAGGTTTAAATCAAATTTTCTTAGAAGATCTGATTTATACCTCTTCTCCAACATAATCTTGTTTGACAAATCGGATAGTCTCTTTGTTAAATTTGACATTTCAGCTTTAAAGACCTTTCTTTCCTTCTCAAACTTGTCTTTCAAACACTTTGTTTGAAATCCTTCTCTCTTCACCTTTTCAGACTCTTTTCTTTCAAAATCCTGCTCTTTCCTCTCTTTTTCAAGAGATTTCTGTAATTTTGAGATTTTGAAAGAAAGTTCCATATTCTTTGTCTCAAGAAGAGTTTTCTCTTTTCCAAACTTTTCATTTTCACTGATTATAAGTTTTTCAAAGTTGGAAATCAGTTTAGAAAAGTTTAGACACTTAAGCTCAAGGCTTTTCTTCTCTTCTTTAAAAACAGTCTTAACTTCCTCAAACTTCTTTTTCTCCTTTTTACCAAGCTCTTCTGACTCAGATAGTTTCCTTTTTAGTTCAAGATTTTCATAGTTTAGGAGTTTACCTGATTCTTCAAGCTTGGCAATGTTGTCTGAGTTAATAAGAATGATCTTGTTTCTTTCCTCTAATTCTTTCTCAAGAGAAGGAATTATTTTCTTAAAATTTGTGCTGAGTTTGAAATAATAATGAAAATCAGCATCAGCACTAAATTTTAGTCTTGACATATTGAATGAAGTTTTTAACGAAAGAAACAGTTTCTAGGATGTTACCAGATCGAATAAATCGAAAATGGCAGTAAAACAGAATCTGTTTGAGGGAATGAAGAATAGGTTAAGAACAGACAGTTTCTATCAAGAATCTTGTCTAAACGAGGATCACTTGATATTGAAAACCAAGCTTTGCTCTGATACCAATTGTTGGTTCCCGTTTTGCTTTAAACAAGATTATCAGATCTATTAGTTCAGGTTTAAGGTTTGATGCGGAAGCGTATTTGAAGAACTAATAGATATGTTTGATAGATTTAGAACACAATATAAATAAACAGTGAGCAGGAAATAATATCTCAAAGTTTACTGAATATATATATATATATCAAGAACAGATTTAAGAACAATGAGCATGCAAAGCTTTAAACAGATATGACTCTAAATGTGCATAAGCTATGTGTTCTTGATGTTTGATTGAAGTGTTCTTGTTTTTCTGTTTTTTGTGTGTTGTTCTATCTTTTTAGGAAGAACTCAACATGAGTCTTCCTTTTATACTACTCTTAGAAGACTATGAAGTAGGTCACTGTTCCTTTTACGGCATGAATAGTAAAATGGATGGTGTGAACAGTTGTTTGAGCCATGCGCATTTAATGGAGCAGGTGTACTTTTGGTAAATGCATTAAATGGCGCAGACGTCTATTTTGTACCATGCCCTATTGAGTCCACTCAGAGTTTGACACGTGTTGAAGTTGGACAGGGCAAGTTGCCATGCAAGTTGATGAACAGGTCTTGGAACAGTAGCAAGATATTATAAATATCTTCCTAGTCTTTAGAGGACCATAAAGGCTCTGTAATGTGTTACAGAGGTTCTGCGGTCTGGTTCCTCTGTAAAGTAGTCTTCACCGGATTCCGAGTCTTTGGTTGTTTACTTCTGCAGAGCTTCTGTCAAGGGTGGCAGAGGTTCTGTGGCTCGGTCCTCTTGTGAGAAGTCTTCTTGGTTCCTTGTCTTCTGATGTTGTCCGCAGAGGCTCTATTATTGGTAACAGAGGTTCTGCGGTCTTGGTCTTCTGAAAGCGTCCTTCTGTAGTTTCCTCGGTCTTTGATCACTCTTGATCAAAACTTCCTTTGATTCTTCTGAGATGCCCGGCGGAGCTTCTGTGGAAGTTCTTCTGTACTTGGCCATTTTTCAATACTTCTAATATTTCAGAATATTTGGAGCTAACACTATGTTCAGTGCTTTGACTTTCAACTGGGATTGGAAAGTGATCAGCCAATTATTAACATGTTAAGGCCTAATTAGAGGATTCCTAGTTTGGAGCTAATGCCTTTGTATGTTGTGATCAATGAACCAGAGTTTTGGGTGGTGTACAAAAACGAAAGAGGAGAAAAGAGATTCCTGAGATTCAGTGAGATAGCTAAATACTCAAATTGTACATTGAAAGTGTTGAGATTATAGTTGGAGAGCAGGCTCAAAAAAATGATCAAGAAAGATGAGAGAACCGAATGCCTTCTCCTGCAAAGATTTTGTTGGTTAGAGCTATTGATGATATAAATGAAAGAATAACTTTCAGAAGAGCTATGCGGAGAATTGAAACCTACCTTGGCGCTAGAAGAAGAAGAAGACCACTACTGCCTTGATTCCAAAGGGGAGAATGTTGGAGCTTTATTTTAGTTGTAATCAGGCAGTTAGTTCTCAAACTTTGTCATTCAATGTAATGTGTAGTAAAGACATGGGCATGTCATGTTCTTACTATAAATAGCTAGAGTTAGCTTATTTTGTGTAACTTTCCATTGTAAGAGAAACTTGTAACTTTTGGAGTAATAGATGGATGACAAGTTCTCTCTCTCTAGATTATACGTATTGACTATTTTCTCTCACTAGATACTGGTTCTAACACCTTTGATTTGAGATACTCTGTCCTCGGTGACATGAGGAACAATGGTTGATGCTTGATTTGGTTTTGGTTAAGAAGGGACCTTGAGAGGTGAATTTGGTGCAGACGATGTAGCAACAGTATCCCGAGATTATCCCGAGATAACCCTAAAAATTAAGTTTCTGCAGCATTTTATAGCATCAGCCCTCGACGGCTAAAGTGACGTGCGAGAATGACATGGTGTCACTTTCACTGAACTTCAAAATCTTTCGGTACATTCTGAGCGAGAGTGACACGTGTCACTTTCGCATGTCACTTTAGCATGGATCCAACATTCTCGTTTTCTTTGCTTGTTCACTTGGTTCGACACTTCCTTCACCCGGTATGTCAAAATGGAGTATAAATAAGCATTTTTCCTTCCAATTGACACCATGTATGCCTACACAACACTTGCACGAAATATTAGTCCGAAATGCCAATTCTTACTTCAAGACAAGCCACAAACGTATGATTTGGAGGGTAAAACCCCATCAGATAACGAAGTTATCAACAACTCCAAACCTAGCTTTTGCTTGTCCTCAAGCAAAAATTGGCGTAAGACAATATGATAACGATAAAACAGGCAATCTTCCAAAGTGATGGGTTTTCGAAAGGGGATAATATGAACAAACATTTTAATCATCAAAAACGCAGCAAGACTAATATGAAATTAATAAGAACCAACATACACTACCTAGCTTCTTGATTAACCGAGTTTAGATAAAACTATCATTGACATGAGACTATTATCAAGCGAATGCTCGTTTTGATCAATTTCATCATGCACACAACTTGTGGAGGATTTCGCTTCGACCCTAGCCTCACGGGATGCTCTCTTACACTTGAATCCTAGGTTCACACATATCACAAACACATGCAGGAGAGTTGATATACAAAAATTCACAAGATCATCCGCATGCGATAGTATAGAAACACGTAGTAGTCAAACAAGATCTCATGAAAGGAATTGAGTAGCAAGATATGAATTAAACATGTATTACTCACAAATCATGCTATTCAAAAGATCAATCGGGGCTTAAGGGGTGAGAAATGGTTTAAGGTAGTGGAATAGAAAGAATGGTAAGGTACAATTAGTCCTAAGTGCATCAAAACTAAAAGTATTTCTTCCTTTTTCGTTTTCCCTTCTTTGAATCACACAATTTCCATCCGTGCATGTAATGCAAAATTTTCGACTAACATACTTGTACAAAGACTTGCTTATAGCAGATGCAAGTTTTATTCTATTTTTTATTTTTTTTATACCCTTCATGCTTCAACGATCATTCCCAGCTATTTTGGCGGTATTGGCCACATTTCTTGCTTCATGATGCACTTAGACTACGGGTAGGTTAGTGTATCCGGATAAATCAAAGTCTTTGGGCTTAGTAATGGCTGCAAAGTGGCTAAGAGAATCATACATCAACGATATCATTTCTCAAGGTACACATAATTCACACGTAATAAACATTTTAAATTAGAATTTTAATCATTACTACTCAATGCAAAGAAAATGAGAACAACTATCAAATTGAAAGAATTTAGATGTGTATAAGGATGGTGAACAAAGATGGAACATCACTCAGAATTGATGGCATTAAGGCTCAAAGTCTCACTAGGGTGGTCTCCACTAATGTCTACAATTAGTATACACAACTACTTTATCCCTCCACAAGCATGACTCAACATAGATACTACATGTCAATGAAAGCTTTTCCAATTCGCCTAAACAATAACTTCGAGCATACGTATTCATTCCGATTAATTCAATATTATACAACTAACGCATTTTAATAATCAAAATAAAGGTTCATATAAATCAACTCACAAAGGAAAAACAAAAAACAACAACTCCAAACCTTTGAGACACATTGTCCCCAATGTGCACAAATAGTTCAAAAGTAGCATTTGTGGAAATTTAACCATCACATTGAGATATAAGAGTTTGATATTCAACTAGAAATGAAAGCGAACAAAAGTGAAAAAGAGAACAAACCGAATTGTCACCATCACTCTAGTGTTGTTGTGAGGAGGATGCTCCGGCACCTCTGCGCCAACGGCCTCGCGAGTAGAAGCGGGAGAAAATGCTAGCGGATGTGCTCGGGCGACGGGGTGACGTGGCAGGGGTGACGTGGTAGGCCGTGGCTGGCTAGAGGGCGGAATACAGTCGGCAACTCGCTCTAGAATCGCTCCGTGAGCTAGCTGCGTGGTCCGCACCTCCTGAATTGCCGCGAGAATTTCAGCTGGTGGTGGCTACTGCTGTCTTGGCTGGCGTGGCAGGCGTGGCTGCTGCGGTGGGGACTCAGCATCTTGAACCTGTGGCTCCTCCTCTTGAACAACAGCTCGATGGCGTCCCCGACACCGGTAGCGACGTCCGGATGAAATGTTAGGCAATCCCTGGCGTGTGCATAAAAGATTGTAAATCTTTTTGCACACATCCGCCGGGGGTGCCACAAGTTCCGTATGGACGGAGGATACCGCAATCCCTGCCCTCCTACAGAAATGAGTAATAAGGCAAGGAAAGTTTAGGAGACACTGGGTGTTGTAGCCGGTCTTCAGTATGCTGCCGAGAATGAAGTGGCCCACATCAAAATTCACGCCGACTCGGATAGCGTAGAGCAACTGAGCTGTCTCAACGGAGACTAGAGTCCAGTGATTAGATGGGATGATGTTGTGCTTGAGGAACACCGACCAGAAAGCCATGTCTGGTCTTAGGTCGCCGTGGTGCAGATCAGTCGTTTTGGGCACCCAGACATCGGATCCATCCTGACGAAGGAAAGCCGCCATGTCGCGCAATCGAGGGTCGAACCGGGCTCCACCAGGGAATTCATCAGGATACTCCTCATCAGGATCGATAGGGGCGTAGATATACTCGTTAATGGCTTGTGAGGTGATCTCCAACGGCACTCCTCTTACCTAAACCCTTTCGAGCGCCCTGAATACCTTCGGTACCATGGAGGCGTAGAATTCCCTCACTAGACCAGGATGCTATGGCTGCTGGGTGCGAGTGAAGTCAGCCCAGCCACGCTGTCCAATAGTATCTGGGATGGTCGTGAACTCGAGTCCTCGAATGTCGATTCCCCTTTCTACTAGAAATCCCCGCTCTGCATTGAGGCTCATTTGATCGTCATAATGGTCATTAGGACCATTAATCAACTGTGCTTGCTCCGCTTTCGGAAGCTCATCATAGAGTTGGAACCGATCCTTGGAGAGAAAGTTGTTGCGCACCATGTTGGGAATCTGTAAGGAAACTAGGAAAGCTAAGCCACGAGTAAAGGTTTATAAAATAATAGTGGACAAATAACAAGGTAGCATGTTGAAAATAATGCACGGAGTCATGACGATCAATCAAAGTAGAGGATACATGCAGCATCAAAACTTTAGATTACCTTAAAACATGATATCAAAGTCAAAAATCCCCTAATTGGGCACAAAACAATTACTCGACATAAAATTGCATGGTATGACTCAAAATGATAAGTAATGTGATTACAACGTCATACCATTAATGATCCAGGTTAACCAACACAATGAGCAAGCCAAAGATAATAATTGCAATTTAGAACAATGGCAAAAAAAAATCAAGAGCGCAAAGTGGTTAAAATAGGTCACTAACACAACATGCAAGAGAGATATATGCAATTCAAGCACAACTATGCATGTTTGGCACAACTCGACATCAAGAGGATGATACTTAAACAAAGGATGGATTTAGGTGTACTAGTGTGCAAGAACTCAGAAAGCTCAATTAAACTAGCAATTTACCAAAACCCACAATGTGTAAGCCATTTTAGCACAAAGGTCAAAATGTGTGCCCTAGCTTCAATCCATGGTGAAATTGTGTGAATGGAGGACAATGTAGAGTTAAATGATGCATTCACAAGTGGTAAACAACTCCAAACCTAAAATGTAACACAATTTCACAAAATATATGAACATGGAAGAAATGTTGACCAAACCTTGAAATCTCAACAATGGAGATGAGGAGAAGTGAAAAAGAGATGAAGAATACTTACATTGGGGTGGAATTGCAAGATGGAGCAACAGAAATCGAAGTATGAAGGAGGAGTAGCACGAAAAAAATCATCCAAACCCTTGTCAAAATCGCCCAAAAAATCACCCAAAAAATCGCCCTCTAGTAGCTTGTGTGTGTGTGAGTGACAGATTGGTCGAACAAGGGTTTTAAAACCCTGAAGCCCGGCGGCGAAAGTGATAGGCGAGAATGCGCTTGTCACTTTCGCAATGGCACTTCCTCTGAAAATGTACCGAGAGGTACTTCCACCATGTGCGAGTATGACGCGCGGAAGTGACCACTGTCACTTTCGCATGGGCACTTTCGCCCGAAATGTACCGCGAGTACCAGGTTTTAGCCAAAAAACACGTGATTTGGAAGGTATGCGAGAGTGACACGGTGATTATGACATATGTCACTTTTGCTGTGTCATACTCGCCGAAAATGTACCGAAACGAATTTTCAAAACCTTTTTAGGGGCTGCGACTGTGACATGCGAAAGTGACCAATGTCACTTTCGCGGTGTCATTCTCGCTGAAACTGTACCAAAAATCAACTTTTTCAAGGGTGTGTCACACTTGCTGCTACTTTGACACAGGACCAAAAATGGGGTATTTTGGCTGGTTTTCATGGGAAAACACATTGCCAAACAAAATTGAGCTAAATATAGACAAAACACGACTAACCTTGGTGGATTGCCTCCCACCTAGCGCCTTATTTAGGGTCGTGGCATGACCTTGATGATCCTTAGTCCAGTATGGATAATGGGATCGAGTCCTTCACTTGCATCGACTCGCCTTCGAGATACGGCTTCAATCTTTGGCCGTTAACCTTGAACACTTCTCCATCATCCCCCTTTAGCTCGATGACCCCGTATGAGTGGACTTTGACCACCGTGAACAGACCGGATCATCGTGACTTCAATTTGCCCGGAAATAACTGAAGACGAGAATTGAACAACAACACTTTTTTACCTTCATAAAACGTCTGATTTACGATAAATTTATCATGCAATCGTTTGGTCCGCTCCTTGTAGATGCGTGCATTCTCATACGCCTCTAGACGAATTTCATCGAGCTCGTTTAGTTGTAATTTTTGCTTCTTCCCGCTGCATTTAGCTCAAAATTTAGGGCCTTGATTGCCCAATAAGCGCGGTGCTCCAATTCCACCGGTAAATGACAAGATTTCTCGAAGATTAGTCGGTACGGTGACATACCTATGGGCGTTTTAAATGTTGTACGGTACGTCCATAGTGCATCATCAAGCTTTGCCGACCAATCTTTTCTAGATGAACTAACCGTCTTTTCCAAGATTTGTTTGAGCTCTCGGTTGGACACTTCGGCTAGCCCATTAGCTTGGGTGTGATAAGGGGTAGTTACTCGGTGTGTAACGGAGTACTTTTTCAGCACGGCATCCAAATAGAGATTACAAAAATGAAATACCTCCGTCACTCACCAATGCTCTAGGAACTCCAAACCGAGAGAAGATATGCTTCCGTAGAAAGTTGATTACCACCTTTGAGTCGTTTTTGGGGGTTGCGATTGCTTTGACCCACTTGGACACATAATCCACCGCTACCAAAATGTACTCGTTCTTGTAGGACGGCGGGAATGGCCCCATGAAGTCGATGCCCCATACATCGAAGATCTTTACCTCCATGAATATCTTCATAGGCATTTCATTCCTTTTTTAGATCTTTCCGACTCGTTGGCATCGGTCACAATAAGCGATGAAGTTCCTGGCATCTTTGAACAAGGTCGGCCAATAGAAGCCGGATTGTAAGACCTTCGACGAGGTGCGATCGGTGCTAAAGTGACCGCCACACTCGAGAGAGTGGCAATGCTTTAGTACATTCGATTTTTCTTCATCGGGCACACAATGCCGAATCATCACGTCCCCACGATGCTTATAGAGATATGGCTCCTCCCAAAAATAGTACTTCACATCGGCAAAGAATTTCCGCCATTTATGTGAGCTTAGGCCATGAGGAGTCACACCACTTGCTACAAAGTTGACCACATCTGCATACCATGGGTCGGATACCAATGGCATACAATCGCTAATCCGGGAAGTATTCATTGATCGGGATGGCGTCCTCTTGTTGTGTTCCTTCTAGCCTCGAGAGGTAGTCCACCACGAGGTTGTCCATCCCCTTTTTGTCCACTATCTCGATATCAAATTCCTGCAAAAGTAAAATCCAATGGATTAGTCTAGGTTTTGCATCTTTCTTGGACATAAGATATTTAAGTGTGGAATGATCCGTGTAAATAATGACTTTAGACCCAACAAGATATGATCTAAATTTTTCACATGCAAATACAACCGCTAGCAACTCCTTTTCCGTAGTGGCATAATTAACTTGTGCCTCATCCAAGGTTTTGCTAGCGTAGTATATTGCATGGAGCTTTTTGTCCTTCCGTTGCCCCAAAATAGCCCCCACGGCCAAGTCACTAGCATCACACATGGCTTCGAAGGGTAGAGTCTAATCCGGTGCGGTAAGAATTGGTGCGGATGTGAGCTATTTCTTTAGCCTATCATAGGCTATTTCACAACTTTCGGTGAAGTTAAACTTGGCATCCTTGAATAGCAACTCGGAGAGGGGCTTGGCAATCTTAGAGAAATCCTTGATGAACCGCCGGTAGAACCCCGCATGACCCAAGAAGCTACGGATCCCTTTCACGGAAGTAGGATAAGGAAGCTTCTTATTCACTTCAACCTTCGCTTTGTCAACTTCAATGCCCATAGCTGACACTTTGTGGCCCAACACAATACCTTCCGTCACCATGAAGTGACACTTCTCCTAATTCAAGACTAGATCGGTATCTTGACATCTCTTGAGGACCAATTTGAGATTTCCCAAGCAAGCATCATACGAATCCCCAAAAATAGAGAAATCATCCATAAATATCTCCATTGTTTTCTCTATCATGTCGGAGAAAATGGCCATCATGCAACGTTGAAATGTGGCGGGAGTGTTGCATAATCCGAAGGGCATGCGCCGATAGGCAAAAGTGCCATATGGGCAAGTGAATGTTGTTTTCTCTTGATCTTCCGGGGCTATTGGGATTTAATTATTATCCGAATAGCCTCAAGGAAACAATAGTAGGTGTGCCCGGCCAATCTCTCCAACATTTGATCGATGAAAGGTAGAGGGAAATGATCTTTTCTAGTGGCGTTGTTGAGTTTGCGATAATCGATACACACTCTCCAACCGATAATGGTTCTTGTTGGAATTAATTCGTTCTTGTCGTTCTTCACCACCTTTACCCCACCTTTCTTAGGAACCACTTGAACGGGGCTAGTCCAAGGACTATCGGAAATTGAATAAATGATGCCCGTGTCAAGTAACTTCATCACTTCCTTTCGGACCACTTCTTTCATATTGGGGTTTAATCTCCTTTGGTTCTCAATGGATGGCTTAAACCCATCCTCCATATTGATCCGGTGCATGCAAAAGGAAGGGCTTAACCCCTTCAAGTCGGCAATTGTCGACCCGATAGCGGATTGATGCTCCCTCAACACTCTAAGTAGCTTCTCTTTTTCCAACTTACTTAGATGTGATGATATGATCACGGGCAAGGTAGAGTTTGCCCCTAAGTAAGCGTACTCTAAATGAGAGGGTAATGGCTTGAGTTCTAGTTGCGGAGGCACTTCCGCCGACGGTTGGGGTTTAGCATTTTTAGGCCCCAAGTCTTCGAATTGTTGGTGCCTTGGAAACTTCTGGAAGGGTGTTGCTCCCAGTTGCATCACAATTCTTTTTTTTCGCTCTCGTCACCGTCTTCTTCAAAGATACCATTAGACAACACGTTATCGAGCTCGTCATTGGTAGATTCCCGTTCAAAACCCTCCTTCACCACTTCATCCACAACATCTATACTAAAGCATGCATTCATGTCGCTTTGGCTTCTCGTGCAATTGAACACATTGAAGACCGCTTCATCATCTCCCACACGAAGGGTCAGTTTTCCCCCTTGAACATCGATTAATGCACCCCCGGTTGCTAGGAACGGTCTCCCGAGAATGAGAGGTACATCGACGTCCTCTTCCATGTCCAAAACCACAAAGTCTACGGGGAAGTAGAACTTCCCGACCTTGGTTAGGACATCTTCAATTATTCCATGTGGTGCTTTATTGATCGGTCCGCAAGTTGGAGAGTGACCCTTGTGAATTTTATCTCCCCAAGACCGAGTTTCCTGAAAATAGATAACGGCATAAGGTTAATACTTGCACCTAAATCACATAAAGCTTTACCAAACTCAAAATCACCAATTTGTATAGGAATAGTAAAACTCCCTGGATCTTTAAGATTGGGTGGAAGTTTGTTTTGGATGATGGCACTACACTCTTCGGTGAGTGCTACAGTAGCATGTTCTTCAATCTTCCTCTTATTAGACAAAATGTCCTTCAAGAACTTGGCATATGATGGTATTTGAGCTAAGCGTCCGCACAAGGAATGTTGATTTGCAACTTCTTGAAAACGTCCAAGAACTTAGCGAATTATTGTTGGTCCTTGTATTCCTTGAGTCGGTTTGGAAATGGTATCGGTGGCTTGTAAGCTTTCACGACCGGTTTGGATGATGATGGTGCCTCTTGTGTCTTCTTAGATGTTTCCACAACATCTTCAACCTCTATTTCCATGAGATCAGGCTCTTGCGTGGGTGGCACTTCTTCTTCCTCGGGACCCATGTCATCTCTTGTCGGGTCCTTGATCAACGGCTTTCCACTTCTTAGTGTAATGGCCTTGCATTGTTCTCGAGGATTTTTCTCGGGTTGGCTAGGCAAGTCGCCTTGGTTCCTTGATGATTAGGCGTGGGCCAATTGACTAAATTGTCGTTCAAGACCTCGGATAGCCACCGTATTTTGCTCATTGCCTTGGACAATCGCTTTGATGGCGGCGGTATTTTGCTCGTTACCTTGCATAACCGTGTCCATCTTCGACAAGAATTTCATCATCATTTCCTCCAAACCCGATTTCTTTTCATTTGACGATCCCTCCCCATTATTTCTCATATTTTGATTTCCTTGGTTTTGGATACCGGGAGGTCTAAAAGTTCGAGATGACGAGAATTGTTGTTGTGGTTGACCTTGTTGTTGTTGTGACCGACCCATGTCACCCCTTTGTTGCTCCGTTTGGTTCATTTGGTTGGACCAAGAAAAGTTGGGATGATCCCTCCAACCCGGATTGTATGTGTTGGAGAAAGGGTCGTTGGGTTGTCGGTTTGGGCGATTTTGCTTGTAATTGACTTGTTCAACATCGTTGTCATCCAACGATGCAACAAATCGGCATTCTTCGGTTGGGTGAAATTCACCACAAATTTGACAACTTGGGGTGCCCACCGCTCTCACCGACATACCCCGCAATTGGTTTGTTAATCCGGTAACTTGAGCCTTCAAGGACGTGATTTCGGATGTATCTTGTGAAGTTAACCCAATTGGCCTTCGGGAGTGATTACTTCTCTCGGAGTGCCATTGATAGTTGTTATCGGCCATTTCACAGAATAAAGCGTATGCATCATCGTGAGGTCTCCCCATAAGTGCACCTCCCGCTGCAGAATCGACAATACCCTTGTAATGCGGGGTGAGTGCATTGTAGAACATTTCGATGACAAGCCATGATTGAAGACCATGGTGAGGGCACTTTCGGAGCAGCTCCCTATACCTTTCCCAAGCATCATATAGTGATTCTTGGTCCATCTGCTGGAACTGTGTGATCTCCGCTCTCAACCGTGCGGTACGGCCGGGAGGAAAGAATTTTGTCAAAAAGGCCTTCACCAATGCATCCAAAGTGGTGATTTGTCCGGCGGGAATACTCCTTTGCCACGATTTGGCTCGATCTCTCAAGGTGAATGTAAATAATTTAAGACGAACGACTTCATTTGTTAAACCATGCATCTTAAATGTGCCAAGGATCTCGATGAACCTATCGAGGTGAGCAACCGGGTCTTCGAAGGGTAACCCGCTAAATTGTTCTTGTTGTACCATGTTTATGATGGCCGGCTTGATTTCGAAATTTTCCGCCGCCGTGTTTGGTGGGCGGATTCCTTGTCGGTTTCCATCACAAGTGGGGATTGCAAAATCCCTTAGCGGTCGATTATCCGCCATGTTTCGCTCACGTGCTCTTCTCCTTTATTGAAGTGTACGTTCGATTTCGGGATCTAAGGGCACTTGCACTCTTCTGCGGTTGTGTCTTCTTGGCATACACTAGTGAGAGTGCTTGAAAATAAACCAATAGAATAGTGAGCGACGAAGAATAATTAAATAAAAGAATGGTGTCCAATCTAGCAGCGCTATAACCGGTAGTGATATTAACACTACAAATAGTTCCCCGGCAACGGCGCCAAAAACTTGATAGATAGTTTATGCAACCCTCCGAATCTACCGCAGGTGTACGGTGTCAATCAAGTAATACGTACCAAGTACGAGTATCGATCCACGGAACTAAGAGTTTAAGTATCACAAAGGCTAGCCACACATCTAAATAGACGGTTGATAAAATTTGGTTTGAGTTTTGATTAATTAACTAAATATCTCAAGAAATGAAAGTAAACAAAGAAGATCAAGTCAACAACGATTTATATACCACAAAGAAGTTACCAAGATGAGAGAAAAGGCTAGGGGTTAGATTTCATTTAGAATTCACCAACAAATAGATAACACACATTAATAAATCAATACACAAGGTTGAATTAAGCAATTCTCAAAATACCTACTATTCTTTCTCAAGTAATAGCAAGAATGCATCATGTAATGTATATTAGAGTCTCTCAACCAATAAACATAAACAATCAACTCATTAAGCATAAGAATCACATACACAAAACTAGGGTTTACTTGGTATATCTCTATCCAATATCTCACCCTAGGTTTATCTAGCTTTTATCAATTTATAAAACCAATTTCTCAAAAGGATGTACAACCAAAAGATAAGTAAGAAGGCCAATCTCACAAACAAGAAGAACAAGCAAGACAAACTTCAACCAACAAGTGTAATGACTAAATAAATGCAATAATCATATATATATAACGGTAAAAATCCAAATACCATCATGTTACTAGTAGCAAATAACATCAAAGAGAAGAAGATGACAACACCCAAGAACATTGTTTCTCAACAAATATAATGGAAATGAAGAAACTCCCTCAAGATTTGATACACACTACCAATTTGTACCTCCAAAATGAGTCTCTACCTTCAAAATCAATGCAAGGTCTTCTTTGTCTCTAAAAACGGTTCTAACAGCTCCCCTAGAAGTGTAGCCTCCAGCAATCCCGAGATAACCCTAAAAATTAAGTTTCTGCAGCTTTTTATAGCATCAGCCCCCGACGGCTAAAGTGATGTGCGAGAGTGACATGGTGTCACTTTCGCCGTGTCACTTTCGCTGAACTTCAAAATCTTTCGGTACATTCTGAGCGATAGTGACAAGCGAGAGTGACACATGTCACTTTCGCATGTCACTTTAGCATGGATCCAACATTCTCGTTTTCTTTGCTTGTTCACTTGGTTCGACGCTTCCTTCACACGGTATGTCAAAATGGAGTATAAATAAGCATTTTTTCTTCCAATTGACACCATGTATGTCTGCACAACACTTGTGTTGGTCCCGAAGGGCTATACAAGTTTGTAGAAGGGGGGGTTGAATATAAACACATATTTTTACTTTTTTAAATTGTTTATTGATAAATCAAGACAATTTACAACTTGTTGCGGAACAAGATTAAGGATAAACCTAATCTAAACAAGTCTTGAGAAACACTAAGTTTCTTGCACTAGAAAGAGTTAAAGAAATTACGAATAATAACTTAACAATAAGAGAGAAATAAGAAGATGGTCCGAGCACACTTCAAAACTGATGTAAGGTTCTTCTTATATACTGCATGCATTTAATGCATGGCAGTATGGCTTTACACATGGCAGCAGCTGAGTGGTTGCATGTCATTGACCTTTGTAGACAACCTTAGTAGCCGCATGGTGCACAGTGTAGAATCAGAGTTGTTGTACGATTACAGACAAAAGGGATGTCCGTTCTGACAGTTCGTACGGAGACGTGTAAAGGAGGTAACACAATAGTAACCTGCAGGGAGACTTCATGATCAGCTTTCGTTGAGTCAGATCTTTATCAGCGAATGATAAAGTTCAGCGATTGTTGAAGTCTTCTACTTGATACTTCACGTTGAATGGACAGGTCTTGCTTCGCTGATATCCGCATCAGTGCATGAGTAGAACATATGTTGACGTGAAACTTGTCTTCATGGATCAAAAGTAAACAACTAACTTATCAGCGATCAACTCATAGACTGAACAGGCTCACAGCTATAAGATGATGAACAGTGTTCGCTGAATATCTAATCTAAAGAGTGAGAGTTCCTATCAGCGGTACTGTAAAGTCTTAGTACTTATCAGCGATAGTGAAACTCTAATACATATTGTTTACTTACAATTTTCACTAAGTGTTTAAGAGAGGGTCATTATCAAATCACTGAGGGTTTGGATTAACAATCTCCCCCTATTTGATTATGACATAGCAACAGAGAAAATTGCTATTTAATGAAAACATAAGGATAAAAAGAACTCATAAAATATTTGTCCCTTTTACTTTTTTCAGGGATCTTTTCAGTACTGATGGAGTAAAGTACATTCGCTGAAATTTTTCTTTAAACTTCGTAAAGATTACAGAGGGAAGTGGAAAAATTACAAGTACAGCAAATAAAATTACAAGTACAGAAGATGTAGACAGATAAGGATAGAAAGAGTTACAAGGCGATCCTATCCGTCAAAAGGTTCTTCCTTGATGAGAAGTTCATCGAGGGTCTTTGATGTGGGAATCATCCAGTCAGGGACAGTGACACCTTAATCCTTTTTGTTCTTTGCTTCTTCAAAGATCAGGGGCTTGAGGTGACGTGCCTGAATGTCGCATCTGACTTCACACCAGTATATGAGATCTCTGAGCTGTTCGATGGGACTGATTGGAAGCTCAGAGATGCATTGAAATTGTTGATTTCCTTGGTAGTCTAGAAAGAATATACCATAGGGATCACTTACGACTTTGCCAGGAATGAAAGTTTCACCAGGTGGTAGGGAGGTGTCAAGCGCTGAGAGGTCAGCATCAGGGCCAAGAACTTCAGCACGAGAGAAACCAATACCTGTTTCATTCCATATAGGAGGACCTGAGTCTGAGGCTTTCTTTTCCTTTGCAGAGACTCTTCTTTGTTGAGGAGGAAGAAGAGTGGAAGGAGGAATATCCACAGCAAAAAATACAAGTCGATCTGAGTATTTAAATTTTTTTCGACATGGCTCTTGAACTTTGAGCGCGATCGCTGAATGGATAATTTCACTTCCAACCATTCAGAGAAACCAAATTTTTCTAAAGTAGCAGCATAGAAGGTTTGCTTGCTTTTGTCTTCTCTGAATACATCAACTTCCACAACAGGAACGTCTACGAACAGTCTTCCTCTGATATTTACCTTGATGATTTTGGATGGTCGAGATCGATAGTTCAGCATTTCTTTACACCATTCCAAAGTCGAATTAGATACTTTAGTCTTTTCTTCAACGATCCTTTGGGCATCATCCCATAGCTGACGTTGGACATCAATGGGAGTTCTTTTCAACGCGGGGTCTTTCACCGATTTCTGGACAAGATGGATGGCGAGAGCCTTATCTTTTTCTTCAGCTTCCTTCTTTTCGACGAGTAATCTTTCAGCTCTTAGATGATCCTCGTATTCTTTCCTTGATATCCTAAACTTTGTGGGAGCAGGGATTTTGTCACGAGGAAGAATGATTCGCTGATCTTCAAGCTGTTTGATCATTGCATCTCTCTTTTCTTGATCCTCTTCACTTAGCTTTTGAGGAGCCAAGGAAGGTCTGTTTTTGTGAGAGAGCAGTTGTTCTTCAGGTTCATCAGTCTCAGTGGTTAAATCCAAGACTGGGATTATTTCTGGTGTAGTCGTGGGAGCTTCAACGGGATCCTCAAACAGGGGAGAGGACTAGCTGAAACACAGCGATTCTTTAAGTAAGAAAAGTTGGGAAGAAAGAGATAGAGAAAAGAATGTGGTTAAGTGTATAGAGGTTTTAAGGATAGAAGGATTGAGATTGAGAAGGGATAGAGGAGGGATGCAGTGTAAGGGAATAGAAGGTAGTGTACCTGACAAACTGGCTTTTGAAGCAAGATCGTCATATTGTCTTCTTCAGCGAGGCCTTTGTTTTTGCCTTTGTCAGCTTCAGACGCTGCAGGCTTTTCTTGGTCCGCTCCCCTGGAGGTTCTTTTATCTCGATCCCTTTTTGAGCTGGGGCTTTTGCAACAGGCTGGACGTAGAAGAAGGCGTCATCATCATCATCTTTGGGGGATGATGATGGTTCTTCATCAGAGATGTCGACAGGTTCATCATCTTCAGTTTCTTCTTCAGACTCGACCTCTGCAGCATAAGGTTCGGTCACGTCAGCAGCAGCTTCCTTAAGTTGCTCATCGAGTTGCTCCCCCTCAGATATAGAGGAAGGTTTCTCGGTTTCCTCAGGGTTTTCAACTCCCTGAGGTTGTGAAGTAGAAGTAGCAGCAGTTTCAATACCCTCCCCCTCAGCATTATGGGGAAGGTCTTCTTTAGTCTTCTCCCCCTCTTCCACATTATGGTTGGGGGAGGTAACAGATTGTTCAGCATTGGTAGTGTGTGTGAGTCCATGATCTTCAACAAATCAAGTAATGTGTAACAAGATTAGGTAGGGAGGGACTAATTGTTTATTGAAAAGGAAATCTAATCTAGAGAGAACACAAGTTGGTTTGAAGGCTACATTGTGAATTATGAATTGTTCCTTACAAAATTACATTACAAGTCCTATTTATACTCCCCTTCCCTTGTTACAACAAGTAAGCCCAAGCCCATTAGGCCCAAATCTATTACTTTACAAAACTTTCTAATTAATTAGGACAACTTAAATGTCCTAACATTCTCCCCCTAAAGTTTTGGAAAGTAAATCATCTTCAAGCCTTTGACTCCTCTCCCCCTTGATTTTCTTGACAAACTTTAGCGGTGCATTCTTCAAATGTAGGCTTGGCTCCCCCTTGAAAGTTGCTCTTATTCATCATATTTTCAACCTTGAAAAATCAGATTCAATGTACTCCATAACCCCGACTAAGTGCACGAAAGACATATCCAAAATGTAGAAACTCGAGCTCATTCCGATAAGCCCACAAGAATGATAACGAGTGAGTTTTGAGTGATAAGCCAAATGCATTCTTAGTGTAAAACAAAGAATCCGTCGTTGGACCACGAGGTGAGTAGGAATTCGGCTTAAGAGCTTGGTCCGAATTTGCTCGAAGGAGGAACGGTAAAAAGCACGCGCTACTCGGTAGGGATTTCTAGGAATCGTATGCAAATCGATGTCATGGAGATGGATGTGTGACAAATGAAATGTAAGAATGATGCCACACGAGATTCGTTAGCCAAATTCTGGAATTTTAACCAAACTAACGGAAACTGGACCAAAAATGTTAGAATTCTAACGGTCCACTAACGAAGTCTGTTAGTCACTATTCATCTCCACTTTCATTCCATATTTCACAATCTGTTGGATTTTTGGCTATTGATTTCAGTAACTCCACTTTTAAACTACCTTCCTTTTTGTTCTTTAGCATCCTAAATCATCAAATAATTATTTTCCTTGAAAATCAACAACTCATGCATCGAGCCATAACCTCCAAATTTTTTACTATTCATCATCACTATCATCACGAACTGTTGATTTGTTCCATTTTTTTTTAGATTTCACGTGCAAATCTGCTCCAAACATGTTTCTACATGCTCACAAACCATCAACAATTGTTTTCCAACAAAAATACCTTCATGCAACTTGAAAAGAAACAGCAGCAACAATCCGACGATGTAACAAACTTTTCCGGCGAGTAACAACTTTTTCCGGCGCCAGACTTCCAACAACCAAAAAATATCAATTTCTTGCTGGAAATACACGCCAAATGATTGATGTATGAATTAAAAACCAAAACGATCAGATCTGTGACGAATATACAGAAAAACTCCGGCGAAATCTTGAACTCCGGCCAAAAACGTTTTTCCGGTGATGTGCTCCGGCGAGATTTTCGTTTTCCGATCTATGAACCTCCAACAGCTCTAAGGATCTGAATTGTTGCTGGAATTTCATGTGTATTGATTTCAAACAGATCGAAACAACGAGATGAACAGATTTGTGGAGGATTAATTCACACAAACCAGTAACTCCGGTGAACCTCCGTCCAAACACGGTTTTCCGGTGATGAAGGTTATTGACATGCATAATTTGTATCTCTCTCAATTTTCGACCAAAAATCATTCTGAAACATGCAACGTGTTCCAAAACTAGAAACAAACGGATCTGAGCAGAATTTATCAAGAAAAACATACTCAAAAAGAACAAGATCGAAGAGCTCCGGCGAGACTTGCGATTTTCCGGCAGCAACATTCAGATCTGAGATCTAACTTATTTCATGACAATTTTCGATTCTAAAAGATGTAGAGTGCTCGAAAACATGAAATAAACAGATCTGTGATGGAAAGATCGATCAAAATACACTTGAATCTCAAGATCAATTATCACTTTGTAAACTCTTCGAAAACTCGTACGATCAACTTTTCAAAATCAAAACTTACTGAATATGATGAGTTTTCAGATCTGAATGATTCAAACTCTCCAAAAATAATAGAGAAGCAGATCTGAGTAGATATAATCGAATCATGCACCAAAAACTTCCGGATCTTAAGAATCTCGCGAAGAACACCGAAAAACTCTCGAAAATTTCGAAAATTGTCAAAACTTATCGAAATTCGATTCTAAAAATTGGAGATGATCTGGAATCGAATAACGAGCAAATCTTCAAGAGCATAAGAGATTTGAGCAAACTTACATGTAGATCGGGCAAAAATACTTGAAATGTCGAGATCCGATGATCGTATCGAGAAAAGATTCATCGATTTGGCTCTGATACCAATTGTGAAACCAGTTTCTATTAGGTAATCATCAAATCATCCATTGATCTTGAACATAATAGAGATTACATAAGATTGATGCACTTTCTCTCTCTAGAATGCTCTCACTTCTCTCTCTAGAATAATAGTGTGTATTTGGTCCCTGTCTTCTAGGCCAGAGATCCCAACACGGTTTTCAATCTTTGCTAATCTGACTTCCAGGCCAGTTATAGCAGGATTGATCTTTTGAAGAGCTTCGTTATCGACCTGAGAAAAATTAGAAGTTGGGATGTTCAGGCGATCGAGCACTTTCTGAACAATTTCTTTGACGGCGGAGACGTCAGCCTTGATCGTGGAAACTTCACTCTTAAGAGAACCAACCTCTGTCTTCAATGATGTGACTTCATTGGACAGAGAGGTGAAGTTTGTTGAAAGAGAGGTGGTGGTGGTTGAATTGTCAGCGAGGGTGGTAGCAAATTGAGCGATGCTACCATCCACCTTTTCCAGATCAGTTTTGGAGGCTTTTGTATCAACGATCTCGGTCAGCTTTTTGAGTTTCTCTCCAGCGTCTGTAACCGCTGAAGAGTTTGTGGAGAGAATGGTGTTGTAATTTTCCACCTTTGTTTTCAGGGCCTTCAGGGAGGTGTTGATATCCCCCAAATTAGGACCTGAAACAGTTATTAACTTATGAACAGAGGAAAGCTCAGAAGTTTGGGGTAGAGAGAGAGGAGTGTTTTGGATTGTGTTTATACCTGCAGGCGGGTTGGCGAAGTTGTCGAACCCTTTGTGTCCTGAATGAAATTCCATGTCGCCTTCAAGAGTACCTTGGAGCATGGAGGTGCATGCAGATCCTAAGTTTGCATCCATCGTCTTATTTAGAGTGTCTGCAGCTGAGTCATGTACGATGAAGGGTGTCCCTGAGAAAGTTGGGAAAATTGGTGCAGAGACCAAAGATTGAGTAGGAGGAATGAGGGATGAGAATGATGGTTGGGTACGGGGTTCAGCATTGGATCCGCTGTCAATCACTCCAGTCTGTAGAGAGGCTGAAGTAGGTGGGTTCATTTCCATGTTTATAACTTCAGCGTTTAGAGATGCTGAAGCTGGGATGGAATGGGTAGCTTGATCAAATGTGGCAGAGCGTACCACTGAACTTTCCATCAGCTCTTCAAGATGAGCTGAGGAGTCTTCAGCGTGTAAATGCTGGGGGGTTGCTCCCTGGTTTTCTTGATTGTTTTGGAACCAAGTTGGGAAATAGATTGTTTCCTTTTTCGAGAAGGAGTGGAGGGTGCAGCGTGGGTATCAGCGGTGGGGATTTCCACTGAATGAGCTGCAGAAGTAGAAGAAGGAGGATTGAGAAGAGATAAGAGAGTAGAAAGACTTACCTCGTTTTCCAGCGGCTTGAAGTCGAGTACCTTAGGGCCAACCTGAGAGAGTCTCAGATCACCCTCTGTTGGGTACCTTTCGCCAAGTCCAAGTTGAAAGACGGCGCTGATGAATCTGGGATAAGGAACCCATGCAGATCTTTCAGCCATATCTACTCTGAACGCAAGGTCGTCGTAGATGATTGAGGCCCAGTCAACATTTAGACCTTTCAGCAATGCATAGCCCATTGCTTGCTAAGGTTGAGCAGCTTGATCAGAGGAGCCACTCTTTGCTGTCATGCAGCTTATCAGATGTGCGAAGATGAAGTTCATCTCGCTGGGCATTTTGGATTTCTTGATCATTGTCAGTTTCTTCTCAGGTTTCTTGTCCCTTCCAGTGTCCCATGTGTAACCCATTGCATCGAAGAATGCCATGATGGCTTCCCTATCAGCATGGTTTTTATGGTTTGGGAGAGGAACAAAGCGGTTTTCTTTGGTTGAGGTAGGAAGGCTCAGTGCTTTCCTAATAATGGCAGGGTTGATTTTGGTGGTGCCAAATCTTGTGTCACACAGAATAGAGTCAACGATCTTCGTTGGGTCTTTGGCATGGGGTACCTGAGCTCTTCTGGCAGTATACCAGAACTAAGATAGTAGGAATTGATGAGCAGGGGGTGTAATAGTCAGGGTTGTGGATAAGCAACATGTTTTTAGGTAGTTCACAGCATCATCCAGATGTGTGACTTGCTTTCGAGGAGGAAACTCGAAAAGCGCATGAAGGTTGTTCGATTTTGAAAAATCAATTTCCTCAAGCTTGAACTTGACCTGAGGAGCTTTGACAAGAGTCAGTTTCTTTGCAGTCGTGGATTTCTCAGCGGTAGGAGCAGGAGTAGAAGATGTCATTTCTGTTATATCAACCATGAACATAGATAAAGAATAGTCTTAATGTGAAAGATTTTCCAATAAGATGTTTTCCGATTTTTGTCCATTTCATTCAGACAGAAATGTCTTAATGAAGATTAGGGTTTTCTTGTTTTGAAAAAGAAAAACAAACCCAGTAAAAGTCTTGTTTTCCATTTTCCTTTAGACAAGGATTCTGGAAAAACGAATGAAGAACAAGTTTAAGATTTTGAAATAAAACTTGAAGAACAACCATGAAAAGGTTGTGTTCATAAAACCATGAAAGAAATGATTTCATTTTAGAAAAGGTTTCTTTTGTTTGATCTGTTAAAAGCAATAAGAAGATCAGAAACAAGTTATGCAGGTGAATAATAAGAATATTAACCTGGTAATCGAAGAAGGAGATGAACAGATTTCTGGAAATAAGCAACAGTAAATCTTTTCTTGCTTGGAGAAGAAGTTCGCATAAAGAAAAAAATATAAACCCGAAATAGTTTATATAGAGAGATTTTAGAGAGAGAAAAACTCGAGCGGGAAAGTTTTTCATCATGACACGGACACGTGTTTGCATTTGATTGGAAGGTAAACGAAACGTGAAAACGTGTGTCAGAAAAAGAACGTGTCAGGGTTTGTTGTGATGATGTCACAAACGTCCTTTCATATTTTAGGATGTCTCTGAGGTTTTGAAAGCACAGGGACTATTTTTGAAAAAAAAAACATGAAGCACTGAATAGAAATATCAGTGTTTGTTTAAGAAATTTCAAAGTATCGTTGTTAAGGAAGAGATGTTCAGCAATGCAATTTGTTTTGAAATCTTACATTCACATGCGAACGTCAGCGAGCAAGAGAGAAAACATACCTTGATATCAGCGAATCAATTATGTTCAGAGAGAGAATGATAGAATGGGTTATATAATTGTTTTATCCTATCGCTGATAAAATGTGAACCACTGAAGATTTTACTCTTCAATGTTCAGCATTCCAAGCTCGCTGATGAGAAAGTTGAATCTTGTCTCATCAAGAGGTTTGGTGAACAGATCAGCTAACTGATAGTCAGTTGGGATAAAATGAAGTTCTATATCACCATTCATCACATGATATCTGATAAAATGATACCTGATTTCGATATGTTTGGTCTTTGAGTGTAGCACTGGATTGTTTGCTATAGCGATGGCACTTGTGCTGTCGCAATAGATTAGAACTTTCGAGGGCTGAAGGTCATAGTCTAGTAGTTGATTTCTCATCCACAAGACCTGAGAACAACATCTTCCAGCGGCTACATACTCAGCTTCAGCAGTTGAGGTTGACACTGAGTTTTGCTTTTTACTTGTCCAACTCACTAGCTTTCCACCCAGGAGCTGACAGGCTCCTGTGGTGTTTTTCCCTAATCCAATTTGCAACCTGCAAAATCACTATCTGAATAGGCGATTAGATCAAACCCTGAGTCTTTGGGATACCAAAGACCTAGGTTCATAGTACCCTTAAGGTAATGAAAGATTCGCTTTACAGCGATCATATGAGATTCATTAGGTTCAGCTTGATATCGTGCACACAAACAGGTTGCGTACATAATATCGGGTCGGCTAGCTGTAAGATATAAGAGAGAGTCGATCATCCCACGGTACAGCGTGACATTAACAGGTATTCCATTTGAATCCTTGTTTAGTGTCGGCGGTGGTGCCATAGGGGTTTTCATAGCTGAACTTTGAGTTAAATCGAATTTCTTCAGCATATCTTTAACATAATTTCCCTGATTAATGAAAGTTCCTTTTTCATTTTGTTTTATCTGAAGACCAAGGAAATATGTTAGCTCACCCATCATGCTCATTTTATACTCTGCTTTCATCCTTTCAGAGAAACGAGTACAAAGATCAGGGTTAGTAGAACCAAATATAATGTCATCAACATATATCTGAACAAGAATGATATGACCCTTCATTATTCTGAAAAATAGAGTTTTGTCGATTTTACCTTGCTCAAAATTTTCAATTAGGAGATAAGAGGATAGAGTGTCATACCATGCACGTGGAGCTTGCTTTAAGCCATAAAGTGCCTTATCCAGTTTATAGACATAACCTGGACGCTTAGGATCTGAGAATCCTGGAGGTTGTTCCACATAGACTTCTTCATTCAGCTTTCCATTGAGAAATGCTGACTTAACATCCATTTGATATACTTTGAAGTCTTTGTGTACAACATATGCTAAGAATAGACGAATAGATTCTAGTTTTGCTACTGGAGCAAATGTTTCGTCGTAATCTATGCCTTCCTCTTGTCTGTATCCCTGAGCAACAAGACGAGCCTTGTTGCGGGTTACAGTTCCATGTTCGTCCAACTTGTTTCGATAGACCCATTTAGTGCCTATCATTGTCTTGTCAGTTGGTCTTCGAACAAGTTTCCAAACTTTGTTTCTTTCGAATTCAGTCAGCTCTTCTTGCATGGCGCTGACCCAGTTTGGATCTTTGAGGGCATCATCTATTTTCTTTGGTTCAATCAGAGAAATAAAGTTAACAAATAAACAAATATTACCTGCACTTTATCGAGTCTGAACACCAGCGTTTGGGTCACCAAGGATTTGATCAATTGGGTGATTTACAGTCCATCGTTGAGCCGGAGAATAAGTCGCTGACTCAAATTGAACTGGAGGAGCTGAAGATGAGGCTTCAGCAACTTCTGGAATATCAGCCAAGAAAGGAGTAGGTGCATATGTCATCTCATTCACTGATTGCTGAGAAGTAGATGGAATATCTGAGACATTTGGTTCAGAAACAGGTATAGTGTTTAAAGGAACAACTGAGACCCATGATGTTTCAGCTTCACTATTCTGCATGTTTGGGATGATAGTAGGACTATAATCTTCAACGGTATGAGAATGAGGAGTGGGAATATCTTCTGAATCACCAAGATGAGAAAACATCCATTGATTCAGTTCTTCAGTATCAACAGAAGGTCGAGAGTTCGCTGAACGGGATTCGTCAAAAGTGACGTGAATAGTTTCTTCAACAGTTTGTCTTCTTCGATTGAAGACTCTGAAGGCTTTGGAGACTGAGGAGTATCCAAGAAAGATTCCATCATCAGCCTTAGGATCAAACTTTCCAAGGGCATCTCTGTTGTTCAGTATGAAACACTGACATCCAAAGATGTGAAGAAACCTAATTGAAGGCTTTCTCCCATGAAAAAGTTCATAGGCTGTTTTATTAAATCTTTTGACTATCAGTGACCTGTTTTGCGTAAAACAAGCAGTGTTGACAGCTTCTGCCCAAAACTGAGTAGGCAGGTGAGAATCGCTGAGCATTGAACGTACAGCTTCAATAATAGTTCTATTTATTCTTTCAGCGACTCCGTTTTGTTGCGGTGTTCTCACTGAAAAAAACTTGTGAGAAATACCCCTACTCTCAAAGAAGGAATCAAGAGAACTGTTTTTGAATTCATTCCCATGATCACTCCTTATTGAGCGAACGGTCAAGTTGTTCAGGGTTTCCATCTTCCGAACAAAGGTGATGAGTTCTTTAGGGGTGTCACTCTTAGAACGGAGAAACATAACCCATGTATATCTAGAGAATTCATCAACTATGACCAGCGTATATTTCTTTCCAGCGATTGATTGTTGGTTAACAGGGCCAAACAAATCCATATGGAGAAGTTGTAGAGGAGATGACACTGAGGAAACTTGTTTTGACTTAAAGCTTGCTTTGGTCTGCTTGCCTTTCTCACACGCTGAACATAAGGATTATTTGGCGTATGAGTGCTGAGGTAGACCAGTGACTAACTCTTTTGAAGAAAGGGTGTTCAGTGTCTTGAAGTTGAGATGAGAGAGCCTCTTATGCCATAGCCAGTTGAGAAGAAACGGGAGTTCTTAGTGGTTGTTGAGTCCATGTTTATTACATAAACATTTTCCAAACGATAACCGCTGAGAGCTATCTTCTCCTTTTTGTCAGCGACAAAGCAGGATTCCTTAGTAAAGATTACTTTATTATCCTTGTCGCAAAGCTGACTGATGCTTAAAAGATTATGCTTCAGCCCTTCAACATATGCGACTCTTCTGAACGTTGTTGTACCATTAGAGAGTACACCAAACCCTCGAGTATGTCCTTTTCCATTTCCACCGAAAGTTACAGAGGTACCCTTCTCTTCTTTGTACTCAGTGAGCAGGTTCTTCATACCAGTCATGTGTCTAGAGCATCCGCTATCGAGATACCAGATACCCTTCTTAACTTGCATTAAAAAGGAAGATTAGTTTGTCTTGGGTACCCACTTAACCATGTGTACACACTTGTCAGTGGGGGTAGAAGAGGAGGTGGAAGGTTCAGCAGTCTTCGCAGCATTTGAAGATTCAGCTTTGTCAGTCTTCACTTTGGTTAGTTTCTTAACCTCAGTGGTCTTCTTTGCCTTGGGGGCAATGATCTTCACCTTAGCTGTCTTTTCAGCTTGGGTGGCTGTGGGGCACTTACTAGCAATATGATTGGTAAGTCCACAATGATAACATTTCCTATAACTAAAAGTAGTTCTAGGACCATTTGCATGCTGAGCTTTTGATTTTGAATTAGAAGGACCAGCACCAAGTAAGCTATTGGCTTTTGAAATGGGAGGAACATTCAGTTCTTCGGATTTCTTACCAATAATTTCCACTTTGATTCTTGGAGTAGATCGCTGAATAGATCCACGCTGAATAAATCTAGGGATCTTATTCTTTGAATCAGAGGGATAAGTCACTGAAGCTTTAGAAGCGTTCAGCTTTGGTACAGAGGTACCCTTCTGAGGATTTTGGTTAAAAGCAATTCCTTTACCTTTGTTTTTAAAGAGTGGGGTAGGTTTTGGATAAACAACTTTTTCTTTACCTTTAGAAGTTAAGGTAGAGATTTCCTCAGGGATAGGTGGTTTAGAAGAGGAACACTAAGATGAGAAAGTGTCAGGGATAGAGGATATGAACATTCCAAACTTAAGCATGGAACGGTCAGTGGTTGGTTCTAGAGTATCAGCTTTGTAACCAAGACCACGTTTATCACTCAAGGGAATCTGAGACTTAATTATCTTAGTGATCTTTGTTGAGGAATTATACCATCCATCAACAGTAGCTTTTTCAGCTTTTAATGCAGTGATAGCTTCTTCGAGCTCGATTTTGACTAGCTAATTTAAGTGAACTTGATCTTTTAAATCTTCTTCAATTTTAGAAAGATTTTCTACTTGAAGGTGACAGTTTTTAAGCTGTCCAGCGAGATCAAGGTTTTGATTTTCAACCACAGTTTTGCCATTCATGGCTTCATATAAACTTCTAGTCAAGAGATCGATCTTTCTAAGACTATCAGCTTCATCAATATTTAAAATATTGGTAAAGAAGGAAGGTGATACCTTAGTAGCAGAGGTTGAAGTAGAGGGAATGTCAGAATTTTCTTCCTCATCTTCAAGTTTGGCCATGAGACATAGATTGGCTTCATCATCATCTTTAGAGTCAGATGATTCTTCTTCGTCAGAGGTAGCCCAATCATAGTCAGCCATAAGGCCTTTGCCTTTCTTCTTAAAGGTTTTCAGCTTTGAATACCTTTCTTTCAGCTTTTTGTATTTTTCATCTCTAGTCCTGTGAGTAAAGTTTTTCTTGGGAAAAGCTGAGGGTCTAGAGACTTTCTTTGACCTGCACTCGCTAGCAAAATGTCCTATCTTTTCACAGTTATAGCAAGTAGCAGTAGCCTTATTGTAACAACCCACAATCCGAATATACATATAACATATAATTCATAACATGTTTTCAACAAATGTAATTCATATTTCACATTTGGTCCCCAAAATCTGACTAATCAATATAAAAATACCGTACAACTTGATTCTATTTAGATAACATAATTACTAACAACAAATTCATAGGTACAAAAGCATCCACATTTTTCTTAACGATCATCTCCTCAAAAGCTATCCAACAAGTGTTCTAATCACTTGGTCTTACTGGAACCACCACCTGGAATACATATTTTTAAAACAGAAAATGAGGGTTAGACCTAAGGGTCTAGTGAGAAAATCCCTGACATTTGAAAATCATTAAAATTCATTTATATAAAATGCTCTTTATATAAATACGCACATATCACACGTAAATTAGTATCAACCGAGATTCGTGCATCATACCTGTCTCATCCCTCCTTATCCCTCCACCAATGGCCAAATTTATTGGTTGCGAGCCAATTTAACACACCGGTCCAAAGCCCGGCCACGTATTATATTTTCATATAATACTCACGTAATTATAATATCTCAATATATTATAATCACCCACGTATGACATATTCATACACTTTATCAAACGTTTGTTATTCACATAATGTATTCCAGTAAAATGCTTTTTAAAGTAAAACTCACCTCAAGTCCAAATATTTCATCTCGAGCCGTAACGGTTAAACAATCCCAAACTGAACTCCTGATTTAACCAATTAAAGATTAGCGTTAAACTCCCTTAATTACATCCAAATACACTTTTTGTAAACTTTAAACCAACCCTTTAAAAATAAAAATTTCAATCAACTCAAATATATATATACATATATATATATATAAACCTAAAATCCAAAACCACCAACAAAAATTCCATTAAATACTAATCAAAACTCTAAACTAAAAATATTAGAAATGATTCTTACCTTAAAAAATTAAAGTCAACATGGAAGAATCCTCAAATCACTGTGAGTTTTTACTTCATGGTTCGTCTTCTTCAAGGATAACACACACACACATAAAATTTGGTAAACACAATTCTTCTTGGGGTGTTTTATCCTGAGCAAAAACGTCACACACACACACTCATACATTCACTTTATGAGATATTTTGGGTTTAGGCAATGACTCACCAAACAAAAGAGGTGAGTCATATGTATACTACATTTTTCAACCTAAACCTTCAAAGTTGACCAATTTACACCTAAACCCCTTTACTTTCACATTTGAAAAATAAATAAATAAATATTGAAGGTTATTACAATTTCTCCCCCTTAACGGAATTCCGTCCCGAAATTCAATCAAACAACTAACGAGAGTAACAAATTATTACAAAGAATTATCGAGATCAAGACCTTTCAATACATTGATGTCTTTAGGAAATACCAAATAGCTTTCACAAAATTAAACAAGTTACTCTTCAATATAAATCCTTTGATAATACGTGAAACAATATTTCAAATTAAATCACAAATAATAATAACGGATTATCACGTTTTTGCTGCGCAACTCTGATTTAAACTCACGAAAAAAAACCCGATTTTCATTAGTAATATCTAACTCTCTTTCTCTTATGGTGACTCACACCCACATACATAAAATATCTCCAATTTAATAAGGGACACCTCACCCTCTCTTTCTCTTACCGATTTCAGCACACACACACACACACAAATGAGATAAAATATCTCATTCCCCTTTTTCCTCTCTTTTCTCTAATTATTATAATCACATTTACCAAACAAACCCCAAACTCCTCTTATATGGCACAATCTACCCTCCAACTTCCAAATAAAAAATTAAAGTTCATCTCTTAACTTATAACTTCATAAAACTAATCCCAAACGTATCTTAAAAATCAAAATGATAAAATTAAATAAACCAATAACATACCCGGTTATTACAACATCTCCCTCTAAAAAGAATTCTGTCCCGGAATTCGGTCAAGCAACAAACAAGGGTAATCAATTACCATAAATCGCTTTCAAACTTATACAACACATTATTGTCTTCCAGAACCCCAAATGATCTAAAAAAATCAACCTTTTAGAACTTCATTTGGTTTTACTTGGACCCACCTTCTCAAATCAAAATACCAATATTAATGAACTCTCACGCTTTCATTGCGCAAAATTTCAACCTCAATTAATAATTAGAAAACAAAATTACTCTATTTTGCGTCTCCAATTAACCCAATACCCTAAACTAGAAGTTCAAAATCTGTCTAAACCTGATACCATTAATAAGTGCAATGATCTATAAAAAACATGAGTTTTTAATAAGATTTACACCATAACAACATAATAAACTCCTGACTAACCATAATAATTACCCAACTTGATATCTTTAACGCAAACTCACGTTATTCTCAATAACGATATTACCAAAGAATCCTTTTACAAACAAATACATTATTCTCAATATTACCAAAACAGCAAGAATTTTAATTCCACACAAAATTTATGCCCCTTTAAAACAACGATAATCATCAGCTTATTAATACTAACCACTTTATTTGAACTTTACACACATCGTCTGCAATTTACTCAATTAATTCATCCTACAAAGTCGATCCAAATCTTATAATAACCATAATCGTAATTTTCTGTCGAATCACCCAATAATGAAATCTCACGAAGGTTCAAAATAACTCGAAAATTCACTTATATCACAAAAAGAAATAACTTATACTCACATGAAACTAATCCAATTAACACAACATTTTATGCTTACTCGAAACATTTATCATGCTAATACTACTTTTAACTCCATCGGCCTTTCACGACAACGTCGTGTTCTACACTTTTACAATACTAACTCGAAAACATAATCCTACACTTTCAATATAAAATTTGCTTAGCAATTACAACCTATTTCTTATACTCTTCCATGGAATAAAATATACTCAACAACAATCATTTTATATCACGGATAAGTTTCTTAATTTTATCAAACCTGTATACTTCATCCTACCATTTCCATTTCTCATGCTAGCATAGCATAACCACGATAATCACACATCAATACTTAATTGCACTTGACACCAAATTATTCATCAAAATCATATTTACACATGCAAGACCAAGTCTAATCAAACGGTTCCACTAAAAGTTACAATAAAATATCACTAAATGCTTCAAGATACAACACACTTCTCGATCTCCAAACATAGTTAACCAAATCACTTACATTCTTTTACACTAAAGGAATATATCGAATCTCTAAACAAAAATTAATCTATCCACTTATATTTCTATACTCACAAGAATACTTCTAACAATTCAATTCAAAATAGTTAAAACAAATAATAAACACTATGAATTAACGTACTTTACCCGATGTCCAATCGGAATAAAATAATCTTCTCCAAACATAAACATATTATTGTCTCTAAATCCCGATACTTTAATCGATTTCACTTTTCAATCTTGACTTCCCATCAAGAACCTTCCAAATAGAACTCCTATCAAAAACATAGTTTACAATAACAATTTAATGTCATCACTTAACATAACTGCAAAACTTGATGAGAAGTCGAAGACTTACACATCTACCTTAACTTACAACGCCAATTTCTTAATTGTACAAATACCACACAAAAATATCATACCCTAATAATGATACCATAAACTCCTTATGACAACTTTCAGACGTGCTCAACAAATTACGTCTTCTTCGCATCAATCAATATATCATCATCAAATTAAAATAAAGTTTAATAGCGACTTAATTTCTCAATATAAACAAAACACAATCTCAAACATTTCAATTATCTCAATAACTTCACACCATAACTCATACTGACTTCCATCCAATAATATCAACACCAATGCATTTCTTAATAAAATAACAAACTCGTTATCACATCAATTTCTTACATCCCTGACTTAGCATAAAAATACTAACACAAATCCTTAAACATTTGATTCACTTAAACCGTTCCACAAATGAAATTCATCAACACCGGTCTCACATTACCTAACTGATATAATTACCAATTCATCCCATGATAATTCCGCTACAAAACTAAGCCGAAAATAATTCATTACAACTCCGTCAAAATTTATTAAAAATTTCTTGTCACTAATCATAATACCAATCATATAAATCATTAACGACTTAACATGCAAAGTCAAGCATAAAGTTTAAAACAACTCTTTAACTTAAACAACGCCATAAAGAAAGTTCATTCACATTAACCTCACCTTACTTAACCGTAAAAATCGCCAACTAATCACATAATAAATCTACTACAAACTACACCACAAAATTCATCACACGATCATCAAATATTTATTAAACATCGTTTTCTTCCCGCTAATCATAACACTTAATAATATAAATCTTCTCTCTCAGCTTAAGTCTAGGTTATCAGGAACCTAGTTCTCTCTTAAGGTTCTATCTCTTTAACAAATGAACTCATAAGACTTATTAGCAATCTAAGAACTCCAGATAACTCTATCTAACTCTTATCCTCAAATGTTTCCCCCAATCGGAACTTAAATTGAGTCCACAGTATTCCCAATCCTCATTCATACGCTATCCAAGAGTCAACAAAACACAAAGTTAAAGGTTAACATTAAAGTTAAATAAACAAAACCACCAAAACTGGGCTGCACAGGACAACACAGTTACACCTCTATTTTTGGCTTAATTACCATACTTAGAAGCTAAAGTAGTTCATCATGTCTAAAACAAAAACGTACTTGCGTCTCTTAAGCTTCATTTCGTTTTGGACTCACCTCGATTGGAGCAATGACCAATTATATATGAATTTTATACGAACAGTGTGCAGATCCCGTTTTTCACAGGACCAACTTCTGTAATTCACTGTTTGGAACTGCTTAAAGTCATAATTTGGTCTCGATGAAAACTACAAAGTTGCACATGACTGAAAGATCTTGCTAACTGCAAAATTTGAGTTTATTTAGACTAACGGTTGATTTTATACGAATTTTTTTTAATATCTGGACAGAAAACTTAAACTCAACGGAATTGATAATTTCTTTAAGGCATTTTATCATTCACTTTGTGAGTATCAATTCATGGAGCTCAAACCCATTTCAATGGTTTCATTCTTTTTTTTTCCATTTTTGATACCAAACTTCTAGTTTATGAATTCTAATACAAGAACATAATTAATACATGATTTCACCATGAAATACTTCAAGACTTTATCTAATCATAACCAACTAACTAAAACTCATATATCTATAACACAACTATCAAATACTTTTCTAATGCAGATAAACGACAATTAAGGAGTCACACTTAATCAATTGCATCGGAGTCAATTAGCACTTTAGCACGTATAGAGTTTATAGAAATATACCTGTCTTCGTCTCTATCCATACGTCACGACCGACTTGCCACTCTGTTGATTTCAACAAGGTTAATATACACATAAGCACATACCCAATATAATAAGGTATTCCAGTTCAAACATGTACTTGTAAGTTCACAATTACACTGGCCAAGTGTAATTTGAAATTACCTTACATGATGTTCCTTCTACCTTTTTATATTTAACATCCCAAAGGTTCTAAAATATTAGGGACATCCTACTTCACATGCAGTTTAAGTCTAGGTATAGATCCGTATACCTAAATCTCTTAAACTAGGGCTCTGATACCATCTGTAACAACCCACAATCCGAATATACATATAACATATAATTCATAACATGTTTTCAACAAATGTAATTCATATTTCACATTTGGTCCCCAAAATCTGACTAATCAATATAAAAATACCGTACAGCTTGATTCTATTTAGATAACATAATTACTAACAACAAATTCATAGGTACAAAAGCATCCACATTTTTCTTAACGATCATCTCCTCAAAAGCTATCCAACAAGTGTTCTAATCACTTGGTCTTACTGGAACCACCACCTGGAATACATATTTTTAAAACAGAAAATGAGGGTTAGACCTAAGGGTCTAGTGAGAAAATCCCTGACATTTGAAAATCATTAAAATTCATTTATATAAAATGCTCTTTATATAAATACGCACATATCACACGTAAATTAGTATCAACCGAGATTCGTGCATCATACCTGTCTCATCCCTCCTTATCCCTCCACCAATGGCCAAATTTATTGGTTGCGAGCCAATTTAACACACCGGTCCAAAGCCCGGCCACGTATTATATTTTCATATAATACTCACGTAATTATAATATCTCAATATATTATAATCACCCACGTATGACATATTCATACACTTTATCAAACGTTTGTTATTCACATAATGTATTCCAGTAAAATGCTTTTTAAAGTAAAACTCACCTCAAGTCCAAATATTTCATCTCGAGCCGTAACGGTTAAACAATCCCAAACTGAACTCCTGATTTAACCAATTAAAGATTAGCGTTAAACTCCCTTAATTACATCCAAATACACTTTTTGTAAACTTTAAACCAACCCTTTAAAAATAAAAATTTCAATCAACTCAAATATATATATACATATATATATATATATATAAACCTAAAATCCAAAACCACCAACAAAAATTCCATTAAATACTAATCAAAACTCTAAACTAAAAATATTAGAAATGATTCTTACCTTAAAAAATTAAAGACAACATGGAAGAATCCTCAAATCACTGTGAGTTTTTACTTCATGGTTCGTCTTCTTCAAGGATAACACACACACACATAAAATTTGGTAAACACAATTCTTCTTGTGGTGTTTTATCCTGAGCAAAAACGTCACACACACACACACTCATACATTCACTTTATGAGATATTTTGGGTTTAGGCAATGACTCACCAAACAAAAGAGGTGAGTCATATGTATACTACATTTTTCAACCTAAACCTTCAAAGTTGACCAATTTACACCTAAACCCCTTTACTTTCACATTTGAAAAATAAATAAATAAATATTGAAGGTTATTACAATTTCTCCCCCTTAACGGAATTCCGTCCCGAAATTCAATCAAACAACTAACGAGAGTAACAAATTATTACAAAGAATTATCGAGATCAAGACCTTTCAATACATTGATGTCTTTAGGAAATACCAAATAGCTTTCACAAAATTAAACAAGTTACTCTTCAATATAAATCCTTTGATAATACGTGAAACAATATTTCAAATTAAATCACAAATAATAATAACGGATTATCACGTTTTCGCTGCGCAACTCTGATTTAAACTCACGAAAAAAACCCGATTTTCATTAGTAATATCTAACTCTCTTTCTCTTATGGTGACTCACACCCACATACATAAAATATCTCCAATTTAATAAGGGACACCTCACCCTCTCTTTCTCTTACCGATTTCAGCACACACACACACACAAATGAGATAAAATATCTCATTCCCCTTTTTCCTCTCTTTTCTCTAATTATTATAATCACATTTACCAAACAAACCCCAAACTCCTCTTATATGGCACAATCTACCCTCCAACTTCCAAATAAAAAATTAAAGTTCATCTCTTAACTTATAACTTCATAAAACTAATCCCAAACGTATCTTAAAAATCAAAATGATAAAATTAAATAAACCAATAACATACCCGGTTATTACACTTATCAACAGGGGTTGATGATCTTGGCATGTCAGTAATAGCAAGAGGTTTATTTTTCTTGAAATCACTCTTTCTAGCAAATCTCCTGAACTTATTAGCCAGGAATGCCAGAGTTTCATCATTATCTGAAACATCAGAGTCTGATGATCTTTCAGAGTTAGTTTCCAACTCAGTGACAGTGATAGTCGATCGCTGAGTGGAAGGTGACTCTGAGATTAAAGCAACAGGGGTGCTTTTGGAATCTTTTACAAGATTCTTCTTAAGATGACTCGATTGCTCATGATTCAGCATCGTGCCATATAAGGTAGAAAGGGTCATTGATTTTAGATCCTTTGATAGCTTGAGACACATAGAATAACTGTCCCAGCTTTCAGGTAAACATTCTAAGAACTTTGTCAGTACTTCAAAGTTAGAATATTCCTTACCAACAGTTTTCAGATCTATTATTAAGCAGTTAAAACGTTGGTGTACTTCAGAGAGAGTTTCATTCTTACCACAAATGAAGCTTTCGTACTGTCTTACCAGGTTGATCTTTCGAGAGTCCTGGACTTCAGAAGTACTTTCATACTGAACACAGATTGTGTCCCGCATAGCTTTTGAGGTTTTCAGGTTCATGACGGAATGGTAGACTTCGTCAGTAAGAGCCATGGAGAGTATGGATCTGTTAAATCCAGATCCGTGTAACAATATAGAAATCGTAATGATAAATCAATAAGAACAATGATTTCCAACTGTCATCCCTTTCATTAACTTTCAGAGAGAATTTGCAATAAGAGTTTAGAAAGTAAATGGATGATTAGCTTGTTTTTCCAAGCTAATCTTACATTAAATACAATGGGCCCGTGGTTAACAAGCCTACGGCCCGTTCACTAATCAGGCTCAAATTAAACTATTACAATTCAACCCTTGAACTTTAAATCAACTATAAAACCTGCCCTAACAATCTCCCCTTTTGATTTGAAGTTCGAGTTCGCGCCAGTTTGAAACATATCTTTTGCGCAGCGCGAAGTGTACCTCGAACCATCTGATTGCACGGCGGTAGTCGATGCGATCTTCAATCATTTCTGTAACGTCCCAAAAATTACAAGCAAATTTAAATTTTTAAATAAACATTTCATTTATAACAACTCATTAAATGATCCCAACGTTTCGTTTGCAAACTCATAATTAATATCTTCATAATAAAAACCAGCGGAATAAACGTTTAATTATTAAAAACCATAAAGCAACCAGCTCTCCTCGCGCGCCAGTGTGTACTCGTCACGCCTTGGGGCCGCCCGTACCTGAAACCACAATCTATTGGGAAAGGGTAAGCACGAAGCTTAGTGAATTCAACACCATAAGTAACACAGTTATTTCCACACCACCATAAACAGATAATTGCACATAAACAGCATACAAGTCTACGAACAAATCATAAACATGTATATCCACACCCACCCACCTAAAAGGCACAAGTCGGTCCCACCGACCACATGATAACATCTCCGGTCCCGCCGGATCCTCGGTCCCACCGAGTTAACATGACAACATAGTATCAACTAGACACCCCACTATCTAGTTCCACAACACAATCACATAAGGCTACCACACACGTACTACAGCAATGATAAAACAACCGTTATTAGATATCGTGCAAACGCAACCCGGCACCCCCGGGTTCATACGCCACCCGCGTATACAACCTTCGGTCCCACCGAATTACTACGCCACCCGCGTATGTGACCCTCGGCCCCGCCGAACTCCTACGCCACCCGCGTAGTCACAACAATAAGGTCCGACTAGACACCCCAATATTTAACCCCGCATCAAAAGCAAATAGAACTACCACATACATACACAACGTAATGTAAAAATAACCGACATTAGTTATAGTGAGAGAACTCACCTCGAATGCGCGCCTAGCTCAACAGTACAAATTCAAGCTTCCCAATTACGGTCACTTCCCAGCACCTAAACGCACGTTAAAACGTATCAATACGAGACCCAGACCCTACGACACGACACCCGCTTAAACCGTCACTAAAACTACTTCCCGGTCTCGCCAAACAGGTCTGTTCGGGACCTGTTTCGACCTCCTTAAACCCAGTAAATCCTCAATATTATTACATGGTCAGAAAATACTATGAGTTAGGGTTCCAAGGACATATTATACGCCTCCTAACGATTTTTCTACAATTTACTATGGATTTTACAAAAACAGTTCCCCGAACAGCGAAAATCAGCACCTTTCAGTATAAAACGGCATTTTGAGCCATGCTACGTCCCGAACTGGGTTTCGCACAAAACACAGAAACGTTTATAGACTCAAAGAGGGAACTTTTGGCACCGATTTCACCCCAATTCGAGTTACGATCAAAACGTTATGGCTTACGCAAGACAGTGACAGATTACAACACACGGTTTACGGACCTGCTGTAAAAACAGCAGTTTTCCGCCTAGCTAGAGGCCGAACCAGCCTTTCGCTAAAACACGAAAAACGTGACCGACACAGAATGTGAACCGTGGGCACCGGATTCGCCTCAATCCGAGCTACGACGAGAAAGTTATGCGCGAAATAAAAACTGGACAGAACCATAATATTCACATAAAATGACGATTTTGTAAACGGTTACGCGGTTACGGTTACGGGTTAGAGTTTTGCGATTAAACCAACGATCGGGATACGAGTTCTAAACAACACCCGGCGCCACCTACTGCCACCTCCGGCAGCGGTGGTCGCCGGCGACGGCAGCCGTTTTCCGGCAGCGAATACACACACACGCACACCATCCTCACCACCCTCTCGCACCACCTTCCTCCTCTCTCTCGATCGCCATAAACGCACACACACCTACACACAGCACCACGGCCGTCCATTCCCCGGCCACCACAGCGGCGGCGAACGGCGGTCCTTGCCGGAAGAAGGGAAGAAACGAAGAGAACGAAACGCAAACGACGTACCTATCGACATCACGCAAATGTGTCCGCAACCTCCTCCTCTCGACTTCTCCGGCGAAGAAAGGTGATAGCGGCAACCTCCGGAGACAGCGGCGACCGCCGGCGAGTTCTCTCTATCTCTCTCTCTCGCCTTCTCGTCTTCTCTCTTCTCGCTCTCTCTCTTTTCCGTCCGGCAACAAGGAAAGGGGAGGGGGATTGAGCCGTAGGGTTTGATTTGCTATTCCTCCTCCTATGTTTGCTACTCACGACACAAGCACACACAAACATAAGACACATGGGCTTCGGTCATTGGGTGCTTGGGCCGAACCCATGACTTTTGGCCCTTGACACTTCTAGTCCCTCCACTTAAACCTTCTCGCAACTAACCCAAAATTTCGACATTTTTAACGATTGGGTCCGATTCGTCTAACCCCGTTAACGGAAACCACATTAAATAAATCTTAAAAAAAAAGATTTAATACAAAGAAATTACATACCGGGATACGGGCTTTACAACTCTCCCCCACTTGGATTAGATTTCGCCCTCGAAGTCTCTGCCTACGAATATCTCCGGATAGTTCTCCCTCATCTCAACCTCAGGTTCCTAAGTCCACTTGAAATCCCTTCTAAAACTTCTCGAATACTTTTCTAACTAACGCACTGCTTCTAGGACACTGGGATATAATCGACAGAACACCCCAACAATTGGAATCATTCCTAGCCAAGCGACTTCGGTTGTCCTCCAACCTTAGATATTCCATACATCTCGACTCAAATTTCAAGCTCTAACTATTCTCAAGCTGCTCACCAACATTACCTACAGGATACTCGAATCCGATTATTCCTGCCATTAACTGCCGATTAACTTCTATGACTTCTACTAGACTCCCAAAATTTACAATAAATCACATTAACAACATCCCCCCCCCCCCCCCCCCCCCGCCGAACATCGGTCCAACCGATTACAATAACAAACATCGGCCACCCGCCGAACATCGGTCCAACCGATTACAATAACAAACATCGGCCACCCGCCGAACATCGGTCCAACCGATTACGATAACAAACATCGGCCACCCACCGAACATCGGTCCAACCGATTACGATAACAAACATCGGCCACCCGCCGAACATCGGTCCAACCGATTACGATAACAAACATCGGCCACCCGCCGAACATCGGTCCAACCGATTACGATAACAAACATCGGCCACCCGCCGAACATCGGTCCAACCGATTACAATAACAAACATCAGCCACCCGCCGAACATCGGTCCAACCGATTATAATGAATCACATAAGCGTGGTATTATCCTAGACACTAACACAAATAGATATCCCCCACAATCAAGCCAACTAACACACACGTAGGTCATTCCCTTAACCGATACTACCCGGTCTACATTACCAACACGCGTGGAATACCCAACCTCCCACCGTCGACGTATCCTCCGCACTCGCTCTACAAAGCTAATTTATCTGAACCGAGGATACACCCTGACGCCTACCTCTCAGGTAACGCCTCAGGGCCCCTCACATCGGAATTACCTCCCAGGTAAGTGCCCACAACTATATCCTCCTAACACCTACTAGAAAGCCTAGGTTATAACACCTGAACACCGGGGCCTCACCCCGAGATACCCAACTGACCACTACCAGCGACTGACTAACGTGCCTAAGGATCCAAAGTAAAACATCCTACCCACAAGTGCCTATCTCGGATTGTCTCCCTCACCCAAACGTGTAAATACTCGACGTGCAATGAATGCCAAACGGTGCGACAAAACAATTCATCAACAAGATTCCACCTCGAGTCATTAAAACCGGCAATTAGCCCATGACTAACTCCAAGTCAAAACCGAGCAAAATGCTCCACGCTTGCTAGACCCATAAGTCGGTCAAAAACGCGTTTAAATAAAGTCTAAGCAAGCAATACTCTAAAATCAACATTAGTCCCAAACTCAACCCGGGTTAAACAAAAGAGTTTTCCAAAAGGACTCGCACCCTTAAAATTCTCAAAATGACACATAACACTTAAAAAAACGCATTTCCCAAATGGTTTACAAAATCATTTACAAAATGTTTTCAACGTCAAGATTTTTTTTCATTTCGAAAAGACCGTAAGCAATAAAACTACTATTACCAGGTCGGTAGTTACGCAAAAATGGACACGCTCGTCCCACAAATGAAAATCATGTCGAAAATCATTTCATTGCAGCTTAGTTACTCACAAAACGTAAAGCGAAATAAATAATTTCTTTGAAAATGAACCGTCACGGTTCTAGTATGAATTGACTAATGACATGTATTTAAAGTAACCGCTCGACCTTACACCGGGTGCAACAAAAGTGTGCACATAATTTCAAAATCAGTTCCACGATATTTGACCCCAAAATTCCTCTTTTTTCAACAAAAATGTCGTGGCACAGGGTTCACTAACAAATCTTACGCGCGTCGGCTAGTCATGCAAAATGATGAAACGGTTTACAGATATATTTTGTTAAAACACAACTGTCTCGTGTAAGTTTCAAACTTAAAGATAAAAACCAATCTGTTTCCATCAATTGAAAATATCGACTAAAATCTCATAAAATCTCAAAAGGTGGGGTTCTTTAAATTGATTTCCAAGATTTCCCCAAATGGTCACATAAACAAATAATATATGCACCTCGTGAAATTAAACCCCCACGACTCAACATGCCATAAAACAAAACTTATTTTAACCAAATCACTCAAATAGCTTTATACAGACATCGTGGAATGTAACTTTCCGTCTCAACTCTAACATATGTGGAGGAGTTCCAATGTTAAAGTCACAAGCCGTAGTCACTTGCCCGACATTTTAAACACCACAAAACACGGATATCATCTTACCCGAAAGAACCGTTGGAAAAATAACGAAATGAGACAAATTCTAACAAAGTTTGCAACTCCCGTGATAAAACGATTTCATGCACTTTCAAAATCATAATTCAAAATCTTGTGTATGTGTTGAACATTTCCCAAAATTCCAAAACACCATCCATAAAATGATTTGAAACACAAGAATTTGTTAATGCAATCTATTTCAAAATCAAACTTTGTGCATGACTCAGTCGGCATTCTACGCCTCGACTCCTACTCCTCCAAATCTCTCCGACCCACTAACGTCATCCGGACATTTAAACCTCTTAGGCAAGATGGGAAATTACGCCAAATAATCCCTGCGATTTTTCCTCAAATCAAAGTCGGCTCTATAAGCCTATGATTCTAGCACAATCATCCATCTTGGTCCGAAACAAACATCATCTTTATCGTCACTCCAAGTGACTAATACTAGAATCGTCCTTCTATTCTAACGACTACTGGATTAGATCCTTCGCCACTACCCTCAACGATCATTTCATCTAAGCAAATCAAGTACACACCTGTACTATTAGATTTAATATGGTTGTTTCTCCTAATGATAGCCATTCTGGGTAGATAACACAACGCGTTAATAGCACATAATAACTCACACTAACAACACTCACGCTCAACTCCTCGGATTCCTCGTGACTTTCCCCGACTCGAGCATTGATCCTGTGCTTCCGGTAGTAGGAGCTCTACTACTACCATCCCCACCTATCATCGCCCGTTCCGAGTCCCATCCCAAGGGGTCCAAGTAGTACCTCGTCGAAACTAACGCATATGCCCGCACCGGCATACGTACACACTCTTCCTAGTTCCCTAGGAGTTTCACCCAATTCCACTACCCTCGCCAAGACGAGGTTCCCACTAGTCCTGACGAGTCGCCTCGCGAATGCACAGTCGCATACAGTGGAAAACCAGATAGACATTCGAATATAAGATTCCATCCTACAACGGTTGGACTCAAACAAGAGCTGCGCAATAGAACTAAATCCAACATTCTAAGGCTATTCGGTTCCTACCGCATACAACTCATAGTGCATTCACTTAACAACCTATCAAGGCTAGCATAAACTCCTATTAGCAAGCAACAAACATGCAACACAGTGTAATAAGCACCAAGAAATTTAACATACATACTCATACATAAACACCCTTCCTAGCTCTCTAGGAATTTCATCTCCTCCCACTACCCTTGCTACTACCGAATCCCTACTAATCATAACGAGTGGCCTCGCAAATACCCGATTATATGCAGTGCGAAATAAATAGACGTTCGAATACAAGACTCTATCCTAGAACGGTTGGACTCAAACAAGAGCTGCGCAATAGAACTAAATCTAATATCCTAAGTCTATAAATCTCTTACTGCATACAACCTAGAGGGCATCCACTTAGTAACCTATCATAATTAGCATGGATTCCGAATAGCAAGTAGTACCACATACAACATAGTGTCCACAACAGGAAATCTAGCATGCATATTCTACGATCTAGAAAGCAATAATACACTAAGTACTGTACCTTTCCCCCTTGGGCTCCGGCTGACTGTACACACTGCGCCTTCGATCACCGTTCCTCGAACGGGTTTTCCCCTTTTTTTTCTTTTTTTTCAAAAAGGTAAAATAATTTGAAAATTTCCCAGCCGCAACTTGAGACCAAACACACCGAGGTGCGTTTGATTCACTCAAGCTGTGCTCTGATACCAAGTTGTAACGTCCCAAAAATTACAAGCAAATTTAAATTTTTAAATAAACATTTCATTTATAACAACTCATTAAATGATCCCAACGTTTCGTTTGCAAACTCATAATTAATATCTTCATAATAAAAACCAGCGGAATAAACGTTTAATTATTAAAAACCATAAAGCAACCAGCTCTCCTCGCGCGCCAGTGTGTACTCGTCACGCCTTGGGGCCGCCCGTACCTGAAACCACAATCTATTGGGAAAGGGTAAGCACGAAGCTTAGTGAATTCAACACCATAAGTAACACAGTTATTTCCACACCACCATAAACAGATAATTGCACATAAACAGCATACAAGTCTACGAACAAATCATAAACATGTATATCCACACCCACCCACCTAAAAGGCACAAGTCGGTCCCACCGACCACATGATAACATCTCCGGTCCCGCCGGATCCTCGGTCCCACCGAGTTAACATGACAACATAGTATCAACTAGACACCCCACTATCTAGTTCCACAACACAATCACATAAGGCTACCACACACGTACTACAGCAATGATAAAACAACCGTTATTAGATATCGTGCAAACGCAACCCGGCACCCCCGGGTTCATACGCCACCCGCGTATACAACCTTCGGTCCCACCGAATTACTACGCCACCCGCGTATGTGACCCTCGGCCCCGCCGAACTCCTACGCCACCCGCGTAGTCACAACAATAAGGTCCGACTAGACACCCCAAGTCGACAATAAGAGAACGAAACGCAAACGACGTACCTATCGACATCACGCAAATGTGTCCGCAACCTCCTCCTCTCGACTTCTCAGGCGAAGAAAGGTGATAGCGGCAACCTCCGGAGACAGCGGCGACCGCCGGCGAGTTCTCTCTATCTCTCTCTCTCGCCTTCTCGTCTTCTCTCTTCTCGCTATCTCTCTTTTCCGGCCGGCAACAAGGAAAGGGGAGGGGGATTGAGCCGTAGGGTTTGATTTGCTATTCCTCCTCCTATGTTTGCTACTCACGACACAAGCACACACAAACATAAGACACATGGGCTTCGGTCATTGGGTGCATGGGCCGAACCCATGACTTTTGGCCCTTGACACTTCTAGTCCCTCCACTTAAACCTTCTCGCAACTAACCCAAAATTTCGACATTTTTAACGATTGGGTCCGATTCGTCTAACCCCGTTAACGGAAACCACATTAAATAAATCTTAAAAAAAAGATTTAATACAAAGAAATTACATATCGGGATACGGGCTTTACAATTTCCAACGCATTCAGAGCAATAGTTTCATTCTGATTCAGAACATAATAGTACCTTGGATTCTCAGACTCGTGCTGAATAATCTTTCGAAGAGCATCTCTGACCTTTAGAAGCGTGCCGTCACAAAATCTGTCTACCTGACTGAAAAGCAGAAACTTCTTTTCGTTCTGTTCGTTGATGTAGACTATCCCAAATTCAGGTTATAGAAGCAGTGAGTTCTCGGGATACATCTTCAGCTCAGGGGCATCCAGATTCGGCTTGATCAGATTTACCTTTTTCGCCTTGTTCTCGATAGCCATTTGGAAGTCCGTTAGATAAGACATCATGATGGTGCGGACCAGGTATCGACGAACAGCTTCGAGCGCCTTTGTAATCTCTAGCGGTCGGATGGTTCTTGTACGTAAGTCTTTCAGAATAACCAGAAAGTCGAGCGGTCGGAGGTTCTTGAAGTCAGCTTCTGAAAATTTCCATTCGTTCCCATCTTCACGTCGAACAATGAAAACTGGGTAGACGATCCTCATAATGCGTCTTGAATAGATACTGATTACCTCTGTGATCCGAAGTTTTGTTCTGACTTGGTTGACTGGAAGACATCGCTGCATTGCTAGTATATACCAGCGTTGAAATTCTGGGCTAAAGTTGTAAATACCCAGACAGAAGGTCGGCTCGATCGGGCGAAACTTGTGGACGAACAGCTTTTTCAAAGATTCCTCCAGATAAGGGATAAGTACCATGATCTTCTCCCAACGGATTTGTTGCTGTTGAGGAGGAGGAGGAAGATCAGAAGTTGTCGTGGGAGGAGTAGTTGTCGGAAGATCGGAAGTAGTAGACTCGGGTCTTGTTGATGATGTTTTGGCGGGTTGAGCATAGTGAACGGGGGATGTTCCATACAAATTTTAGAGCAGGAACTGATCATAATCAATGTTGTCGTCCTCATCAGTGGGGAAGGCCAAATTTACCTGGAGATTTACGGCACTAGCGGCTTTTTCGTACCATGCATCTTCGGTCTCCGGGTTGGCTTCACAATCTGGATCTATCATGTGTAGAATCGGTATGTCTGATGAGTTAAAATTAATCAGTTCCTGTGTTGAACCCTCGGGCTTTTCAACCGTCGGGTCTTCTTCATCTGATATCTCCATGTCTATAACCATGTCTGCTAAAGGCAACTCGGCTTCTGGTGCTTCTGTTGTAGCTGCCGCAGTTGGGGGTTCCTAATGAACCACAGTTGTAGCTTCAGTATGGATCAGGGAGGCGGTCTCGGTCAGACGTTGTCTTTTCTCCCCCTCACGGTGATCAGGATCATCCTGGTCATCGTGTTTCCGCTTCAGGCCGCCTGCATGACTCTTGCAGGTATCTTCGAGTGAGCGGACTCTCTCGGACAGCGTTGTGAGCGCTAGGTTATAGTCCTTGAGAGTCGAGTCAATGGCGTCTAAGCGAGTGGTAATAGATGAAGATGGAGCAGTGACCTGTGATCGGAGAACGGAGATCAGGTCTGCTTCGGTAGATGCGGTTGTGTCGGATTCCTGGAGCAGTTGAGCCAAGAGCATCGTCTTCAGGGTGTCCACCGAATAGATAGGTTGCGGTTGAATCGTTGGAGGTACAGAGGTGGTTTCAGTTTCGACGAGGTGGCCTTTACCTTTGATAGCGCGCATCGCTTTGGCAAGTTCAGTGGCTACATGTTGCTGCATCTGCTGCTCCATAACTTAGCGGACAGCCTTAAGGGTGTTGTCCAGGGACCCTTGTGACACAAAGTCGGGTAAGGTAACGCCGGGCTCACTTAGATTTCCCGTTGAGGCATCCGCCACGGAGGCAGAGCCACCTACGTTCACAGTTGGCAAATTGGTAGCTGTGGTAGGATTTCCCGCCGATCCTTGTGTTCCACCTAGAGGTGAAGACACTACGGTGGTTCCGGTCGAGTCACGAAGAGTCTCGACTTGGTGTTGCTCTGCTTCGAGTGTCCTAGCTGAAGAACTTTCAATATCGAAAGGCGCTAGACTCGAGTGTGCACGAAATGAAGGCGAGACCGGGGGAGGCTGGTCTCTTGTTTCAACACCAGAACCCTCCAAATGAGGGACCAGTGGAAGTTGTGCTTTATCCCCGTGTGAGACTGAAACATCCGTCTTTTGAGAGACGGATGAGTGGTTGAGGGGGTTGTGCAATTGCTCCGCTGGGTCTACGGAGGCTTCTTCAATACCCTGTCCCAACTCATGAGACAGGATAGCAGATGTGGCTACCCGGATGTCACTCGGTTCGATTCGCTCAGGAGCCTCGTTATCTTTACGGCTCAATCTTTCCTTCGAACACAGTTCTCTCTTTCGACCTTAACTCCCTCCTTCTCACATGTTCTATGTCCCGAGGAAGGTCCCTCCGGCGCTGGCTGGACCATGGGATTCCCTAACTCTCATCTATATGCTATCTCATGTAGGGTTTCAGGCATATGCATAGCACGGATATTATCCTGCTCCCTCTCAAAACATACATGGGATTGACTTGCTCCCCCTCGGCGTGAGAGTGATATCAACACAAGAAAAAATATTTAGACTTTGTAAGAAAAACAGTGTGACGCTTCCCCTCGGATTGAGGTTGTTGATCCGCCATGGAATGTCTTTAAAAACACAAAGCACAGTTAGTAACTGAGACGGGTGAACAAGTGTCGGTGCGTGCCTTTGCATTAGTAGGCTCAATTTGAGACAAATTGAGGATTGGCAGTGATGAAACAGGTACATGACTGAAAATAGCAGTGGCGTCCGGACATAATAATGAGATTGCAAGACATTCCGGACAACACAGGTATCCGGACGAAATAGGATGGAATGGCAAACCTTTCCGGTCAAACCATCTTTCTGGTCAAAACAAAGTATCCGGACAAAGGGTGTTTCTAGACAGAGTAGGGATTCCGGATAGTCCTACCCGGATACCCATCCAGCCCGGAAAGTCATCCGGACTAATGGGTGTCCGGACACTTTTACACTTTAAAGAATAATTCCATTTTTTAAAGAGATGAAACTTGTAGAATTTTGAAAAGATTGATCTCTCACTCCCCCTCAACCTGAGAATGGGGAAAAACTTGCTCCCCCTCGGATAGTGTATCGGGATGTTCAATGGAGAGTTTGATACACAAAAAAATTAGACATTTAAAGAAAAATTTGTGTCGCTCCCCCTCAAATGATGAGCATTAGATTACATGCTCCCCCTCAGAATGTGTGCGTAGAGTGAAGTGCACACGGGAGTATCCACACACACAAAATAACTTTTTAACATATTTAAGAAAAAGTGTGTGTGACGCTCCCCCTCAACAGTAGAGTAACATACCTGATAGCTGATCATGCTCCCCCTAAACACATGAGCAGCTTGTTAAAGCACAGGTATAGACAAATCTCACGTCTTCTTAATGTGTTTACTTGTAGATCGTGAGCAACTCTCTCCTTCCGGTCATGTGTGTGGAGCATCCAGTGTCTAAGAGTCACACATGACCGTCCTGCAAAACAAGATTAGCGGACCTTTGGTACCCAGATTTGCCTGGGTCCGGGAGGGTTAGGTTTGGCACCTCGAGGAGGAACTTGCTTTGACTCAGACTTCCCCTTAGGTGCAGATTGTACACCGTTTGGAGTAACTGGTTTTGGCACATGTTGCCTTTTAGGTGTAGAATTTACACCTTTTGGAGGAACAAGTTTTATAGCAGGTTGCCTCTTGGGTGTCGGTCTAACCTCAGTAGGAGCAACCCATCTAGGAGCGGATTTGGTCTCCCGCTGTGGTTTAACCTCAGATTGGAAACCCCGTTGTTTATTGTATTTCTGTTTATTATTACGGGGTTTATTTTTGGGTTTATGATTGTACATGTGATATGACCCAAACCAATCATTATTAGTAATGTCATCAAAATCATTCCATCCACAACTAGAACAACACAAACGATCGTGTGATAATTGAATCAATTGCTGAATGGAATAAATTTTCATCGGAAAATTAACATCTCTTTTAACAAAATTATTCCTATGATTCCAGGCACAATCGTTTTTGTTCATCCTAGGGTAAAAGACAGTATTGAACGACTTTGATGCAGCATCCTTGACAGATTCCTTGGCTGGCCACTTTGGTTTTGCTTGTTTAGCGTGACCGGAGTTATCCGAAACAACAGGGACAGAGCGGTCAGTGACCTTTGAGGAAATAGGAATCTTAGCAGGTGGTTGACCGGTCTTTTGCTTCGGTTGTGATTGTTTTTGAGAATTTGAAGCATTTTTGGAAATCTTAATCACAACCGGAGTCTTTGATTGAGAATTATCACCCTTTAGAAAATTGACCGGTCGCTTTACTACTGGTGACAAAAAATCAGTATGACTTGGAAGAGGTTTGTCGAAGGGGAACGACTCATACTCTTCCTCAGAATTGCTTTAGGAGTTCATGTATTCAGAAAAATCAACATCCGAAATTACAGGACTTGGATCGGTCGAGGAAGGCGAGGAACACGTTGTGCTTGTGTGCTTTGAGGAATTCGGTGCGGAAGCGTTTTAAAAATCAGAGTTTAAATTCCTTATAACACATTTATCTTGAGAGACGTTACTTTCTTGAGAAGAGATATTTCCTATGAAGGCTTTACACGAGGATGTGTCAGATGAGTTGGAGGAAAGATCAGGTGAAATCTGCTTTTGAGTTTGGAGAAGGTCAATCTGCTGTTGGAGTTGACCATTTCTCAGGTGCTCTTTCATCATTTCTCTTGTCATTTCAGACAGTTTCGATGAGAGCGTATTGATTTCCCATAGAAAACTTTCCTTTTCTTCACTTGACACACCATTGGTTTTCTCAGATTTGAGTTTCTCAAAATCCTTAACTAGCTCTTTATTCTCATTTTGAAAAACAAACCTTTCTTTCTCGAGTGACTCCTCCAACTCGACTATCTTTGCTTCCAAGATGAGAGGGGGAACATAGAGTTTAAGCTCATCCGTCTCAGTCTTGATCTCGGTTGCTTGTTCCTCATCCCTTTTGGAGGAATCCTTGGGCGTAGCAACCTTGTAGCAGTCGAAGTAGTCATTCGAGAGGTATTTCTTTGGATTTTTCTTATAAGAATAATTTAAAGGTTCATAACATAATGGAAGTTGTATTCCTCGTTTGTGTGCGCGCTTGTATTCCTCGGTTTCCTCTTCCTTTTCAGGTTCAAGAGGACCAGTCCATTTAATGGCATATTCCGGATACTTTTTATCTAACCCAAAACAACCAAAATCATACAAAGTAGGTGTATGCCATCTTCCCTTTTTCAAATAGTGTGGGTTATCATATCCGATTCCCCATTCTTTGTTGAAATAGGTGAACTCTTTGGGTTTATTCAGAAAGATGGTTTGATCAGTTTGACCCCTTTTATGGAGTTTGGTTTCAAGATCAAGAATTTTCGCAACAAACTCCTTGTGCTGAATCTGAAGAGAGAAACATTGATAAACAATATCCTCTTTCTCATTCATGCACTGATCAAACTGAGACTGGAGTTCAGATAACTTGGCCCTTGAGTCTTTAGGTGCTATTGAAAGATTTTTGCATTTTTCTTTTAAAATAGCATTTTCCTTTTAAAATAGCATTTTCAGACTTGTATTTCTCAGTTATTTGCATTTCAACATCTAACTTTTCAGATAGTGATCTAATCTCAAGTAGTTGTTCATTACTGGTGGCCTTTAAGGAATCTATCCGTTCAGCAAGAGGTGTCATTCGGTCAGAAAGTTCTAAATAGATAGGTTTACATACCTGACACAGCTTTGCTTTTCTTCTTCAGCAGGAGACATCTTCAGTTGCACTGGGGTGATCGTCAGACGATTGTTCGATTCAAAGGCAACGCCCTTGCGAGGTCTGGGGGCAGCGCCCCTAGAAAATTTTGAAAAATGAGGGTTCGGAAAGCTCCCGGATTATGGAATACGGGTGGTTTCCGGATAAAGAATCTTGAAAATTGAAGTAACCGGACGATAAGAACTTACCGGGTGCAAAAGGTTCCGGATAAGAGGAAGAGTCCGGATAACTTGAGTTGTCCGGATAACCAAGGTTACCGGATGGCTTAAGTTACCGAATAGAAAAACTGAAACAAGAAGTTTCCGGATACACTGAAGTTTCCGGGTATAATGGATTGTCCGGATAAGATATGTCCGGAAACACTGGGTTTCCGGATACAAATGTTACCCGGATAGTATAAGGAATAGTGACTTACCCGGATTGCAGAACTTACCCGGAAAAATGAGGAGTCCGGATGGAATTGGAATTACCCGGATGGAAATCACACAAACGTCCGGACACTTTGAAGTTATCCGGAAACGTCGGCTGGTTTATCCGGAAAAATCGACTATTTGCTCAAATCGATCGAATTTTCAATTAGGGTTGCCCAAAATCGATCCTGGAAGATTAGTAACAATGCTAAACACAAAAGTAACACTAATACAATCGATTTCAATGCAAAAACAACAAGTTTTTGAAAACTTCTTTGAAAACTTTTCTTTTGGTTAATAGGATTGAAATAACAGTGTTTGGCAAGATGATTCAATTTGCCACAAATAAAACAAGGTTTTGGTCTGTTAATCCTTTGCAGATCAACTCCTTGCTTTTGTGCCCACTGGTTATTCCAATTTCTTTGATTTCCCCTCTTTTTATCATGTTTTTGGGGCTTATTCTCTTGAGATTTCTTGCAAGAACAATGTTCACAAGTATTAGAGTTCACAACAGTGGTCTGTGTATAATGAACTCCCTTTCCCTTTCCAGTCCTTTTCATCTCATTGTTCTTAACACATGGACTTACACATTCCTCACCAGATCCTTCTTTTTCAGTCTTATCCTCAACAACTACTTTATCTAATGGATCTACTTCAGTGGCTCCTTCAGGTAAGTCCTTCCTATCCTTGGTTTCTAATAGGTCTGACTTAGGAGGGATGTAGTTGTTGTTGTAGGGTGGGGGTGTGGCATTATACCCTAGGCCTGTTTTCATCTTACTGTGGATTTGAGTATTTTTTATGGTGTCCATGACTTTAGAAGCTTTTGAAAACTTTTCAACATCAAGTTTAACTTTCTCAAGCTCTCCTTTTAGTTTCTCACACTCTTCCCTGGATTCTCTAAGCTGGAACTCTAGACCATCCTTTTCCCATTTCCAGTAGTTTGTATCATAGGAGTGTTGAAGTTCATTGGCTTGAAAAGCCCTAATCTGTTCTTCAAACCTCTCAACAATTACTACATAGTCTTTTCTGTCCTTTTCTAATCTCTTAAGGTCATCACACATTCCCTGATTGTGATCTCTATACCTTTTAACATTGTTTATACAAGCTTGAGTACAGAGATTAGGTTTTACCTCAGTGGGAAGATCTGAAACTTCAGCCATAAGTGCTTGATTTTGGATGGCCTCTTCTGCTTGATCACTCCAATCAAATCCCATTCCTTGTTGAGAGACAAGAGCTTGAATAGAGTTTCTGTTTTGATTGGAGCTTCCAGCCTGAGTTTGTTGATGGCTGTTGTGAGATGTTCCACCTCTGCATTCCCTGGCAAAGTGTCCCATCTTGTGACACTTGTAGCATTCAACTTTGGACTTGTCAAATCCAGCACCATCTTCTCTTCTTTGGGAAAAGTTGTTTCTCCCTGTCCTCTTTATGAATCTCTTCACCCTCATAGACAGCATAGCCATCTGCCACTTGATATCCATCTCTTCAAGATCATCAACATTAATCTGTTCTAAGTCATCATTAATCAATGAGGAATTAACATGACTAGAAAAGAAGGCTTCTAGTACTGAATCATTGGTCTTTTCCTGATTGACTCCTCCAGCAGCACTAACTGATTCAGGGTTAGCAGTAGAATCAGGTGATGCTGAAAGTAGTGCAACATTATGTACATATCCAGAGGGCTTCTTTTTGGCTTCAACCTCTGCTTCAAAGACTCTAAGATCATTGTAAAGATCATCAAGCTCTTTATCTTCCAATTGGTCATTCTGTCTGAAGGACACAGTATATACATTGTCCACTCTTCACCTAATGATCTTAAGAACTTTCTGTTAACATCATCAGCCTCCATCTTGACTCCTACTGTGGCCAATTCTCCAATCAGCTTATTAAATCTATCAAAAGTTTGAGTCATAGACATTCTTAGTAGAAGTAAAGTTTTCATACTGCTGCTTGAGAATTGCCTTCTGATTCCTCTTGGTGCTTTTGGTGCCAGTGAATCTCTTTTCCAATGCATTCCACAGAATCTGAGCATCAGTGCAGTGATGAAATTGATGCTGATATTCATTGGGGATAGCCAAAAGCAGAGTGCTTAAGGCCTTCATCTCTATTTGTCTGACTTTTCTCTCTGCATCAGTCTTTAGAGGAGGTCTTTTGCCTTCTGGTCCAATTCTTCCTTCAGCACATGGACCATTCTCTATGATATCCCAGATGGAATAATCAGTAAGCAGAATATACTGCTTGATTCTAATTTTCCACATGTCAAACTCATTGGGTCTGAGCATGGGAACCTTAGAAACAAGAGTACTGTTTGATTCAATAGAATTGTCCATAATAATTGTAGAATTCTAAGAAACACAAGCTCTGATACCACTTGTCAGGTTCGAATCTTAACAAGACTAATAATACTTAGAATTCAGAATTAAAGAATCTGCGGAATAGAACTTTAATTCACACAATCAAAGAACAATATATAAGAAAACACACAGCTGTTTGTATTCACTAATTCAACTCACAAGCTTACAACCAAACCTCAATCTTGATGAACAGGCTCAATCAAGACGACTTCTACTTCTCTAGAAATAGGGTTCTAAACCTTGAGGTTAATTCTCTCTAAAACAAAACGTATTCTGAAACTCTCGTATATCGCGTATCTCGTGTATCTTGAATAGCTATCTATCAACATCTATTTATACTAAATAATTACAAGATAACTATCAAAACAAAATTGATCTTCTGAATCTTCTTTAAGCATATCTTCATCCATTCCATCTTTATCTCTAAAATCTTCGCATACCAAACTTATCACATCAGCAGTATTAACTTTATTCAGCATGAGCAGTACTAATATTCTCCAGCAGCATTAATTCATTCCAGCAGCATTAACTTGACTCAGCAGTACTAACCTTGCTTCAGCAGTATTAATCTTGACAAGCAGTACTAACCTTGTTCCAGCAGTATTAATCTTGACAAGCAGTACTAACCTTGTTCCAACAGTATTAATCTTGACAAGCAGTACTAACCTTATTTCAGCAGTATTAATCTTGACAAGCAGTACTAACCTTGTTCCAGCAGCATTAATGCATCAGCAGTACTAACATTCTTCCAGCAGTATTAACTTTGTCTTGCAGTAGTAACTATGTTCTGGAAGTGGTAACCTTTACTCGCAGTAGTAACTTTGTTCTGGAAGTAGTAATGTTGTTCTGGCAGTATTATCCATACTTAGCAAGTCTTCAGTTCCCAACACAAACTAAGGTACTTTCAGTCGAGCTTATTGCACAATGGATCCGAGTTTAAAGTTGAAACTTGTGAAGAATAAGAGCAAATTTTGAGGGGGAGCTTGGATAGATTTGCAAGGCGTGAAGATGTGTAACACTAAAGTTTTCAAAGAAATCAAGAAGGAGATCATTTGAAGATGCTTTCTTTATAAAACTTTAGGGGGAGATTGTTGGGTCTAGAAAGCCCCAATTATATAGAAAGTTTTATAAAGTCCATGTAAAGTCAAGAAAAGTCAAATGTGTTGTAATTAGCTTTGAAAGTCTTTTGGGCTTTGGGAGTTTAATGGGAGTTAAATGGGCTTGGGCCCATGTCATGTAATTAGACACTATAAATAAGTGTCTTGGGCTTCATTTGTAATTAGAGACTTTGATAGACAAATTCATTGAGAGAGAATTTAGAGATATTCATTGTAACGTCTTGTAATTCACAGATTGTTAATAAATCATATGATCAATTGCTATGAATACGATCTTGAATGTTCATTCTATATTGAATCTTGATTATCAGTGACGATTTTGGAACCCACATACCCAAACGCCTCTCACGCCTATTGTTGTCGACATTTGGAGATGAACGCCAAAACCCAGGACAAACGTATTACCACCTACAAGGATGTCTACTGGCAGGCATGCATAGCATATACGGCTCAGGAGTTTGACCGGTACATGAAACTTCTACGAGTTAGTGCCAAGAAAGCAGCCAAAGTCATGGACGATGTTGGACCGGAGAGGTGGTCTGCGGCCCATTTTCCTGTACAACGGTATGACATTCTGACCTCCAATAGTGCAGAGTCGGTGAATGCACTCTCCCGTTTTGCACGTAGATGTCCGATTGTTACTCTTATGGACTACTTTCGGAGCTTTCAGCAAGAGTGGTACCAACTTCGACGCTGAAAAGGAGCTGAGCTGCAAAATAGACTCACACCAGCGACGGAGGAGATAGTTCTCTTCAGGACACGTCACGCGTCGACATGGAGGGTAAGCGAAATCGGGTATGGGAGGCACGAGGTTCGGGATAACCATCTTCACGCGACTGTCCATATGAACGACCATGTTTGTTCGTGTTTCCAATGGCAAAAATCTGGGTTACCGTGCGGCCATGCCATCGTTGCGGCAAGACATATGGGTCGTAGAGATTGCAGCGACTTGGCTGTAAGTTTCTTCACGTCCGAAAGTTATCGGAGAACATACGCAGAGGTAATAAATCCAGCTGGACCCCCTGAAGCATGGGTGTATCCACCCGACCCCCTTCCGCCATGCTATCCACCTTTAAACGATAAGAATAGAGCCGGGAGACCGAGAAAGAACAACCGACGTCCATCACGTGTGAAGGTTCGATACAGCGAAAATGTACTCGGTGCCAATGCGTAGGACATACTCGTGGAGAGTGTCCAAATACCGCTCCTTCAACCGTGCCAAGGAGTAGACGCACAAGCAGTCAACTAAGTAACACCGCGGGCCCGTCGGAGCTTGAACCACATGGAACTATATCATATGATACCGTTGATCTGAACGTTGATTTCCCTTGATTGGGACGATAAATATTGTATGTTTAGTGCGTTGTAATTTATCAAACATAACTTATGTACGTTGATCTGAACATTGATTTCCCTTGATTGGGACCAGTTATCTTTTGAAAGGTACTTGAAACAGAACATGGGATGATGATCATAATGGTAGTAGTCTAAATGGGGAGAATAGTAACGGTAGTAGTCTAAATGGAGAGAATAGTAATGGTTATATAGAACTATATCATATGATAGCGTTGACAGGGACCTAAGTTGTGTTAGAGCAAAGACAGGGACCTAAGTGCAGTAAAAGCATCCACATTTGCCTATAAATAACTCACGCTAGATTAGTCGTCAAACACATATACGAGAACATATTATTCGTTAACGTATTCTTACATGGCATCCCCAAACCTTCATGTTTGGTGCTTTAGGCGTCTATCTGAATCGCTTTCAGACACTAGCAAAGAGTTATATGGTTAGTGTGCATGTTTCATTGAGTTTTGCTTGTTACAACCGTTGTTCTACGAACTAACTATATTAATTAATATTCATCAACAAATGCATATCCACAATTGTTCACCATGAAAGTCCACCATGGTGGGTACTTCACGGAACCACCCATAAGACATTATTTCCGTGGTCTAGAAATTTATGTTGACATGTTAGATGTGGAGGATCTTTCTATGCAACTGCTTGAACAGATCATGAAAGAGCTAGACTATGAAGAACCAAAATATAATAGGTTGTATTTTAAGAGGCCGAATGCAGACTTCTTGACTGGACTGGACTGGTAGAATTGAGTACCGACGAAGATGTAGCCAACATACGCCAGTATGTTGACGTCCATACTGTGATTGGAGTATACATCGAGAAAGTGGAGCTTAACACTTTGAGACTCGTCTCGCCAGAGCATGTAAGAAGTCGACCCGGATTGTCAAAAACCAAACCATCGTCTAGCCGTAGCCTTAAATTTGGATAATTTTGTACTGTATTGATTAGTATGTGTTTGTTATGAAATAATCTTGTATAACATCTATGAGTTATATTTTTAATATGAACCACTTTTTACACAAATTTCAGACTACTTAAACACTAGTTTTCAGACAAATTAAAGACCTTTATTCATGACAAATTAAACAATAACATACAAACAGGAAAGGAACGAAACAACAATGTCGAACTGGAAAAGTACAAAACAACAACACATAAACAACAAAGTACTAAAGCAACACCCGTACCACCACCTACTGAAAAATTGCTTTAGTTTGATCAATCCAACTTTGCTTGTCGCTTATCTTCGCTTGAAGAATTGCGAAGTCTTGCGTAATGTGGTGAATGTCTTCTTTTTCTCGACGAATACGAGCCTCCCTATCTTTTATACCCCATTTCATCCTTTTGATCTCCTTTTCGTCCACTTCGATCATTGTCAAGTGGACATTCTTCCTGGCGATCATCTGTTTTCACTCTTCTGTCAGTTGGTCTATCTCCTTTTCCTTTGCTGCTATCGCCTTCTGGAGTTTAGGTGGCATTCTTTCAGGTGTAGACGATGGGTTAGATGACGATGCCATTTGTTTACTGAAGAAAGAAAACAAGTGAAAGAAAGCAAGAAAGAAGGATAGAATGGTGTGAATTGTGAATTGCATTTTACTAATATTTATGGATGAAATCTCAAACATGCCAGTGAATTTGAACCACAATTTCGTCTTCAAAGTACAATAATTGTGGAAAAAAACAGTAAAAGCATGCAAAGATTCGTGCAAAAAGGACCAAAAATGTAATTTTTTTTCCTGATCGCGAGGTCAGTCGCGGGGAGGGACCAAAACTGTAACCGCGGGCATAGTTGGGGGGTGCCGCGGGACCTTTTGGCCAAAATAGCGGGCCACATGTGCCCTATCCCGCGATCACGGGATTAATCGCGGAAAAAATGGATATTTCGGCAAATTCGGGAGAGAAATGGGTATTTTGGTAAGTCAAAATCAAACTTTGGGTATTTTAATTAAATTCCCTATATATTACAAAGTAGTTGATAATGTGACAGTAAAAACCATTTTCGTTGATGTAAAAAATGTTATTGTAAAATTGATATAAAGTCTAAATTTATTTTGGTATTTTATTGATGCGGATGGTCTTAGGTTTAACAATAGCCGGGTTATACTTGTTGATTACTTATTTATTCGACCTTGGCCCACTTTTAACCCAGGCCAACAAGAAAAACAATTGAATACTGAATTCAAAATTTCCTTTTTTTTGGGTGAAAATAAGACAGAAACGAGCATAGAGACGTACGGCTGAAAGTTGATTTAGAGAAAATTCCGGCGACAATGTATCTGCAGCTAAGCCAGGTCCCCGGCGGAGGAGCTGCTTCCACTTTATCTACACAAACACTTCATCCCCCAAAGTTCACCCACCCCATTCCGCCTCTTTTCTCCAATCGCCGCCCCAAATTCTTATCTACCTCTACCACTACCACTACCACTACCACTACCACTACCACATCCCTCAGAACTCTAATCGTCAACGCTGACGTCACCAACAAATCCAAACCCACCACCACTTCTTCTTCTTTCACTGCTGAAGAACAACCCATCTCCGTCGTCACCCAAGAAAACCTTCCTCTTGAAGGCGTCATCCAATTTGAAAGACCCGATACAAATTCCCGTTTCAGGAAATGGGGGTAATTTTCCCTTTTCTTTTTTCCATATTTTCTACTTTTTCTCTATGTATGTTTGGGGTTCAATAATTATAATTATGTACTGTTTTGATTGTTAATTCAGCCACGTGGCTTTACTTTCCGGTGGAGATGTGTTAGCAATACTTTTGTTCTCTGCCATAGGAAGGTTTAGTCATGGTTTCTCAGTTTTTGATGCCGAAACTTTGCGAACTGCTGACCCTTTTATTGCTGGTATCACTATCACTATCCTTTTGTTTCTTCAAACTATTATTATTAAGCTTTTTTTAGCTATGATTGTTTGTTCTTTCTTTGAATGAAATGGTAATACGGGTGATAGGTTTTTTTTATCAGGGTGGTTTTTAAGTGCTTATTTCCTTGGGGGATATGGAGACGATGGGCGTGGGGTGAATGGTAAGACCAACGCCATTACTGCTTCTGTCAAGTCTTGGGCCTTGGGCGTTCCTGTAAGTTACTGCATCTTCTCTTCTTTTCCTTTCACAAATTCCACTCATTAATATCTGATTTATATCTGTTGGGTTGGGTTCCGGTTAGAAGTGCCAAATTTGGTGAGAAGTGGTTATCAACAGTTGGATGAGAAATGGACAAACATTAGGGAGATGCACCGAGATAAGACGCATCAGATCAATTCCCTTTTAGCGCAATTCATGGGAGGGTATTTGATTAAAACTAACGGTTTAAAAGTACTTCTCACAATTCTCACCAAAAGTGGCACTTCTCACGTGATCCCATGCCTATATCTGTCTATGTATGTTTTGGGCAAGAAAAGCATTCATAATTGGTTGTTATAAATGTTTCTTTATTGTTTACCCATGTTTATTTGCTTTCATTGTACAAGGTTGCATAGCTTAGGTTCTTGTTTGCAAATAAAGTTTAGTTGGAGCACCTAAGCAAAAGTTTGTAAAGAGGAAATAGTTACTCTTTATGGTGGAAGAATTTGTAAAGCTAGGGTAGTAGGAGCATTGGTACACCCATAGGCGGAGCCAGAATTTGGGTTTAGGTTTGTCCTCGTAAATGTTATTTTGCAAATGCATAAATAAGATAGATAAAAACAAATATATAAAAATCGTAATCGGCAGTCCAAGGTCTGTATAAAGATCGTCTAAGTTGATATCTGTATCACTTTGTTTATAACTATCAGTCTCCTATGACGGATCCATAATTGTTTTTTCTCTTTGTTAAATATTTATCCATAGCTGTAAAAAGTTAAACTAATTAATTGACTAAAAGTATACGGTCTTACTCAAATCTCAACATTGTGAATATTTAAGATTTAAGAACAAAGACAAGAAAGACAAAACTTCAAGAACGAAAAAAACTAGAACATTATAAAAAGGACATCGACATACAAAATCTATATAATGTTTTATTGTAAAATTGTGTGGTTGTTAAGAAACAATTGTCAACACAATCTTAACTTCTGTTTCAAGACGGGAAGATGAACTAGATGTAAACAATGTCAATTGAAATGGGAATTGCTTTTTATTGATTAGCAATTAGAAGCAAATAAGTAAATGTAAGAAATGACATAAGCAATGAAGCTATTCAATACACATTAAACTAGATAGTGAGTGAGATACTTCATACTTGGGTCTTGGGTTCCAATAAATCAGAAAAGAGAAGTTTTTCAAACATAAATTATTTAAATATGAAATTTCATAATAAAATTGTTACAAAAATAAAGATGACGTAGCTCTTGTTGGAGGGGGTTAACAAAAATAAAGTTGAATTTTTTTTGTAAAAAAGAATGCAGAGCCCAATGGGTACACTGAAGTTGTTTCTTAGGGTTCCAATGGCATCAACGTTTTAAAATTGTCATAACGGGTGTTGTGGCGGCGAGGTCAAGCCTTAGTAGCCAAAACGAAGCCATGGCGTTTTTCAAGACATGAATTGAGGGGGCAAGTAAGTATTTTGTATATACTATTATATATATTTATATATATACTAGTTATGTACCCACGCGCGATGCAGCGTGTGAAACATCTCGAAATTGAAACCAAGAACATGAAATGGGCAATCATGTTTCATTTTTTGTTTAATTTCTTTCCTTCTTGACTTGAAATATTTACAAGTAAATTACAATTTAAAACAAAAAAAGTTATTGGAATAAACAAATAATGTACCCACAATTTTGATTTGCTTATTGTACTATATGAGCCATCTGGCGTGGCATTTTTCCATCTCAAACCACAATCAATATCAAACCAAATGAACCCAATATATCTCATTCGATAAACCTATATGAGCAATATGATATTCTAAAAATACTACCTTTAAACTTCCCCTACCTCTTTTTGCCTTTATCAACTTTGAAACCCTTTAGAGCTTTAGAGCTCTAAGATTTATAAAGTCTAGTGCGTAACGTTATAAGCTACAAGTCTTTGAACATAAAAGGAAAAACAAGATAAACCCATTAAACTTACATAGCCAGAAACAAGCTTGATTTGGAAATAATGAATTTCGATCGGAGTCATCATCACGTGGACGCCAAAGAATGTTGCCAGAATCCGGTAAAAGATCTTGACCGTTAAATTCAAAGTTAACATATCCGTTCGTATCCATGTTGCATCCATCCTGGACTTTAAAGTTGTCAAATACCATGCTCTGCCAAAAAGAACAAAACCCACATCAGAACAAGTTCTAAATTCAAATTATGAGGAAAAAACTGCTACTATTGACATGAAGTAACTAGTCAAATGCTAAACGAGTTACATAGTTAAAACAACTGAGTTGATTCATATTTTTATATTAAGTGTAATCCTTGAATCTATAACACTCCCAACTCTATACATAAACGCAATGGTATAATTCTACAAAGTATTAGCAATCCATTGTGAATCAAGAAACAATTGGTCAAAGAACCATCTTAGAGGTCCAAGATCACATCCACCAATAGTGTAGAACAAGTTAACCACACTCTCGAGTATGTTTGCCAAATTGAACTATTTCTTCTAGTTGTACCTTTCCAACTTCGATTTTACTTGTATCCAGAATAGAGTTTAGATACCTCAGAAATATCTCATGATTGAATTCACATTTTTATGATTTAGTTATCTAAAGACATCAAATAATTGAAAGCTTGCTGTAAAAATGTGTTATGCACCCGCTTAACAAAGTGAATCAAACACATAAATAGAGAGGAAATGTTTGGCCAAATTGGACTTAATCAAGTAAATGAACATAAATGGAAAGACAATACAAACGATACCCAATACCTCTAGCAATTCGAGAGTGCTAGAACTCTCCCAAAAGTATTCACTTATTTTCTGCCTACCTTACTCTCCCTCCACACACCTACTTATACTATCAATTTATTTAGAATTACCCAATTACCCCTTCTAACCCTTTGTAGAATATTATGTATAATATTGGGCTTGGGCCAGTAAATCGATGCATGACATTACCGCACCCCTAAAGAACCACCTTGTCCTCAAGGTGGGTAGTAAAAATAAAGAAATTGTTGTTCAGTTACAACATCTCTCCCACCAGTAGTCATTGAAGCCCAATCCTCCCAATTAAGCTCCCATTTCAGCTTCACGGAAAGGCCAAATTTTGTGGTTGCCAATCGTTAAATGCATTACAACTATGCAACCCTCCCTTTTCCTAGCTAGAGTCACATTCATTTTAACTTTCGTCAACCTTATGTACCAAATAATCTTCACCACTTGAAAGACCAGCTCCTTGAGGGATGATGATCGTCAAGGACTTAGATGCAACCCCATTCCTTTTCGTGGTGTCGAATATTGGATGATTAGAACCATGTCATAACGGCTTTAGTTGTGATTCCAGGCACATTGACCGAGAATCCCAACTTATGCACATACTCCACATATTTCTTGTGAAAAACTTGAGGTATTGATGAAGAGTAGACCTCCCCTCAATGGAATCTGTAACAACAGGTTCTAGGGAGGTAAGAGACACCAATCCAACCTTTGGATCGGTGATTAACTCCTTTATAATAATAGCAGCATCTTCGGTTACTATATACTCTTCCGAGCTTGCAATTTTCTTTTCTTTGTTAATATGAAAAGGAGCATCCATGAAAACAGCGGCACCACACCATCACTTGTTGGTGTCTTTCCATTGCTTTCAATGGGTTCTGCATATTGGATTACCATCATGGGCTTGCGTCATTGCATTTAAGGATGTCAATATCAGGATCTAGCCATGCTTTCAAGGTCACTGGTATAGACATTTTAGCATCTTGTTTTAGCGGCATAATTGTTTGAACCACCCTGCATCCCTCTAGATCCACCATAATTATGGTCGTCAACTGTAAATCGTGACTCATTTGAAATCTCCTCCTTGCTACAGAATGAACCTATATCTTGCAAGTTGCCCTGATCCCCGCTCAACTTCATTATCCTTTGCAAAGCCTGCCTAATTTTCAGATTCAATGAACCGCCAAAACCCTCAATTCGTTCTGCTAGACTCAAGGGACTTGTCCCATTCGATTTAATAGCTACATCCAAATCTGTGAGTTTTCGACGATATGTAGCAATGACTGCCATCAACTCTGCAGGACCACATTAAGCCTGCGGTTGATTTCCTTGGCATCTCTTAGTGGATGACAAATGCATCTCCCACCGAGTCTGTGACCATCTGATGTTATACGATTTCCCAGATATTGGTATAGGGATACCGAAAGAGATGAAAAGGAGTTCCTAAAATAAAAAACCCTAGCCGTTTCTGGCCTCAATCGAAGCCACTCTACTTGCGTCGTAATTAATTCCCAATTTTCAGATCCTTCACAATCGGCGTTCTTAGCCTTCAAACATCCATATCCTGAGTTGCTACCCTTCACCAATTTGTTGCCTTGACGTGCGAAAAAATTGTTCTCGGAAACTGAAATGGTGTTGTGAGCTGAAGGATTTAGAAGATGTCGATGTCGTGTTGCCACTGGCCTGTTTTGAGCGACCAATTATACGTTGGCCAAACCCGATTTGTTTTCTCTGTCTCAAAAATAGGTGAACCCTGGACCTCTAAAACGGACCAATTCTCCCCATCTTCGTCAATCGCACCGAGGGACGTGGATGAATCCAACGATGAATCAATTCGAGGCATAGAGAATTAGATCCGCTTGGATCCAGATGCCAATCAGCTTCTCCCGATTCTGGACTATTGATATGCTGCCTTGTCGATTCGTATCCTCTCAAATTGAATATGTAATCCGAAGATACATCTCCAACCACGAGTTCTCTCTTCTTCTCAATCTGTAGCACCTTCTCACTATTTTTGTTTACTTCTCCTCTGCCGTTGTCGAGTAACGCCGTGGCCCTACTATTGTTACGCTTGAAATCGGAAACTGGTTTGATCGAGAGAGGGCTTTTGTTCCGGTCGATGATGGAGGAAAACGCAACAGCCGGCGAGGCTTGAGATTTATTGTGGCCTATCCCTATGGTTGATTTGTACGATTGAATGGTGGGAGGAATCAGTGAGGACCGTGGATAAACAACCGGTTGAATCATATCCGATTGTATTCCAGATCTATTATGAATTGACTCACTTTCACCATAATCGATCAAATGTCCCTCTTCTTCATTCTCCTTCCTATTGTCTTCTTCCAATTCGAGCCAAGCCATCTGGGACGCAACTGACCTTAGGGTATTTTGGGCCGTTGCATGGCCCGTTTGTTGATTGGCCCTATCCCTTTTCTCCTCCATGTTTGCGATCGAGGAAACCGTCTGAATCCCACACCACTCTTCGTCAAACTCAGGATCGTAGATGAATCCTCTTTTTCTTCTCCTTCTCTGATCGTTGCTGTAACAACGAGGTTGTCATGGCTGATATCCGGAGTTTTTCCATGAACAACCTACTCATCAGTAGGTGTGAATCCTCCGGACTCGATCTCAGATTTATTCGGTGGATTAGAACGTGATTTGGATCGAATGATACATACCTCTTCACGAATTATCTCCGCGATTTTCTGATTGAACACGTTCATATGGTCTTCAAACAGCTGCTTAATGTGGACAACAAAGGACTCGATATCGATCACCTCCTTCTTCCTAGATTCATCCTTGTGTTGAATCCAATCATCATCCATGTAATCAAACACACTGTAGGTCATTTGCAATTCCCATGGACTCGTAGCGCTCTGATACCATTTGTTATGCACCCGCTTAACAAAGCGAATCAAACACAGAAATAGAGAGGAAATGTTTGGCCAAATTGGACTTAATCAAGTAAATGAACATAAATGGAAAGACAATACAAACGATACCCAAAACCTCTAGCAATTCGAGAGTGCTAGAACTCTCCCAAAAGTATTCACTAATTTTCTGCCTACCTTACTCTCCCTCCACACACCTACTTTAACTATCAATTTATTTAGAATTACCCAATTACCCCTTCTAACCCTTTCTAGAATATTATGTATAATATTGGGCTTTGGCCAGTAAATCGATGCATGACAAAATGTTGTGAACATCCTTGCATAAGTGTCAAATGTCAATTGCATGACAAAATGTTGTGAACATCCTTGCATAAGTGTCAATTTTTCTGCTAACTCTGATCCTTGATGGACATCTCTAACCATTTCCACCAATCCATTAATGCCTACTAGCAAAGCACGAATATTGTGGCTTGCATTAACAAATGCATGACCATGATTACAGATTTTTTTTTCTGCTGCATGTATTGCTTTATTAACCAAAACTTGAGGTGGAAACACATCTCCATATAACTTGCCTGTATCATAATTAACAGACTTAGGGGCCGTTTACAAGTTTACAAAACGCTTACCTGGGTAAGTGCTTATCAAGTCACATTAGCTTACCGGATGAATATGACAAGGACCAAGAATCTTACCCGCTAAGAGCGGAAGCAAGGACCGAGACTCTTACTCGGTATGTGAGTGGCGACGACTCTTACCACGGTTAGCGTTTACCGGCTAAATTGTTGCATACGATGCCATTTTGGTGGACTAAAATCTTACCCGGGAAGTAAGTGATAGTGTTGAATTTTACAGGTAAGCACTTACCCGGGTAAGTGATTAGGTAAACGGCCCCTTAGTGTACGATTTTGGCTTCTGGGGCTTTAGAAAATGAAGTATTACCATAGATGGCAAAGATTTGGCGGTGGTCTTTGCAAAGAACATGCCATCTTGTCTTGTATATGAAATCTGCGACACGTGTGGGATCGTTAATAGCGCTTGGAACAGTAAAGGAGCCACCCTTTAAGCCAAAAGAATCATTTAAGTTATTGTTTCTTTAAATTTTATTCGAATCAAATAGTTAATCTGGAAATGAAATGGGAAGCAAACCTTGGGTTGGATACCAGAGAACATGAGGTCGGTTTTACTTAGCGACATGTTTACAACTTTTTTTGCTAAATAACACCCTATCCAGGGCATGTGGTATTCAAATCAAATGAAGTCAAAAATTGTGAAGACCGAAGACCTTAAAGTGAAAAACAGAAAAAAAATGACAGGTGTGGTAAATTAGTATAAGTTAACATGTGAAAAACCGAAAAACAGAAAAAAATTAAGTAAAAATTCTGTGGTGTTACATTAAGACAAACGAAAATGTTCTGGATACCAGAAAGTTTACCTCTTCTACTGGACTGATGTGACCGACTTCATATGAGATGTGACTGGTAATATATTCAATTCATCATTCATAACTATACATGATGCAAGAGAAGATAAGAAACCTCCGTTGATGTGGCTAAAGAATGAGATTATGTACGGAATATCTCGTGAACATCTAAAGACAAGATTATATATTAGTTGGATGCAATAGGCAAATGAAAGGGGTAAAACCTCTGAATTATTCATAAAAAAACATACGACCTGAACTCGAAAAAGAAAAAAAAATCAAACACACGAGATCCAATTTTTCTTGGCTGTAGAGAAAAAAACAACAACAATCCACAAAGAAAACGTAGAGATTAGAGATGAAGGGAATACGAAAATTAGGGACTTAGAGAGAAGTTCAGTGGTTGCAGTGGAATCACGATTACTTCACTCATCGGTCATACGGTCACCATTAGGTATCTTCAACAAAAGAATACGAAAATGAACCAAGAACCAAGAACCGAAGAAAACCAAAATCAGGAAGAAGTTGAGTGGGTGGACTGGAATTGCATTCGAACATAACGAGGGTTTGCAATTCGTAGAATAATTGGAATGGAGAACAGGAAAAGAAATGGAATTTTTTTATTTGGGATATTCAGGAGCGGTTAAGCAAATATTTCAAATAAGAAGGCTAAATATCGTGAGAAGGTAAGAAGGGAATATTCATATGTGAGTAATTGAAAATATCCATTTGAAGATGCATATTTTCGGAACTTTTCAATGATTCTCATATGAACCTTCTCTTAACTTTTCCTTATTATCTTCTCACGATATTTAGTCTTTTTATTTGAACCAGTCCCTATATAGACATACTTAGATACACATATATATGTTTTCTACTATCACTCAATGATATTGATCAATGTAATTCATAAATAGAAGAAAGCTAATATATTGATATCATGTATATATATATATATAGCTTACATGAAATGTTTAATTTATAGCACATTTTTTTGAGGAAAAAACATTCAATTAGTGTGGTATTTGTTTTATTGCAATACATTTGAATCTTCTTAGCATTTGTATTGGAGTTTGTCCTTTGTATGAACACCTTGTTGGAGAATTTAGCGTTTTGATACTCATTCTATTCTCTTCTAATAAATAATTGAGCTTTCTATTCATGTGTTATCTATAGCTTGGCAACTTAAGTAGTTGGCTTCAAACTTAAACCTAATGCCTTGAAAGTAATGAAATAGAGAAAAAACTTTCTCGTGGTTCACAACAACCAAAAAAGTCTACTTGGTCAAAGTAAAAATTATGATGCGACCAACCTTTGGTGGTTTAAAAGTCGGTCTGTGCGATCATATAAAGAAGTGGGAAATCCCCATTGGATCTTGAAAGCAAAAAATATCTTCAGGAAATGCTTCGGAAATGTTATCGTCTTAGAAATGAGCAAATTGTAGTATATTCAATATTGGATCAACTTGTTAAAGCGTTGTAGGAGGAAAATTATTGCCTACCTAAGTTTAAAAAATATAGATAAGTACCCATGCAAAATGGGGGCAAATAGGAGTTTGGAAAACAATGATCATGGTATTAATCATGTGAGAACCTTACCTTGTTGGGTTATGTATGGGATCATGTGAGTAGTGCCATTTTTGGTGAGAAGTGTGAGAAGTGCTTTTAAACCGTTGATCACTTTTAATCAAATACCCTCCCATGAATTGCGGCTGTAAAGGGAATTGATTTGGTGCATCTCGGTGCATCTTATCTAGGTGCATCTCATCCTAATGTTGGTCCATTTCTCATCCAACGCTTGATAACCACTTCTCACCAAATTTAGCACTTCTCACCGGAACCCAACCCGTTGGGTTATATCTGGTGAACACCATCTATTTTGTGACTCACATGAGGGTACTTGAACAAGTTCATCTCAGAGGATGGCATAAAGGAAATGATTATTGTCACTTATGCCATGCATATAAAACCAATAAAAAGAGGATTTAAATACTATTACCTATGCACATGTGTATAAAACCCAGAAAACCAAATTTTAAAAAGATGAATGATTGAATATTGTTTCGGTTGACAAGATATGATTTTGCTTCGAGAACAATTATGAGGAGAAGAAATCTTGTTAAAATCCTACCTTTACTCGACATTTTTGTGAGAATCAAGTAGGTTTACAAAGCTTGGGAAGAAGATTTATCTTCAATTTGGTTTTATTCATACTGATGGAGCTGGTATTTCTTTGGTACATGTACTACCGATTCACAAGTGAATAATAAAATCCTAGCAACAACCTTGGATATATGCAAATTGTTGAACCACACAAGTACCTACTAGCCTTTGATTTCATCATTCCATACAGTTATTATTATGACAGATCTTTGGTCCTACAGTTGCAGTGTCTGGGTGTTTCTTGTATTTTTCAGTTGAAAGCATAAAAGGTAGATGTGGATCTTGTTGCTATATTCACATATTAATAGGAAATTAGACAGTGAGGGTTTACTTTATTGTTTGTCATTTCCTGTTTTTATTGAATTGCAAAACTATTTTTTTATAGGTTGAAAATCTTTATTATCAGACTACGTAACGTGTTTCAGAAATGGTGAATATAATCAAGTAATTAGCTGGCAATGGTGTTACCTTTTGTCCTGAATTAGTGGTTAAACCAAACCAAACGAGCCTAGCATATCCCACCTAGAATCGAGGCCTGGCGTAATATATATACATATAGGGTTGTGTTCCGGTCAGAAGCGCCAAATTTGGTGAGAAGTGGTTATCAACCGTTGGATGAGAAATGGACGAACATTAGGATGAGATGCACCGAGATAAGATGCACCAAATCAATTCCCTTTTAAGCCACAATTCATGGGAGGGTATTTGATTAAAAGTGATCAATTCCCTTAGAACGGAATTGCTGCTTAGAACGGAATTGATCTGGTGCATCTCATCCTAAGGTGCACCATTTCTTATCCAACGGTCGATAACCACTTCTCACGTTAACCTCAACTTTTCACCGGAACCCAACCTTATATATAATATACCCCTAATGGTTAAATTTACTCTCAACTACTGCAAGCCTTATCAAAGTAGCCCTTTTATTGATGGAAAGGAGAATTTGTTTCTTTTCGTTAATCAACTCTTTTTTAATTACAAGTTATTGTTGTTTTCAGTTGGGAATATTTACAAGGGCAGCAAGTGTTGGTCACATCCCTCCCTTGAGATTTATTGCGGTTACGATGGGTAGTACCGCTCTGTTACTTATAGGATGGAGAGCAGTGCTATCCAACATTTTGGCTGATGACAATGATAAGAGCAAGAAGAACGACATATACAAGCGTGGCAGTCCATTTGAGCTGTTTGAGGTATGTACATTGTAACTTTGATTTTTCGGTTATTTATTTATTAGAAAAACAGTTTGCTTATGATAATAATAATAATAATTACCTTGTCCTTTTCAAGAAAATGTTCTTTTTGATGGATTTTGTGTATCAGATTTGTGCATATACATACTTTTATAGATGCATACATACATACATACATACATACATACACATCTATCAGGCCGTGAGACCACAAAATTAAATTACACTGAAACTTCACGGTAACACAACCGAACCTTGACAACAAAAACATTAACACTGAATGTTTACCTTCATATTGTTTTGTTATGATGAAGGTTCAGTGTTATTATGTGGTCTCATGAAAACAGTTTGATCCAAAGTCCATATCTTTATTTAGAATTAAAGGTGTAATGTGTTTTGCAGTTGCTCACATCGTTGGTACGAAGATGGTGATATACATATGCCTCCATACCCATGGCGCTGTAGTAGGTTCTATAATTCCTTGCTCAATCCAATCTGCTCCTACTCATACCACGAATTCATTTTGTAAGTATTGGAAATTAAAAGGCAACAATGTTAAGGAATACTTGCTACACATGTCAATTTTTTAACATAAGCTCCATTTTCATTATATTTTATGTCTTTGCTCCAGGCATGTATGTAATGTAAGCTTCGCTTTACGTTATTTTCATTGCCATAACTCATTTTTGCATACAAATCTTTAACGGGCATTGTTTGGTAAAAATAAGTTAGCTTATTTTTTTGAGTAATTGTTTGAATGCACGTAAATAAACCAACATCATGATTTTATATTTACTCTCATAACTAGTGTTGTGAACTGCGTGTTGGTGCTAAATATTTTTTTAAAACCATTTCTTATTGTTCTTTTATCCAATGTATATTTATACATTTTAAAGACGTTTTCATCATATTATATACTCAAACTTGTTCTCTAATTTATCATCTCACCATAGATGTTGGATGACCAAAACAAAACCACGGTTCAAAGTTTTAAAATATTAAAAATCAAATATCAAAATTTTTACATATTTCCTTAGTGGTTAATTTGCACATACTGATAACAAGCATCATTAATAATTTTGTTTTTCATACATTTTCTAAATTTGTTTTTCTTCTTATTTTTCATATGGATAAATCCTTTTTGTAAAAGAAGAGTCGGCTAAAAAAACATGTTTAGCATTTACTTATTAAAGACTCTCATGTTTGTTCCTATATATTGATGATTATTTTTTTTAAGCAAATATTTTGTTTAGAAAATGGTTATTGAAAGTTAATGTAACCAAGTCAAACTTTTATTGTTATCTTAAACTTAAGTTATTGATTATGTAAATAAAAAAATTAGTCATGTAATAAAAATAAAAAAAAAAGTAAAGTTCGATTTCTTAAACTATTTGATGTTGTACAAATAACAACATTAAAAAGAAATAAAGAAAATGAAATGTTTGATTAATTTAATAAAAGTTTTCATTTATAAGTATTGTTATTGTACTACAAAAATTTGGCTAAGTAAATGAAGAGAAATATAAAAAAGAAAGTATAGATGTTAAAACAATAAAACAAAAGTAATACAAACAATTCAATATTATTACATATAAATTTGGTTTCTATAAAATAAAAATGAAATATTTAATTATTATGTGAAATATTTTGTAATGTAAATAAAAAATAACTGTTTAACCAAAAAATAGATCAAATTTTGGATGAACATTCAAGCCATATCTTATCGTTTATATATTCACTTACACGTCCAATTTCTCATTTTTATCACCAATATAGAACAATAAAGAATTCATCATTGTCACCAATATACAACAATTCATCATTTGATTAATAATTGATTCTCGTTATGTCATGTTATCATTTTAAGGTTTTGCTCTTATATAAATAAACATTCATTTCATCCCACCACGTTGGTCATTGTTGCTTTTGTTTTATATTTCGATTCATGTCAACTAAACATATAGTTACATCGAAACAAATTTTATTATAATTTTTTTTTTAGATTTCAATTACTTTAACAAATTTTGTTACTTGACTCTTGGATCTTTAATCCCTTGAAACTAAGTAGGATGTTTTCCTTCCTTTTGTTGTCATAAAGAAATGACTCATGTAAAATGGTTTGCGGATACAGATGTCCAACCATTGGATTTTAGTGTGATGGTTGAGGAGGAGGAGGAGGAGGAGGAGGAGGAGACAAGATGGGATGAACAATTGCCAACAGGGGAAGGAATCTATGAACCTAAATAATCAAGAGCATGGCCGTCACTTCTGGATTTTAGATGTGGGTAGGTTAAAGGTGTTGCTAAATTCACGTGTTTTATTAAAATCATATCTAATTAAATATTAAAAATATAAGAGCATCCAGGATTTCATTGCAAACTTGCCATGTAGGATTTTTTTTATAGAAATTATGATGGTTGTGAGTATGATTGCTAAATTAAAAATTGGTTTTTTTGTAATTACAAATGTCAAATCAGTACTTTTTGCTGATGTGACAATGAATAGTATAAGAAATTGTAGGGAATAATTTTTAAACTAGAAATTGTTTTATGTCAAATCCTGTTTTGTAATATTTTGTAGAGTATGTTTATGAAAAAATGTATGAATAATTTTTTTGTTAATAAATATTAAAAAATGCAAAATATAATTTATATTAAAATACAATAAAATAAGTTACATATTAAAAAATATAAACTTAACACATAAAAATACATCATTGTTCGTTTAGAAGTTCTTGAAGTTGATGTTCGTACAATCTCCGTTGTGATTCGCTCATTGTTGTGGTATCCATTTCCATCAACTTCATGATTATTTTCCGATTTTCTCGTTTGTTCTTAAGTTTTTATGTTTCCACAAATGATGTATGGAATTCTCTCAGCACCTGAATTTTTTTCTTTTTCAATATTCAGGCGTTCTAACATTGTCACTTGTTCGTTTTCAATAGAACCCGTTGAAAAAGAGCCATTTTACCTTTATCATTCGAGGCTTTTTTTCCCAACGGGCGGGAACGGGCGGGAACGGGCGAGACCGTTCTCCCGTCTTCCATGAGGTTTTGGAAGGGAAAGCACCACAAATTAATTTCTCCGTCAATGTCAACAATTACAATTTAGGATATTATCTTCGTTGATCCCACTTTCGACTCAACAATGATATATCAACAACAAACGGTTCAAAACAGAGTATAAAACTGGGTACGTGCGGAAGCGTTTTTACAAACAGTTTGAGTTGATAGAGATGGTAGATTACACACAAAATAGAGAAATGAAAGCAGTAAATAACAAAGTTATAGCTTAATGATTCATCTCTATTTGATTCTCCAAGATTACACCAAGAACATCGTGAAGTATGTGTTTACATATATAAGCTCTAAACTGATGTATGTGTGTTGTGCGATTGTTACTTGAAAAGGTCTGGTAGAACCTTCTATTTATGCTAGACGATTGAGGACAAACAGTACACGGGTATAAGAGATAAGGTCGTGGGACTGATCATAGTACATATTAATGTAGTGCGCCACTGTAATACCCCGGGTAAGTTCGTTAGTTAAAAGTTAGTTCCGTTAAAACTATTTAACTATATAATTGATGTTTAGGGTAAGTTTGGGTTAAATATTAAGTTTAGTGGTGGTTTGGTCATTAATGGATAGCTTAAGGTCTAAATGGTAAATAGGAATAGATATTATCCCTTTTGTAATTCAGATATTTCACTCAACAGATAATATCCAGAAATTCAGGGTGTATATGTGTGTTTTGAGAGCAAGAAGGAGAAAAGAAGGGAAAGCTAGGTTAAAGCATCATTTGGGTACTTGGAAGTGAAATTAAGGTATGTGGCTTTATAATTTATGTTTGCAATTGATATTCAATGGTTCCTGTCGGAGTAGAATGGTCAAAATCATATCTGTTAATAATTTCTAGTGAATCTGGGTAAAAAGTAGTCAAACCGACAGAGGTTTCCGGACACCATGAATGTGTCCAGATGGTTTTATTGGTAGTGTCCGGGTAGTTTGTGGGTGGTGTCCGGTTGATGTTCTAAAGGTGTCCGGACGAGTTCTTCATCCGGGTAAGTTCTATTTCCCTATGTTTTCCGGATAGAATTAGATACCGGATGGTATCCGGATTACTTTGGTGTCCGGATGACGTCCGGATTGTTTAGGTTGTACGGAAAAGTCTTGTTGTCCGGAAAAGTTGTGTTGTCCGGATAACTTGTGGTATCCGGATACTTTGGCTGTTTGGTCAAATTGATGAGTTTAAAGGCTTTTAAGTGTCCACTAGCCTGTATCTTGTTAATTCATGGATAGGGAATGAATAAGGACTGAAAGTACTGTGGACTTGACTTAAGTTCGGGTTTGGAGAACACAATTGAGGATAAGAGTTAGATAGAATATCTAAAGCTCTTAGTCCTAACAAGCTCTATGTGTTCAAAATGGTAAAGCAATATCTGTATATACTTGTTTCAGATACTGTGAATCGAAGGTGAAAGCAGAATTCTTTGTGAAGGACTGAAAAGAGTGTTGTTAAGCAAACAAGTGAGTTTTACTTCAAAATATTTTTAACTGGAATACATATATGTATGGAATGGATATATGATTAAGGTGTGAATATTTTGTGTTTATAATATAGTAAGATATTATATTCCTATGTGCATTACACTACACAGGTGCACATTAGTCGGGTTCCGGTGTGCGGACCGACGGGTAGCTGGGTTCCGGTGTGCGGACCGGTGAGTAGCCGGGTTCCGGTGTGCGGACCGGTAACGTTGATAATTATTAGTTGGCTTGCTACCAATTAGTATGGCCAGTTGTTGGGGAATAAGGTGGGATGAGTTGTACGAGTCTTGAATGGTATTAATATATGTGTAATGTATGGATGTATATGAAAAGTTTTATATAAATGGTTTTGATACAAAGGTTTACTAAACTGACAGGGATTTCCTCACTAGACCATTAGGTCTAACCCTCATTTCTGTTTTAAAAATATGTATTCCAGGTCGCTGATCGAGTAAGAGCAAGTAAGAAGGTTAATTGCGAATAGCTTTTGGAGGACTATGTAGTTGAAGACTATGATGTGTTTAGTAGATAGCCTGTTGTTAGTAATGATGTAATCTACTATGTAAACGTTTGTAATGATGTACTAAATGTTTGTAAAAGACTAGTGTACCATATTTGTTATCCAATGTAACTTTTGTTTTAACAACGTTATGCTATGTATGCTATTTGAACTAGGTATGGAAAAGTCGGGTCGTTACAGATGGTATCAGAGCCCTAGTTTAAGGGATTTAGGTATTAGTACCTGTACCTAGACTTAAACTGCATGTGAAGTAGGATGTCCCTATTATTGTAGAACCTGGGGATGTTAAATATAAATAGGTAGAAGGAACATCATGTAAGGTAATTTCAGAGTTACACCTGGCCAGTGTAATTGTGATCTTACAGGTACATGTTTGGACTGGAATACCTTATTATATGGGGTACGTGCTTATGTGTATATTAACCTTGTTTGAATCAACAGAATGGCAAGTGGTACGAGACAAGCGAATCGGGAAGGGGGAGGAAATCCGAATAGAACCAATCCAACAGCTGGAGGAAGGGGAAGAGGGGGAGAAAGAGGCAGGGGCAGGACTGGAGGCAGAGTACAGGGGCGAGGCATGGAGTTTGTTACAAGAGACGACTTGGCTGCTGAGATGGGTAGATTACAAGCCAATATTCAAGCCACGTTTAACCAGACGTATAATACTGAAACGGAAAGACCAGATCCTAACTTGGAAGACGAGATGCCTATCACACCTCCTGTAGTATCAGTACCCAGAAAATGCGACTATAAGATGTTTTTAAGCTGTAAACCACCAACTTATGGAGGGGATAGAGATCCAGTGAAGCCGATGCGTTGGCTGAAGGAAATTGAAGCTGTATTTAAAACCATCAAATGTGCGGAAGAGGATAAGGTGTTATACGGAACTGCAATGTTGAAGGCAGATGCTTTATATTGGTGGGAGGCCCTTATTGAATCCAAGGGATCTGATGTATACTCAACCTTTACTTGGGGCGAATTCTCAAGGGCATTCAAAGAACAGTTTTGTTCTCAAGCAGCAGTCAAACAATTGGAGGAGGAATTCTTGAGCCTACAACAAGAGAATTTATCAGTCAGAGACTATACTGCCCGTTTCCTAGAAAAGTCGCGTTTTGGAGAATATTATATTGCCACGGAGAAAATGAAGATGGAAAGGTTCATATTTGGATTGAATTCGGAAATTCAAAAATTAGTGACTGCAACGAGACCTGATACCTTTTCAGCAGCAGTAAATGCCGCGGAAAATGTAGAGCGGGATAATAGGAGGGATGCTGGTGATAAAAGTATGGGAAAGAGAAAATGGGAAGGACCACCGCATGATCCGAAGAAGTCTAGATTTCAGAGATTCGATAATCGTCCACCTTTTCGACCCATGGAAAGACCTTGTCCGAAGTGCCACCGTATCCATCAAGGAAACTGTCAGATTGAATCGTGGGTTTGTTATAGGTGTGGGAAGACCGGGCATGTTATTAAAGATTGTCGATTAACGCGGTTTTGTTTCTTGTGTAATGTTAGCTTCAATCTTCCTAATCATAGAAATACTTAGAAGTAGTGAAAAATAGGCTAAGTATAGAAAAGCCTCTCACAGAGGCTCTGCCACTTCTTCCAGAAGATCAAGTCTAGAAAGCCACAGAAGCTACAGAGGTAATCACAGAACCTCTGTAGTGCGCAAGAAGAAGATCAACTCGGAAACAAGTGGACTGCTCCACAGAAGGTCAGACCATAGAACCTCTGTAATGCCTTACAGAGCCTCTGTGGTCTGCTATGAAGACTTGGAAGATATTACTGGATACGTTCATCAACTTGCATGGAAAAGTACTGTCAAAACACGTGTCAAGCTCTGAGTGGACTCAATAGGGCATGGTACAAAATAGACGTCTGCGCCATTTAATGCATTTACCAATAGTACATCTGCTCCATTAAATGCGCATGGCTCAAACAACTGCTCACACCATCCAGTCCACTGTTCACACCATCCAGTTTACTATTCATGCCGTAAAAGGAACAGTGACCAACTTCATAGTCTTCTAAGAGTAGTATAAAAGGAAGTCTCATGTTGAGATCTTCCTAACGACGAATACACAAGGAATCACTAATACTCTCAAGCTTTATTGTCAAATATCTGAGTGTTATATTCTCACACACACCAACAGTTCTTAATCTGTTCTTCGTGTTCTTATTATATATTGAATAACAGTAACTGTTCAAGAAATCCTTTTTATTCCTTACTGTTTTCTTTATATATGTGCGTTCTAATATCTATCAAACATATCTATTAGTTTAATACGCTTCCGCATCAAACTCTAAACTCCACTAACAGATTGTTAATCTTGATTAAGTGTATCTGGGTTCCAACATGTAATTCTCCCGATCACCTTCAGTCAGATTGTCCGCGAGGTAGAATACAACAGGGGGCACATCAGGGAAACCAGCAACTGCTAGACCAGTAGTTCCAAGAATAGAACCGCCGAGAACAAGGGGTCGTACATTTCAAATGACAGCTAAAGAGGCGGAGGAAACTCCGGATGTGGTTACATGTACATTTTTCATAAACTCTACACGTGCTAAAGTGTTGTTTGACTCCGGTGCAAACCGATCCTTTGTGTCTCCTTCATTTGCTGCTCACATGCATTTAGAGCCTAAAATGTTAGAAGATGCCTTATTGGTAGACACTGCAAATGATAATCATGTGACAGTTAAAGAAGTTTTTGATTGCTGTATGATAGATATAGAGGGGTGTGGAGTACCGATACTACTATTTCCTATAGCCTTGATCGAGTTTGATGTGGTAATAGGGATGGATTGGTTAGCTGAGAATCAGGCTAACATAGTTTGTGATAAGAAAATAATCAATGTCGTTTTACCTGATAAGAGGTCAGTAGTGATTTATGGTGATCGTAAGAATCATCAGTCTAGCCTAATATCTATGATAAAAGCCCGTAAGTGTGTCAGCAAGGGTTGCCCGAGTTACTTAGCCTATGTGATAGATAGTAGGCCTGAAAAGATCAAGTTGGAAAATATTCCTATTGTTAGTGAATTTCCTGAAGTATTCCCTGAAGACTTGAATAGTCTTCCGCCCATTAGACAAGTAGAGTTTGGTATAGATCTGATTCCTTGAGCCGCTCCTATTGCCCGTGCACCGTATCGTCTGGCACCTCCAGAGATGAAAGAGATGATGACACAACTACAAGACCTATCCGATAAAGGCTTCATCAGACCCAGTTCTTCGCCGTGGGGTGCACCAGTTTTGTTTGTGAAAAAGAAGGATGGTTCGATGAGAATGTGTATCGACTACCGGGAACTGAATAAGCGCACGATCAAGAATAAGTATCCGCTACCCAGAATTGATAACCTCTTCGATCAGTTAGTTGGAGCTTGTTATTTCTCCAAGATTGATCTAAGATCTGGTTATCATCAGCTAAAGGTGAAAGAAGAAGATGTTCTGAAAACTGCTTTTCGCACAAGGTATGGTCATTATGAATTCTTAGTGATGCCGTTTGGATTGACGAACGCTCCAGCTGCTTTTATGGATTTAATGAATCGGGTATGTAAGCCGTATCTCGATAAATTTGTAATTGTATTTATCGATGATATACTTATCTATTCTCGATCCAAGGAAGAGCACGCCCAACATCTTCGTTTAATTCTGGAATTGTTGAAGAAGGAACAGTTATACGCTAAGTTCTCTAAATGTGAATTCTGGCTACGGGAAGTTCAGTTTCTAGGGCATGTCGTTTCAGAAAAAGGCATTCAAGTAGATCCGAAGAAAGTGGAAGCGATTGAAAGATGGGAACCGCCAAAGACGCCAACCGAAGTACGTAGTTTTCTGGGTCTAGCTGGATACTATCGGAAATTTATAAAAGACTTCTCTCGAATCGCGACGCCATTGACTAAGCTGACTCGGAAGAATCTAAAGTTTGAATGTAGAGCAGAACAGGATGAAGCATTCAGAATATTAAAAGAGAAGCTCTGTAGCGTGCCAATACTAGCACTACTTGAAGGTTCCGATGATTTTGTTGTCTATAGTGATGCTTCTAAATTGGGATTGGGTTGTGTATTAATGCAGCATGGAAAGGTTATTGCTTATGCTTCTCGTTAATTAAAAGATCATGAGAGACAGTATCCTACGCACGACATGGAGCTTGCAGCAGTTGTATTCGCGTTGAAGATTTGGAGACATTATCTTTATGGCTCTAAATGTCAAATCTATACTGATCATAAGAGTCTCCAACATCTTTTCTATCAGAAGGAACTAAATATGAGGCAAAGAAGATGGCTAGAATTGGTGAATGATTACGACTGTGAAATCCTGTATCACCCGGGAAAGGCGAATGTGGTAGCTGATGCACTAAGTCGTCAAGAAAGGAGTGGAACAATAAAAGTTATTTCACTAAGGGCTGAACTCTTGCCTAACATCTTTGACGAACTGCTGAAGTGTCAAATAGAAGCTTATCAAGAAGAACAATTGAAATCAGAACGGTTAGTGGGTGTATCATCATTTCTTGTAAAAGATGATCGTGGGTTATTGTGTCTGGGGAACAGAATTTGGGTGCCTCGTTTGGGTGGGTTATGTGATCGAGTACTACAAGAAGCTCATCAATCTCGATTCTCTATTCATCCAGGTACGAACAAGATGTACAAAGATCTGAAACAATTTTATTGGTGGCCGGGAATAAAAAGGAGTATTGCTCAGTATGTGGAAGGTTGTACTACGTGTAAGAAGGTATAGATTGAACATCAGAAGCCGTTTGGGCAATTACAGCGTTTAGAAATACCGATGTGGAAATGGGATCAAGTTACTACAGATTTCATCACGAAGTTACCAAGGACTCCGAAGGGATTTGATGCCATTTGGGTAATTGTTGACAGATTGACGAAGTCTGCTCACTTCTTACCAATAAAAGAAACTGATTCGTTGGAACGATTAGCCAAGTTGTACATCAACGAAATAGTAACTCGACATGGGGTTCCAATATCGATTATTTCTGATCGAGATAGTCGTTTTACTTCAAGATTCTGGAGGAGCTTTCAAAAAGAAATGGGTACACAGATAAAGTTAAGTACAGCGTATCATCCTCAAACTGACGGTCAGAGTGAACGGACGATTCAGACTTTAGAAGACATGCTCCGGGCTTGCATTGTTGACTTTGGGGGATCTTGGGATAAACACTTGCCACTGATAGAATTTGCCTACAACAACAGTTACCATTCCAGCATACAAGCGGCACCGTTTGAAGTTTTGTATGGTAGAAAATGCCGAACGCCTCTGTGTTGGAACAAAGTGGGAGAGAAACTGTTAGCAGGGCCAGATATAGTTCAGTTGTCCGCGGATAAGATTTCTCATATTCGGGAACGTTTGAAAGTAGCTCAAGACAGACAGAAAAGCTACGCTGACCGACGCCGAAAACCGTTAGAATTCCAAGTTGGAGATTTCGTGATGTTAAAAGTCTCACCTTGGAAAGGAGTCATCCGATTTGGGAAACAAGGTAAACTGAGCCCGAGGTACATTGGACCGTTTGCGATCACAGAAAGGATTGGTGAAGTATCCTACCGGTTAGATCTTCCGCCAGAGTTAAACAGAATCCACAATGCATTCCACGTATCCAATTTCCGAAAGTGTTTGGTTACGCCAGATCAGGCAGTGTCTCTACCCGAAATACAGATTGATGAAAAGTTGAATTATGTAGAAGAACCAGAAGCCATTGTGGACCACAAAGTTAAAGTGTTGCGGAACAAAGTAATCAGACAAGTGAAAGTTCAGTGGAGACATCATAAGGGTCAGGATGCTACTTGGGAATCGGAGTCAGAGATGAGAACTAAGTACCCGCACCTTTTTGCCTAAATCGAATTCCGGGACGGAATTATTTTAAGGGGGAGATGATGTAATACCCCGGGTAAGTTCGTTAGTTAAAAGCCAGTTCCGTTAAAACTATTTAACTATATAATTGATGTTTAGGGTAAGTTTGGGTTAAATATTAAGTTTAGTGGTGGTTTGGTCATTAATGGATAGCTTAAGGTCTAAATGGTAAATAGGAATAGATATTATCCCTTTTGTAATTCAGATATTTCACTCAGCAGATAATATCCAGAAATTCAGGGTGTATATGTGTGTTTTGAGAGCAAGAAGGAGAAAAGAAGGGAAAGCTAGGTTAAAGCATCATTTGGGTACTTGGAAGTGAAATTAAGGTATGTGGCTTTATAATTTATGTTTGCAATTGATATTCAATGGTTCCTGTCGGAGTAGAATGGTCAAAATCATATCTGTTAATAATTTCTGGTAAATCTGGGTAAAAAGTAGTCAAACCGACAGAGGTTTCCGGACACCATGAATGTGTCCGGATGGTTTTATTGGTAGTGTCCGGGTAGTTTGTGGGTGGTGTCCGGTTGATGTTCTAAAGGTGTCCGGACGAGTTCTTCATCCGGGTAAGTTTTATTTCCCTATGTTTTCCGGATAGAATTAGATACCAGATGGTATCCGGATTACTTTGGTGTCCGGATGACGTCCGGATTGTTTAGGTTGTCCGGAAAAGTCTTGTTGTCCGGAAAAGTTGTGTTGTCCGGATAACTTGTGGTATCCGGATACTTTGGCTGTTTGGTCAAATTGATGAGTTTAGAGGCTTTTAAGTGTCCAGTAGCCTGTATCTTGTTAATTCATGGATAGGGAATGAATAAGGACTGAAAGTACTGTGGACTTGACTTAAGTTCGGGTTTGGGGAAGACAATTGAGGATAAGAGTTAGATAGAATATCTAAAGCTCTTAGTCCTAACAAGCTCTATGTGTTCAAAATGGTAAAGCAATATCTATATATACTTGTTTCAGATACTGTGAATCGAAGGTGAAAGCAGAATTCTTTGTGAAGGACTGAAAAGAGTGTTGTTAAGCAAACAAGTGAGTTTTACTTCAAAATATTTTTAACTGGAATACATATATGTATGGAATGGATATATGATTAAGGTGTGAATATTTTGTGTTTATAATATAGTAAGATATTATATTCCTATGTGCATTACACTACACAGGTGCACATTAGTCGGGTTCCGGTGTGCGGACCGATGGGTAGCCGGGTTTCAGTGTGCGGACCGGTGAGTAGCCGGGTTCCGGTGTGCGGACCGGTAACGTTGATAATTATTAGTTGGCTTGCTACCAATTAGTATGGCCAGTTGTGGGGGAATAAGGTGGGATGAGTTGTACGAGTCTTGAATGGTATTAATATATGTGTAATGTATGGATGTATATGAAAAGTTTTATATAAATGGTTTTGATACAAAGGTTTACTAAACTGACAGGGATTTCCTCACTAGACCATTAGGTCTAACCCTCATTTCTGTTTTAAAAATATGTATTCCAGGTCGCTGATCGAGTAAGAGCAAGTAAGAAGGTTAATTGCGAATAGCTTTTGGAGGACTATGTAGTTGAAGACTATGATGTGTTTAGTAGATAGCCTGTTGTTAGTAATGATGTAATCTACTATGTAAACGTTTGTAATGATGTACTAAATGTTTGTAAAAGACTAGTGGACTGTATTTGTTATCCAATGTAACTTTTGTTTTAACGACGTTATGCTATGTATGCTATTTGAACTATGTATGGAAAAGTCGGGTCGTTACAGCCACATCCTACAAAAGCTGCATCCTCTCTGATGATGACACGTGGAAAGTAGAGGATCACGCCTTGTACTATTGATCTTCAGGATCTTCGTACAACAGAGGCACGTGAGGGGCACGCCTGTCCTTATCTTTGTCTTCCAAAATCTTCAACTTCAGTTCTTCATAGCACAGAGGCTCTGTCAAGGGTGACAGAGGCTCTGTGACCTTGTCCTCTGATGATATTCTGAAGGATGACAAGTGAAGGTTATGATGCTCTTGGTGTTCAACAGAGGCTTCTGCCAGTGATCTTTCCTTAGCCTATTTTTCAATACTTTTTACACAGATGTTGGAACTAACAATCTCCCCCCTAAGTATTGAAAAAATAAAAAGATAAAACTTGTGTATCCTAGGCTAATAGGAACAAGAGGTGTGATCAAACCCTTGTAAGAAAGTAATTCTTTTTCATTCATCATTATGCCAGAGGCATTTACAAACGTTTGGAAGTAAAGGTTATATGAATTAAAAAAAACAAAAACATATTTGTAGAGGCTAGATTCTTGCGTTTGGGAAATCATTGATGAACTTGGTTAGTCCTCCAGATTTAAGTTCTCGGTACATGAAGGCGCATAGGTCTCTGAAGCGAATGACAAAATTAATTTGCTGAATCAGCCTATTTGCGAAGTCCAAGTTCATGAATTCCGTTCCTCTGTGGTTGAAGAGATTCGTCCTAAATCGGAGAAGTGTCTTTGTTGCATATTTCTGGCAAGCATACTCCACAAATTGCTCCATTTTTCGTTGAGGGTCAAGGAAAACATATCCAATCTTTGGGTTACTGATGATGGTATTTAGTTTAATATTGGCAGAAGGGGGGCAGTGACCGTCTGGGGGTAGTAGACTGATTTTTCTCACTCCAAGGTTAAGTGCCACTTGAAAGTCGATCATGCTGTAGAATAAGAGCTTTTCCATCATTGCCTTTTTGATTTCTTCGTAGGCCCTCTGGTGTTCAAGTCTCTCATTGTAATTCTTTCTGGCCCAGCTGAGGAGTTCAAGTAGATCATAGGGGCTGAGGTTGCTCAAATCTGCATCGGAGAACTTTGTTTCAGATCTATCTGCCCTCTTGACATGGTAGAGATTATACTAGAAGTTTCGGCATTTGGTGTGTGAGAGCTTGCAACTTAAGACCTGTGTGATTTTGGACTCTGAGAAGACTTCTTTGACAGGTTTGGCTTTATCTCTGTAGAAATCTTCCCTTGCATGTTCAATAATGTCACAGCTCAGAGTGGGAGGTGGCAGTGGATCATTTATGGCTCTGCTGTATACATACTTGTACACCACTTCTTCCATTTGGCGTTGAGGCACAAGGGGTGGAGGCATAGGTTTCCGCAGAGCTTTCATGTCTCTGATCACTTTGTCCACTCTGTCTTTTGTTTGCTTGGCTTTGGGATCTAGGATGGGTTTTGTTGACAGAGGAATTCCATAAGCCCAGTCTTCTTCTTCAGGTTTTGCTGTAACGAAGGCGTCAAAACTGCTCTTCATTAACATCTCAGTGACTTGTGGTTTGGGCTTCTTGGGCTTTGGATCCTCTGTGATAACAGTTTTGCCCTTATCCTTGATCATTGGGTTGGTTGGGGTTACCTCTGTGGATTTCTGTTTCTGCTGTACACTTGGAGGATTTTGTAGTGGTTTTCGCGATGATGCTTCTGTGGGTTTTGTTGATTGTTTGGTTTTGGGTATTGGTGCCTCTGTTGGTTTAGATGGTGATTGGGTTGAGGGTTCTTCTGTTATTTTGATTGGGGGTTTGGTTGAGGGTGCTTGTGTAGGTTTGATTGGTGATGAGGGTTTGGTTGGTGTAGGCTCTTCTGTTTGATCTTCTGTTAAGGTTCCTTCTGGGAGTTTGGTTTTCAAGATTCCGAGGATTGCACCAGTTTTTGTGTGCTATTTCTTAGAGGCTCTAAACTGATCTCTCTGTAGATGTTTCTTCTGAAGCTGATTTATAATCTCTTCTGTGGTTGGTTTGGGTTTGCTCAGATATTTTCTTGGTTTAAGATCAATGGTTTTTGTTCTGGGTTTTGATTTGGGTTGTTCTTCTGCGGGTGTGGAAGATGGTAGTTTGGTTTCTTCTGTGATTGGTTTCGGTGTTGGGGAGGGTAAGTCTTCTTCAGATGTAGATGAGAGTATCTGGATTTCTTCTGCTGGTTTATTTGTTTCCACAGAGGTGGGTGTTGCCTCTGTGGTCTTCTGTTCTTGTGATTGGTTGGATGTTTGGGTTTGTGCGGGTACCTGCGCCAGAGGTTTGATGGCTAATGGATTTGGTAGTATGGCTTTGCTGACTCTGCTACTCTTCTCCCCCTCAGGATGATCTGATGGCCCATCAGAATCGCTATCAGAGTCATCATGCCTTTTCTCATCCTTTCGACCCTCTACTGAGCATGCTGTAGGTGGTTTCTTTGGTTGGCTAGCCCCTGCTGCGAGCATCTTTGCACAGAGGTCGTCGCATACGCTCAGCAGATATGCCACTTCTGCCTCAGACTTGAACGTTAGTTTTCCCACACCGTTCTGAAATTTCTTTATGTATGACGCGTTGGCAATAGTGAAGGCTTTAATGAATTATGTCATTTCGTTCAGGACGCCTTGGCCTAGTTCTGTGAGCTGGGCCCTTGTCATGTAGTCGGTCGGTTTAATGGCTGTTGGTTCCCATTTTGCTTAGACAAGATTAAAAGATCTATTAGTTCGAGTTTATGTTTGATGCGGAAGCGTATTTGAAGAACTAACAGATAAGTTTGTATAGAAACAATACAGAATATAAAGAAACAGTGATCAGAATATGATATCTCAAAGATTACTGAGTTTCAATATATAGCAAGAACAGATTTAAGAACAGTGAGTATGCAAAGCTTTAAACAGATATGACTCTAAATGTGCATAAGCTTTGTGTTCTTGTGTGTTGTTATTGTTGTTAGGAAGAACTAAACATTAGTCTTCCTTTTATACTACTCTAAGGGGACCATAAAGTATAAGCTACTGTTGATCGGATGGCATGAATAGTTGTACGTATTGTATTGCTTTAAATGCCGCAGACGTCTATGTTGTACTAAGCCCTATTGAGTCCACTCAGAGCTTGACATGTGTTGAAGTTGGACAGGGCATGCTATCATGCAAGTTGATGGACAGGTCCTAGGAACAGTAGCAAGATATTTCTTCAACATTGGCAAGATATTATAAATATCTTCCAAGTCTTCAGTCTGAACCGCAGAGGCTCTGTCAAGGGTGACAGAGGTTCTGTGGTTGGTCCTTTGCAGAGTAGTCTTCACTGGGTTCCTTGTCTTCTGATATTGTCCGCAGAGGCTCTGTTATTGGTAACAGAGGTTTTGCAGTCTTGGTCTTCTGAAAGCGTCCTTCTGTAGTTTCTTCGGTCTTTGATCACTCTTGATCAAACTTCCTTTGATTCTTCTGAGATGCCCGGCAGAGCTTCTGTTGTACTCAGCAGAGCTTCTGTGGAAGTTCTTCTGTACTTAGCCATTTTTCAATACTTCTAATATTTCAGAATATTGGAGCTAACAATCTCCCCCTAAGTATTGAAAAATAAAAGGTTGAATTTATGCATTTTAACCTAAGTAATAAAAAGAGGTTAAACAATACCTCAGAAGATTATTTCTTTCATTTTGGAAATTATGCCAGAGGCATTTACATTTGAGTACATTAAATGAACATAAATAAACGTTGACAGAGGTTCTTTGAAGAGACTCAGATTCTTGCATTTGGGAAGTCGTCAAACTTTCTGTTGTCTTTTCCTACTTCCTTGAGTTCTTCATAGAATTTGAAGCAGAGATTTCTTATGCCTAGTGCAACATCAATCTCTTTGATCATCATTGAAGCAGATTCTCCGTCCATAAGCTCTGTTGCTTTGTTCTCTTCTAGTATTTTTCTGAACATGTTCAGAGTACAGGTTGTGTACTTCTGACAATCCATTATCACAAAAGGTTTAAGTTGATCTGCAGGATTCTTGTAAACTAACCCGTACCTTGGAGTTTTGATAATCGAATTGGGTGTGGCATTGGGTGGGCAGAAATCCTCTGGAGGTCTGATACTTAAGGTAGTCACGCCTAGATCGATGGCTAGTTGAAAGTCGAGCATGCTGTAGATTAGAAGCTTTTCACGCATCGCCTTTCTGAGAACTCGATAAGACCTTTGGTGGCAGTCGTCACTGAAGTTGTCTTTCGTCCATTGCAGAAGGTCAGGTAAGTCATAGGGATTGAGGTTTTGGATATCAGCATCAGAGAATTGATTCTCTGATCTGTCAGACCTTTTGACTTTCCAGATTGTATACATCGTATGAGGATAGGTTCTCATTTTAGAGTATTTACAATAGATTACCTTCTTTATTTTGTGAATGGAGTAAACTTGGTTGACCGGTTTTGACTTTGTAGTGGTGAAGATGGCATCGAATTCCTTTCTGAGCTTCTGATCTCGGACATGAGCTGGCAGATCGTTCTGGAAGTGCTGTCTGTACAGATAACTGTAAACTTGCTCTTTCATTTGTTCAATGGTTGGAGTAGTTCTTGGAATTGGTCTCCTTAGCTCATCCATCTGTCGAGTGATGTCTGCTACTTTAGCTGTGGGGTCTAGGGTTGGGTTTTCTGACAGAGGTTTCAAGCTGAACGCCCAGTCTTCCTCTTAGGGTTTAGGAGTGACGAAGGCATTAAAGGCACCTTTCATCAACTTCTCTGTAGCAACTGGCATCTGTCAGGATCGAATCTTAACAAGACTAATAATACTTAGAACTCAGAATTAAAGAATCTGCAGAATAGAACTTTAATTCACACAATCAAAGAACAATATATCAGAAAACACACAGCTGTTTGTATTCACTAATTCAACTCACAAGCTTACAACCAAACCTCAATCTTGATGAACAGGCTCAATCAAGACGACTTCTACTTCTCTAGAAATAGGGTTCTAAACCTTGAGGTTAATTCTCTCTAAAACAAAACGTATTCTGAGACTCTCGTACCGAATAGCTATCTATCAACATCTATTTATACAAAATAATTACAAGATAACTATCAAAACAAAATTGATCTTCAGAATATTCTTTCATGCTTATCTTCAATCATTCCATCATTATCTCCAACATTCTCGCATTCCAAACTTATGATCACAAGCAGCATTAACATCTTTATGCACGAGCAGTATTAACTTCATTCAGCATGAGCAATACTAATATTCTCCAGCAGCATTAATTCATTCCAGCATCATTAACTTGACTCAGCAGTACTAACCTTGCTTCAGAAGTATTAATCTTGACAAGCAGTACTAACTTCACTCTAGCAGTATTAATTATGCCCTGGTAGTATTAAAGTTGTTCTGGCAGTACTATCCATACTAAGCAAATCTTCAGTTCCCAACAATCTCCCCCTAACTTGACTTTTAGAAAGAGAAGTCAAGTTTCTTCAGATGATGATGCTTCCAAAACTTAATCTTGAACACACAAGTCAGGATTCAATCCCAAACTTTGATTGATGATCCTTCTTACCAGGTATCTTGCCATCTTAGAATCTTTGTCACACACCAACTTAGCTTTTAGCATTCCATCCAACCTTGTCATGCTGTGCTTGTATATTTTATCCACCAAATAATACTCATGATATGCATAGTCAAGTGTTATGACATACACACCACAGTTTTCAATAAGCATCCAGTTGGTAACAGCTTGAAATTTCCTTTCTGTCAAATACTTAACTGCTTCTGTATTGAACATTAGACACAAGTATTCAAGTACCATTTTGGTGATGGACATTCCATTCTCAGTCAGCATATTTCCATACAGCTTCATTCCAACCTTGTACATCTCCTCTACGTCAGATCTAGAGCATATTCTGATAAGTCTTCCCATGTAGAACAGACTTCAAACTTCCCATCTGCTCTTTTGATTCTAATGTACTCCTTTCTCTGCTCTATCAATGTGTCCCAGAAGATGATCTCAGGAGCCATAGAAGCTAATGGTTTAACTTTGATTGGACTAGTATCAACCACAGTAATATACATATCACATTGATCATTTGTTTGTGATTGTACATTGCTTGGTTGACTTGATGGAGTTGCCACTTCTTCTTCAGCAACTTTTTGATCAGCTTTCTCTTTCACAACTTCCTCCTTAGCTTCTTCTACAATGGGTTCCACCCTAGGCTTCTTTACAACTTTCTTCTTTGAAGCTATAGACTTTGTTCTTGGTCTTTTGTTTGACACCATCTTGGTTCTTTTGAGTGATTTAACAGCCTCAGGAATGGTTTCAACTGTTTCCTTTGTTTCTGCTGCCTTATGTTTTTCAGCAACATTAACCATTTCTGCTGCTTGAATGGTTTCTGCTGCTTTTTGACTAGCAGCATTAACCATTTCTGCTGCTCTATCTGTTACTGCTTCTTTTACTATCTTTGATACTGCTGCTTCAACACTATTCTTCACAATCTCAAATACATCTGCTTCAATCTCAGATTTAGTTACTGTAGATACAGATACTGCTTCCTTCTCACTTTCAGATACTGCTGCATCAACAAGACTCTTCATAATTTCAGCTACTGCTGCTTCAATCTCAGATACTGCAGCATTAACTGTTTCTACTGCTTTTTCTGTGGTTTCTGCTGCTAGAAACTCATATACTACTTCCTTCTCATTTTCTGCAGTTTCAGTTACTGCTGCTTTCTCACTTTCTGCTTCCTTTGCAACTTCTGCAACCTGCTCAGCCTCCCCCTCAACCTTATGCTCATTCTCCCCCTCAACCTTTGCATCCTCCATGTTTAGTTCAGTTTCTAACTCCTCCTTTTTGGAAGCATCAGTGGTTGATCTTCTCCTTTTTAGAACATACTGAGCTTTCTTCCTTCTTTGCAGCAGCTTGGTGATCATCTTCTTATTCTTCTCTATCTTGGTGTGTTGATAAAGAACCACCTTCTTAAGCTCATCAATCTCCTTCTGCTGATTCATGACATCAATGTTGATGTTGGCAATGGTTTCCATCAATTCCTCATAAGTATATCTATCCTCACCTGGTTTAGAAGTGTTTACCTCCCTTACAAGATCATTGGAAGTTTTAGTAGGTGTCTCTTGCCTAGCAAAAGCACAACCTACTCCCATGGTTTCTTGGCGCCTGGGTCCTCTGAATGTTTTCACATTCTGAGTTGCCGTGGGGAAGGTCTTAGTGATGTTACCACTGTCCTTCTCTTTGCTAGCAGAAGTAGTGGCAGCCTTGCAGCCCACATGCTCATCCTTCTCCTTAGAGAGCACCTTCTTGGGGTTGGGAGACACCCCTGTGGTTACCCTTTTGATATTCTCTATTGGAGAATGCTCCAATAGAGGGCTTGTAGGCTTTGGGCTATTAGGAGATACACCAAGGGAAGGAACCTTGTGTACCTTTCTTCTTTCAAACTTCTTGGTGATTTTGGGAGTGGGTCTTAAAAGAATGGACTGTGGGATTTCTTTGGTGATGGAAGGTTGGGATTGGCCATCAGTGGGTGTGTCTAATGGGGGCCTTGACCCTGATGCCATACCTTCAGTGGTGTGGGACACAACCATCATTGTAGAGAACAATGGTGTGTCAACTCCTTCCGAGTCCCTAGGAATTCTTCTCATATTTGAGAAAACCTTCCCTTTAGGGGGTTTTGGCACATATACCTCAGCAGACTGAGGTAAATCCGTCAATTCATGGTTAATTACTTCTTGGACAAACCTGGGATACATGTAAAAGCTCTTTTTAGATTCTAGGTTTGCCACAAGATCATTAAAAATCATTGCTGAAAAATTGAACTTTCTGGCAGTGGCTAAGCAGACCAAGGCATAAGCAATGGTACTGCTAAACTCACTCTATCCAGTTGTTTTCTTTAAAATACAGTGCATAAGAGTATGAACAAGAAATCGCCATTGGGTGAAAAACTTTGACTTGTAGAATTTAAAAATTCTAATGGGACCTTCATACCCCATTCTTGGTATGGTCGAGAAAAGTTCATCATTAGAGAGATAGGTTATACCTGAGGCATCATCTAAGTGAAGAGTGATGCGAATAACCTCCTCTGTGACCTTCAAGGGTTTGTCACAAACCCTTGTTCGAATGATTTTCTGCCCATCTTCGAATATAACAGTGGCATTCTCCCAAAATTGCTTTTGATGCTCGATATATATGGTTGGGCACACTGTTAGGGCATGAGAGATGTGTGTGGACTTGAGAAAATCCACAATATCATGAAATCCTGCGGCCTGCTTTGGCTTCTGAAGCATCGCAATCTCATTGTGCTCATCGACAAACTCCATTGTCATCATTCTTCCTGAGGATTTGGATAGAAAACACAGAGATTCTAGGGAGAAAAGGTTAGAACGAGAGAGAGATAAATTGAATGCAAAGAGACGTTATGAACTTTGGCGGGTTGAAAGAGTATTTATAGCAGTACTAGCCCTGATTTTCTTTAAAAGCAGTATTAACGACTTAGTAGTATTAACGACTGAGCAGTATTAACTGCAAGGCAGTATTAACTACACAACAGTATTAACTACACAAGCAGTATTAACTACTAAGCAGTATTAACTACTAAGCAGTATGAACTACAAAGCAATATTAATTACACATGCAGTATTAACTACTAAGCAGTATTAACTACAAAGCAGTATTAACTACTAAGCAGTATTAACTACAAAGCAGTATTAACCACTAAGCAGTATTAACTACAAAGCAGTATTAACTACACATTGGCAGTAGAAAATATGCACTAGCAGTAGTAACTCTGCACTGGCAGTAGTAACTATACTTACACTTTGCAGCACTTGTCAATCTGAGTCATACTGAGGTTCTGAGAAAACTAGTTAGTAACACCAAATATACAAAGAAATACAGGTACAAAAAATTAAAAATCATGAATTTATTCAAGGTTGATCAAGCCCACACTTGCTACCAAGAAAGTGAATCTACCCACATCAAAAGCTTTTGTGAATAGATCTGCAAACTGGTCATTGGTATGAACTTTAGCAACTTGAATCAATTTCTTTTCATTACAGTCTCTAATAAAGTGATACCTGATCTCTATGTGCTTTGTTTTTGAGTGCTTGACAGGATTGTTAACAATGCTAATGGCACTGTTGTTGTCAATGAAGATTGGAGTGTGAAGAAATGTTACCCCATAGTCCAACATCTGATTCTGAATCCATAACACCTGAGAACAGCAACTTGCAGCAGCTATATACTCAGCTTCTGTTGTAGATAAGGACACTGTGGTTTGTTTCTTACACTGCCATGATACAAGTCTTGCACCCAAAAACTGACATCCACCTGAAGTAGACTTCCTATCCATGTTAGCTCCACCTAAGTCACCGTCTGAGTATGCAAGCAAGTCAAATGAAGATTCATAAGGATACCAAAGACCTAATCTAGGTTGCCCTCTTAGGTATCTAAAAATTCTTTTGACTGCATGAAGGTGTGATTGCTTAGGTGTAACCTGAAATCTGGCACAAACACATACTGGAAACATAATGTCTGGTCTAGAGGCTGTGAGATACATGAGTGATCCAATCATAGATCTGTAATGATGGACATCCACATCCTCCCCCTCAAGATCTGCAGTGATCTGTTTGTGTGTCTCCATTGGTGTGCTTGCTGGCTTTGAGTCTGTTAAACCATACTTGTCCAGGATGTCTTTCACATATTTGGATTGGCTTATGAAAATCCGATCTTTCCTCTGTTTCACCTGAAGCCCAAGGAAGGAAGTAAGTTCTCCCATGGAACTCATCTTGAAGCTCTTGTGCAATAACTCTTCAAACTCTTTACACATGTGATCATTTGTGGATCCAAAGATGATGTCATCCACATAGATCTGAACAAGTAGTGTGTCTTTCTTTCTCCTCTTAATGAACAAGGTCTTGTCAATGACTCCTCTTTCAAAGTCATTTTCCAAGAGATAGGTAGACAGGGTGTCATACCATGCTCTTGGGGCTTGATGTAAACCATAAAGTGCCTTCTTCAACTTGTACACTCTGTCAGGGTGCAATGGATTCTCAAATCCAGGGGGTTGACAGACATATACTTCTTCATCAATACTTCCATACAGAAAAGCACTTTTTACATCCATTTGGTAGACCTTGAACTTCATGTATGAGGCATAGGCTAGAAATAGCCTAATTGCTTCAATCCGTGCCACTGTAGCAAAGACTTCCTCATAGTCTATGCCCTCTTCCTGAGTATACCCTTGTGCAACCAGCCTTGCTTTGTTTCTGATCACAATTCCTCTGTCATCCTTCTTGTTTATGAAAATCCACTTGGTGCCAATTGCTCTATGACCTTTTGGAAGGTCCACCAAGTCCCAAACATCCTGTAATTTAAACTGTAGCAGCTCCTCTTGCATTGCTTCTATCCAACTTGGATCTTTCATAGCATCATAAGCCTTTTTGGGCTCAATTTGGGATAGAAAGCAAGTAAATACAGTATTAACTGTATTCTGCTGATCTTGTAGCTTCTTGAAGTCTGCTTTGATTCCTAGTCATCATGGGAGAAGCAATGTCTCCCATAACCAACTCAGGAGGATGATTTTTCTGAGTTCTTGATGGATGGCCAGATTCCTCTTGTAAGTTCACATCCAGATTTGACTCATTTAAGTCTGGATTTTATTCAGCTTCTTCAGTCACTTCAGACTCTCTTGAAGTCTGATTTTCCTCTATTCTTCTCTCTTCTTCATTCTGAATGGGTTCAGCTTCCTTTTCTGGTTCACAGAAGTCAACAGGATCAATGGTAGGGAGTGGAAATATCACAGACTGAATACTGTTATCTGATGGTGGTGCATCCCTTTGTCCTGCATTTACATCACTACTGAAACCCAAATAATTAGTGAGTGAATCAATGTCAAATAGCCAATCAGGACCTGAACCAATAGGATTTGGTGTGTTCTCATTGCATTTGACATTGTCACTTTCTTCAATTATTCTAGAAGAAGTATTAAACACTCTGTAAGCCTTACTCTGAGATGAGTAACCAAGCCATCATCTGCTTTACTATCAAACTTACCTAAGTGAGATTTGGTATTGAGAATTGTACAAGGACACCCAAATGGTTTGAAAAATCCAATAAATGGTTTCTTTTTCAGAAAAAGCTCATAAGGTGTCTTGTTTTTAGGCTTTATGACCAAAACTCTGTTTTGAACATAACAAGCAGTATTAACTGCTTCTGCCCAAAAAGTAGTGGGTAATTTTGAATCAGCTAACAGAGATCTAGAAGCCTCAATCAGTGTCCTATTCCTTCTCTCAGCAACACCATTCTGTTGTGGAGTCCTAGGAGCACTGTATTGTCTCTCAATTCCTTTTTCCTCACAAAAGGTGTTTAGATCAAAGTTTTTAAATTCAGTCCCATTATCTGATCTAATGACTTTCACTTTTTGATTTGATTGGTTTTCAATTCTAAGCATAAAAGATTTGATCAGTCCACTTGTCTCATCTTTAGTTCTCAGAAAATATACCCAAGTAAATCTAGAGTAATCATCAACAATAACTAAACAGTATGACTTCTTGCCAATGCTCATGACATTTGTAGGGCCAAACAGATCCATATGCAACAACTGAAGAGGATTTGAGATAGTGTTTATCTCTTTGGACTTATGAGAAGTTTTGTGTTGTTTTCCTTTGAGACATGCAACACAATGATCATCACATGAATAGACTTTTGAGGGTAAACCCCTAACAAGATTATTTTTAACAAGTTTATTCATTGTTTTAAAATTCATGTGACACATCCTTCTGTGCCAAAGTGATGATTCATCTATTGAAGCTTTTGATACCAAACAATTTAGAGATGAATCAGATGAAACACTTTCTAAATCTAAACAATACACATTATCCTTTCTAGGAGTTCTCAATAGTATCATGTTTTCATCGACTACTTTGAATCCAGGAGCAAGAATAATGCATTCAGAATCAGTAAATAATATACTATGTTTCTTGTCACAGACATGTGATACACTTAACAGGTTGTATCTCAATTGCTCAACATAGTAAACATCCTCAAATGTCATCTTACCTTTTGACACATCACCTTTACCACTTATCTTACCTCCTGCAGGATTATTTCCAAAAGCAACATGTCCTCCATCAATTCTTTTGAAATTCTTGAGGCAGGCCATGTTACCTGTCATGTGCCTGGAGCAACCACTATCAACATGCCAGATGCTCTTCCCCTTGAGCTGTTGGTTGCCCTACACATCAGATAAATCAGTTAGTTTTTATTGGGAACCCAAGCCAAAGTGGTCTTGGGTCTCCCTTGCTCATCAAAGTACTTGCACTGGGTTTTGATGAGATTTTCAAACTTAGGTACTGCAGTACTGGAGTACTTTGTCAATATGATTGGTCTAGCAGCACAAAAACTAGAAGCAGTATTAACCTTAGAAGAAGTACTAACAGTGTTAGCAGCACTAACACTGCTAGCAGCAGTATTGTTCTTAGAAGAGGTACTAACAGAGTTAGCAGCACTAACACTGCTAGCAGCAGCATTCTCTTTAAAAGAAGTACTAACAGTGTTAGCAGCACTAACACTGCTAGCAGCAGTATTGGCAGTAGTATTGCTTCTAGCAACACTATCCTTGTCAGCAGTACTATCTGAGGTAGCAGTACTAACATTAGTGCTTTTGGGGACCCACATATTGACACATTCCTTTTCAGTCTGTTTTCTCATGTGGCTTTTGGATTCAGCTTGTTTCTTAGCCACATTATTCCTTGCAGGCTTCCTATAACCAGAAGATTTTTGAAAACTTCTTTGAAAACTTTTCTTTTGGTTAATAGGATTGAAATAACAGTGTTTGGCAAGATGATTCAATTTGCCACAAATAAAACAAGGTTTTGGTCTGTTAATCCTTTGCAGATCAACTCCTTGCTTTTGTGCCCACTGGTTATTCCAATTTCTTTGATTTCCCCTCTTTTTATCATGTTTTTGGGGCTTATTCTCTTGAGATTTATTGCAAGAACAATGTTCACAAGTATTAGAGTTCACAACAGTGGTCTGTGTATAATGAACTCCCTTTCCAGTCCTTTTCATCTCATTGTTCTTAACACATGGACTTACACATTCCTCATCAGATCCTTCTTTTTCAGTCTTATCCTCAACAACTACTTCATCTAATGGATCTACTTCAGTGGCTCCTTCAGGTAAGTCCTTCCTATCCTTGGTTTCTAATAGGTCTGACTTAGGAGGGATGTAGGTGTTGTTGTAGGGAGGGGGTGTGGCATTGTACCCTAGGCCTTGGTTTCAACTTACTATGGATTTGAGAGTTGATTATGTTGTCCATGACTTTAGAGGCACAATTAAACTTTTCTACATCAAGCTTAACTTTCTCAAGCTCTCCTTTTAGTTTCTCACACTCTTCCCTGGATTCTCTAAGCTGGAACTCTAGACCATCCTTTTCCCATTTCCAGTAGTTTGTATCATAGGAGTGTTGAAGTTCATTGGCTTGAAAAGCCCTAATCTGTTCTTCAAACTTCTCAACAATTACTACATAGTCTTTTCTGTCCTTTTCTAATCTCTTAAGGTCATCACACATTCCCTGATTGTGATCTCTATACCTTTTAACAGTGTCTATACAAGCTTGAGTACAGAGATTAGATTTTACCTCAGTGGGAAGATCTGAAACTTCAGCCATAAGTGCTTGATTTTGGATGGCCTCTTCTGCTTGATCACTCCAATCAAATCCCATTCCTTGTTGAGAGACAAGAGCTTGAATAGAGTTTCTGTTTTGATTGGAGCTTCCAGCCTGAGTTTGTTGATGGCTGTTGTGAGATGTTCCACCTCTGCATTCCCTGGCAAAGTGTCCCATCTTGTGACACTTGTAGCATTCAACTTTGGACTTGTCAAATCCAGCACCATCTTCTCTTCTTTGGGAAAAGTTGTTTCTCCCTGTCCTCTTTATGAATCTCTTCACCCTCATAGACAGCATAGCCATCTGCCACTTGATATCCATCTCTTCAAGATCATCAGCATTAATCTGTTCTAAGTCATCATTAATCAATGAGGAATTAACATGACTAGAAAAGAAGGCTTCTAGTACTGAATCATTGGTCTTTTCCTGATTGACTCCTCCAGCAGCACTAACTGATTCAGGGTTAGCAGTAGAATCAGGTGATGCTGAAAGTAGTGCAACATTATGTACATATCCAGAGGGCTTCTTTTTGGCTTCAACCTCTGCTTCAAAGACTCTAAGATCATTGTAAAGATCATCAAGCTCTTTATCTTCCAATTGGTCATTCTGTCTGAAGGACACAGTATATACATTGTCCACTCTTCACCTAATGATCTTAAGAACTTTCTGTTAACATCATCAGCCTCCATCTTGACTCCTACTGTGGCCAATTCTCCAATCAGCTTATTAAATCTATCAAAAGTTTGAGTCATAGACTCATTCTTAGTAGAAGTAAAGTTTTCATACTGCTGCTTGAGAATTGCCTTCTGATTCCTCTTGGTGCTTTTGGTGCCAGTGAATCTCTTTTCCAATGCATTCCACAGAATCTGAGCATCAGTGCAGTGATGAAATTGATGCTGATATTCATTGGGGATAGCCAAAAGCAGAGTGCTTAAGGCCTTCATCTCTATTTGTCTGACTTTTCTCTCTGCATCAGTCTTTAGAGGAGGTCTTTTGCCTTCTGGTCCAATTCTTCCTTCAGCACATGGACCATTCTCTATGATATCCCAGATGGAATAATCAGTAAGCAGAATATACTGCTTGATTCTAATTTTCCACATGTCAAACTCATTGGGTCTGAGCATGGGAACCTTAGAAACAAGAGTACTGTTTGATTCAATAGAATTGTCCATAATAATTGTAGAATTCTAAGAAACACAAGCTCTGATACCACTTGTCAGGATCGAATCTTAACAAGACTAATAATACTTAGAACTCAGAATTAAAGAATCTGCGGAATAGAACTTTAATTCACACAATCAAAGAACAATATATCAGAAAACACACAGCTGTTTGTATTCACTAATTCAACTCACAAGATTACAACCAAACCTCAATCTTGATGAACAGGCTCAATCAAGACGACTTCTACTTCTCTAGAAATAGGGTTCTAAACCTTGAGGTTAATTCTCTCTAAAACAAAACGTATTCTGAGACTCTCGTACCGAATAGCTATCTATCAACATCTATTTATACAAAATAATTACAAGATAACTATCAAAACAAAATTGATCTTCAGAATATTCTTTCATGCTTATCTTCAATCATTCCATCTTTATCTCCAACATTCTCGCATTCCAAACTTATGATCACAAGCAGCATTAACATCTTTATGCACGAGCAGTATTAACTTCATTCAGCATGAGCAGTACTAATATTCTCCAGCAGCATTAATTCATTCCAGCAGCATTAACTTGACTCAGCAGTACTAACCTTGCTTCAACAGTATTAATCTTGACAAGCAGTACTAACTTCACTCTAGCAGTATTAATTATGCCCTGACAGTATTAAAGTTGTTCTGGTAGTACTATCCATACTAAGCAAATCTTCAGTTCCCAACAGCATCTTCTTCTTTGGCTCTTCTTCTGTCATTTTTCCCTTGCCTTTATCTTTTGGTTTTGAGGTTTCAGAGGTTGGGTTTTGGATTTGTGTGGGTGGGACCTCTGTAGAATTATCAGTGAGAAGTTCTTTGGGTTTTGGGGTTGGATGCTCTGATGTTTTGGTTGTTGCATCTGAAGGTTTTGATACTTCGGGTTGTGAGGACTCTGTTGGTGAGGACTCTTCGGGTCTTGGAGGTGGGATGTCCAAACGCTTTGCTGATTGAAAAGCAGATACAAATTCCATTCTGCGAAGAATGTACTCTGCAGTACGTTTTGGTCTTTGGGGTTTTCGAGCTATGGATTTTACTCTAGTTTTGCGCGGGATTTGTGAGGTTGGTGTTGGTTCTTTGGGTGAGAGAGGGGTTTGTTCTGAGGATGAGGATGCAAAAGTGATTACCTGAGGTTCTGTGGTTTGTGCATCCTCTCCAACGATATTTTGCCTCTTTTGAGTTCCTTGTTGTGGGGTTTCCTTCGGAGTTTCTGTAGTAGAGGGTTCTGCGGTTTTCTCTGTTGTTTTTGCAGCAGCAGCCTCTGTTGTTTCCTTTGTTCTCTCCCCCTTAGGATGACCAGATGCACCATCATCAGGATCATCCTACCTTCTTTTAGCAACAGCTTCTGTTCTGCAGGTGTCTTGTGCTGCTTGCCTTGCTGCTTGTTTCTTCATTGTTTCAAAGTAGATTGCGATCGAAGTTTTGAAGGCTTTGGTCGCACTTTTCTCGAACTCTGCAGCGGTTGTTTTGGCAATGTTAGTGGCAGAGGTGATGGCAGCATCAACAGAAGTTTCTGTAATTGACTTCATTTCTGCAAGGGCTACTTTAACCTCTGTGGATAAGGTATCCACTTTGGTATTTAATCCTGTAAGCGCGCCTGAAGTTGAATCTGTAAAAGTCTTGAATGAGCTTTGCTATTTATTCAATGTTTGAGTTACAGAGGTTACAAAGACTTGGAACTCATCCTTCGTAACATGTTCCTCTTGGGTAACCTATGGAGGAACAACCCCTTCTCCAGAGTGAGTCCCTGTTCCTGGGACACCTTCTTTCATTCCTGTTTGAACGTTGAGAATGGAAGGATTTCCATCTAATCTTTGAGAAGAAACAAGAGTTTCAATCTCTACAGAAGTTCTGCGATGAACAGTGTCCAAATCCACTCCAGAGGTGGGTATCAGAATGTTCTTCTGTTGACTCGGAGACTTGTCAAGAGTCTCTTCGTCTTTGTGCTCACTACTTCTCTCTGAAAGAAGTTTTGGCCCTATATTGTGCGTGGCAGAGGAAACGAATTCCTCTGTAAGGTGTTCTAGTGTGATCTGGGGCGATGGATCACTAACTATAGGTGAGTCTCTTTGAGGAGACTCCCTAGGAATGGATTCCCCGGTTTCTGTGGGCGCAGAAGTCGAAAGAGTGACCTCTGGCTGTTTGGTTTGGGTAGGGATCGTGTTGTGTGACTCTTTTTCAATAATTCCTTCTTCAGCTAGACCTGCGGAGTTAGATGTGTGGGTTGCACTGGGAGAGGGTGAGGGATGTGTGCCTTCTACAACTTCGGCATCTTTTTCTTTTTCTTTTTCTTTTCCTCCATAAGTTTCTACTCTATCCTCTAACCTTGTTTCTATATTCTCATCTATTTGGACCTCTTCTTCTGCAGTCTCTTGTCTTGACAGAAGTGTTTCAAGAACCTCTGTGAAGATTGGGGTTTGCAGAGGTGTAGGTTGATGTTTTTCGATTCCCTCTGTAATTGATTGCAGAGGAGAAGATGGTTTCTTCTTTTTTGATTTCCTCTTTTTGGGTTTTGGTGCTTCCTCCTCTGTAGATTTTGACTTCCTCTTCCTTTTGGAGAGGGAGGGGCAGAGGGATGTGCAGAGGGTGGAGAAGATGGTTCTGCAGGGGTTTGTTAGATAGCAGAAGCAGAGGCAAGTGGTTCCTCTGTAGGGGTCTTGGTTTTCTTTCCCTTTTTCTTCTTCTTTTCAGATCCCTCAGAAGACTTCCTCTTTGAAGGATAGAGGTCTTTCCTTATATTCCTGAAGTTCTTCTGGTTGGCCTTGTGTTTAGCCAACTTTATCTTCCATTCTTCCTCGGTAAGCCTCTCTAAAACACTACCTCCTAATGGCACTCCTATACGCGGGGGTGTTACAGGACTGGGTTCAGGAGTCCTGTAAACGCGTGTATACTCACTAACTAGTTCTATATCACTTGCATAACCTAACATTACCTTTGAGAGTGGTCTGCTGTGAGGGTAGCCGTCCTGATGTTCTGTAGGGGTGTTCTTGGACATAGGAAATTGCTTAGGTTTGGGACCGTCCATTGGCCATTTTTGGATAAGGAGGAGGGGCTCGAAAAGTACACTGAAGATTCACTGGAACTGCAGAGGGGGCAACCAGTTGGGCTCAGATATTTGGCTTTCTGGGAGGCGAGTTTGCGATCGATGGTGTTGATGATCTCTTGCATCATTATGGTGGCATAATCTAGGGGTAGATCATAGTACACACCATACATGATTGAGAGAATTTGAGGTGAGCTTTGATCGATGCTCCCGATTTTGCCCGTGAGGCAACGATTTAGGATGGAGAATAAGGTATTCCACAGAGGGGGTAGTCTAGCCCTGCGGAAATCGTTCCTCTTTTTCAACTGTTGGTTGTACCCTAACATGTGTAGAAAGTAGATAAGTTCTTCGTTTGTTGGTTGGGGGGCATACTTTTTGATTCCCATGAGACCTCTTGTTGGAAGGCCAAATTCTAATGAGAACATGGTGCGGTTGAACATCAGTTCAAGGCTCTTACTTTGGTCAGGCTTAGAAATATAGCCTCTTATCAAATCGGTGTCAGCGTCATAACGACAAGATTGCCAAAACTGATGTAGATAACGTACGGGTAATTGTTCAACGGTTTTGCTAAGTAGAGGGTAAAGAAAGTGGTTCTCAAGAATGTTTAGCAGGATTGCATGTTCTTTGCCAATAGCCGTAGGAGAAGGAACAAGATAACAATTGTTTGATTTAATGGGAAGGGTTTGCTCGAAATGGTCATTTGAGAAAACTTGTTGCAGATGGGTAGTGGGTTCAAAAGATACCTCATCGTCGGAGTCATGTCTGTTGGTATCGGCGGCGATGTGTGGGTTGTGGGAGTGCTCAGAATGCACTGGAGAGGGTGGCGGAGAGTTCGTCGGTGAAACGTGTTAGGACACTGAAGTTGTCCTTTATAATAGAAAGTTTTGTAAAGCAATTGTTGTGTTAAAGGGCTTAGGCTTAATTGTTGTAGCAAGTGATGAAGACTATAAATAGGTCTTTACTTGTAGTTTGTAAGAAGTGAATTCATTAATACAAGATGTAGATCTCTAATCACTTTGTGTTCTCTCTAGGTTAGATTTCCTTTTTCAATAATGTTCTTCATCATCTTGTTACCCAATACTTGGATTGTATGAAGATCATGGACCTAACAAGTGGTATCAGAGCCAAATCGAAGAATTTTTCATCGATACGATCATCGGATCTTCACAATTCAAGCGTTTTTAGCCCTATTTTGCTCAGATTTCGGAGATTTATGGTGTTTGTTCAAGAAAAAAGTTGAACTCACTTTTTGGATCAAAACTTCATCAAATCGATCGAATTACATGTTTTGATCAACTAGAAATCTGTTCATCTTCATTTTTCGAATAAGTCTACGAAAGAATCACTGAAATTGGTCAAGAATTGAAGAAGTTATGATGATTTTAGTGATTTTCGAATGCTGTTACTTGAATTCGGATTATTCTTGATGAATTCGGATCCTTCATCGTTTACTGTTCATTGATGAATTCGGATCCTTCATCATTTACTGTTCATTGATGAATTCGGATCCTTCATGCTTTACTGTTCATGGTTTTGGATGCTACTATTGTTTGGATGGCTTAGATGGTTTCGAACTGTTCAGAGTTGTTGGTTTCGGATCTTGTGAAGTCCGAAATATTGCTGAATTTGGTCATCTTAGTTCTGAATTTCGGAATGTGCTTACACCTAAAGGTTCAAAGGTATGGATGGCTTCGCATCTTTCTAATCCTCATTCTAATGGTTTCGAATTCCATTTATTCAAGATAGGCATGGTTTCACATCCAACATGATACGAAATGGCTTGATTTCGAACCCTACATGATCCGGATTCATTGATTTCGGACCCTTCATGATTCGAATTGTCTTGATTTCGAACCCTTCATGATTCGAATTGAGTGATTTCGAACCCTTCATGATCTGAATTGTCCTGATTTCGAACCCTTCATGATTCGAATTGAGTGATTTCGAACCCTTCACGATCCGAATTGTCCTGATTTCGAACCCTTCATGATTCGAATTGAGTGATTTCGAACCCTTCATGATTCGAATTCCATGATTTCGAACCCTTCATGATTCGAATTCCATGATTTCGAACCCTTCACGATCCGAATTCATTGATTTCGCACCCTACATGATTCGAATTCCCTGATTTCGCACCTAACATGATCCGAATTGAGCTGATTTCGCACCCTACTTAACCGGTTAGCGGAACCCCCGTGCTAAGTCTCAGGAGGGGGACATTGTTCATGGATTTTAGCATAACGCGTGTGTGACATCATTCAGATATTCAGCTTGCCACATACATTTAGCAACTGTCAAAGTTTAAAAGAGCTCAAGTCTTTCAAGATTTTCAGAAGTTGATTGTTGGAGTTCAGTCATTGTTTGGATTGGAAGAGACGCTTGAATATTTGCAATCATTATTCTGAAGTTTTGTTGACGATGCTAGAACTTTGAGTGCTCTTTATCATTCTTCTGACTTGATCAACCAGAATTGTGAGAGCTTGCAATCATTGTTCTGGTGCTTTGGTTGTGATTCAGACTTTTGAGTGCTTATAATCATCCAGCTATTTCTTGAAGATTGAAGTTCTGGATTCTCTTCATTCAGTGGCTTGAAGTATTTTGAAGACGAGCATTTCTCTACAGTTGCTGAACAATGTTATTTGCTTGGGTCGTCTCATTCCTACCGAGTAGCGCGTGTTTTTACCGTTCCTTCTTCGAGCAAATTCGTATCAAGCTCTTAAGCCGAATTCCTACTCAACTCGTGATAAAACGACGGATTCCTTGTTTTACACTAAGAATGCATTTGGTTTTTCATTCAAAACTCACTCGTTATCATTCTTGTGGGCTTATCGGAACGAGCTCGAGTTTCTACATTTTGGAGATGTCGTTCGTGCACTTAGTGGAGTACATTGGATCTAAGTTTTCTCAAAGTTGAAAATATGATGAATAAGAGCAACATTCAAGGGGGAGCCAAGCCTACATTTGAAGAATGCACCGCTAAAGTTTTTACAAGGAAATCAAGGGGGAGAGGAGCTAATGATTTGAAGATGATTTGCTTTCCAAAACTTTAGGGGGAGAATGTTAGGACACTGAAGTTGTCCTTTATAATAGAAAGTTTTGTAAAGCAATTGCTGTGAGTAGCTTTGGAACTGGAAGCCATTTGAATGTTTGAAAGTTCTAGGTTTTCAGAAAGAAAAAAGCAAGTTCGCCGGAGAAGATGAGAGAATAGTAATGTTTTGAAAGTGATTTTAACTTGGGTTTTATACTGTGGTAACGGATAGAATTTGGAACGGTGAAAATGTGAGAAAGTTAAATAAAATTTGAGGTCCGCACTCGAGTTCATTCGGCGTGGTGCAAGTTTCCAGGACGACGTGATATGTACGTCAATGATAACTCGACACGTCATCAGTGTCAGTGACGACGAGACGTCGTGGGCGACCATATTAAATGAAAAGCGCGTGGGTTTTAAATTTTTACCACAGAAAAGTTACCGTTACAGATACAGAAATTCCCAAGTGGAAATCTTTACAGAGGTTCTGTGGGTACAGAAGCTCTGTGATTTTGGAAAACTTTTATCTCTGTAGATTGTATCTTTAATGAAAATCGTTTGAAAAACACGGAGAGGATCAATAAATCTTTAGTAGAGAGAAATTATCCTACAGAGGTTTTTGGGCCTCTGCCAGAGCCAGCAGAGGCTCTGTGACAGGAAATTTCAAATAACTAATAATTTATAAACATTTTTGATCATCCAATTTTTTGATCAGATTTAACAATGTATTTAGGACCTATTTAAAAGTTGGTGTCCTAGAAAATTGTAAATCTCAAAGATTTTGTGCAGCAGAAGTCATTTGAATGATTTGAGTGATCTACAGAGGTTCTTCGGTTGAAAGAACTCTGCGGCTTATGACTTCTGTAGCATTGTGTGAGTACGAGATACCAACCTATTTTTTGATTGGCGAATGTGATCTCTTCTGTCGCATTCTTAGCTCCCCCTTGACTTATGAATCTCTGTAGATTTAGCAAGGTCTCCTTTTTAGCTCCCCCTTGATCTAACAACCTCTGTAGATCAAGTATCTTCTTTTGCTCCCTCTTGACCTATGCTTGGTTCAGAATAAGATAAGTTGAGCATAAACCATAGGTCAAGTCCATCAGAGGTTCTGTGAAGGTCGTCAGAGGCTCTGAGCAGACCTTACAGAAGCTCTGTGATTTCAAGAACTATTGAAGATTTAAGAATTTACAAACAAAAATAATAGAAGTAAATAAAAATATTTACAAAGTTTACAGAATATCTAGGTTATACTTACAGAGGTTTTGGGTACCCATATTCGTATGGGTCCTATTGTATGAAACGCCTTTATGCACTTGTCATACATACCAGAAATGAAAGGCTTTTTGTCATTTTGAACAGGTATAGAGCCTTTTACTATCCAAACCTTTTTCATCTTTTTAAAAGCTTGATTAACTAATTTGTCCAACCTATGATCATGAAAATTTTTCGATGTTGAGGTCTGAATTTTTGAAAACGTATTTGTCTTAAAGGATCCTTTTAACAAATTAGTCCTTGAATTTGAGGTTGTTTTAAGTGAACGATTTGAGTTTGCAAAATCAACTTCCTTGATCCTTTTAGCAAAAATATTCTTTTTCCTTAAATTTACCTCAAGCATCTTTTGGAGATTAAATTTGCATTTCTTCTCCAACATGATCTCAGTTGATAAATTAGAGAGTCTTTTTGTTAATCTGGATATTTCTGTTTTAAAAATCCATCTCTTTGTTTCAAAGTCATCTTTTTGACTTAAATCTTGAAATTTTTGAACCTTCAACTGTTCAGATTCTTTTCTTTCACAATCAGATTCTTTCCTTTCCTTTTCAAGGATTTTCTGTAATTCTGAGATTTTACAAGTAAGCTCCATAGACTTTGTTTCAAGAACAGTTTTCTTCTCTTCATAATTTCCTTTTTCATTGACCACAATCTTTTCAAAACTGGAAATCAGTTTAGAGAAATTTAAACATTTTAGTTCAAGTCTTTTCTTTTCTTCAGCTGACATAGATAAGTTCCTTTTTAGTTCAAGATTTTCACAGTTTAAGATTTTAACAGATTCTTCAAGTTTAGCAGTTTTATCATAAATAATAAAAATGCTTTTGTTCTTTTCATCTAGTTCATTTTCAAGAGAAGGAATTAATTTGCGAAAATTTGTGCTGAGTTTTGAATAAAAAATTGAATCAGCATCACCACAAAATTTCATTCTAGACATTTCGTTCAGGACGCCTTGGCCTAGTTCTGTGAGATGGGCCCTTGTCATGTAGTCGATCGGTTTAATGGCTGTTGGTTCCCGTTTTGCTTAGACAAGATTAAAAGATCTATTAGTTCGAGTTTATGTTTGATGCGGAAGCGTATTTGAAGAACTAACAGATAAGTTTGTATAGAAACAATACAAAATATAAAGAAACAGTGATCAGAATATGATATCTCAAAGATTACCGAGTTTCAATATATAGCAAGAACAGATTTAAGAACAGTGAGTATGCAAAGCTTTAAACAGATATGACTCTAAATGTGCATAAGCTTTGTGTTCTTGTGTGTTGTTATTGTTGTTAAGAAGAACTAAACATTAGTCTTCCTTTTATACTACTCTAAGGGGACCATAAAGTATAAGCTACTGTTGATCGGATGGCATGAATAGTTGTACGTATTGTATTGCTTTAAATGCCGCAGACGTCTATGTTGTACTAAGACCTATTGAGTCCACTCAGAGTTTGACATGTGTTGAAGTTGGACAGGGCATGCTATAATGCAAGTTGATGGACAGGTCCTAGGAACAGTAGCAAGATATTTCTTCAACATTGGCAAGATATTATAAATATCTTCCAAGTCTTCAGTCTGAACCGCAGAGGCTCTGTCAAGGGTGACAGAGGTTCTGTGGTTGGTCCTTTGCAAAGTAGTCTTCAATGGGTTCCTTGTCTTCTGATATTGTCCGCAGAGGCTCTGTTATTGGTAACAGAGGTTTTGCAGTCTTGGTCTTCTGAAAGCGTCCTTCTGTAGTTTCTTCGGTCTTTGATCACTCTTGATCAAACTTCCTTTGATTCTTCTGAGATGCCCGGCAGAGCTTCTGTTGTACTCAGCAGAGCTTCTGTGGAAGTTCTTCTGTACTTAGCCATTTTTCAATACTTCTAATATTTCAGAATATTGGAGCTAATAATGGCTTGCGTTTGCTCTGTGGTCTGCTCTTGAACTTTTTCTACGGCTTTGTGCAGATCTTCTGTAGTGAAGGCTATGGTTGCAGAGGTTGGAGTAAACAGAGTTTTGGCCACTTTTCGTGCCTTCTTGATTTGTTTGAATAGATTGGCGATTGAGGCTTCTGTTGCAGAGGTGGAGGAGGTCTGTGCATGAGTGCTTGAAGTTGTTTTCAACAGGACATTTGTATTCTTCACCTCTGTTGCTAGAGACTCAAATTTGGTGGCCAGTTCAGTGATCGCCTTCTGCGTGTTCCCTGTAAGAGATTTGATTGAGCTTTGCAACTCAGTCAATGAAGTGGTCACAGAGGTGACAAAGGTTTGGAACTCATCCTTTGCGACATGTAAACCCGGGTGAACACATTCATCCCTAGAGTGTGTCTCTGTTCCTGAGACGCCTACTTTCGTCCCTGTTTTGATGTTGAGGACGGTAGGACTTCCAACTGATCCTCGAGCAGAGGTTTTTAAGGCCTCAGACTCTACAGAAGTTCTATCAAGGACCTGGTTCTGAGCTACTTTAGAGGTGGGGACAGAAGTATCCTTGAGTTGACTGGGGGACTTGTCTAGAGTCCCTTCGTCGAAGTGCACTCTACGCTCCTCTGAAGAGCGGGTTGTTTCTATTTGTGCTTGTGTGCCAGAGGAAACGAATTCCTCTATGGGGATTTCAGATCTGATCTGGGCAAATGATCAGGAATAAGAAGAGTGTCCTTTGGAGAGGACACCTTATGTGGGGATTCCCCAGTTTGTGCAGGTGCAGAGGAGGAAAAAGGTTCCTCTGACCGGTTTGATGGGGATGGGTTCGAGCTGTGATGCTCTATTTCAATAACTCTATTTGCCACTAGACTGGCAGAGTTAGCAATGTGGGTTGCACTGGGAGGGGGAGATGGATGTGTGCCACTTCTTTCTACGGCATCTTTAGTTACCACATCCTCTGTAGGATTCCCTAAGGCTTCTGGGGTTTCTACTTTAGACTCTACCTCTTCCCATCTGTCTTCCACATCCATGAATTCCTCTGTATGTTCCAGTTCTGGATCGTAGCTCGGTGGAGAGGCAAATAAATCTGAGTTCATAGGGCCTTCAGGTGTTTCTGCCTGGTTGCCTGTAGGAGTTCTGTCAGCCTCTTCTAGGTCAGAGTCAACATCTGCCATAGCACAAGTCATGTGGGCATGGTCGTTGTTGAATTCTAGGATAGCTTCTGCTGCCCATCCAGAGGTGTCTAGGGTGTTGGCTATATCCTCGCGCTCTAGGAAAGAGGCGAAGTCGTTGGGTTCTGCGAATTGTAGAGGGGTGGGGGATTGCAGTTTTTGTTCTGCGGTTGCTGCTTCTGCTTCCTCTGCGATGCTCTGCAGAGGGGATCTTGGCTTCTGGGTTTTCTTTTTCTTATTGGGTTTGGGGGCCCCTTCCTCAGAGGTTCTAGTTTTCCTCTTTTTCTTTTTCTCCTTCTGAGGAGAGGGTGCAGAAGATGCAATCACGGTTGCCTCTTTGGGTGGTTGTTGAGTTTGTTCAGCGCTGGTAGAGGTCACTTCTTTTGCTGCCTTTGCTTTTAGAGCCTTCTTTGGTTTTGGGGGTTGGTCTGTGGTTTTTGGTGGGGGTGCAGAGTTCTTTGCTTTAGATCTTGCCAACCTCCTTCTTTCTTGCTTCTGCCTGTGCTTCTCCAGAGCATCAACCCATTCCTTTTCGCTCATCCTCTCCACTACTTCGGTTCCTAAGGGGGCTCCTAAGCGTAGGGGAGTCACATGACTCGGTTTGGGAGTTCTGTGTTCACACACGTACTCTCTCCTAATTCCTACGTCAGAAGCATATGTTAACATTTTTGCTGACAGAGGTCTGCAGATTCTGTAGCCATCTGCGTATTTGGTAGGAGACATTTTCAGCAGAGGGTATGTTTTCACTATTTCCCCTTCCATTGACCATTCTTCTGCGGTCAATAAAGGCTCTAGTAGAACACCCAAGGTTCTTTGGAACTGCAGAGCAGGAAGTTGACCCTTAGCTTTCTTTCCTTTCACCCTCTGTGTAGATTGTCTGTGGTCGATAGCGGCAATTAATTCTTGCATCATTAGGGAAGCATAATCCAGAGGAAGATCGTAGTATACCCCATACATTATTGCTAGAATCTGATGGGAGCTCTGGTCAGGACTTCCCACCTTTCCAGTGAGGCAGCGGTTTAGAATGGAGAACAAAGTGTTCCACAGAGGAGGAAATCTGTTCCTCCTAAAGTCAATTCTTTTTGTTAGGTGGGTGTTATAACCTAACATTTCTGCAAAACTGCAGAGGTCTGCGTCAGAGGGTTCTTCAGCGTATTGCCTGATTCCCAGTAGTCCTTTGGTGGGGAGTTTCAACAGAGAGCATGGTTCTGTTGAAGCCTTTGTTGATGGTTTCAGAGTTGTCCGGTTTGGACATATATCCATTTATCTGCATGGTTTCAGGGTCATAGTAGCAACGCTGCCAAAATTGGTTTAGATACCTTGCAGGAATTTTAGTGACATTTTTGGTCAGAAGGGTTTTCAGGGGATGGTTTTCCAGTATGTTCATTAAAATGGCTTGGTCATCTCCAAAGGCCGTTCTTGAGTTTACCAGGTAATGGTTGTTGGGTTTCAGTGGGAGGGAGTTCTCAAATAAATCATTGTCCATGAAGTCTTGAAGATGTGTAGTGGGGGCGTGTTGAACAGATTCTTCACTGTTCTCATGTTCCATATGGATTCTTACGTGTTGAACAGATTCTTCACTGTTCCACGAGAGTTCACAGGGGTGTTTGTGGAAGCCATTGATGATGTTCTTCAAAGAAATGAGTAGAAAAAGAAGGCTACAGGTTTTTGCAGGAGTTCGCCGGAGAAATTAGAGAGAAAGATTCGTAAAAGATGAAGAAGAGGGGTAAAAGAGGGTTTTATAGGGGGGTTAATTTTGGATAGAATTTGGGCGGTAAAAGGTGAATTCAATAAGATTTGGGGTCCGCACTCGAGTGCACAGCTGTGATCAACGCTTCAGTACCATCGTGTGACAGACACGTCCAATAGAACTGTGCCACGTCAGAGGTGGCGGTGCACGATGGAACGTCGTGCGACGCTCATTAATGCTCAACGCGTGGGAGTTTCTACGCCCAAATGACTGTCACTTTGGAAAATAACCCGCACCTCAGAGCCCTTTAAAACACATAAGTGTCAGCATCGACAGAAGCTCTGTGGTGGAATCAGCTCTGTGATCTGAAACCTTCTTTCTATTTCTTAGTCTTGCACCTTTACCAAAGACGTTTGAAAATGCAGTTGAAATGATCGATAGAGTATCCGTACGAAATTTTCAGTTACAGAGGCTCTGACTCACAGAGGCTCTGTCAATCTCAGCAGAGGCTCTTTGACTGAAAATTTCTAATTGCGGAAACCTCATAAAAGTTTTTGATCATTCAAAGCTTTGACTATTTTAAACTGTGTTTCTAGGACATATTTTAAAAGTGGTGTCCTAGAAAAATGTTTTGGAAAGAGGATTTGTGCGAGGAATTTACTCTTAGATTTCCTTTGTTCGGCATGGTCTCTGACTTCTGTTGGTTTGTTGGACCAACGATCCTCTTTGGCTCCCCCTTGAATGATCAACCTCTGTAGATCATTACAAGGTCTCCTTCTGCTCCCCCTTGACCTATGCTTGGATCAAATATTGATAAGTACAACACAAAACATAGGTCAAACTCATCAGAGGTTCTGTGAGAATAGACAGAAGCTCTGAGCTACTCCGCAGAAGCTCTATCGGGTATTGAACTTTTAAAGGTAAAGAATTTACATACTGAAAGATTGAAATGTATACATATGTACAGGAGGATTTAATCTCACTTACAGAGGGATCAACTCATGTTTAGCATACCTAACTTACCCACCAAGAATAGGAATCTTTTCTCATCAAGTGCTTTGGTGAATAAGTCCGCAAGCTGATATTCTGTAGACACAAAGTACATCTCTATTGTGCCTTGTTCAACATGATGCTTTAAAAAGTAGTACCGGATATATATGTGTTTTGTCTTAGAGTGTTGCACAGGGTTGGCAGAGATCGCAATGGCGCTTTTGGAGTCACAGAGGATTGGTATCTTTTGGATATCTAGTCTATAGTCTTTTAGTTGAGTTCTCATCCACAAAACTTGTGAACAACAGCTTGCAGCAGCAACATATTCTGCCTCTGCTGTGGATGTTGACACGCAGTTCTGTTTCTTAGAAGTCCAGCTAACTAGCTTATCACCTAGGAATTGGCAACTCCCAGAGGTACTTTTCCTGTCTAGCTTGCATCCTCCGTAATCTGAATCTGTATAAGCCATAAGATCAAAGCCAGAGTTCTTTGGATACCAGAGACAAAGATTATTGGTTCCCTTAAGGTATCTAAAGATTCTCTTAACAGCAAATAGGTGGGATTCTTTCGGGTTAGCTTGATACCTTGCACAGAGACATGTGGCATACATTATGTCTGGCCTACTAGCAGTTAAGTATAGAAGAGATCCGATCATGCCTCTGTAGAGCTTGCACTTGACAGATTTTCCTTCTGAATCTGAGTGTAACATAGATCCAGTGGCCATGGGGGTCTTCATGACAGAGGCATCATAGAGTTTGAATTTTGAAAGTATGTCAGAGACACATTTTGATTGATTTATAAAGATTCCCTCTGATGACTGTTTGACTTGGAGTCCTAGGAAGAAGTTTAGTTCTCCCATCATACTCATCTCAAACTCACTCTCCATGAGTTTTTCGAAATCAGTGCAATATTTTGCATTAGTAGAGCCGAAAATAATGTCGTCAACATATATTTGGACAAGTAGAATCTCATCACCTTTTCTCCTATAGAACAAGGTTGTATCGGTAGCACCTCTTTCGAAATCATTAACAAGGAGAAAGGTTGAAAGGCGTTCATACCATGCTCTTGGGTCCTGTTTGAGTCCATACAGAGCCTTATCTAGGTAGTCGACATGGTTTGGGTACTTAGAACTTTCGAACCCTGGTGGTTGTTGGACATATACTTCTTCTTGAATCTATCCGTTTAGAAAGGCAGATTTGACGTCCATTTGAAATACCTTAAAACCTCTGTGGGCTGCGAAGGCTAAGAAAATTCTTATCGCTTCGAGTCGTGCGACAGGGGCCAAGGTCTCATCGTAGTCAATTCCTTCTGCCTGACAGTATCCTTTAGCCACCAGTCTTGCCTTGTTTCTGATGACCACTCCATCCTCATCCTTCTTGTTTCTGAAGACCCATTTAGTTTCTATGGCATTCCATTTGGCAGAGAAACTAGGGTCCATACGTTGTTTCTCTCAAATTGGAGAAGCTCTTCTTGCATTGATTCCACCCAATTTGGATCTTCCAGGGCTTCACAAACTCTTTTAGGCTCGATCACACTGATAAAGTTTGTGAAGAAACAAAAATATGCAGTTGCTGATCATGTCTTTACATTGTCAGAAGGACTGCCAATTATTTGGCTCTGAGGGTGATCTTTTGTCCACTTGGACACTCTTGGGAGATGGTCATTTGTAGCATCAAGTTGAACATCTGTTGTTGCACATAATTGTTCTGGTGCACCATCTGTGGTTGATGTTTCTTCTTTGCTTGTAGTCTCGGCTTGAGGTATTTCAATAAGGGTTGAAACTGAATCCTTTGAGGACGTTGAGACAGAATCCTCGATTTCCTTTGGTGTTATTTCCTCTATTGTCATGGGAGTTGGAGTTTCCAGTGCCTCTGTTGTGGAGCCATTGTTCACAGTATCCTCTGCTTGCTCTCCCTCACCATTTGTACCTTCACAATTAATTGAAGAGGGTGAAGAATTTGAGGGACCAGTGAGAGATATACCTGAATTTGTCTGGTCAGCAGAGGATGATTGATTCTCCAGAGGCTCTGGGAACTTTAGCAGAGGTATCAATATCATCATTGAACATTTCTTCAAATAGCAGATTAAGCTCTGCTTCTTTTGATTTTGAAACGCCAGAGGTTTCATTGTTCAGCCCGAGTTCTGAACTGTTTTGTTCAGAAGTCTTTTGGAAAGAGTCATCAAAAGAAACATTAATACTTTCCACGATTGTTTGAGTCTGCAGAATGTAGACTCTGTAGGCCTTTGAAGTGGCAGAGTATCCGATGAATTTCCCTTCATCTGCCTTAACATCAAACTTCCCTCTTGTTTCTCTGTCGTTGAGGACAAAGCATTTGCATCAAAATACATGAAAGAACTTGATATTGGGTTTCCTCTGGTTGATCAAATGGTATGGTGTCTTGATGTGTCTTTTCACCACTGTTGATCGATTATGAGTAAAGCATGCAGTTGATATAGCTTCTGCCTAGAAAGATATGGGTAATCCAGATGTTGTGAGCATGGTTCTTGCAGCCTCCACAAGCGTGCGATTTTTGGGTTCGACCACGCCATTTTGTTGTGGGGTGCGTGCGGCAGAGAAGTTTTGTGAGATGCCTTCTTCTGTAAGATAAACTTCAATGACATAGTTTTTGAATTATGTTCCATTGTCGCTTCTTAGCTTCTGTACCCTGCACTCATAAAGAACTTGGAATCTTTTCATTAGATTAATCAAGATGTTTGGAACATCTGACTTCTTTCAGACAAATTCTACCCATGTATATCTTGAGAATTCATCGACCAACACTAGCATATATTTCTTGCCACCTAGGCTCTGTGTAGCAATGGGACCACAGAGGTCGACATGAAGCATATACAGAGGCCTAGTGCAGGACACATCAGACTTCCCTTTATGGGAAACTCTTTTGAGTTTCCCCATTTCACAGGCAGAACATAAATGATCTTTATTGAATTTAACATTTGGCAAACCTTTCACTAGATCAAGCTTAACAAGTTTATCAAGAGTGTGGAAGTTTAGATGGTAGAACCTGTTATGCCATAACCATGCTTCTTCATTCTTGCATGAGATAAGGCAGAGCTTGTCATCTTTGTTCTTGGCCTTAAACATCATGAGATACATGTCACCTCTTCTTTCAGCTCGCAGAAGTTCTAAGTCTGTGTCCTCTCCAAGTAGAGAGAAGTAAGTTCTTTTGAACTTCACATCAAAATGGGTCGCAGAGTTGGCTTACACTTAGAAGGTTATGCTTGAGGCCATCCACATATGCAACTTTGTACACTGTTATATCTTCCTTCTTTATGACTCCATAGCCTCTGATGTACCCCTTCTTGTTATCTCCAAAGGTTACAGATCCTCCTCCTAGTTTATCTTTGTATGAGGATAGTAAACCTCTGTCGCCAGTCATATGCCTCGAGCACCCAGAGTCTATATACCAGATAGGTACATGCTGCTTCTGCAACATAATCAGAGAGATTTAGGTACCCATTTCCAAATGGGTCCAGTTTTATTAGGGGGCTTTAAGGTTGCCTTAGCATCCTTAGGTTTGGTTTTAACTTCTTTTGAAGAACCATTTTGTTTCTTCTTACCCTTGAATTTTGCATTCTTCGATTTGGGTTTAGAGAGGAAACAGTGAGGACCGGAGAAATGTTGATTCAATTGATACATGAGTCAAAGCAATGACAGTAATCGACACGTGAAGAAACTTGCTTAAACTTTTCATTAAAAACGTCAAACATGGGTACAGAGGCTTTATGATTACAATCTCTCCTAGCATCAGACTTTCTATTACAAAAAGACCTATCTAGGCTAGATGTAGTTTTTGAAAAATCTCTCTTTAGAGTAGCCTTCTGCTGTACCCATCTTTTGTGGTGAACCTCTGCCGATTTCACTGTCACAGAAGAAAAAGACTTGTCATTTTTAATCCATTTTCCTTTTTGTTGCCACATGAGTTTTTATTGAGTTGGCCTTAAAGGTTTTGAGACTATTGGATTTTGAGAGGATCTTTTCTTTTCTTCTTTGATTTACTCAAGTTCAAGAGAAGTTTTTGCTAGTATACACATATCCGGAAAGTCTGGGCAGATAGGAACACTTGTGAATTTCTCCTTTGGAGGAATAGTTCTATTAAGAATGCCAGAGGGAAGCTTAAATCCCTCTGATTCACAAGGAACTATCTCCGAGTCATTAGATTCAGTCTCAGATTCGACAGAGGCTGAGTCATCCTCGTATACAGAGGATGGACCACAGGAGTCTCTGTCGTCAGAGGCTGGACTTTCTGTACATGTGTCATACTCACTTTCTTCCTTGCATTTGGGAATATCTTCTAAAACTTTGGAAGTGTTCACCGAGATTTCATCACAGAGATCTTGTTTGACAGAGAGTGCATCATGACTTTCGTAAAAGTTGTTTTTACCACTTTCTTTTAGCTCATTTACATAAATAGATTGCAGTTTTTCTTTTGTAGACGAAGGCACAAATTCAGGTGACTCTGTCGATAGCTTCTTTTCAGAATCTATAGTGCATACAAAAGCAACCTGGGTCTGAGTCTCTAGGTCACCAAACTTGAAGATTCCTATCTGATCCTTAGTTTTCAGATATTTCTTCGGTTTGGAGTCTCTTTTGACAGAGTCTGAGGGTGATAAATCTGGGTTTTGATACCACACATTGATCATCTTCAGAGGTTTCCTCTTGTGAGGTTCCCCAGAGGTTTTTTGCCTTTTGTTTATAGAGAGTAGATTTGGAAAGCCCGGTTTTCGATTATCTCCAACACAGAATAGAGAAGACAGGGACTTGTCTCTTGTGGTTCCTGTATAAGGATCCACATCACAGAAGCCAATTCCCCTTCTTCCTATTTGTGTATTTATCTTTGGATACACCTTCTGTGCGTCTTGATACCTTTAAATTAAAAGATCCCTGTCGAGTAGATCTTGGTGAAGAACTTCTCTTTCTTTTTGAAAGAAGTTTTTAAGAGCAAGTATGTTAAGCCTATCACTCTCGTTATCCGAAAGTTCTTTGGATTTGACTTTTAAAGCTAGGTCAAGATCAGAAATTTTTTCTTTTAAAAGTTTTAGTTCTTTATGCCAATTTGATTCAAGATCTTCCTTTTCTAAAGTGATTTTTGCCTTTTACTGAGTGAGAAGTCTGGCTTCTCTCTCATAGAAGGCAAGCCTTTTCTTAACATCTACACAAGTCTTTTCAAGTTCTTTGTAATCTTCTGTTAGTTTAAGAAGATTTACTTCCATTTCAGTTGAGAGAGAGAATTAGAAGTAGATACCTTACTATCAGAGTCGGAGGAGCTGACTTCTGCCATCCCACAGAATAGGGTAATTTTCTTTTTTTTCCTCGTCACAGGATTCATCGGACACCCAGTTCTCCTATTCAACCATGAGTGACTTTTGAGCGTAGTACTCTGCCTTCTTTTTGTAAAAGGCAGAGTCTTTCTGGGGTTTGTTGGGCTTGCTTCTGCAGTCCGCTGCGTAGTGGCCTGGCTTGCCACAGTTGAAGCACCCTGAGTTCTGTGGTGCATTGCCAACTTTGTCGTTCTGCCTCTGTTGGTGATCTCCACCTCCCTTCTGTTCATAGCTTCTGTCATGCGAATCTTCTCTCCTTTGGTTCCTCTGCTCATACCCTTGTGGTGGCCCGTGGTTCTGGTATTTGCCACCTCTGTCGTCTCTCCCATCTCTTTCATACCCTGACTTCCTTCTGTACCCTCTGTTCCCGAACTCTTTTGTTAGTAAAGCTAAAGATTTAGCTATAGAGGCCATCGTTGCCTCTTCCTCATCCACCAGCTCCTCTTCATCACTATCTACCACCAGAACTTTCTTCTTCTTTTCCTTCTTCTCCTCTAGAGCCATCTCCTTCTTGGGCTTTTCTTGCACCTCTATAGCCTTGCCCACAAGTGCCAGAGGTCCACCCATCTGGGCTTTCGTCTGGGCAATTTGGCTTTCTTGTGCAACCAAGGTGCCATAGAGGTCTGAGAGTGTCCAAGTATCCAGGTCTTGATTTGTTTGCAGAGACATGGATAGTTGAAGCCACTCATCATTTAGGCTCTTGAGGAACATGACATTGTTTTCCTCAGAGGTTATGTGGATCCCAAACTTCTTGCACTTGTTTATCAATGAGTTGAACCTGTCATAAGTGTTCTGCAGAGTTTCTGACGACAGAGCTTTGAAGGCATAGTACTCGTTTATGCACCGAGCCCTTCTATTCTTCTGGGTTTTGGCTCCACCTTCTAGCTGCTTCTCCAGCTCTCCCCACAGATCATAGGCAGTTTCACATGCATCTAAGGACTGAAGCAGGTCGTTGGGTATGGCCATTATCAAAAGTCGTTTTTCCTTCTTTGTCCATTCATATTTTTCCCAATCCTGTGGGGACCACTTATCGATGTCTTTTGGTTTATCATACTCTCCAACCTCTAGTGTGGTATCAGTGGCAGGTACTCTAGGTACTGTTACCATGGGAACACATGCTGGATTGTAGAGATAAGTGATAAGTTCTTTGTCTACACCTTCAAATAAGTGGATCATACAAATTTTCCACTGAGGATACTCATCTCTGAGAAGAGTTGGGGGCTTGGTTAAAGAGCCTGCAGTAAAAAAGTTTGCTGCATTCGCCATTTTTGAGTGATTTTTCGAGAAACAGAAAACATAGTGCGAAGAAAAAGTCTTCAGATGATGGGATTGACTTGAAGTATGAGTTTAGACTTTTAAAAACTTGAACAAACCACAAAATGGAATGATTTTACCAAGGAAACAGTGCCTATTAAGTTGTTAGAGTCGAACTGGTCGAAAATAACAGAAAAACAGGGGCTATTTTGAAGCTTAAGAATAAAGGTCAAAATCAATCCATAAATCTACCAAAATGAGTCGAGATCATTGTAGAGTGGATCCTTTGATATTGGGAATCAAAGTCTGCTCTGATACCAATTGTTGATCCCACTTTCGACTCAACAACAAACGGTTAAAAACAGAGTACAAAACTGTGTAGGTGCGGAAGCGTTTTTACAAACAGTTTGAGTTGATAGAGATGGTAGATTACACACAAAATAGAGAAATGAAAGCAGTAAATAACAAAGTTATAGCTCAATGATTCATGTCTATTTGATTCTCCAAGATTACACCAAGAACACCGTGAAGTATGTGTTTACAGATATATGCTCTAAACTGATGTATGTTTGTTATGCGATTGTTACTTGAAAAGGTCTGGTAGAACCTTCTATTTATACTAGACGACAGGGGACAAACAGTAGACAAATAGTACACGGGTACAAGAGACAAGGTATTGGGACTGATCCTAGTACACATTAATGCAGTGCGCCGTATTCTGCAAAAGCTTCATCCTCTCTGATGATGACACGTGGAAAGTAGATGATCACGCCTTGTACTATTGATCTTCAGGATCTTCGTACATGTAGGTTCCCAGATTCACGTTGTATCATATTAATGGTAGTAAAATAGACAGCGGAAGCATATTAAATAAAGCCATTAAAATGAGTGATTGTGTAAACGATAAGTGAACTATGAGAATCAAATATTGAACAGTAAAATGATAACAAGATCAGATATAAAAGCTGCTCATATATTGATAATGAATCACACCAAGAACAAGTTAAAGTGTGTTCGGAAATCTCATAGGACAACAATATCGTACGGAGGTAGTGCTCGGGATTGCTGCAGTGTGTGTTTAAACAATTGTGAAAAAACTACTCTTCCCAAAGCTTACAATTGTTGTTCCACTACCTCGCTATTTATAGACCTGATAAAGTGTAGACAGTGTACTATCGTACCCTTGAATGACACGTGGAAAGTGTGTCTCCAATCTTTAGGGCATACGTGGAAAGTATGGACACGTGTCTAACACTTAAGGTTTCCTACGAGACTTAGGCTGACAGAGGTCTTTTACTTCACAGAGCTCTGTCGCAAGAGCTCTGTTGGTCTTCTGTTGAATACTTGTTCTCTTGTTGGAATTCTTCGACAGAGCTCTGTTGAGCTCTGTTGGATCCGACAGAGCTCTGTTGAGCTCTGTTGGTCTTCTTGATGAACTTCTTCCAAGTCTTCTGTCTGATCTCTGTTGGTCTTCTGACTTGAACTATTTTCAATACTTTTACATAACATATACCTGGGGCTAACAATCTCCCCCTAAGTATTGAAAATACAAATTTACATTTGACAGAGATTTAAACAAAAGAACAGAGAACTTTTTCCTCTGTCGAAACCTTGCACTAATCTTTTAGAATGTTACAAAAAGATTAAAAGACCAGTACATTTAAGCAAAATTATCTCCCCTTAAGATTCTGTCAAATCTTCTGATGAGTTCTCGGAAGCTGATCATAAGATAGATCTGGGTGATGAAGTTTCTCTGTTGCTCTTCCGGACATTTTTCTCTTGGGAGATTTTGAATGATATCTCTGAGGTATTCCAGCGACTCTGTTGAGTACTTGTGGGCTTCAGAAGCTCTGAGGGCCTTCTTGATTTTTCTCTATCGGCAGATGAACACTGGAGGATCTCCAACTACGGTTCCGGTTCTGTAGTGCTCATAGCCTTGAAGGCTCTCATTTGGTGGAGCAGTCGCTAGTTCTTCTACTTCGAACTCTATGCCTAGCTGAAAGTCAATCTGAATTCTTAGATTTATGTGCTCTTGCATAGCAAAGCGTACCTCAGGAAGTGTTGTTCTTGCCTCTTTGTATCTGTCACTGAAGTTGTAACAGTAGGCATGGAGTTGAATCAGATCATAAGGGTTCAGAAGTAACATGTCGTTTTCATTGAATTGCTCAACCCTGTTGTCGTTTGATTCGACTATGAACTCGTGATAGCTCATTTGTATTCTGTTGTGCCGAAAGGTCTTCTGCTTGATGTCTACGATTCTGCGGATTCCAAAGTCTGAGTTTATATTGCTGTTCAATCTGGACTTGGTTTCGATGAATTTCCGTCTAACGTCAGAGATCGTATTTATCCTGCAGGGGCTTAAGTATGGATTGATGGGCACAGCATTTGTGGGGATGGTGTCATGGTCACCATAAAGATAGGCAAAGATTTCTTCTAGTGGAGGTTTGCCAGAATGTTGAGTTGAGGATTCGAGGTTCTGTTCTATTGGCATGGGATTTGGGTCTTCATGAGTTTCTGCCATGAGTATGTCAATGTGGGCAGATTCTTGTGTTGTTTGGGTTTGGACTTGAGGTTGGGCTTGGTTCACTATTTCTTCAGCAGAGAATGGGTCGGTTCTCTCTGGTTCTGTTCTTGGTGAAGTAGGAGGGGTGTCCAGGATAATAACCTCAGGTGGTTGTTGAGAGGATTCTGTAGGCTTGATGATTTTGTCTTTGAACATGTAATCAAAAGCCACTATAGTCACCTCTGGTAAGTCTTCAGAAGTATTCCCTTGGTCTCCTACTTTAGTTGCCTCAGCCTCAGATACCTTTTCTTTTCCCTTAGCAGATCCCTCAGCCTCTGTTGCAGGTTCCTTTTCCTTCTCTTTTTCCTTCTCTTTCTCTTTCTCCTTCTCCTCCTCTTTATCCTTCTATTTCTCCTTCTCCTCCTCTTTATCCTTCTCTTTCTCCTTATCCCTCTTTTGTTGTTCTGAGGACTCACCCATCTGATTGTCTGACTGATCTTCTGTAGCATCCTCAAAGTCATCATCATCATCAGAGGATTCAATTCGAGCTTTTGGTGAGGGCGGAACAACAAACTTTGGGTTAGCCTTATGCCTTTTGCTCGAAGGTTCTTCTGCAGGTGCTTCTTCAGCAGGTCGTTTTGATGTAGAGGTCTGTAAAATAATATTATTGAAGTCTAAGGCTGCTTTTCGCATCACCTCTTCTACCTCTGTTGCTGCACCTCTGATTTCTTCCACTTGAGATTTGAAGTTGACCTTGTGTGTATCGAGTGAGGCTTGCACATGCTGTTCTGTTGATTTGGCCTTCATAACGAATTTTGAGGAGATTGACATCATTTTGCTTAGAACTTTTCTGCTGAACTCACCCATCTGACCGACAGTCATTGGTAAGTTATTGGGTCTGGGGCCAGAGAGCTGGATAGGTGCGGCAGAAGAAGTCGTGGCTTCTGTGATGGCGGTCTTAACAGAGTTGTTGATCAGCTCTGTCAAGGTTCTGATGTTGGAGTCTGATAGAGAAGGGGTTGACAGGGTTCTGTTCATCTGAGCCGTATGATTTTCTGCTAAGAGCGTCTTCAGAGCGGCTACTTCTGTCGTTAATGTCCGAACCTTTTCCTGGAGAGAAGCATTGTCCTTGCGGATCAGCTCCTCCTTTTGATCATTGATAAGTTTATACTCATTCAAGGAGTTGTTGATACTGTCATAGAAGCTTGTGAACTCTTCTCGTGTGACAGTGTCAACGGGGATATCCTTGGTACCAACACATGGTTCCATGTTAACCTCGAGCTCAGAGGTGCCTACTTCAAGAGTTGTTTTTAGGTTGGCTCTTGCAGGACTTCCACCCGATCCTTGATGTTCCCTTTGAGGGGAAACAACTACAGGTGTTCTGATCAGAGTTTCATCTTCCAGCTCAGGTTCTGAAGAAGGAAATCTGGTGTGATGGGAAGCATTTGGATCAAGCGTTGTCTTCCCTTGTTCTACTATGGTCTCCCATTGTCCCTGAGTCGGACAGATGCTACGTGAGATTACAAAGATCTCTGGTCTAATTTGTGTAGTCTTTAAATGAGCCATAGAGGCGTCATCATGTGGAGGTAACCTATCGATGTCGTGGGGCAAAGTGACATCATTACCGAATATGGATCCCCCAGTTTCGTGCATATCAGAGGCATGAAGAGTTGCCTCTGATGGTATAGGCTGGTTGGGGTTCGAGGTGTGCACCTCTGTTTCAATATCCCTCTGGTCTTGATCACTAGGGATATCATGTGTGGAAGCACTGGGATGTGGGCTAGGATTTCTCTCAGATGTGTCATCTTGGACATCTTCTTCTATCCTCACATTTTCCTCGGATCCTATGGCTGTAGAACACTCGGGTTCCTCTCTGTTATCCTCTTTCTCACCAGTATCAGAGGAAAGAACTTCGACCTCTAGTGACTCCTGTACTTTATGAACAACCTCTCTAGGAGATGCTCTGTTCTCTAATTCCACTCTAGAGGAAGACCCCACTTCGGGTACTCTTGCCTCTTCTTCCACTCCTATTTCCTCACTCGTACTCTCTTCAGATGGCTCAGAGCCTAAGTATGCTGGGGTTCTCACCTCAGGTTCTTGAGGTTGAGCAGCATGTCTATAGTTTTGGATAGAAATGTGGTCTGGGCTTATCAGAGCGAGCATTGTACCTGGAACGCGTCGAATGAGGGGATATTCTCCTGAAGTGGTGGGATTGAATCTGGTCATGACCCAGTTCCTGAACGTGTTGCCTTGTTGAGTCAATTCCAGACTCTGAAATGCTCTTCTGATCACCAACCCGATAAACCTTGGAAACTTGATGTTCTTTAGGAATTTATGTTGCCCAACTTCTCCTCCTTTGGCAATGGCAGAGGTCTTGAGATTGACAGCAGTGAGAAGGTCGGTGTAGAGAATGCTGGCATAGTCAAGATTTCTTTGAAAGAACAATCCATACATTATCTGTAGGATTTCTATGCTGGCTTGATCTTGACTACCATATTTTCCTGTGAGGGTTCGGTTCAGTGCAGAGAATATGAAATTCCACACTGGTGGTAGATTCTGTCTTTTGAATGCTCCGATTCGGGTGATATCTTTGTTGTAGCCTAGAAATCGTACAAACTCCAGAAGGACAGCAGTATTGGGTGGCTTCTCGAAAGCTTCTATGTTGAGCTGTCGCTTGCTCTTCATTCCAAGGATTCTCCACAGGGTAGTTGCTTTGATTCTGATCGTTCCAGAACCTCCATCTCGACCGGAATCCACATTGCCGATTATTCTGTTGAGCTCTTCTACGTGTTGGCATGTAGTCCACCATTGCTTGATGTAGAGCTCAGGAATGTTGTCGTCGAAGTCTGTTAGGGCTTTGAAGATTTCTGAGTTTCTGAAGAACTCCAGAAATATGTGGTATGTGGGTAGATAGAGAGCAGGGTTTGGATCTAATCGATGGTTGCTTTCAGCAAATTCGTATGGAAGAATAACAATTTGGTCGACGGGACCAATACGGCTTGAATCTGCTGAGTGTTGGGGGTTTGCCATTGTTGCAGGTTTGGGTTTTGAAGGTTTGAATGAAGAGAAAAGATGAACAGGGTTTTAGATAACTTAGAAGGCGTAAGAAATGGAAAGGTTTAAAGGAAATGGGTATTTATATGGGAAATGTGTGGCTGGATCACGGTCATAGGTACTGTAGGTACTCGAGGGTTGATTAGTGGAACGGTTGCTACAGTGAGAACGTGGGAACAGCTAGCGGTTTGTCTTTCAATCAGAGATTGCCACGTGGATTTGTTCTGACCACTTTTTGTGCAAGTGAACCGTCGTGGTTAGAGATGTGTGGGTTACAAGTGGTTGACGTTTAGAAATGACCCGCACTCTGATGACGTGTTTCTGATGATGTGGCAGAACAAGCTAACAGAGCTCTGATGGAGCTGTGTTAAGTTGCTTCTTGTGTGGCCTTCATTTCTTACCGTTACCTTTACCAGAACTTGTTCTGATGTGAGATGGTCAGAACTTTACATGATTAAACAGAGTTCTGATGAGAAGCAACAGAGGCTCTGATGAGATGTCAGAGTTCTGACTGGTTCTCCAAAAGATTTAGCTTTAAGCTCAAAAAGCAAAGTCAATTTGGTTTGGAAATTTGATTATTGACTTGCTCCCCCTAAAACCATGCAAATTTCCTTTATAAGCTCCCCCTCGATAGATTAGTCCCCCCCCTTTTTTTTGATAAACAAAAGAACGCTTTTGTACGACCATGGAGAGAAAAAATGCGTGACAGAATTCTTGTGTACAACAGAACTCTGTTGAACTATCCTACCCAACCTTTTGACAGAGCTCTGGTAGAAACAACAGAGCTTCTGTTGATTTTAAACAGAGTTAGGAGGACAAGTTCAGCATACCCAGTTTGCTGATTAGGAAGTTAAATCTCCTTTCATTTAGGGCTTTTGTAAACAAATCAGCAAGTTGGAGGTCTGTTGAAACAAAGTACATTTCAATAGTCCCTTTTCAACATGATCCTTTATGAAGTGATACCTTATGTCGATGTGCTTGGTCTTTGAGTGCTGAACTGGATTCGCAGTTATGGCAATGGCACTCTTGGAGTCACATAGAATTGTAATCTTACCATACTCCAGACCATAATCTCTGAGTTGTGTCTTCATCCATATTACTTGGGAACAACAACTAGCAGCAGCAACATATTCCGCTTCTGCTGTAGAGGTTGAAACACAGTTCTGTTTCTTGGATGTCCAACTCACCAACTTTTCTCCAAGCATTTGGCAGCTACCAGAGGTACTCTTTCTGTCGTTCTTGCATCCTCCATAGTCTGAGTCTGTGTAAGCTACAAGCTCGAAACCAGAGTTAAGAGGATACCAGAGACCCAAAAATTGAGTCCCTTTCAGATATTTAAAGATACGTTTGACAGCTGTTAAATGAGTTTTGGTAGGATTTGCCTGAAATCTGGCACAGAGACAGGTTGCAAACATTATATCAGGTCTACTGGCGGTTAAGTACAAAAGTGACCCTATCATGCCTCTGTAGTGCTTGACATCTGTTGGTTCACCATTAGGATCATAGTCAAGTTTAACTCCAGGGGCAATAGGAGTTTTCATTGGTTTTGAATCATTGAGCTTATATTTTTTCAACATGTCAGAGATGTATTTGGACTGACTTATGAAAGTCCCTCTGTCAGATTGTTTGACTTGTAAACCCAGGAAGAAAGAGAGTTCTCCCATCATGCTTATTTTGAATTCACTTTTCATTAAAGTTTCAAACTTATCACAGTACTCTTGCCGTGTAGACCCAAAGATAATATCATCAACATATATTTGTACCAGAAGTATATCATTTTCATATCTCCTGAAGAATAGAGTTTTATCGACGGTACCTTTTTCGAAGTGATTGACCAACAGAAATTTGGACAGAGTTTCATACCAGGCTCTGGGAGCTTGCTTAAGACCGTAGAGAGCTTTGTCTAGCTTGTAAACGTGGTCTGGAAACTCTGAGCATTCAAAACCAGGTGGTTGCTGGACATAGACTTCTTTTTGTAGTTTGCCATTCAGAAATGCAGACTTGACATCCATTTGATAGACCTTGAAACCCTTATGAGCAACATAGGCTAGGAAGATTCTGATTGCTTCTAGCCTAGCCACAGGAGCAAAGGTTTCGTCATAGTCAATCCCTTCTTCCTGTCTATATCCCTTTGCAACCAGACGGGCTTTGTTTCTGATGATAATCCCATCTTCATCCTTCTTGTTTCTAAACACCCATTTGGTTCCAATGGCTGTTTTTCCGTTTGGGAGTGGAACCAAGGACCAGACTTTATTTCTCTCAAATTCCAGAAGCTCTTCTTGCATAGCTTCGATCCAATTTGGGTCCTCTAGGGCTTCAGAAATCTTCTTCGGCTCAATCATGCTTAGAAAATTTACAAAGAAAGCTTCATTGATTGTGGCCGATCTTGTCTTTACACCATCTTCAGCATCGCCAATTATAAGATGATGAGGATGATCCTTTGTCCATCGTGTCATGGGAGCATGGACAGCGGGTGGCGTATGTGCTTCTGATGGGAAAAGACGAACTTCAGCATCAGAGTTCTGTAGGTTTGGACCAGGGCTCTGTGGCACACAACTTTGGAGAGTGGCCTCATTGCTCTGAGAGTCATTAACAGGGCTCTGTGATGGTGAACTTTCAAACAAGGAATTTCTTCTGACGTTTGTCATCAGAGGTGATGAAGGCTCTTGTTCAGGTTCTCTTTCAATCTGGTGAGGTTCCTCATTTCTCTGAATTACTCCTGTAGACAGAGAAGTAGATGGTGAAGTATTAGAGGGACCAGTGAGAGATGTACCTGTCAGATTTTGATCTGTTGAGTTCTGAGCTTGATCTCCTCTGTTAATGTTATCATAGGAATCATCATCGAAGAAATCATTGAACATGAGATTGATGTCTTCTTCCCTTGATCTAGAGGAAGTTATCTTCTCTTGTTCTGTCTGTATCCCCTCTGTTGATTTTCGATCAGAGGAGCTTGATATGCTTTTATCAAAGGACACATTTACACTCTCTTGAATGACCCGACATCTAGTGTTGTAGACTCTGTAGGCTTTAGAGGTTAAGGAATAACCAATAAAGATTCCTTCGTCTGCTTTCTTGTCAAACTTTCCCAGATGTTCTCTGTCATTCAGTATGAAGCACTTACAACCGAAGACATGAAAGAATTTCACATTTGGTCTTCTGTTGTTAATGAGTTCATAAGGAGTCTTCTTGAATCTTTTTACAATTACAGCGCTGTTTTGGGTAAAACATGCTGTTGAGACTGCTTCTGCCCAGAAGTTCATTGGAAGGACAGAGCCAGCCAACATGGTTCTGGCGGCTTCTACCAGAGTTTTGTTCTTTCTTTCCACAACTCCATTCTGTTGTGGAGTTCTGGCAGCTGAGAAGTTTTGGGAGATTCCTTCCTCTGTTAGGTATGCATTGATTCTGTCATTCTTGAATTCTGTCCCGTTATCACTTCTCAACTTCTGTACCTTTAGATCTAACAGAACCTGTATCCTTTTCAACAAACTTATCAGAATTTCTGGGACATCAGATTTTACTCTGATGAACTCAATCCAAGTATATCTAGAGTATTCATCAATTAAAACAAGGATATACTTCTTGCCCGACAGACTTTGCACAGAGATTGGACCGCAGAGATCCACATGAAGCATATGCAAAGGTCTGGGACAACTATGATCACTCTTTGTTCTGTGTGAAGATCTTTTCATCTTTCCAAGTTCACAAGCAGAACAGAGATGGTCTTTGTCAAATTTCAGAGAAGGAAGTCCTTTTACTAACTTCAGTTTCACGAGTTTGTCAAGATTTCGAAAGTTTAAATGAGCAAATCTTTTGTGCCAGAGCCAGGCATCTTCATTATTCAAAGACACTAAACAGAGTCTCTCTGTTGTAGTGCTTTGGTTTGGTTTGAAATTCATTTTGTAAAGATTGCCTTTTCTATCAGCTCTTAAGAGTTCTTGACCAGTCTCGGAAAGTAACAAGGAACAATACTTCTTCCTAAAATTGACATCGAAACCGTGATCACAGAGTTGACTTATACTGAGAAGATTATGATTTAATCCTTCAACATTAGCAACTTCAGAGACTGAAACACCACCATTTACTAATGTACCATAACCTTTAATCTGTCCGCCATTGTCTCCTCCGAAGGTTACCACACTTCCCATCTTGTTTTTGAAAGAAGTTAACAGCTCCTTATTCCCCGTCATGTGCCTGGAGCATCCAGAATCCAAGTACCAGATCTGCACATGAGGTTTATGCAAGATAGATTAGTTCTTTTTAGGTACCCATCTCATAATGGGTCCTTTCTTGTTAGGTTTTGGTGGTGCGTCAGAGGTTTTCCTTTGTGTGTTCGGAGTGGTCGTGGATTTTTTCTTTTGAACAGAACGACTCAGAACACAGTGAGGACCATTCAGATGATTCTGTAATTTCAATAACAGTTGAATACAATTGCAGTTGATGGAGCATGATTGATGCACATTGTTTTTATTCAAAAACTGTTTGGATGAAGCTTGATTCTGAAAGATTTTAGGACCAGATGTCTTTGCATACAATCTGTCCTGACTTCGTTTCTTAAAAACAGACTCGATTGATGTGAGGTTCTTTGAATTTGACTCTTTTGACATGAAATTCTTGGAAATGGACTCATTTGAGCGAAAAGAATTTCTTCCTTGATTTACACCGGAATTCGGAACAGACTTAGCTATCCACTTTCCCTTCTGTTCTGGTGTGAATCTTACAGGTTTGAAAGCAAGAGGAACATTTGAGTTTACAAAGACACTTTTGTTTTTCTCTTTCTTCTCTACTTCTACTGCATTAGAAGCAAGAATCTTGAAATCTTTGTTGTTAAAGCTTGTTACTGGTATAAATCTTGACTGTTTCTTAAAGAAAGAAACATCCTCTTTTAGATCCGGAGATCCTACCGGTAGTTGCTTTAACCTGTGTAAGATGTTCTTTTGAACACAGAAGATCTCTTCATCTACTCGGAGTCAGAGTCACAATTAGAGGCTAGAAAGTCTCGAGTGGCTCTGTTGGAGGAATTTGATTCAACGGGTATGACAGGAATATTTGTTTTAACAGATCTGAACTTTCTCATCTTTGGTTTTAAAGAATCAGAGATAGCATTTTCTTCAATAACTTTCAACAAATCTTCTTCAAAAGATGTTCTTATAGATTCAGAGGTAGGAGAGAAAACCGGTGCTTCTGAATTCAGCTTGCTCTGTGGTATTTCAACAGAGGGGTCTGTCGCAGAAGTAACAGACTTCTGTCCTTTGAAAGAATTGAAGTTGAAGATCTCTTTAGTGCCCAAGTTCTTAACAGAATTAGGAAGTATGATTCTAGCTCTTCCTTGATCAAGAATAAACTCTGAGGATGGTTTTAAAACCTTCTTTTGACCAGAGGAGTCATAGCTGACGTTCCTATAGTTAAGATGTTTTGGTTTTGAGAAAGCATCTGAGATTTTGGTTCTTTTGAAAACGGCATTACCAGATATCACGTCCTCTTGGATTTTCCCAATACAGAAGGCGGAGGACAGAGATGTCTTCTTCCTTTCGTTGTAGGGAGCAAGGTCAGAGAAACCAAGACCTTGCGTATCCATCTGTGAATTTATCTTGATATGCACATCTTGTGCATCTTGGTACTTTTTAATCTGAATTTCTTTCTTTTGTAGGGATTGATGAAGTATTTCCCTTTCTCTTTGAAAATAATTAGTTAGAGCAACAGAGTTAAGTCTCTCTATTTCAGACTGTTTCAACTTTTCAGACTTCTGTTTCAAATCATTTTCATAAACTTTGATCTTTTCAGAAAACAGACTTTCCTTCTTTTTTTGTAAGATTTCCAACTCAGATTTTTCTTTGAAGATTTCTTCCTTTTCTTGTTCCAAGAGTGTCTTTTCTCTCTTGTAAAAAGATAGGTCCTTCTGAGCTAGTTTTCTTAGCTCCTTTTCTTCAGAATGTTTTTGTTTTAGAAGCTGAAATTCCTCATTCAACATGGAAACATGCATTTCTAATTCTGAGTCAGATTTAGATTCAGATGAGCATACCTTGGCACTGGGTCTGGTGGTCTCCAGCGCCATGTCGTCAGATTCTGTCGTGGTAAGAGCAAATGCATGAGCTAGATCTTCTTCTTCTGTTGTTCCCTTCGTTATTTCTGGTTCTCCAGTCATCCAGTCAACAGCTGCTTCTAAACTTTCATCATCCACAGCAACTCCACAGAAGTTGGCTTGTTCTGGTTCATCATCAGAAGATGAGTCAGAGACCCAATTTTCCATTTCAGCAACATAACTTCTTTCTCTGTAATTGTACTTGTATTTGTTTTTGTAGTAGTCCTGGTCTTTTACCAGTTTGCCTCTACAATTAACAGAGAAGTGTCCAGGTTTGCCGCATCTGAAGCAGCGTCCATCATTTTGATTGATGGGCTGGGCTGCATCGGCCTTCTGTTGTGCTGGTGGATTTTCTCTTCTTTGTGGAGGTTTCCCTAATTCTGTGGCAACTCTGTTGGAACTTTGCTCTGGTGCTGTATATCCTCTTCTGTCTTCCCTTCCTTCTCTCTCATATCTGCCTCTTCTGTCGAACTTATTGCCAAATCTCTTGTTAAATTGCTGAGTTATTAAAGCAAGAGATTGGGCAAAGGCTTGAATGTCATCATCCTCTGATGAGCTCTCATCTGTTTCACTTTCTGCAATCAAACTTTTCTTTCCCTTCTTTTTATCATACTTTTCTTTCTTTTTTTCTTTGCTTGAACTCTCTCTGTTGGACCTTTCAGATGTGGTTTTCTTAGAATCAGAAACTAAGGCGATTGGACCAGCACTGATGGATTTGCCTTTTTGCTTGACAACCTCCTTTTCTTGTGCGGCCAAAGTGCCATACACATCCGTTAAAGACCATACGTCTAAGTCCTGATTAGCTTGTAAAGACATGGACAGATTTAACCATTCATCATTCAAACTTTTCAAAAACAGAACATAGTTATCTTCCTTCGACCTAACTACCCCACATTTTTTGCATTTATTGATCAACACATTAAATCTGTTGTAGGTTTGCTGTAAGGTTTCCTCAGGAAGTGCCTTGAAATCGTTGTATTCATTTATACATTAGGTCCTTCTGTTCTTTTGGGTCTTGATACCACCCTCAAGTTGATTAAGAAGTTGATCCTAGATTTCCTTAGCAGTAACACATGAATTTAGTTCTTGAAATATTTCGTTTGGAATGGCCATAATCAGTAGTCTAACTGCTTTAAGATCATTTTCCATTTTTAGATTTTCCTCATCAGTAAAACCTGTGGTTTTAACTTCATAATGAGCTGGAATCTCAGCAGTAGTTCCTGTTGCGGGTACACGGGGAACAAAAACCATGGGTTGGAATGGTCCATCCGTGACAGATCGCACGAGGTCTTTATCCATACCATCGAAAAAATTAACCATCCTGATTTTCCATTGAGGATATTCATCTCTCAGAAGAGTAGGAGGTTTTGTTAAAGAGCCAGCAGTATAGATAGCATTTATACCGTTGTTAGCCATTTTGAAAGAAAAACAGAGTACAGTTTGTTGCAAAACGATTTTTGGCTAGAAACAGAGTTTCAAACAGTAACCAATGGAACATTAACTTTTTGAGAAGATTTTAAGCTAAACTAGAAAGTTTTAAACACAGTTATATGAGCTCTGAAGGCTTGGTTAGACTAGAAAGCAGTAAAACAGAGTATATTATGAAGCTTTTAAAGTCGCACAGACAAAATCAACAACAGTGAATCAACCTTGGTAGATTGGATCGTTTGGCTTAAGAAAACCAAAGAGGCTCTGATACCAATTGTAGGTTCCCAGATTCACGTTGTATCATATTAATGGTAGTAAAATAGACAGCGGAAGCATATTAAATAAAGCCATTAAAATGAGTGATTGTGTAAACGATAAGTGAACTATGAGAATCAAATATTGAACAGTAAAATGATAACAAGATCAGATATAAAAGCTGCTCATATATTGATAATGAATCACACCAAGAACAAGTTAAAGTGTGTTCGGAAATCTCATAGGACAACAATATCGTACGGAGGTAGTGCTCGGGATTGCTGCAGTGTGTGTTTAAACAATTGTGGAAAAACTACTCTTCCCAAAGCTTACAATTGTTGTTCCACTACCTCGCTATTTATAGACCTGATAAAGTGTAGACAGTGTACTATCGTACCCTTGAATGACACGTGGAAAGTGTGTCTCCAATCTTTAGGGCATACGTGGAAAGTATGGACATGTGTCTAACACTTAAGGTTTCCTACGAGACTTAGGCTGACAGAGGTCTTTTACTTCACAGAGCTCTGTCGCAAGAGCTCTGTTGGTCTTCTGTTGAATACTTGTTCTCTTGTTGGAATTCTTCGACAGAGCTCTGTTGAGCTCTGTTGGATCCGACAGAGCTCTGTTGAGCTTTGTTGGTCTTCTTGATGAACTTCTTCCAAGTCTTCTGTCTGATCTCTGTTGGTCTTCTGACTTGAACTATTTTCAATACTTTTACATAACATATACTTGGGGCTAACAGTACAGCAGAGGCACGTGAGGGGCACGACTGTCCTTATCTTTGTCTTCCAAAATCTTCAACTTCAGCTCTTCATAGCACAGAGGCTCTGTTAAGGGTGACAGAGGCTCTGTGACCTTGTCCTCTGATGATCTTTTGAAGGATGACAAGTAAAGGTTCTGATGCTCTTGGTGTTCAACAGAGGCTTCTGTCAGTGATCTTTCCTTAGCCTATTTTTCAATACTTTTTACACAGAAGTTGGAGCTAACAATCTTGCTGATGGGATCTATCCTAATTGGGCTACATTCGTAAAGTCAATTCCATTACCTTAATACCCAAAACATCGACTATTTGCAAATAAACAAGAGGCTGTTAGGAAAGATGTAGAGTGAGCGTTTGGGGTACTCAAATAACGTTTCACTATTATATGTGGGTCATCTCGTATGTCGTGCAAAGAAATAGTTGGAGAAATAATGAGAGCATGTATAATCATGCCCAACATGATCGTCGAAGATGAACGTCATATTTATATTCGTGAATTTGATGATATAAACGACGGTGTTAATTTTACTATAACTACGCCTCAAATCTCTAAAATCACATACAAGTAGGTAATCGGTCAATGGATCATTGTTTACAATCATATTTGGTTGACGAGATTTGACAAAGATTTAGAGAAGAAGAAAATGACGATTAATGTAATATTTTTAATTTGTATTTTAATTTAATGTTTTATAAATTAAATATTTTATTTATTTAATTTAATTTATTTAATTTGATTTATTTTATTATAATTGTTTGATTAATAAAATATTTTGTATTAAATTATAGTAAAGAATATTTAATTGTAGTTTGTTGTTATTTGATTAAACTATAGTTTTTTATGATAAGGTGTCACTTTAGAAAGTGGTTGAAATTTCGTTGTTGTGAAGGATAATTTCAAGATAATTGCAAAGCTGATGTGGCTTTGATGTGACGCTTTAGAAATTGTGTTGAAATTTCATTGTTGTGGATGCTCTAAAGGAAGTTTTACAGATAAGTTTTAGGGGACATTTGAGATTGCTTATTTAAAACAATTTATGCTTTTATATAAAAGTGTTTATTAACTTATGTGGTACATGAAGTTTTATAAAAAGTGTTTGAATTAGCTTATGGTTGATATCAAAACGTAATAAGCTAATAAATTGTTATTTAAGGGTGTTTGAGATTGCTTATATACGTAAAATAACTATAAAACTCATAAGTTGTTTCAAATAAGTTAATAAGTTAGAATGAAATAACTTATTAAAAACTCCTTATCACTAGTGACAAAAAGCTATAAGCAGTTTCTTTTTCTCCAATCCAAACATTAAAAACTGTTTATCAGTGATGGCAAAAACGGAATAAGTTAATAAGTTATTTAAATATGCAATCCTAGACACCCCCTTAATGTTAATGTATGTGAATAGGAAATTGGAAAGTAGGCATGCATTAAGTAATATATAGAGGTGTATTCAGCCAATCAATTTTAGTTTTGTATATCCATTGATCCATCCTTCCCCTAATATGTCATGTTGAAATATAATCTAACTTATTTTTTGAGTTTATTTCAAAATCTCTGATGATAAAAAAACTAGTTTATTAATACATCTCAATAACCTCTTGTAGCTTTTTGTCACTTTTCTTCTAATTATTCTTTTATTTAAGATTACATATGGTTTTATTGTTTACAAATTTAAATACCAAGGCAACCCTGATATTTTGGAGGCCTAGCTAGCACAGAGTTAAATGTGGCCCAATAATTTTTCTCGGTTATATTACTTATTAAATAATACATTTACACCGTTAAATTAGTACTCATAAATCTCCAATGATTAATCGGTTGATAAAAATAAAAAAGTGAATTAATAACAAAAATAAGATTTTGATCATATAATAAGTACAAACCCACTATATAAGACAAATAGGTTAATACTTTAATAGTGAACATAAGTGGTTCTTCATTTTTAATAGTAAACTCGTAGTACTATCTACATTTTTCCAAAAGAAGACAAAACGTTATTAATAATTATAAATTGTTCATATTTTTTTGACGTTCTGATAACTTGTTTCAAATCTTCTAGTGGGAGACATTTTGTTTCATATAAGATAATAATTATTGGAATTATAAAAGTAAACAGTATATTTTTATCAATTTTGTTGTTATTAAAAGAACCCTAACATTAAAAACTAAAAATAAATAAATTAAAGAGCATATAGAGATAATCTACGATTAAAAACTTCTTTCAATAAATAATCCAATATAAAAAGTTAAAAAAATAATGAAAAAAATAAGTAAATAAAAACATTAAACATAAATTATAAGATTGAAACTTATACTTGGTGAAAATATTAAGAACGAACCGATAAATGAATTTAGTAGGTGCAACAAAATTTTTGGGATTGTGAAAAAATTTGAGATCAAAATTGAAAAAGAATGTATGATTAAATAAATAATCATGGACTAAAGAGTAAAGAAATAGAAAGTTTATTTAAAAAAAGGGAAATTGACTCGGATATCCTAATCAAGTTACAAACTTGGTCTCCTAGTTAAATCTTTCCTATTTTTGCACAAATAGCCAAAACATTCCGCAATCCGCATCCGCATCTACGCAATTGCGAACGTATGACAAGTGTCGACTTCCGGCAAGCTAGTTAACTCATGAAGACAGGTGGCAGGTCCGCAACTTACATGTCAGATATGCATTCTGACACCACCGCAATTGCAGACTCGTATCCGAATTTTGCATGAGATTTCATGTTTTTCACGTTTTTGACGTACGTTTTTCTTGCGGCTTTGCACTATTTTTTCCTGGATAATTATTCATTGTGTTGGGTACAATTTGATTCGGTAAAATCTGTGTATAAGAATCAATGTTCTAAATGGCGTGAGGCGTGGCGTGGCGGCGAGACCAAGCCTCAAGCCTTAGAAGCCATGGCGAGGCCATGACATTTATCAAGGCGAGGCCATGGCAATAAACAAGTTATATCTTATATAATGTTATATATCAAGGCGTGACTTATGACGCCAAATCTTTATATCTTATATAATGTTATATATAAAAAAAATATGTTTTGTACTATTAATTGATGAGTATAAACAAGTTAAATTAAGTTATGTATTAAAAACTAGCAAATATGACATTAAAAACGTAAAGGAAAATTGTAATAACCGTGACCATTTCAATAGGGTTTAAAAGTCGTGTGGTTTAATGCAATAAAACTGAAAGTTGAGGGGCTAGAATGTAATAAGTGTTAAGGTATAAAAACTCCATGATTGGCACAAAACCCTAGTTTTGTACAATCATTTGGGGGTTTTTCGGCTAAGTTTTTGAGAGAGAGAAGAATAAGGGTTTTTGGGAGTTCTTGAGCAACTAAAGAAGAGGATCATCACCCCTTGAGAAATCGGAAGTAGGAGCAGTGGGGGATTCGTTTTCTGCAGAAGATTCACCAGGTAATTCCTAATCCATAACCCTATTGTATGTTTGTTAAATGGATTATTGGGTTTTGAGAGTTCTTGACTTGGAAGTTAAAAAAATGAGACTCTAAGAGAAGATTTAAACACTATAAATCGTGTTTGGTTAGCAAGGAATTGTAAGAAATAGTTATAGAACGTTTATGCATTTATTAATCGCTTTATCGTTTCGATTATAGAGCGTTTAGAAAGAATTTAACCTCTAAGCTCGTCACAGCGTCTTATCCGGAAAGCTCCCAGTGATGAGAGTTACCGGGTAAGTATCCGGGAAGCATAAGTTACCGGGTAAGTATCCGGGAAGCATAAGTTACCGGGTAAGTATCCGGTAAGTATAAGTGTCCGGTGAGTCTGGCGTCCGGTAAGTAGGAAGTACCCGGGATTTGGTGATGTCCAGAATGTTGTGTCAACCGGAAAGTGTTGTGTCCGGAAAGGGTTGTTTTTCGGAAAGAGGTGTGGTCCGGAAAGAGGTGTAGTCCGGAAAGTCGGGTAATAAGCTTATGTTCTGTCTATTCATTCAGGGAAGTCGATTGGAAGTCGGGAACAGACTAGAAAAGAGGAGTAAGAGCCCAAGGTGAGTTTTCTAACTAAAATACGTGTTATTTTAACATGTTTTCTAAAACGAGTACATGAGGAGAAATGCCATGTTTTATTCTTATGCTTTTGACTACATGAAAGTTGTTTACAGTTTTAAATGAGATTTGTGTATGATTTATGGGGCTGGCCTATCCAGTGTATGATTTATGGGGCTGGCCTATCCAGTGTATGATTTTATGTGAAAGATTTTAAATGTACAACTATGTCAAAGTTTATGCAAAGTTATGAGAAAGTTTTATGCAAAGATATCTGAAAGTGATAAATTGTTTTAAATGCTTTTGAGAACTGTCAGGAGGGACTCACTAGACCTCATGGTCTAACCCTCGCATTTTCAAACTAAAACATTTTCAGGTAAACAGATAGTAGGAGGCTCCGGTAAGTGAGCAGGCACATGATAGAGTACGGATGCAGATAGAGACAGTGCCACTCATACTTTTTGTGATAGTTATTCTCAGTTGTGTATAGGTTGTTTCCGCCAACCTAAGTTATTTTGACAGATGTAACATAATTTTATGGACCCAGTTGTTGAGAGTTGTTTATTAATAATGCTATGTATGCTTTATTCAGATTGGGTCGTTAAACTTGGTATCAGGGCCATAGTTTAAGGGATTTAGTTGACCGGACGGGCCTAAACTTAAACTTGGGAGTAGAAATCACAACTGAGAATCAGGAAATGCGTTAGGAGGACTATTATAGAGATATGACTAATAGGGTACTGAGGATTGTCATGTAAGGTAAGTTTGAGATTCCACCTGGCCAGTTTAATTGCGAACTTACAGGTACATGTATGTGCTTAACCTGCCTTATTATTCCGAAGTGGTAGTCAGAGGCTAGTGTTTATGTCGTGTTCCAGAACTTTAGAATGTCAGCAAGATCCCTGAGGGGTAGACTGAGACCCCTTGTTGGGGAAGTTTCATGAGGAGTCATGGTGATGTGATGTACGTATGCATCGTAGAGAAGAAATGTTGTATAGAGTATTACGAGTCGTCTAGAGGTAGCTCTTCATGGATTCGAAGAGGAAGAATGCTTGAGTTTGAGTAAGACTCCTGTTTCGGAAGAGTCCCAGTTCTAGAAATCATGGGATAGATCAGTCAGGATGGTAAGGGTAGACAGTGTCAAAACCTTGAAGGTATCATTGGAGCCCTAGGTTCTTGGTCGAGCTTTCCATTAGCAGGATAAATGAAATAAGATACCTATAGTGAAATGAAATCTTGTAGAAGTGGAAAGTGAGATAGTTGATCAAAACGAAATTGTATGAAATGGTTGAGTAAGTGGACCGTTGAATGTATGTATAGCTAGTCGTTGCAAGGCCGAGAGGGCGACCACTGGTTGAAATTAGAGTGTCAATGATAAGTTGCGTGAGTAAAGCGATTGACCTTGTTTAAGTGAGTAGCCTTTGTTGATCCCATTTTAAGACAGACAAACAATAGAAGATAAAATCCATAGAGAAAGTAGAGATAAGATAGAAATTAAGAACAATACTCATAGAAATCTTATCTCATATTCATTGATTCAAGGTATGGAGGGGGAAATTGGAAGAACACCACACTAAACGTGAAATCGACTCTCATAAGAAACTAGTCTGTGTGTGTAAAAAGTGAACACTCCAGATTTCTCTCTTAACCTAAAAAGCCTATGGACACCTTTATATAGGGCCCATTTACACAAAAGGCTTAAGCCCATAAGGCTAATTACAAAGATAACATAAATCTAATTATAAAGCCCATACAATAATTTATTTATAAAACATTCAACTAAATTAGGGGCTAATTAAAGCTAACAATCCCCCCCTAATGTTTTATAAAGAAAGAATCATCTTATAGTCTCCCCCTTGCTTTCTTTAGAACATTTGGTGTTCCGTTCTTCAAGTCTTCAAAGCATCACAAGCTCCCCCTCAAATGTAGGCTCATCTTCTTGAAAGACCGAGACAAATAACACTTTCTGTCCAGCTTTCATGTCTCAACTTCACCACTGTTTTTGACCATCATGGAGACTGATTGAAAGAAAACATAAAACATGTATAATGAACTCCAGCCTCTTATCATTCCAACGAGCTATGATTCATCCATTTTGGATGAAAAACGAGTGAGTTGTGTAAGTTTTTCCTCAGCTGCGCAGAACGGTCATTAAACAGAAAATTTGACTCTAAAAGATCCCGTTGAGTAAGCATTCAGTACCGAGCTTTAAACATGAATAACAGAGGAGGGAGTGACATTTAAAATGTGACAAATATAGCTTGACACCATGTAGAACCGTTGAGAGAACGCCGTTCTTGAAAGCGGAAAGAGCACGAGTGAAATGCAATGCTTTCGGTTCAGCAAGAATCCATTGACTTTGACACAGATTCTGACCATTAAGAATATTGATTCAGACCAAACTCAAAACATGAAAAAGTTTCGTCTGTGTCTTCGGAATTCAACGCAACTGGAATCATGCGAATCGGAGCACCGAGTAAAAAGTTGTGCGCGTGTTTCTGAAACAGCGCAAAACTGTCAGAAAAATCTAAAAATTTCGGGCTTCGGGATTCTGGCTTATTGCGCACAGAGGCTATGCATATCAGTACAGAGGCTCTGGTCAGCCTCACAGAGGCTCTGTGATCTGATCTGATTTGGTGCACTCCAAGCCTCTGTGTGCTTTGGACAGCCTGAGAGCTGACATAAGCTTTTCACCCCTCTTCTACTTCCGTACATTCTGATCAGCTGTCAATAGAGCATCTTCTTCGAATTTGACCCTCTGTGCATCTTCTGAATAGCCTACAGAGGCTCTGGACAGCCTTAACCATCAGCAGCTTAATGATTAAGCTCTGCTGGACAGCTGCTTAATCTGTTGCACACCTCTTTTGGATAGATCTGGATCGAAGCTTGAATAGCCACAGAGGCTATGTGGTTTGCCTCAGAAGCTCTGTGAACTGCCTCAGAGGCTCTGTGCATAAATAAGAGCTTTGCACAACAGCCTAAGTTTCTTCCTGCATATTGATCTGTTATGCTGCACACGATTTGCTTCTGCACATATGAGCTTCTGATCTTTGTAGGGACTTGATTAAATCAGCTTCAGAACATCTTTACAAGCTGCCATCTGTCTATCATCTTTGCAACGAGCTAAATCCATTTCCACATATCCAGCAGTGACTTGGGAAACATACAATGGTTAAACGCAGAATCTTGAACACACCAGAGCTTCTGCAGTGTTCTTGACTGCTTCTGATTGTTCTTTTGAACAAGCTCTGCAGAAAATACTTCTGCTGAACAACTTCTGCTGAACAACTTCTGAATGATTACAGAACCTGTAGCTTAAAATATTTATCCAAAACATGCTTCTGCTGCTAAACGATGAGCACATCAGCCTGCAAGTTTGTACAGAGGTCTGGAATTGAATGTAAATTAGCAGAGCCCTCTGTGATTCTCTTCTGCAGCCATTCGATACTGACAGCAGCTAGATTAATTTTCGTTATGAATTGACTGCACCAAACAACAACTATATTTTGCTGCACATATCTGCAATTCTTTTGCACAACAGTCACTTCTTGGATAGCAGATCTGCACTCTTTGAAGAACCTCGACATCAGCTTTCAGAAATCAATGTGGATAGCAACTTACTGAGTGAGCATCTCTAACAGCGATAATCAGCTCTCTGAAAAAAATTAACAGAGCTCTGAAGAAAAAATTAACAGAGCTCTGAATGTTCAACTTCTGTGCAAAAACTTGTTTCTGGACAACCATCTCTTGATAACCTCTGTACATTTCGAAACAAAAGATCTGCTTTTTATATCTCTGCTGCTTGGTCACAGATTCATAGAACCTCTGCTCGTTCTCTGTAGAGTGTCCTTCTGCAATCTGAACAGAAGCTTTCTGATTAAGCTCTGTGTGGCTTCTGGACAATCTTAACAGCAACAACAGCACATATTTTGTTATTAGAAGCAGCAACTTAGTCAGTTGCTTAATAGCAACATCATATCAACAACTTATTCAGATCAGCAGCTTAATGGCAGCAGATCCTTTAATCACCACTGGACAATGTGAACCATCTCTGATCAAGCAATCTCAAGCTCTGATCAATCTTCTGCTGACATTTCGAATCATAATCAGCTTCTGTGTGAGTTCTTTGATCAACCTATTGTTTTTCTGCTTCTGAACGTGGACATCAGCTTGACAGCAAACAACTTTCCAGCAGCAGCTTAAGAGCATCAGCTTTCCAACAGCAACATTCCAGCAACAACATTTCAGCAGCAACTACTTTCCAGCAGCAACATTCTGTTTTGACAGCACTAAGATAGAACCAAACAACATCCTTTTTCTGTTTTAGATCCAACAAATAGCAACAAATTCTGTTTTGACAACATTTAAATAGCCACATGATCAATTCTGCACAACAACTGTATGCACTCTTCGAAAATAGGACAGCAACACATCACTTTGAATCAAATCGCAGCATCAACTTTTTATAAATTTGGACAACCATTCTCTGAAATTTGAATGCACTTTGAATGGACAAATTTTACAATCTGTTGAATAGATCCTGCTGATCTTGGAACTCATTTGTCACAATAGATTAATATCCTCCAAAACATATCGAATTGCTCATCAAACCGATTTGATATAGAATGATAAGACGATCTCCATAAATCTTCTTAGAACAAAGATTTCAAAAAGTCAAGTTTCTAATTGAACAATTCAGAAAGTTGAATTTAAGAAATCAAAGATCTAAAACTCATTTCAGATCTGACTTTGAATGTGTAACACAACATCAAATCTTTCTCAATCAACAATTTCTAAGACCCAAATGATTTTGTTTTTCATTTAAAAGATTATGAGCAGCGGAAGACAAACAAAATCTGAGTAAAAGAGAGTCCAATCTTGGATTTAAATAAAGGCCAGATCAAAGATCAACAACCTTACTACCTAGATGCCAAAAGAGTGCTATGGACTTAAGCACACACAAGGATGAGATCATAGATCAACCATCTACTTAGTGCTTATCAAATAAGACCAATGAATGAGAAAGAATCAAAACACACACATGTAATAAATCTGATCAGATTTGAACCAAACAGAGTCTAATATTCACTTAGGCATTTCATCAAACATGTGGTGTGCAGAATCAGATTTTGTGAAGAAACAATATAGTTTTCTATGAAAGATTATCCAAATCTCATTTAAATGAAGAAACGGGTTTCCAAAAAGCACAAAAACAGAAAATAAACCATTAGAATGATGTTTGTGTTTAGGCTCATGTGATTGAATCAATCTAAGCACCAAAACAACAAATAAATCATCTAATAACTTCTATTGTTGCCATAGATGACCGATTTTGAAGAAAAGTTTCTTCAATCGGCTCTGATACCATTTGTTGATCCCATTTTAAGACAGACAAACAATAGAAGATAAAATCCATAGAGAAAGTAGAGATAAGATAGAAATTAAGAACAATACTCATAGAAATCTTATCTCATATTCATTGATTCAAGGTATGGAGGGGGAAATTGGAAGAACACCACACTAAACGTGAAATCGACTCTCATAAGAAACTAGTCTGTGTGTGTAAAAAGTGAACTCTCCAGATTTCTCTCTTAACCTAAAAAGCCTATGGACACCTTTATATAGGGACCATTTACACAAAAGGCTTAAGCCCATAAGGCTAATTACAAAGATAACATAAATCTAATTATAAAGCCCATACAATAATTTCTTTATAAAACATTCAACTAAATTAGGGGCTAATTAAACCTAACAGCCTTTAATTGCAAATAGAGTTTCATGCATTGAGTTCGTATATGTGTACGTGAGATTTTTCATAAGAAAAGTAAACGTGTAAATATCAAATTGATCGGGTATGAGTCGGCGTGTGCAAGTGTATGTTTAAAGAAAAAAAAATACAAATCCATCTACATCATATAATGAAGTCTTGAGGTTTACGATTTGCAAAATATTCCGCTCTTTTCATGATAGGCCAAGAAAACGTTTGAATGTACAACTTTTATAACCAAAATGAGTATCGACATGCTGAAGTTATATAAATGAGTGTGAGAACCGACTGATTTACTTCGTGTCGGTAATTCCTTTCAAAGTTTTGTCGCATGAAAAGATTTTCATCCAATCATTTTCTGTCGTAACAACATATTTTGGTTGAGTAAGATTAAGTTTTACAGAAAGATTGCATGCAAATGATCCTCAAGATCGTTGTGCAGGGCATTGGAGTTATGAGAATGTTGGGGTCGTGTGTACCCAAGTTGTTTTCAAGTGTTGTTTCTTTAAAATGATCAAAAGTGTGAAATGATTTATTTATCGCATTGTCAGGCATGAAGGCTATGAACTCAATAGGTCGTAGAGTATTACCTTTTAAGCTAAGGAAGAACTCCTAGAGTGGAGAGGTGTTGGACAAATCAGGGGAGAATGTTTGTAGGTTTGGTAATTGCATTCTAGAGGAGAGGTGAACAGTGGAGGAGTCGGAAGTGAACTTTAATGTCGGTTGTATGAGGGTCTGTACCCTTGTGCGGTGACTGGAAATACAGTTGCCGAGGGACGGTTGTATTCAGGGAAAGGAATATAAGTCATCAAAGTGTTGATATTAGCAACTCGTTTCGAATAGTGTGGTGAAGTAGGAATGAAATATCCTACGCCGAATAAGAGTTTTAAGGTGATCTTGTAATATTGACGTTTCACGAGTGAGTTTGAAATGAGGACGATGGGATGTGAATTTGATTATAATATGTTGGAAGGATTAGGTTCAGTAAGGGACACTTTGTTGAAGAATAGGTTAAGGAAGTATCAACAGGTCAACTATTGACGTTAATGTCGGCAGTTGTGTAAGGTGTATGAGGCCGAAGACTTGAATCAGAAGGTTGAAAGTTGAAGGACCACCTTGTAGGGGCTAAGATAGTGAAAGACTACTGTTTTAGATAAGAGTTTTACTTACGAGGTGGATGGTTCGTAAAGGATGAAATACTTAGCACAAACGAAGTGAGTGTATGGATTATGTCGATCTGTGAGGAAATGTGCCCTGTCGATATAGTGGTTTGGAATCTCAAGGAGCTAGCAAGAAACGAGTATGTTAGAGTTAATCAGGAACTCGGGTGTTGTGGTTAAACTAGAGCTGGGAGAGAGTCAATGTAGTGAGATAGACTCGGTTATTTATGCGTGAGGCCTTGAAGATAAGTTCGAGTTGTGTATGATTGGCCATGAGAGTTTTGGCCTGCAGTGTGATGTTATGAGTGAGTAATGTACAATTATGTAGTGGCAATAATTGCCAAGTTAAATCTGCCAGCTAGCGTCGTAGTGATGTGATGTTAGAGAAAGAGGAAGCATCAGATAGAAGCCTTTATGGGGGTTTCGGATGAGGTGTTCGAGTGTTAACTAGGTTGTTGGAGCACGTAGAGTGTAGGTTGACGTGGTGATATGATTATGTTCGGGATAGAATATCGAAGCGATAGTGAATGGTTACCCAAATGAGAAACCAAGTGTTTTTGGTTGTGTGAGTCGCTAAGTAAGTATATTTTTGGAATCTTTGGAAGTTTAAGAAGATGATGGATGGTTAGTTAAATATAGGGGGTAGTAGGTGCGAAATCCTTAAAGGATGTGAAATGCCTCTCAAGTGTGAAGGAATTAGCCGAGAGTGTAATAGTTGGAGATCAAGGAATGTGTAGTAACTTCGAACAATGGGGTCATTTTAAGATGACTTGGTTGAAGGCCTTAAGATAGAACTTTGGTGCAACTGTTTGGTTATGCCTAATATTAGGGAGTGTTATCAGCATGTGGAAAGGTCGGAAGAGAGAGACAAGTAATGTTAGCGGGCGGTGCTCCACGCTAGCGTGGGGAGGTGAAGATCGTATGTTGGGATAAGTGAGTAGGTTGGAAGTAGTAAGCTTGACAGTAACATCGAGAGGGGGAATAGTGTGTGTGGATTGTCATCAGTAAGTGTGCAAACTCCTAGAAAGAGTATAGAGGAAAAGGAGTTGTACATGTCTTTGTACGGGAAAGAAGTGGAAAAAGGGCAGTTGATTGAGCTGAGTTGATGATGTTGTTCAAACGAACTGGTTGTTCGGTGTAAGCTATTGAGAACGATAGGTTGTGGTCATGGTTACTCCGCCTAGTTTAGTGGGAGTAACCGAAGTTATATTATATGGCGGGACGCTTGTGGCAAGCAGTGAGAATTTGGTGAGCCTTCAGGTTAAGTCAATTCAGATAGGTGGACACTTCGATGAGGAGTTATGGAGGTTTCCTACTATTAGGCACGTTAAGTGTGAAATAATGAAGTGGTGAGAATGTACGAATTAGTTGTCAAGTTGTAGCCGATGTGATTCGGGAAGGGAATATGATCTGCATAGACGTATGTCGGTGGGATGAAGTGATCTAGAATTACATGTAACCCGAGGAGGGAACTCTTAGGTGTGAGTTCGTCGGGATGTGCAAGAGTGATCTTGTGCCAGGTGGTCAAGTGAGTGATTGTCCTGGTTTTTGATTCTCGTTGTAGTGGCGGGGAAATTCCGCCAAGTTCCTTCTTTCAAGGAAGTAAAGAGGTACGAGAGACAATAAGTAGACGTGTTGTAAAACCGTGAGTCCCGATGTGCGGACGGAAGCGAGCAAATGGAGGCGCGGTTGGCCTTGGAATTGCTAGTAGGTAAGCGAGTATAGTATCTTGAGAGGTTGCAAGTAAATAGTATTAGATGGCACAACATGGCAAAGAGTTGACTGAAAGTTGAAAAGTCGTGTGGTTTAATGCAATAAAACTGAAAGTTGAGGGGCTAGAATGTAATAAGGGTTAAGGTATAAAAACTCCATGATTGGCACAAAACCCTAGTTTTGTACAATCATTTGGGGGTTTTTCGGCTGAGTTTTTGAGAGAGAGAAGAATAAGGGTTTTTGGGAGTTCTTGAGCAACTAAAGAAGAGGATCATCACCCCTTGAGAAATCGGAAGTAGGAGCAGTGGGGGATTCGTTTTCTGCAGAAGATTCACCAGGTAATTCCTAATCCATAACCCTATTGTATGTTTGTTAAATGGATTATTGGGTTTTGAGAGTTCTTGACTTGGAAGTTAAAAAAATGAGACTCTAAGAGAAGATTTAAACACTATAAATCGTGTTTGGTTAGCAAGGAATTGTAAGAAATAGTTATAGAACGTTTATGCATTTATTAATCGCTTTATCGTTTCGATTATAGAGCGTTTAGCAAGAATTTAACCTCTAAGCTCGTCACAGCGTCTTATCCGGAAAGCTCCCAGTGATGAGAGTTACCGGGTAAGTATCCGGGAAGCATAAGTTACCGGGTAAGTTTCCGGGAAGCATAAGTTACCAGGTAAGTATCCGGTAAGCGTAACTATCCGGTAAGTATAAGTGTCCGGTGAGTCTGGCGTCCGGTAAGTAGGAAGTACCCGGGATTTGGTGATGTCCGGAATGTTGTGTCATCCGGAAAGTGTTGTATCCGGAAAGGGTTGTTGTTCGGAAAGAGGTGTGGTCTGGAAAGAGGTGTGGTCCGGAAAGTCGGGTAATAAGCTTATGTTCTGTCTATTCATTCAGGGAAGTCGATTGGAAGTCGGGAACAAACTAGAAAAGAGGAGTAAGAGCGCCAGGTGAGTTTTCTAACTAAAATACGTGTTATTTTAACATGTTTTCTAAAACGAGTACATGAGGAGAAATGCCATGTTTTATTCTTATGCTTTTGACTACATGAAAGTTGTTTACAGTTTTAAATGAGATTTGTGTATGATTTATGGGGCTGGCCTATCCAGTGTATGATTTATGGGGCTGGCCTATCCAGTGTATGATTTATGGGGCTGGCCTATCCAGTGTATGATTTTATGTGAAATATTTTAAATGTACAACTATGTGAAAGTTTATGCAAAGTTATGAGAAAGTTTTATGCAAAGATATCTGAAAGTGATAAATTGTTTTAAATGCTTTTGAGAACTGTCAGGAGGGACTCACTAGACCTCATGGTCTAACCCTCGCATTTTCAAACTAAAACATTTTCAGGTAAACAGATAGTAGGAGGCTCCGGTAAGTGAGCAGGCGCAGGATAGAGTACGGATGCAGATAGAGACAGTTCCACTCATACTTTTTGTGATAGTTATTCTCAGTTGTGTATAGGTTGTTTCCGCCAACCTAAGTTATTTTGACAGATGTAACATAATTTTATGGACCCAGTTGTTGAGAGTTGTTTATTAATAATGCTATGTATACTTTATTCAGATTGGGTCGTTACAAAAATCAAATATCGCGTTATAAAAGATCACACATTATGTCATGGCGTGCCACAAGCATAGCGTGGCGTGAGACACAAGCCTTAAGCCACGGCGCGCCATGGCAGCTGTCCCAGCGAGCCTTTTACAGCAGTGATAAGAATAGCAAGCATTAACGTTGAAGAGCACTAACTTTGAAAGCAAATTAGCAACCAACAATTTATCTTCTTTTTTTTCAGTTCAACCCGTGCTTTCTTAAAAATGAGTATTTTACCTGCTAAAATTAAGTTACGTATTTTGGGTGAGGATTCTTGACAACATAATAATGAAGAGTGGGAGTATTCTACTGATCAACCGATGGTGGACGTCATGGTGCCATCAAACATTACACATTCTAGGTTGGTTAGTTATGTTCAAACCAAATGTGGTATCAACCCTAATGTTGGTATGACTAGAATTGCGTGCAAATATTCTAGCCAACTTTATGATTTACGAGACACTGGCGATGTTTTATGTTTTCTGCAATCTGCTGTCGCTATAAGAAGTCCGCCAACACTTTATGTGTATGTCGATTTGACGATGTTTTTGCTACTTAGCAGAGTCAAACTTCTACTTACGTGCCTCAACTTGATTATGAAACGAGCATGCATTTGGGGTTACCTCCGATTTTCTTCTTGAACATACTTATGGTCTTAGTGACTATAACCTCGCTTTTGTTCCGGAGACAGAAGAGGCGGTAGAAGAACGAGAAGAAGAAGAAGAAGACGAAAACGAAGAAGAATTTCATCAAGACGACGATGAGTCTCATGTTTACCTGTTGATCCAAACCCTCAGTGATTTGATAATGACCCTCTCTTAAACACTTAGTGAAAATTGTAAGTAAAACAATATGTATTAGAGTTTCACTATCGCTGATAAGTACTAAGACTTTACAGTACCGCTGATAGGAACTCTCACTCTTTAGATTAGATATTCAGCGAACACTGTTCATCATCTTATAGCTCTGAGCCTGTTCAGTCTATGAGATGATCGCTGATAAGTTAGTTGTTTACTTATGATCCCTGAAGGCAAGTTTCACGTCAACATATGTTCTACGCTGAAGTCGAAGATCAAGCTCAAGAACCAGCGACAAGTATACTCATGAACTGATGCGGATATCAGCGAAGCAAGACCTGTCCATTCAACGTGAAGTATCAAGTAGAAGACTTCAGCAATCGCTGAACTTTATCATTCGCTGATAAAGATCGGACTCAACGAAAGCTGATCATGAAGTCTCCCTGCAGGTTACTATTGTCTTACCTCCCTTGCACATTTCCGTACGAACTGTCAGAACGGACATCCCTTTTGTCTGTAATCGTACAACAACTCTGATTCTACACTGTGCACCATGCGACTACTAAGGTTGTCTACAAAGGTCAATGACATGCAACCACTCAGCTGCTGCCACGTGTAAAGCCATACTGCCATGCATTAAATGCATGCAGTATATAAGAAGAACCTTACTTCAGTTTTGAAGTGTGCTCGGACCATCTTCTTATTTCTCTCTTATTGTTAAGTTATTATTCGTAATTTTTTAACTCTTTCTTAGATTAGGTTTATCCTTAATCTTGTTCCGCAACAAGTTGTAAATTGTCTTGATTTATCAATAAACAATTTAGAAAAGTAAAAACGTGTGTTTGTATTCAACCCCCCCCCCCCCCCTTTCTACAAACTTGTATAGCCCTTCGGGACCAACAAGTGGTATCAGAGCAGATTTGTTTAATCTCATAAACAAGATCTGATCTATACTAAGATTTCTCTTCATAGGTATTTCTTAAAATGGCTACCAACACAAACACAAACTATATTGACAACGGTTCTCTTGCAAAACCCCCTAGATTCTCCAGAGATAATTTTAATCTATGGAAAAATAGGATGACTCTCTTCTTAGAAGGTGTAGACCCTACTATGCCTTACTATCTTGAAAACGGCCCATATATTCCTATAAGAATTGATGCTGCAGTTCCAGCCGCTGAGAATAGATCTGATATTCCAGAAAGGCTGATTCCCAAGGAAATTCATATGTGGATTGATGAAGATAAGAAGAAACTGTCTATCGACACAAAGCCAGATCCATACTCTCCATGGCTCTTCCCGACGAAGTCTACCATTCCGTCATAAACCTGAAAATCTCAAAAGCTATGTGGGACACAATCTGTGTTCAGTATGAAGGTACTTCTGAAGTCCAGGACTCTCGAAAGATCAACCTGGTAAGACAGTACGAAAGCTTCATTTGTGGTAAGAATGAAACTCTCTCTGAAGTACACCAACGTTTTAACTGCTTAATAATAGATCTGAAAACTTTTGGTAAGGAATATTCTAACTTTTAAGTACTGACAAAGTTCTTAGAATGTTTACCTGAAAGCTGGGCCAATTATTCTATGTGTCTCAAGCTGTCAAAGGATCTAAAATCAATGACCCTTTCTACCTTATATGGCACGATGCTGAATCATGAGTAATCGAGTCATCTTAAAAAGAATATTGTAAAAGATTCCAAAAGCACCCCTGTTGATTTAATCTCAGAGTCACCTTCCACTCAGCGATCGACTATCACTGTCACTGAGTCGGAAACTAACTCTGAAAGATCATCAGACTCTGACGTTTCAGATAATGATGAAACTCTGGCATTCCTGGCTAATAAGTTCAGGAGATTTGCTAGAAAGAGTAATTTCAAGAAAAATAAACCTCTTGCTATTACTGACAAGCCAAGATCATCAACCCCTGTTGATAAGGCTACTGCTACTTGCTATAACTGTGAAAAGATAGGACATTTTGCTAGCGAGTGCAGGTCAAAGAAAGTCTCTAGACCCTCAAATTTTCCCAAGAAAAACTTTACTCACAGGACTAGAGATGAAAAATACAAAAAAGCTGAAAGAAAGGTATTCAAAGCTGAAAACCTTTAAGAAGAAAGGCAAAGGCCTTATGGCTAACTATGATTGGGCTGCCTCTGATGAAGAAGAATCATCTGAATCTGAAGATGATGATGAAGCCAATCTATGTCTCATGGCCAAACTTGAAGATGAGGAAGGAAATTCTGACATTCCCTCTACTTCAACCTCTGCTACTAAGGTTAAGAAGGGTATTTGGTATCTCGATAGCGGATGCTCTAGACACATGACTGATATGAAGAACCTGCTCACTGAGTACAAAGAAGAGAAGGGTCCCTCTGTAACTTTCGGTAGAAATGGAAAAGGACATACCCGAGGGTTTGGTGTACTCTCTAATGGTACAACAACCTTCAGAAGAGTCGCATATGTTGAAGGGCTGAAGCATAATCTTCTAAGCATCAGTCAGCTTTGCGACAAGGATAACAAACTAATCTTTACTAAGGAATCCTGCTTTGTCGCTGACAAAAAGGAGAAGATAGCTCTCAGCGGTTATCGTTTGGAAAACGTTTATGTAATAAACATGGACTCAACAACCACTGAGAAATCCTGTTTCTTCTCAAAAGCCTCATCTGATGTCAACTGGCTATGGCATAAGAGGCTCTTTCATCTCAACTTCAAGACACTGAACACTCTTTCTTCAAAAGAGTTAGTCACTGGTCTACCTCAGCACTCATACGCCAAAGAATCCTTATGTTCAGCGTGTGAGAAAGGCAAGCAGACCAAAGCAAGCTTTAAGTCAAAGAAAGTTTCCTCAGTGTCATCTCCTCTACAACTTCTCCATATGGATTTGTTTGGCCCTGTTAACAAACAATCCATCGCTGGAAAGAAATATACACTGGTCATAGTTGATGAATTCTCTAGATATACATGGGTTATGTTTCTCCGTTCTAAGAGTGACACCCCTGAAGAACTCATCACCTTTGTTCGGAAGATGGAAACCCTGAACAACTTGACCATTCGCTCAATAAGGAGTGATCATGGGACTGAATTCAAAAACAGTTCTCTTGATTCCTTCTTTGAGAGTAAGGGTATTTCTCACAACTTTTCTTCAGTGAGAACACCGCAATAAAACGTAGTCGCTGAAAGAAGAAATAAAACTATTATTGAAGCTGCACGTTCAATGCTCAGCGATTCTCACCTGCCTACTCAGTTTTGGGCAGAAGCTGTCAACACTGCTTGTTTTACGCAAAACAGGTCGCTGATAGTCAATAGATTTAATAAAACAGTCTATGAACGTTTTCATGGGAGAAATCCTTCAATGTCTGAAACATCATGGGTCTCAGCTGTTCCTTTAAACAATATACCTGCTTCTGAACCAAATGTCTCAGACATTCCATCTACTTCTCAGCAATCAGTGAATGAGATGACATCTGCACCTACTCTTCTCTTGGCTGATATTCCAGAAGTTGCTGAAGCCTCATCTTCAGCTCCTCCAGTTCAATTTGAGTCATCAACTTATGCTCCGGCTCAACGATGGACTGTAAATTACCCAATTGTTCAAATGCTTGGTGATCCAAATGCTGGTGTTCAGACTCGACGAAGTGCAGGTAATATTTGTTTATTTGTTAACTTTATTTCTCTGATTGAACCAAAGAAAATAGATGATGCCCTCAAAGATCAAAACTGGGTCAGCGCCATGCAAGAATAGCTGACTGAATTCGAAAGAAACAAAGTTTGGAAACTTGTTCGAAGACCAACTGACAAGACAGTGATAGGCACTAAATGGGTCTATCGAAACAAGTTGGACGGACATGGAATTGTAACCCGCAACAAGGCTCGTCTTGTTGCTTAAGGGATACAGACAAGAGGAAGGCATAGATTACGACGAAACATTTGCTCCAGTAGCAAGACTAGAATCTATTCGTCTATTCTTAGCATATGCTGTACACAAAGACTTCAAAGTATATCAAATGGATGTTAAGTCATCATTTCTCAATGGAGAGCTGAATGAAGAAGTCTATGTGGAACAACGTCCAGGATTCTCAGATCCTAAGCGTCCAGGTTATGTTTATAAACTGGATAAGGCACTTTATGGCTTAAAGCAAGCTCCACGTGCATGGTATGACACTCTATCCTCTTATCTTCTAATTGAAAAAATTGAGAGAGGTAAAATCGACAAAACTCTATTTTTCAGAATAGTGAAAGGTCATATCATTCTTGTTCAGATATATGTTGATGACATTTGTAGGTTCCTGTTTTGCTTAAACAATGATCTTAACTTTCAGTTAGTTCAGATTGTATGGTGCGGAAGCGTATTTAAGAACTGAAAGATAATGTAAGGTATAAGAACACACAATATCAAATAAACAGTATGTAATGTCAGATGAATATCTCCAAGATTACTGTATTTGATATATATTAAGAACACCAAGAACTTCAAAGGATTAACAAGAAATCTGCAGTTAATGGTGTGTGTGTTGTGTAAAAAGCTTAATAGAAGAGTTCACATGAGCCTTCTATTTATACTACTTCTAAAGGGGACAATAAGGACTGAAGGTACAAAGACACTGTTGAGTGATAGTGGCTGGAAGGTACAAAACACTATTCTGGAACTGTTGCAGATACAACGTTCATTAAATGCTCCGTATTCATCTTTAGGCGGAAACCTATCAGAGTTTGACACGTGGAGTAGTCAGGTCACGCCTTTGTACGATTGATCTTTAGAACCTTCGAATGGCAGATATTGTAAGAAGCATGTTCGTCCTTGTTTAGATATTTTGCGTAAATCTTCTTTTTACCACAGAAGCTCTGTCAAGTATGACAGAAGCTCTGTGGCCTTGTCTGCTTATAAGTGTCTTCTGTTGCTTCTTTACTTAGGTCTTCTTGGTTATCCCGGCAGAGCCTCTGTCGAAGACTTCTGTCTTCTTGGTTACTCGGCTACTCGGCAGAGCCTCTGTCGTACACTTCTATACTTAGCCTATTTTTCAATACTTCTATTTACAGAAAGATTGGAGCTAACAATCTCCCCCTATGTACTGAAAAATAAAAATTTGAAAAGTGCATAGATTTAGGCTAAGTACATAACAAGAGGTGAAACATTATACCTCAAAAGATTTTACATTTCTTTCATACATAAAATATGCCAGAGGCACTTACATTGATTACATTATGAAAGGAAATGTTTGCAGAGGTTGATATAGGATTTCAGACGTTGGCGTTTGTGAAGTCGTTGAACCTTATGTTGTCGAATCCCAATTCTTTGAGCTCGTGATAGAAACTGATGCAGAGGTTTCAGAAGTTGATTGTTGAGTCGATAACTTCTATCAGTCTATCGGCATAGACTGTGTCCATCTGTTCTGATCCTCTGTGCTCCACGAGGCTTGCTCTGAACTCTATCAAAGTATTTGTTGCGTACTTCTGACAGTCCATCTCTACGAATAGTCTTGATTTCCCAGCATGATCTTGATAGACTAACCCAAACCTTGGAGATGTTATGATTGAGTTTGGAATGGCAGAGTATGGGCAGTCATTCATCATAATCTATGCCTTCTTCTTGGCGATATCCCTTGGCCACCAATCTTTCTTTGTTTCTTATGACCACTCCATCTTCATCCTTCTTATTTCTGAAGACACATTTAGTCCATATGGGTTGTTTTCCTCGTGGCAGAGGAACTAAAGTCCAGACTTTGTTTCGTTCAAACTGTAGAAGCTCTTCTTGCATAGCATCTACCCAGTTTGGGTCGTCAAGGGCTTCAGAGATCCTTTTTGCCTCGATCATACCAATAAAGTTTGTAAAGAAACAAAAGTTAGCAGTGGCAGATCTTGTTTTTACCTTTTCAGAAGGTTCACCGATTATAAGACTTGGAGGATGACTCTTTGTCCACTTTGTTGTTCTTGGGAGATGGTCATCGATTTCATCAAGTTGATCTTCAGAGGTTTCTAATTGTTGTTCTGGTGTAGTCTCTGTCGTAGATTTTACTTTCGTGCTTGATCCTACAGATTGTGGAATGAGTGGCGGTGTTTGTTCCTCTGAGGAAGTATAGTCTGAGTCTTCTTGTTCCTCTGTTATTGGTTCCTCTGTAGTTTCTGGAGTTGGTTCTTCAGTAGCTTCTGTGGTTGTTTTCCTTGTTGTATCATCTTCTGTTGGCTCCCCCTCGGCATTTGCATCTGTATGATTAACAGAGGAAGATGAATTATTTAAGGGACCAGTTAGAGAGATACCTATTGCGTTCTGACTGGCAGAAGATGATTCTCCAGAGGCTCTGACGACTCCAGCAGAGGGATCAATGTCGTCATGGAACATCTCTTGAAATAGAAGATTTAAGTCTTCTTCTCTTGTTTTTGAGATGCCAGAGGATTCCCCTTTTAGACCGAGTTCTGAACTGATTTGTTCAGAAGTCTTCTAGAAGGTGTCGTCAAAAGAAACATTTATGCTTTCTACGATCGTTCGAGACCGCAGAAGATAAACTCTGTAGGCCTTGGAAGTTACAGAGTATCCTATGAACTTGCCTTCATCTGCCTTTACTTCAAACTTTCCTCTTGCTTCTCTATCATTTAAGACGAAGCACTTGCATCCAAATACATGGAAGAATTTGATGTTTGGTCGTCTTTTGTTGATAAAATGATATGGTGTTTTGATGTGTCTCTTTACGATGGTTGATCGATTTTGGGTATAACAAGCGGTTGATACTTGTTAGCTTCAATCTTCCTCTTCATAGAAGTATTTAGAAGTAGTGAAAAATAGGCTAAGTGAAGAAAGCCTCTTACAGATGCTCTGCCGACATTGCCGAGAAATCAAGGTCAAGAAGCTACAGAAGCAGCAGAGGCTTCCTACAGAACCTCTGCTGTACTCAAAGAATACCCAAGACTCGGAAACAAAGGTGGACTGCTCCACAGAGGACCAGACCACAGAACCTCTGTAACTCATTACAGAGCCTCTGTGGTCCTCACTGAAAGACTTGAAGATATTTATAATATCTTGCTACTGTTACAGGACCCGTTCATCAACTTGCATGGTAGCATACCCTGTCCAACGTCGACGTGTCAAACTCTGATTGGATTCAATAGGGCTTAGTACATAATATACGTCTGCTGCATTAAATGCAATACAACACGTCTGACTGTTCATGCCATCCTTGCAACTGTTCACGACATCCGTTCTACTATTCATACGTACCTTTTGAATAGTAGCATATGCTTTATGGTCCCCTTTAGAGTAGTATATAAGGAAGACTCATGTTGAGTTCTTCCTTACACACACACACCACTTCAATCGAACATCAAGAACACAAAAGCTTACTCACCTTAAAAGTCATATCTGTTTTAAAGCTTTTCTTACTCACGGTTCATAAACCTGTTCTTGATATATATATTCAGTAAACTTTGAGATATAATATTCTGTTCACTGTTTATTTATATTTTGTTCTAAATCTATCAAATATATCTGTTAGTTCTTCAAATACGCTTCCGCATCAAACATTAACTTGAACTAACAGATCTGATAATCTTGTTTAAAGCAAAACGGGAACCAACAATTGGTATCAGAGCGAAGCTTGATTTTCAATATCAAGTGATCCTCGTTTTACAACTTTTATTTGATAGATTATTTTCTCTCTTCATCACCATATTTCTAGATATTAGTCGTACCCAGAAAACCTTCCAGATCTTCATACTTAGAAATCCTCCATCAGATTATCCTTTCCTCAAAATGACAAATACAAATAACTTTTTCACTGCTGGCTCTTTAACCAAACCTCCTACTCTTCTTAGAGATGAGTATCCTCAATGGAAAATAAGAATGGTTCATTTTTTTTAGGGTACTGAAAAAACTCTCAAACAATATCTTTACAATCTTCCTCCAGTTCCTATGATAACTATGCCACGTGTACCAGCTACTGCTGAATCTGCTGAAATCCCTGAACATCAAAAACCTAAGCCAAGAGAAGAATGGTCAAATGAAGATAAGGCAGAAGATGAAGTTGCACAGAAAACAAAGAGAATATTGATCATGGCAATCCCCAACGAACTTTTTCAATCCTTAGATGCATGCGAAACAGCGCACGATCTCTGGAAAGAATTAGAAAGACAGTTGGAAGGGGGTGCTAAAACTCAGAAGAACCGAAGGGCACAATACATAAATGAATATCATGCTTTCAGAGCCTCTGCAACAGAATCTCTGCAAACAACATACGACCGGTTCAACTCTCTCATAAACAAATGCAAAAAGTCTGGTATTCACAGAACCACGGAAGAAAATAACGTCATGTTTCTAAAGAGCCTGAACGATGAGTGGCTTCAGTTGTCTATGTCTTTACAAACAAATCAAGATCTAGACTCCTGGACACTCTCTGATCTCTATGGAACACTTGCTGCACAAGAGCCTCAAATAGCTCAAGCTAAAACACTAACCATTGTGCCATACGCATTGGTTAGTAAATCTACAGAGGCTGCAGACAGACCAAGAAATGAGAGATCTACAGAGGAGAAAAAGAAGGAGAAAAAGAAGATGGTAATGGTTGATAGCGAAGAAGACGAGCTGATAGAGGAAGAGATAACTCTTGCGTCATTAGCTAAATCAATGGCTCTATTGACAAGAGAGTTTAGAAATAACCAAAGGAATTCTGGTAGAAGAGATGATGGAAGAAGAGAAGAATCAAGTGACCGACAGAGGTCAGACTACAGAAATGATGACCTACAAAGGTCGAGCGACAGAAGCTACAGAGGAAATGATCGACAGAGATCAGATGACAAGGTAGGCCACACACAAGAATGCTACAAATGTGGTAAACCCGGTCATTACGTAAACGAATGCCGAACAGAGAAAGGTGGAGACCTACAGAAGTCTGACGACCGAACTGGAAACATCTCCCAAGGTTGTTTCAACTGCGGCAAGCCAGGTCATTTCGCAAAAGAATGCAGAAGTAGACCATATCGCCCACAGGAGGACTCAGCTTTTTACAAAAAGAAGGCCGAGTATTACGCACAAAAATCTCTAATGGCGAACAAAGGGCATTCTGAGGCAAACAAAGAAGACTCTACCTCTGATGATGAATTTCCCACAAATGCCCTGTTCTGTGGCATGGCAGAAGTTGACTCCGGCACTGACAATGAGGTATCCATTTCAAACTCTACCTCAAGTACTAATTCTGTAGATGATGATTTATTTAAACTTAACATTGAACTGAAAGATATAATTGAAAGCATTCAGAAAAAGCTGACCTTTAATGAGAGAGAAGTAAGGCTTCTCACTCAAGAAAAAGCCAAAATCTTTGAAGAAAAAGGAAAAGTCGAAAAATATTGGAGCAAAAATATAGATCCTTTAAAAAGGCAAATTTCTGATTTAACCTATGCTTTAAAAATCAAAACAAAAGAACTTTCAGTTTCAAGAAGTGAAACTACAGACATAAGAGCTCTCAAAGAATACTTTCAAAAAGAAAGAGAGGTACTTTGGCAAGATCTTTTAAGAAGAGAAGTTTTAATTAAAAACTATAAAGATGCACATAAGGTGTATGAAAAGGTAAACTCTCAAATAGCAAGACGAGGTATAGGGTACAGTGATATTACCTTAGGAGTTGAAAATAAACGACTAAAACCTCTGTCTTCTCTATTTGTTTTGGGAAAAACTAACAAACCAAACTTTCCAAACTTACTCTCTATAAGTAAAAGGGTTAAAATCTCCGCAGAACCTCACTTGAGGAAACATACAAAGATGATAAATGCGTGGTTTGAAAACACAGATTCATCATCTTCAACCTCTGTCAATAGAGGAATCAAACCAAAGAAATATCTGAAAACAGAAGATCAGATTGGTATCTTTAAGTTTGGTAAACCAGAGACTCAAACACAGGTTGCTTTTGTCTGTATGATAAATGTCGAAAAGAAATTGTCAGCAGAAGCTCCTGAGTTTAAACCCATCTTTTCAGAAGAAAAACTTGAAGAATCTATTGAAAAAGAAATTTTGGAAGTTTTGAAATCAAATGTTTTAGAAAATCTCTATACATCTTCTATAGATCAAAAACTCGCTGAAGAGATCTCACCAGAAACCTCTGCCATCTATGAAAGTTTTTCTACAGAGGAAGAAAGCTCGTATGATACATGCTCAGAAAATCCAGCCTCTGTCGAAAGAAATGACTCAACCTTTGCATATGAGGACGATTCATCCTCTGACGACTCAGAGACTGATTTCAAATCAGGGATAATTCACTGTGACACAGAGGATGTCAAATTCTCCTCTGAAGTTCTTAACAAAACAATTTTTCCAAAAGAGAAAATCACAGAGATACCTATCCATCCAGATTTTCTCAAAATGTGTATACAAGTCAAAACCTCTACAGAGTTTGAAAATCTGAAAAAGGCCTCTGAAAATCCAAAAAGCCTAAAATTTTCAAAACCTTTAAGGAAAATCAAAGAGAATCCCACTTGGCAACAAAAGGGAAAATGGCCTGAAGCTAACAAATATTTTTCCTCTGTGACAGTGAAGAAAGATGTTCACCACAGAAGAGAGTCACAGAAGGCAGGAACTAAACAAGACTTTTGCAAACAACATTCTAGTATTCATAGATCTTCTTGTAATAGGAAATCTAATGTAAAGAAAGAGTGTAATGTCTCTGTGGCTCAGTTCAAAGAATTCAATGAAAAGTTCAAACAAATCACAACTCATATTCAATACTGTCATTGTTTTGATCTTATGTTTAAATTGAATAAACACTTCTCAAGTCCAGATTGCTTTCTCACCACTGAAATTCGAAAGTCAGAACCAAAAGAGAAACAATCTGATTCTTCTACAAAAGATAAAATGTATTTCAAGAATGCTAAGGAAAACTTGAAAAATTCTAACAATATTGGACCCATGTGGATATGGGTACCTAAATCTCTGTGATTGTCTTACAGAAGCAACATGTGCCAATTTGGTATCTTGACTCCGGATGCTCAAGGCACATGACTGGCAACAGAAGATTACTATCCACATACAAAGAAACACACGATGGTGGATCTGTAACTTTTGGAGACAACATGAAGGGACACATCAAAGGCTATGGAGTCATACAGAAAGAAAATGTCTCTGTATACAAAGTTGCATATGTGAATGGCCTCAAACACAACCTACTAAGCGTAAGTCAAATCTGTGATACAGGATTCGATGTGTTATTCAAAAGAACTTTCTGCTCTCTACAGAGTGAAAACACTGGAATGGAACTTCTGCGAGCTGAAAGAAGAGGTGATCTATACCTGATGAATTTTACTTCAAAATCCAAGGACAAAGTTTGCCTAGTAGCCTGCAAAAGTGAAGAAGCGTTGTTATGGCACAACAGGTTCTGTCACTTAAACTTTCACACCTTGGATAAACTAGTAAAACTCAATCTAGTTAAAGGTTTGCAAAATGTTAAATTCAATAAGGATCATTTGTGTTCGGCCTGTGAAATGGGAAAACACAGAAGGGCTTCCCACAAAGGCAAAACAGACGTGTCTTGCACTAGGCCTCTGTACATGCTTCATGTCGACCTCTGCGGTCCCATTGCCATACAGAGCCTAGGTGGCAAGAAATACATACTTGTCCTAATTGATGAGTATTCACGTTTCACATGGGTTGAATTTGTTAGAAAGAAATCAGATGTTCCAAATGTATTGATAAATCTAATGAAAAGAATCCAAGTTCTTTATGACTGCAGAATACAGAAGTTAAGAAGTGACAACGGCACAGAATTTAAAAACTGTGTCATTGAAGCATATCTTTCTACAGAAGGAATATCACAGAACTTCTCTGCCGCTCGCACTCCACAACAGAACGGTGTTGTCGAAAGAAAGAATCGAACACTTGTAGAAGCCGCAAGAACTATGCTGTCAGCATGCGGATTATCAATGAACTTTTGGGCAGAAGCAATTTCTACTGCGTGTTATACTCAGAATCGTTCAACCGTTGTGAAAAGACACCTCAAGACGCCTTACGAATTGCTTAACAAAAGGCGGCCAAACATCAAATTTTTCCATGTATTTGGATGCAAATGCTTTGTCTTAAACGACAGAGATTCAAGAGGAAAGTTTGATGTAAAAGCTGATGAAGGCAAATTCATTGGATACTCTGTCACTTCCAACGCCTACAGAACATTCCTTACAAAGTCTCACAAGATTGTAGAAAGCATCAATGTTTCTTTTGATGATTCATTCCAAATGACTTCTGAGCAAATCAGTTCAGAACTCGGAATTAAAGGGAAATCCTCTATTGTCTCAAGAACAAAAGAAGATTTGGATCTTCTATTTTTAGAGATGTTCCACAATGACATTGATCCTTCTGTTGGAACCATTAGAGTTTCTGAAGAACCATCCTCTGTCGGACAAAATCCTACAGGTATGACTCTAACTGGTCCAAATAATGCTTCATCTTCTTCTATAAATACTACAGATGCAATTGCCGAAGCAGAAGAAAGTGCAGAAGATGAAATATCAAGAAAAACGACCACAGAAGCTGTACAAACCACAGAAGAACCAATTACATAGGAAATCGAGGACCAAGACTATACGTCCTCAGAGGAACAAACTCCACCACCACTCATACCAATCATTCCACAAACGGTAGAATCAACTACCAAGGCACGAAGAACGACAGAGGCTACACAAGAAGAAACACAAGAAGCCTCTGAAGAAAGTTTGGATGACATTGATGATCATCTTCCACGCACAACTCAATGGATAAAAAGTCATCCGCAAAGCCAAATAATTGGAGAACCTTCTGACTCAGTAAAAACAAGGTCTGCCACTGCTAATTTTTGTTTCTTTACAAATTTTATTAGTCTGATAGAACCAAAGAAGATTTATGAAGCCCTAGATGACCCAAACTGGGTAGACGCCATGCAAGAAGAACTTCTACAATTTGAGCGTAACAGAGTCTGGACTTTAGTACCTCTACCAAGAGGGAAACAGGCCATTGGGACTAAATGGGTCTACAGAAACAAGAAGGATGAAGATGGAGTGGTCATCAGAAACAAAGCAAGATTAGTAGCAAAAGGATATAAACAAGAAGAAGGCATAGACTACGATGAGACTTTTGCCCCTGTCGCACGGCTCGAAGCAATACGAATATTCTTAGCCTTCGCAGCCCACAGAGCTTTTAAAGTCTATCAGATGGACGTAAAATCAGCTTTTCTCAACAGCGAAATCCAAGAAGAGGTTTACGTAAATCAGCCACCAGGTTTTGAAAGCTCAAAGTTCCCAAGGCATGTATACTACCTTGAAAAGGCTCTATACGGACTAAAACAGGCTCCAAGAGCATGGTACGAACGACTTTCCACCTTTCTTCTAGAAAATGGCTACAACAGAGGTACAACAGATACTACATTATTTTATAAACGCAAAAATAGTGAGATAATGCTTGTACAAATATACGTAGATGACATAATTTTTGGGTCTACAAATTCAGAAGAGTGCAAAATTTTTGAAAAACTCATGCAGAGTGAGTTTGAAATGAGTATGATGGGAGAATTAACATTCTTCCTCGGACTTCAAGTCAAACAATCTTCAGAGGGAATTTTTATAAATCAAGCCAAATATGTCTCTGACATACTTTTAAAATATAATCTCTCTGATACCTCTACAATGAAGACTCCAATGGCCACTGGAAATAAGTTATTCTTAGATCCAAATGGTATTTCTGTAGAATGTACTCTCTACAGAGGCATGATTGGATCTCTGTTATACTTAACAGCAAGCAGACCTGACATTATGCATGCCACATGTCTCTGTGCACGTTATCAAGCTAATCCAAAGAAATCACATTATGATGCTGTAAAGAGAATCTTTAGATACCTGAAGGGGACCAACAATCTTGGTCTCTAGTATCCACAGAACTCTGGTTTTAGTCTTAAAGCTTATACAGATTCAGACTATGGAGGATGCATGCTCGACATAAAGAGTATCTCTGGGAGTTGTCAATTCCTAGGTGGTAAACTAGTCAGTTGGACCTCCAAGAAGCAGAATTGTGTCTCCACATCCACTGCATAAGCTAAATACGTTGTTGCTGCTAGCTGTTGTTCTCAGGTTCTATGGATGAAGACTCAGCTAAAAGACTACGACCACATCCTATTCAAAATACCCATCTTCTGTGATTCCAAATGTGCCATTGCTATCTCTGCCAACCCTGTGCAACACTAAAAAACCAAGCATATCGATATAAGGTACCATTTCTTGAAATATCATGTTGAACACGGTACAATCGAAATGCATTTCGTGCCCACAGAATATCAACTCGCTGACTTATTCACCAAAGCACTAGACGAGAAAAGATTCAACTTCTTGGTGGGTAAGTTAGGAATGATTAACATGGTGTGAAAATCCTCTGTAAGTATAGCTTTATCTTCTGTAAATAAGTATAAATATCTATTATTACTTAAGTTATTGCTTTGATAAATTTATTTCTGTATGTATTTTTTTGTTTTTTGTGTGAAAAAATAATTCTTGGTTACAGAGCTTCTGTGGGTCCGCTCAGATCTTCTGATAACCCTTACAGAACCTCTGGTAAACATGATCTATGCTCAAATACAAATCTTACCATTCTTTGAACCAAGCATAGATCAAGGGGGAGCAAAAGGAAAATTCTTGATCTACAGAAGTGATTAGATCAAGGGGGAGCAAAAAGGACCCTAAAATGATCTACAGAGGTAAATCTTTCAAAGGAAAGCCAAAGAAGAATGTCGATAATTCTCCATCGACAGAAGTAAGACAAAACTGCCGAGAACAGAAGAACCAAAAGGTATGTCTCTCGCACAAAAGGTTTTTGGAAAACAGTTTTCTAGGACAAGAATTGTCAAATATGTCCTAAATATACTGTGAATAACATTTCAAAAATCAAAAGTTCAAAAAGTTTAACAAAATTCGAAATAGGAGAAATTTAAGGTCATAGAGCTTCTGCTGAGCTCAACAGAGGTTCTGTCAGAAAAAGCTCTGTACTCACAAATTAACCCTCTATCGATCGTTTGAAATGTTATCTCGGAAATCGGATAGATACACCATGACCTTCTCGAACAAAATGTTTTTTCAAAACAGTTTTCTCGGACACCAACTTTCAAATATATCCGAAAAACATCTCTTAAACCAGATCAAAAATTGGATGATAAGAAAATCTAATAGAATTTTAGTTATGAGATTTTTTCCCTCATAGAGCTTCTGCTGGCCCTCACAGAGCTTCTGTAAGTTCCAACAGAGCCACAAAACCTCTATGAGTCAAATTTCTTGACAAAATCCTATTTGATCCTCTCCAATGTCTTTACAAACGTTTTCGTTAAAAGAAGAACCCACAGAAGTCATGATAACAATGAGATATATGAGAGATAAACATCAAGCTGTTTCAAGATCACAGAACTTCTGTAATCCACAGAAGTTCTGTCAATCTGTTACGTGAGCATTTCTGTAGTAATAACGGTTACTTTTACTGAGAGTGAAACTCATGTGGCTAAAAACAACCTCACGCGCCTAGCATTAATGGGCCGCGCACGACGTCTTGTCATATTCTGACAAGGCCTACGTGTCCCATTTTCATTGGGCGTACATGGAACGTTTTTATTTGGAAAGTAGAACCCGCCGTTCAAACTCGAGTACAGATTCCAAATTTTAATCCATTGCCATATATTTTACTCTTTCGAATACTACCGTTTTACCCTCCTATAAAAACCAAGCTTACCCTCTCATAAAACCTTTTACAAACTCTTATCTTCTTCTCCGGCGAAACCCTGCAAAAGCTTGCAAAAACCTTGTTCTTAAAATCAAATGGCTTCATCTTCTAAAGCTATCTCCCAAGAACTCTCTCCGGCGAACTCACCGGAACACTCACCTGCCCATTCTGAACATTCAGAAAACCCCAACCTTGCAAGAACTATTGAACAACAAGATTCCGGGGACTCAGCAGAATTTGCTCCGACGACACACTTGCAAAACTTCATAGCAAAAGATCACTTCGAAACCATACTTCCTATCAAATCAAACAACTGCTATTTCGTCCCCTCACCCACTGCTTTCGGCGAAGCCCATGCTATTCTCCTGAACATAATGCAAAATCACATCCTCTTCCCTCTACTCTCAAGAACCCCCAACAAAATTCCAGTCCAGATTTGATAAAGACGATTCTCTTATCAAAGGGTACATTTCCAGACCTGATAAATCTGAGCATCTTGAAATCAAGTTCAACAGAACAATGTTCTCACTTGAATTCAACCTACCAACAAGGGGTCTTCTGGGATTGAAGAGTTATGCAGAGCAAACAACAGACGAAGAGCTCTGTCGCTTCGTGGAAATGCTTGGGTACAACACCCAACTACGGAAGAGAAATGACTTCCGCAGAGGAAGATTACCACCTCTGTGGAACACTTTGTTCTCTATTCTTAACAGATGCCTGACAGGGAAAATAGGGAGTATTGACCAGAGCTCACATCAAATCTTGAGCATCATGTATGGGGTTTACTATGATCTTCCACTAGATTATGCGACCATAATGATGCAAGAGATCATAAACACCATCGACAGAAAGAACAACACGAGAAGGCTCAAAGAGAACGATCCCAACTTTCTACCACCTCTGCAATTACAAAGAATATTGGGAGTACTGTTCGAACCTCTACTGCTAATCCAAAACTGGCCAATGGAAGGACCAACTCCCAAACAGTTCCCGATGAACAAGAATACCCCCACTGATCATACTGATGGATACTCACACTGCAGACCTCTGTCAAAGAAGCTTCTGCGCTACGTATCGAATAAATCCCTTAAGAAAGAGTATATACGCGATCATAGAACTCCTAAATCGAGTCCTATGACACCCCCGCGTTTAGGTGTCCCCCTAGGAACAATGATAGCAAAACCTCTTTCCACTCAAGAAGAAAAGGATCAGAAGTTAGCAAAGCACACGGCTATTCAACTCATCTTTATAGCCAAACGTGCGAAACTTATGGGAAAGAAGTCTTCATCAAGAACCTCTGCATCTACTCCAAAAACCAAGAAGAGAAAAACTGCAGAAAGCACCTCAACAAGCGCTGCAGAAGATCAACCTTCACCTCCTCATGCCACAGAAATTGGCTCCTCTGCTCCTCCCTCTTCCCCAAAAATGAAGAAGAAAAGATGATCGAAATCAACAGAGGAAGGGGCACCAAAACCCAAGAGAAGGAAAACCAAAAAGAAGCATGGTAAATCACTTGAAAAGTTGGTTACCATTGCAGAAGAGGACACTGCAGAAGAAGAAAATGCAGAAGAAAGAACTGAAGAAGAAGTTGCAGAAGAAGGAATGGCTACAGAAGAGTATCAATCACCCTATCAATCTCCAGATAGATTTGCTCACCAAGGAGACCTGAACGACTTCTTACAGAACCCTGAAATTGCCAACACCCTAAATACAGCAGGGTGGACGACACAACCTCTCGATCACCACTCTCCAGAAGAACAAGATTTCTCCATTTCTGGTATTGACACACATCTGCAAGAAGATGACACCACACCCAAAGATCAACCAGCCAACACCCCTGTTATTCTACAGAACCCCTTCATTCAACAAGGATTGGACGTCCACAGAAGGAGTCCAAGCCCAGCTTCAGAAGAAATAGAACAAACAGAAGCTGACTGGAATAGAGATGAAGTAACAGAGGCTTTAGAGAAAATAATAGAAAAAGGAAAAGAGGCCGAAGTTGTACAAGAAGAGGGATTTGAAACAAGGGAGACAATAATGGAGGTCTCAGAAGTGGATTCAGATGAAGAAGAAGCTGCCTGGATACGAAAAGGTCTCTATCATCCACATGTCATGAGATTATACGGATCTCATCAAATGTATGACTTTTTACGACCAGAGCAAGGAACTTCTACAAAACCTAGGGAAGAATCACCAAGCCGAAGGATAGCTACAGAGGATGAAATGATAGACAATGATGTAGTGCTTGGATGCTTAACAGAGGAAAAAGCAAGAAAAGATGCCTGGATAAATAGAGGCACACAACCAAAACCAACTCCCAGTGCAACCCACATTTCTAACTCCGCAGGTCTAGCTGCAGAAGGAGTTATTGAAAAAGAGCAGCACAGCTCGATCCTAACCCAACCCATCCAGCCAGAGGTTACTCTTTCAACCTCTGTGCCCACAAAAACCGGGGAATCCATTCCTAGGGAGTCTCCTCAAAGAGACTCACCTATTGTTCATGATCAATCGCCCCAGATCACCCTAGAACACCCTACAGAGGAATTCGTTTCCTCTGCCACGCACACATTAGGACCAAAACTTCTTTCAGAGAGAAGTAGTGAGCACAGAGACGAAGAGACTCTAGACAAGTCTCCTAGTCAACAGAAGGACATTCCAATACCCACCTCTGGAGTGGATTTGGACACTGTTCTTCACAGAACTTCTGTAGAGATCGAAACTCAGGTTTCTTCTCGAGGATCAGAAGGAAATCCTTCCACCCCCATCGTACAAACAAGGGTGAACGAAGGTGTCCCAGGAACAGGGACTCACTATGGAGACGAATGTGTTCCTCCAGAGGTTACACAAGGAACACAAGTATCAAGGGATGAGTTCCAAACCCTTGTCACCTCTGTGAACCAAACAATGAAAGAGTTGCAAAGCTCTTTCAAATCCTTTACAGAGACCATCTACGGCTATCCTGAATCTGAACACCAAAATGGACAATCTGTCCACAGAGGTAACAACCGCCATCTCACAGATGAAGTCTTCTGCCAAAACAACTGCCAAAGCTACAGCCACTTCTGCCGCTCAGGAATTCGGAACAACTGCAACTTCTGCTTTCAGGGACTCTGTCAAAAATTTCCTTGAACAAATGAATACGCAATCCAACAGAGCAGAGGGCATTACTCCTGCAGATTTACAGAATGCCCTATCACAAGTCCAAGCAGAGGCAATACGCAACACGACAATGATGCAACCAAAAGACTATATGACCAGAGCACAGCTTATAGAGCTCGGATAGAATGTCATTAACCAGGTCACAGAAGTCATTGTATCCTTCACAACTACAAATGCCAACTATGTCAAGGATTTCAGAAAGAGTGTCGGCAGAATGCGTTTCAAAACAGAAGCAGAGCTTTCGACATTGATTGGCCTCTGCGATGATGTCTGTGAAAAGTTGATGGCAGCCGGAGCTGAATTACCGAAGAAGACCAACACTTCTTGCAGAGCAGAGGGTACTTCTGATAAAAGTCAGGATGATTCTGATGATGACCAACCTGGTCCATCAGATAATCCTGAGGGGGAGAATCTAAGAGAGAAAGCTACGAGCAGAGGAATACACAGTCCACCAATCGCAGCAGAACCAATCAGCCAAGCCCCTCCAGAACAAACCAAACAACAACAAACCCAAAAGACCACAGAGACAACACCCATCTCTATGGAATCATCTCCCGACGAAACCAAAATTCCAGAAGCAGATCAGCAAACCACAGAGGCAACAACCGCCCCTGAGGTAATCATTTTGGAAGAAACAGATGAAGAAACCACTGAGAAAACACCCACCTCTGTGGAAACACCCCAAACCATATCGAGAAGAAAGTCGATTGCCACCAAACCAAAAAGAGCAACGACCTCTGCTTCTGACGTTCTGAAAAGGATGCACACAACAATGAGTGATCGTATGGCGCAGAGAGAAGAAGAAAGGCACAGGTTCACTTCATCAACAGAAACTGAGCTCACAGAAGAAGTCAACAAACAACCTCCAACAGAGGTCACAGAGCAACTCAATCCAACAGAACCATCGCCACAAAAGTCCTCTAAATCACAAATGTCAAAACCCACAGAGGCAACCCCCATCAAGCCAACATAAGTGCCAACCTCCAAACTTACAGAAGCAACAGTTTCTTCCCCGCCAAAAGCCAAAGATAAGGGCAAAGGAATACTGACAGAAGAGCCTAAGAAGAAAACATTGCCAAAGCCAACAGAGAAACTAATGAAGAGTGCGTTTGATGCCTTTCAAACCCCAAAGCCTGAAGAAGTTGACTGGGCACATGGATTGAAGCCTCTGTCAGACATTCCTCTATCTGGTAGAGCCGCAGAAGTTGTTCAACAGATGGAGAGTCTCAGAAGACAAGTACCACAACCTGGTCCAACATATGAAGAAATGGAAGAAGTGGTATACAAATACCTCTATAAACAATCCTTTCAGACCAATTATCCAACAGATCATGTGACAGATCCAAGGATCAGAGAAGAATTTGAGAACATCTTCACAAGGACAAAGCCAAGAACCAAAGCAGATGTCTTCTCAATCCACAAGATCAAAAAGGTAATCTTCTGCAAATTCTCCTTCACAAGAACCTATCCAAAGGTCAGGTACAATCTTTACAAAGTCAAAAGAGAAGACAATTCAGAAACTACCTTCGCTGATGCTGACTTAAGAAATATCAATCCTTATGATCTACCTGACCTTCTACAATGGACAAAGGACAACTACAACACAGAGGCAAACACCAGAGCCTATCAAGTGTTGAGAAAAGCGATGAGGGAAAAGCTTCTGCTCTACAGCATGATAGATTTCCAGCTGGGAAAGGATCTTGGTCTCAAGCATCTGGATTTACGACCACCAGAGGATCGCTGCCCACCGGACGCCGTACCTAACTCAATCATCACAGAACCACGGTTTGGGTTAGTATTTCAAAACCCTCAAGGCGAAACTAAACTATTTGTATGCATGGACTGTCAGAAGTACGCAACAAGTACTCTGAACAAGTTCAGAGCAAGCCTTGTGAAATACAGAGGTACAAAGAAAATGGATAAAGATGCTGCAGATACTATCATCAGAGAGATTGACACAACAATCCGCCTAAGAGAACTCTGCATCAGCTTCTACAAAGAGATCAGAAGAGTCGGAAGAGACAACAGAAGCTACAACGATTTCAAAGATGCCAAAATCTGATTCTCAGACCTCAAATCTCTGCAAACAAAGTTAAAGTTTATCTTTCATTGTACTCAAATGTAAATTGCCTCTGGCATATTTCTAAATGAAAGAAATTTCGAGGTATTGTTTAACCTCTGTCTTATCTAACTTAGCCTAACTTAACTCAAGTTTAAAATTTTATTTTTCACTACTTAGGGGGAGATTGTTAGCTTCAATCTTCCTCTTCATAGAAGTATTTAGAAGTAGTGAAAAATAGGCTAAGTGAAGAAAGCCTCTTACAGAGGGTCTGCCGACATTGCCGAGAAATCAAGGTCAAGAAGCTACAGAAGCAACAGAGGCTTCCTACAGAACCTCTGCTGTACTCAAAGAAGACCCAAGACTCGGAAACAAAGGTGGACTGCTCCACAGAGGACCAGACCACAGAACCTCTGTAACTCATTACAGAGCCTCTGTGGTCCTCACTGAAAGACTTGAAGATATTTATAATATCTTGCTACTGTTACAGGACCCGTTCATCAACTTGCATGGTAGCATACCCTGTCCAACGTCGACGTGTCAAACTCTGATTGGATTCAATAGGGCTTAGTACATAATAGACGTCTGCTGCATTAAATGCAATACAGCACGTCTGACTGTTCATGCCATCCTTGCAACTGTTCACGACATCCGTTCTACTATTCATACGTACCTTTTGAATAGTAGCATATGCTTTATGGTCCCCTTTAGAGTAGTATATAAGGAAGACTCATGTTGAGTTCTTCCTTACACACACACCACTTCAATCGAACATCAAGAACACAAAATCTTACTCACCTTAAAAGTCATATCTTTTTTAAAGCTTTTCTTACTCACGGTTCATAAACCTGTTCTTGATATATATTCAGTAAACTTTGAGATATAATATTTTGTTCACTGTTTATTTATATTTTGTTCTAAATCTATCAAACATATCTGTTAGTTCTTCAAATACGCTTCCGCATCAAACATTAACTTGAACTAATAGATCTGATAATCTTGTTTAAAGCAAAACGGGAACCAACAATACTGCTTCTGCCCAAAATGTCATTGGTAATCCACATGCGGTTAGCATAGTTCTGGCGACTTCCACAAGCGTGCGATTCTTTCGTTTGACCACGCCATTCTGTTGCGGGGTGCGTGAAGCAGAGAAGTTCTGTGAAGTTCCTTCTTCTGTAAGATAGGCTTCAATGACAGAGTTTTTGAATTTTGTGCCATTGTCGCTTCTCAGTTTCTGAATCCTGCACTCATACAGAACTTGGATTATTTTCATTAAATTTATCAGTATGTTTGGAACATCTGATTTCTTTATGACAAATTCAACCCATGTAAATCTTGAGAATTCATCGATCAAAACAAGCAGATATTTCTTGCCACCTAGACCCTGTGTAGATATTGGACCGCAGAGGTCAACATGTAGCATGTACAGAGGTCTAGGGCAAGATACATCAGTTTTGCCTTTATGGGAAGCTCTTTTGAGTTTTCCCATTTCACAGGCAGAGCATAAATGATCTTTATTAAATTTAACGTTTGGTAGACTTTTGACTAGATCAAGTTTTACAAGTTTATCAAGAGTATGAAAGTTTAAATGGCATAACCTGTTGTGCCATAACCAGGCTTCTTCGCTTTTGCATGCAACAAGGCAGATTTTGTATTTCTTGTTCTTTGCATTGAAGTTCATGAGATATAGATCTCCTCTTCTTTCGGCTCGCAGAAGTTCAAGTCCTGTGTCCTCGCTCTGTAGAGAGCAAAAGGTTCTTTTGAACATTACGTCGAATCCCGTATCGCAGAGTTGACTAACACTGAGAAGATTGTGTTTAAGGCCATCAACATATGCAACTTTGCATACGGTTATATTTTCCTTCTTTATGACTCCGTAGCCTTTGATGTACCCCTTTTTATTGTCTCCAAAGGTCACAGATCCACCATCGTTCTTTTCTTTGTATGTGGATAGAAGACCTCTGTCGCCATTCATGTGCCTCGAGCATCCGAAGTCTAGATACCAGATTGGCACATACTGCTTCTGCAAGACAATTAGAGAGTTTTAGGTACCCATATCCACATGGGTCCAGTTTTGTCAGGGGTCTTTGTTTTAGCTTCTGTTGAGGAAGCATTTTGTTTCTTCTTACCCTTGGATTTATCTTTTGCTTTGGGTATAGAGAGAAGACAATGTGGACTTTTGAAATGTTGGTTTATTTTAAACATAAGATCAAAGCAATGACAGTATTGAATGTGCGAAGAGATTTGCTTGAACTTTTCATTAAATACATTAAATGGGGGCACAGAGGCATTACAATTTATCCTAACATTAGACTTTCTATTACAAGAAGGTTTATGTAGGCTAGATCGTTGTTTGCAAAATCCTTTGTTGAGTGCGGCCTTTTGTGTTCCCCTTCTGTGGTGAACTTCTGTAGATTTCACTGTCACAGAAGAAAAAGATTTGTTAATTTTAGTCCGTTTACCCTTCTGTTGTCATGTTAGTTTTTCTTTAACATGTTTTAAGGGTTTTAAAATCTTTGAACTCGTTGGAATTTGAGTGGACATTAACTTCTGTTGTTTGAAATTTTCAAGCTCAAGAGAGGTTTTGGCTTGTATGCACATATTCAAAAAGTCTGGACAGATAGGAATTCCAGTGATTTTCTCCTTGGGAGGAATAGTTCTGTTAAGAACTTCAGAGATTTGTTTAAAAACCTCTGTGTCACTAGGTACTTTCTGACTTAGAGTCAGTCTCTGATTCGTCAGAGGATGAATCGTCCTCATATACAGAGGTTGAGTCACTTGGTTCTCTTTCGATAGAGACTGGACTTTCAGAACATGTGTCATACTCACTTTCTTCCTTTTCTGAGGAACTATCTTCTAAGTTAACAGAAGTATCTGTTAAGTTTTCTTCAGAGAGATCTTGATTACTGGAAGATGTACAGAGGTTTTCTTCAGAGATATCAAGTTTTTCTTCTGTAATTCTTGGTTTGAACTCAGGTGCCTCTGCTGATAATTTCTTTTCAGAATTCATCATGCAGACAAATGCAACTTGAGTTTGAGTCTTGGGTTTACCAAACTTGAAGATTCCTATCTGATCTTGAGTTTTCAGATACCTGTTAGGTTTGGATTCTCTTTTGACAGAGATTGAAGGTGACAAATATGTGTTTTCAAACCACACATTTGTTATATTCAGAGGTTTCCTCTTGTGAGGTTCCCCAGAGACTTTTTGCCTTTTTCTTACAGAGAGAAGATTTGGAAATCCAGGTTCTCTTGTATCTCCAATGTGAAATAGAGAGGACAGAGACTTGTCTCTTTTGGTTCCGGTATAAGGATCAATATCACAGAGGCCAATTCCTCGTCTCCCTATTTGTGTGTTTATTTTTTCGTACACCTTCTGAGCATCTTGAAAGATTTTAGCTTTTTCTTGAGTGAGAAGCCTAGCTTCTCTCTCATAGAAGGAGAGCTTTTTCTGAATATTTTCACATGTCTTTTTCATTTCAGTGTATTCAATGTTAAGTGTTAGCTCCATATATTCATAATATTAGAAATATTGAAAAATAGGCCAAGTAAAGAAGACTTCCACAGAAGCTCTGCGGAGTGCCACCGAAGCTCTACCGAAGTAAACAAGATCATTCAAGAAATACCAAGACCCAAGATAGACAGAAGACTACTCACAAAAGACCGAAGAAGGATCTACAGAAGGATGCTCACAAAGGACCAAGCCGCAGAACCTCTGTCACCCTTGACAGAGCCTCTGTGGTTCAGACTGAAGACTTGGAAGATATTTATAATATCTTGCCACTGTTCCAGGAATATCTTACCACTGTTACAGAAATATCTTGCTACTGTTCCAGGGTCCGTTCATCAACTTGTACAAAGCATGGTCCGACAACAACACGTGTCAAACTCCGATTGGAATCCTAACAAGTTGATATTGGCGCATTTAATGCATGCAGGTTTCCAACTGTTCATGCCATCCCTTTTTTGCTGTAGCAATAGTCCTTTTGTCTAGAATAGATCTTTTGTAGTAGTATAAAAGGAAGACTCATGTTGAGTTCTTCCTTACCAACTAATACACACACAACACCCGAAAACACTTGCACACAGTTAACGTCAAATCTGTTCTTAGTGTTCTTAATCAAATACAGTAATCGTTGAGATATTCATCTGTTCTTCATATACTGTTTATTTGGTATTTTTGTTGTTTCTATATCTGTTAGGTCTTCAAATACGCTTCCGCAACACATCTTATTTGAACTAATAGGTTAGATAATCTTTGTTAATCAAATACGGGAACCAACAATTGGTATCAGAGCAAAGCTTGGTTTTCAACATCAAGCGATCCTCGTTTTAACAAGATTATTGGTAGAAACGTGGTCTGATTTTAACCTGTTATTCATTCCTTCAAACAGATTCTATTTTCAGCCATTTTTTGATTTATTCGATATTTGGAAAATCTAGAGAAACTGTGTCTTTAGTTGAAACTCCATAAAAGTGCACTGTTAAGAGCTTCCAAACCCAGAAAATCTTTCCAGATTATTCTTTCGTACTTTTTCGTGTCATATCTTATTCTGAAACTTTCTACTCTTAAAATGACAAGCGCACAAAATTTCTTCACAGCTGGCTCATTAACCAAACCACCATCTCTTCTACGAAATGAGTATCCTCAGTGGAAAATAAGAATGATCCATTTCTTTGAGGGTACTGATAAAGAGCTCGTACAATACCTTTATAATCTTCCTCATATCCCTATGTTAATAGTACCTCGTGTACCAGCTACAGCTGACACTCCTGAAATTCCTGAGCATCAAAAACCTAAAACCAGGGATGGTTGGTCAGATCAAGATAAAGAAAAAGATGAACTCGCGCAGAAAACAAAAAGATTTCTGATCATGGCAATCCCCAACGATCTCTTCCAATCTTTAGATGCATGCGAATCTACGTATGATCTTTGGAAAGAACTGGAGAAACAACTTGATGGGGGAGCTAAAACTCAGAAAAACCGAAGGGCTCAATACATAAACGAGTATTACGCTTTTAAAGCCCTGACAAATGAATCTCTGCAAACAACGTATGACAGGTTCAACTCTCTAATCAATAACTGCAAGAAGTTCGGCATCCACAGAACTTCTGAAGAGAATAACGTCATGTTTCTCAAAAGTCTGAACGAAGAATGGCTCCAGTTATCTATGTCTTTACAAACCAATCAAGATTTAGATTCCTGGACTCTTTCAGACCTCTACGGAACATTAGCTGGTCAAGAGCCTCAAGTAGCACAAGCAAAGACACTAACCATTGCACCTCTTGCTTTGGTTAGCAAATCTACAGAAGAAAAAGAGAGGCCGAGGAAAGAAAGAGCGACAGAGGAAAAGAAGAAGGAGAAAAAGAAAAAAGGTAGTTGCCAGCGAAGATGAAGAGATTATGGAAGAGGGAGAGATCACTCTGGCATCAATAGCAACATCCTTAGCTCTATTGACAAGAGAATTCAGAGGAAACCAAAAGAGTTATGGTAATGAAAGATATGACAGAGATAATAGAGAAAGAAGAGAAGATCATAGTAGAAGGGACCAAGGAAGAAGAGAAGAATCAGCTGACCGACAGAGGTCAGACGACAGAAGTAACGACCAACAGAGGTCGAGTGAAAGATACAACAGAGGAAATGACCGACAGAGGTCAGATGACAAGGCAAGCTACACACCACAAGAATGCTACAAGTGTGGTAAGCCTGGTCATTATGCTAATGAATGCAAATCGGAAAAAAGGTGGTGACCGACAGAAGTCCGACGATCGTGCTGGTAATACTTCCCAGAACCAAGGTTGCTACAACTGTGGGAAGCCAGGCCACTTTGCCAATGAATGCAGAAGCAGGCCAAATCGCCCACAGAAGGACTCAGTTTTTTACAAAAAGAAAGCTGAGTATTATGCTCAAAAGTCACTCATGGCAAACAAAGTGGTGAACAAAGAAGATTGGGAGTCAGATACAACCTCTGATGATGAATACACCAACAATGCCTTGTTCCGTGGCATGGCCGAAATCAGCTCAGACTTTGACACCGAGGTATCCACTTCAAACTCCACCTCTTATACTACAGAAGTTGATTTACTTAAAATTAAAACTGAAAATATTGAACTGAAAAAGACTTGTGATGATATTCAGAAAAAGCTCACTTTTTATGAATGAGAAGCTAGACTTCTCACTGAAGAAAAAGCAAAATTTTTCAAAGAAAAGGAAGAATTAGAAGCACGTTGGAATAAGAATCTATTTCCTTTAAAAGAGAAAATTTCTGAATTAAATACATCTTTAAAATCCAAAACAAAAGAACTTTCAGATTCTGAGAGCGATAGACTAAACATTCTAGCTCTTAAGGAATATTTTCAAAAGGAAAGAGAAGTCCTTTGGCAAGATCTACTTAGAAGAGATGTTTTAATTAAAAATTATCGTGATGTACAAAAGGTGTACGAGAAAATAAATACTCAAATAGGAAGGCGAGGTATTGGGTACAGTTATATTAATCAAGGTACAGAAAACAAAAAGAATAAACCTCTGTCATCACTATTTGCTGTAGGAAAAATCAACAAACCTAATTTTCCAAACTTAATCTCTGTAAGTAAGAGAGTAAAAGTCTCTCGGGAACCTCACTTAAGGAAACCCATGAAGATGATAAATGTGTGGTTTGAAAACACAGATTTATCACCTTCAACCTCTGTCAAAAGAGGATCCAAACCAAAGAGATATCTGAAAACTCAAGATCAGATAGGAATCTTCAAGTTTGGTAAACCAGAGACTCAAACTCAAGTTGCGTTTGTCTGCACTATAGATTCTGAAAAGAAATTATCTGCAGAAGCACTTGAGTTCAAACCAATCTTTTCAGAAGAAAAACTAAGAAATATAATTGAAAAAGAAATAATGAAAATTGGGAAAATAGATATTTTGAAAAATCTTTGTACACCTTCCACAGATCAAAAACTCTCTGAAGAGATCTTATCAGACACCTCTGTTGACTTAGAAAATAATTTTTCAGATGTAGAAAGCAAGTATGACACATGCTCGGAAAGTCCAGCCTCTGTCGAAAGAAATACTGATGACTCAACCTCTGTATATGAGGACGATTCATCATCTGACGAATCAGAGACTGAAAGAATAGAAAAGGTTCCTTGTGACTCGGAGGTTATTAAACAAACCTTTGAAGTTCTTAACAGAACTATTCCTCTAGAGGAGAAAATCACTGGAATTCCAATCTGTCTAGACTTTTTGGATATGTGCATACAAGCCAAAACCTCTATTGAGCTTGAAAATTTCAAAAAACAGAAGTTATTGTCCACTCAAAATCCAAAAGATTCAAAGTTTTTAAAAACTTTACAAATTAAAGAGAAACCAACATGGAACCAAAAGGGTAAGTGGCCAAAACCTAACAAATCTTTTTCTTCTGTGGCAGTGAAATCAACAGAAGTTCACCACAGAAGGGACTCATAGAAGGCTGATACAAACAAAGATTTTTGCCGACAATCTAATCTACATAAATCTTCTTGTAATAGGAAGCCATATGCTAGAATAGAATGTAATGCCTCTGTGGCCCAGTTTAAAGCTTTCAATGAAAATTTCAAGCAAATCACTTCTAATGTTCTATACTGTCATTGCTTTGATCTTATGTTCAAATTGAATAATCATTTATGTGGTTCAAATTGTTTTCTCTCTGCACCTAAATCAAATATTAAAGAGAAACAAACTGATTCTTCGACAAAAGATAAAATGTATTTCAAGAATGCTAAGGCAAACTTGAAAAATTCTGACGAAACTGGACCCATATGGATATGGGTACCTAAAACTCTATGATTGTCTTGCAGAAGCAGTATGTGCCAATATGGTATCTAGACTCTGGATGCTCAAGGCACATGACTGGCAACAGAAGTCTTCTATCCACGTACCAAGAAAAAGAAGATGGTGGATCAGTGACTTTTGGAGACAACAAAAAGGGGCATATTAAAGGCTATGGAGTCATAAAGAAAGAAAATATCACCGTACACGAAGTTGCATATGTTGATGGCCTTAAACACAACCTACTAAGTATCAGCCAACTTTGTGACACGGGATTCGATGTACTGTTCAAGAGAACATTTTGCTCTCTACTAAGTGAAGACACCGGAATAGAACTTCTGCGAGCCAAAAGAAAAGGTGATCTGTATCTAATGAACTTCAATGCCAAAAATAAGGACAACATTTGTCTTGTTGCAAGCAAAAGTGAAGAAGCCTGGCAATGGCACAACAAGTTATGTCACTTAAACTTTCATACTCTAGATAAACTGGTAAAACTTGAACTGGTCAAAGGTTTACCTAATGTTAAATTTAACAAGGATCATTTATGCTCTGCCTGTGAAATGGGAAAACTCAAAAGAGTTTCCCACAGAGGCAAAACTGATGTGTCTTGTCCTAGGCCTCTGTACATGTTTCACATTGACCTCTGCGGTCCAATCGCTATACAGAGCCTAGGTGGCAAGAAATATATACTTGTCTTAATTGATGAGTATTCACGTTTTACATGGGTTGAATTTGTCAAAAAGAAATCAGATGTTCCATGCATCCTGATTAATCTAATTAAAAGAATCCAAGTTCTTTATGAGTGCAGAATTCTGAAGTTACGAACTGACAATGGCACAGAATTCAAAAACTCTGTCATTGAAGCCTATCTCACAGAAGAAGGAATATCCCAGAACTTCTCTGCTGCTCGTACCCGACAACAGAATGGCGTGGTCGAACGAAAGAACCGCACGCTCGTGGAAGCTGCAAGAACCATGCTTTCTGCATGCGGATTACCAATGACCTTTTGGGCAGAAGCAATTTCAACTGCTTGCTATACCCAAAATCGTTCAACAATCGTGAAAAGACACATCAAAACTCCTTATGAATTGATCAACAAACGACGACCAAACATCAAGTTTCTCCATGTGTTTGGATGCAAATGCTTTGTCTTAAACGACAGAGACTCAAGAGGAAAGTTTGAAGAAAAGGCTGACCAAGGCAAGTTCATCGGATACTCTGCCGCTTCCAAAGCCTACAGAGTTTACCTTCTGAAGTCGCGCACAGTAGTAGAAAGCATCAATGTGTCCTTTGATGACTCATTCCAAAAGACATATGAACAATTCAGTTCAGAACTCGGGCTAAACCAGGAATCCTCTGGCATCTCAAAAATAAATGAAGATTTAGGTCTTCTATTTCAAGAGATGGTCAACGACGATGTTGATCCCTCTGCGGGAAACAACAGCAACTCTGCAGAATCACCTTCCGTAAACGAAGTAAGTATCTCTCTGTCTGATCCTTTTAATACCTCTTCTGCAACTACTACAGGTACTGAAAATCGAACAGAAGATACAACAAAAGATTCAACAAGAGAGGTAATCCAAATTCTAACAAATCCAACAGAGGAAGCAACACCAGAAGGAACACCAGAGGAAAGTGAAGATGAAACCACAATAACTACAGAGAAGGAAATTCCAACTCTAATACCCATTTCTACAGAAACTGAACTAAACACAAGGGCAGAACCATCAACCACTTCAACCACAGAAGTTCAACTTGATGACTCAAATGATCATCTTCCACGAATAACTCAATGGACAAAAAGCCATCCTCCAAGCCAAATCATCGGCAATCCCACGGATAAGGTAAAAACAAGATCAACTTCTGTAAATTTTTGTTTCTTTACCAACTTTATTAGTGTGATCGAACCGAAAAAGATTTATGAGGCCTTGGAAGACCCAAACTGGGTGGATTCTATGCAAGAAGAGCTTCTGCAGTTTGAGCAAAACAAGGTCTGGACTCTAGTACCTCTGCCACGAGGGAAACAGGCCATAGAGACTAAGTGGGTCTTCAGAAACAAAAAGGATGAGGAGGGAGTGATCATTAGAAACAAAGCAAGACTGGTGGCCAAGGGATATCGCCAAGAAGAGGGCATAGATTACGATGAAACTTTTGCCCCTGTTGCACGGCTCGAAGCAATAAGAATTTTCTTAGCCTTCGCAGCCCACCGAGGTTTTAAAGTATATCAAATGGATGTAAAATCTGCTTTTCTAAATGGTGAAATTCAAGAAGAAGTATACGTCCAACAACCACCAGGGTTTGAAAGCTCAAAGTACCCAAGGTATGTCTATTACCTCGATAAAGCTCTATATGGACGGAAACAGGCTCCAAGAGCATGTTACGAAAGACTTTCTACCTTTCTTCTCAATAACAACTACAAAAGAGGTACCACTGATACAACTCTGTTCTTTAGAGGAGAAGGAAATGAGCTTATTCTTCTACAAATATATGTAGATGACATCATTTTTGGGTCTACAAATGCACAAAAATGTAAAGATTTTGAAAAACTCATGCAGAGTGAGTTTGAAATGAGTATGATGGGAGAATTAACCTTTTTCCCCGGACTTCAAGTCAAACAAACATCAGAAGGAATTTTCATAAACCAATCAAAATATGTCTCTGACATACTTGAAAAATATAGCCTCTCTGATGCCTCTGTCATGAAAACCCCAATGGCCACTTGAAATAAACTATTTTCAGATCCAAATGGCATCTCTGTCGAGTGCACGCTTTACAGAGGAATGATTGGGTCTTTATTATACTTAACAGCCAGTAGACCTGACATAATGCATGCCACATGCCTCTGTGCAAGATATCAAGCTAATCCTAAGAAGTCACATTATATTGCTGTAACGAGAATCTTTAGATATCTCAGAGGGACCAAAAATCGTGGCCTCTGGTATCCACAAAACTCTGGTTTTGGACTAAAGGCTTACACAGATTCAGATTATGGAGGATGTAAACTCGACAGAAAGAGTACCTCTGGGAGTTGTCAATTCCTAGGTGGGAAATTAGTAAGCTGGACTTCAAAGAAACAGAATTGTGTCTCAACATCTACGGCAGAAGCTGAATACGTTGCTGCTGCTAGCTGTTGCTCTCAAGTTCTGTGGATGAAAACTCAGCTGAAAGACTTTGGTCACATCATATGCAAAATTCCCATCTTCTGTGATTCCAAAAGTGCAATTGCCATCTCTGCCAATCCAGTACAACATTCAAAGACAAAGCACATAGATATCAGGTATCACTTTCTGAAGTATCATGTTGAAAACCAAACCATCGAGATGCATTTGGTACCAACAGAATTTCAGCTTGCTGATTTATTCACCAAGGCACTCGATGAGAAAAGATTTCTTTACTTGGTGGGTAAATTAGGAATGATAAATATGGATTAACCTCTGTAAGTTTCTTATCTTCATTTTAAAAGCATGTATAAATTTTTTTGGTAAATTATTAAAATAATAAGTTTTTCTTACTTTATTTTTATTTTAGAAAATAATTTGCTTTTGTATGTAAATTCTAAAAATCTCAATTCTGAAAACAACAGAGATTCTGTAAGACTCCTCAGAACCTCTGAAGATCCTTACAGAACCTCTGATACACTTGACCTATGTTATATACATTTACTTCTGATTATTTGAACCAAGCATAGGTCAAGGGGGAGCAGAAGGAGAACATACTTGATCTACAGAGGTTGAGTAGATCAAGGGGGAGCAGAAGGAAACCATGCTTAATCTACATAGATTTATAAGTCAAGGGGAGCAAAGGAAGAGATGACATCAACAGAAGAAAAGAACTTTGCCGAACAAAGAACAAAAAGGTTAGTATCTCGAACAAATTCTTTTTGAAAATAATTTTCTAGGACACAAATTTCTAAATATGTTCTAGAAACATTATTAAAAACATTCCAAATAAACATTGATCAAAAAGAATATTGAGTTTTTCATTATTAGAAATTTAAGGTCATAGAGCCTCTGCTGAGTCCAACAGAGGTTCTGCAGGCAAAAGCTCTGATCTTAAATCAATAATCTTGAAAACTCTGTCAATCACCTTGGGTATCAATTTCAAAAAGAATCACCGCGTACAAATGCACTGCAACAGAAGTCATTGGTTACAGAATTCTCTCCACAAGAAAGAACTTCTGTAGACCAACACTTGTTTTTAAAGACTTTTTGCTGCACAAAACCTTTTTCAAAAACAATTTTCTAGGACACCAACTTTCAAAGAGGTCCTAAAAACATTGTTAAAAACAATCAAAAACTTGGATGATCAAAAATGTTTATAAATTGTTAGATATGAGAAATTTCTTGTCACAGAGCCTCTGCTGGCTCTGACAGAGGTCCAAAAACCTCTGTAAAGAACTTTCTATACTAATAATTTATCGATCCTCTCCATGGACTTTTCAACCATTTTTTATGAAGGTACAACCTACAGAGGCAAGAAAAACAAGGTTTTCAAATCACAGAGCCTCTGTCAGTTTTTACTATTGGGCATTTCTGTAACAGTAACGGTAATTTTTCTGCAAGTGAGAATCATGTGGAGGTAAAGAAGCCCACGCGCCTAGCATTTAATACGGCCGCCCACGACGTCTCGTCATAACTGACACAGAGGACGTGTCATCTTTTCATTGGACCAACATGGAGCACGTTCCTCTGGAAAGTTGAACCCGCCGTAACCACGCAAGTGCGGACCCCAAATATTATTTACCTCAAAATATTAACCCTTTCAGATTCTACGGTTACATACTCAGTATAAAACCCAAGTTACCTTTCCTCACAAAAACTTTACTTACTTTCTTCTCCGGCGAACCTGCAAATATTCTCAAATCCTCATTCTTCTTTGCAAAAATGGCTTCCAGTTCCCACGCTGCTCAGAACTCTCCGGCGAACTCTCCTCAACAATCCCCAGTACATTCAGAGCACTCCCACAACCCAAACATCGCCGTAAATGCAGAAACAGAAAACTCCGGCGACTCTGCAAATTTTGCACCAACCACCAACCTTCAACATTTTCTTAACAAAGAACATTTTGAGGATGTTCTTCCATTAAAATCCAACAACTGCTACCTTGTGCCCTCACCAACAGCCTTCGGCGAAGCCCATGCTCTTCTCCCAAACATCATGGAAAACCATATACTATACCCCCTACTTTCCAAAACCCCAACCAAAATCCCTGCTCGATATCTGAATCAATTTTGGCAAAGTTGCCGTTTTGATTCAGATGATTTTTTTGATAAAAGGCTACATTTCGAAGCCAGACAAATCTGAATACCTCGAACTCATGTTCAACAGAACAATGTTCTCGCTCGATTCAACTTACCAACCAGAGGTCTACTTGGAATAAAGAAATATGCTGAGGTTCCGACGGACGAGGAGCTATGTCGATTTGTAGAGATGTTAGGGTATAACACAACCCTAAGGAAACACAATGATTTCCGCAGAGGCAGACTACCACCTCTGTGGAATACACTCTTCTCCATCCTGAATCGTTGTCTCACAGGGAAGACTGGCAGCCCTGACGAGAGCTCACAGCAGATCCTGACCATCATGTATGGGATCTATTACGATATTCCACTTGATTATGCCACCATAATGATATAGGAGATAGTGAATACGATCGACAGAAAGCTCGCAACCCAAAAGGCCAAAAAGAACACACCAGGATATCTGCCACCTCTACAATATCAAAGAATTCTAGGAGTCATTTTCGAGCCTCTACTTCTTATGCAGAAATGGCCAATGGAAGGGCCAACTGTAATACTTTATCCAATGAAAAAAAATACTCATACAGAGCATGAAGACAACTACCCCCACTGTAGACCTCCGTCGAAGAACCTTCTGTCATATGCAAGCGATGAAGATAGGAAGTTAGAATATATATGCGCACACAGGACTCCAGAACCAAGTCCTGTGACACCCCCGCGTCTAGGAGCCCCCTTAGATTTAGATGTAGTAGAGAGGATGACAGAAGAAGAATGGACCAGAGCTTTAGAAAAACATCATTCAGTACAAGACCGGTTCAAAGCCCAAAGAGAGAGTATATACCCCTCTTCACCCAAAAAAAACCTTTGCAGCAACACCCAAAAACAAGAGCAAGAAAAGGAAAACCACAGAGGAAACTACAACCTCTACAGCTCAATACTCTTCTCCACCACAAGCTACAGAAACAAGATCTTCTGCACCTCCCCCCCCCTCCAAAACAAAAGAAACGAAAAACCAAATCCACATAAGAGGGAGCTCCTAAGCCAAAGAAGAGGAAGTCAAAGAAGAAGAAACCCTTGTCACCTCTGCAGGTCATTAAAGAGGAAGTCGAACAAGAAGAGGAAGATCCGACTACACCTCTGCAACCTCCCTCCCCAATAGTCTATACAGACCAACAGGGAGACTTTAATGCCTTTCTCACCAATCCCGACATTGCTCACACCTTAGATCCATCAAGATGGGTCGCAGAACCATTGGATCAGAACATTCAGACTACAGAGGTTCTGCGCACAACAGAAGAAATTTCCCCACCTCATTCCAGTTTTGACACTCAACGTCGAACCCCTCAACATACAATAGAAGTCATTTCTGCAGCTCAAGGTACACAACCTATGCACCCTCACGTTCGACAACTTATAGGATCTCATTATATATATGATTCCTTAAGAACAGAAGCAGAAAACACTATTGTGGATACTGAAGAAGAGGTAGACAGAGAAAATTCCATAGAGGAGGAGGTTAGGGTAGAAACCACAGAGGGTTCTAAAGAAAAAGATGCCACAGAAGTAGAAGGCACACATCCCCAACCCCCTCCCAGTGCAACCCATATTTCTGATACCGCCGGTCTAGCGGCAGAGGGTATCATTGAAAAAGAGCAGCACAACTCGATCCCAACCCCACCAAGCCAGCCAGAGGTTACTCTTTCAACCTCTGTGCCTATTATAACCGGGGAAACCATTCCTGGGGAGTCCTCTCGAAAGGACTCACCCAATATTCGTGATTTATTGCCCCAAATCACACCTGACATCCTAGTAGAGGAATTTGTTTCCTCTGCCACGAACACTACAATAGGGCCAAACCTCCTTTCAGAGAGGAGTATCGAGCACAATGACGAAGAGACTCTAGACAAGTCTCCAAGTCAACAGAAGGATATTCCAATACCCACCTCTGGAGTGGATTTAGACACTGACCTTCACAGAACTTCTGTAGAGGTTGAAACTCAAGTTTCTCCTCGAGGATCAGAAGGAAATCCTTCCACCCTTAACGTTTAAACAGGGATGAACGAAGGTGTCCAAGGAACATGGACAAACTCTAGAGACGAATGTGTTCCTCCTCTGTGAACCAAACATCGAAGGAGTTGGAAAGCTCTTTCAAATCTTTTGCAGAAACAACTTCAAGAGCCATCTCAAGCATAAATACCAAAATGGACACCTTGTCCACAAGGGTACAACTAGCTCTGTCAAAGATGAAGTCTGCCACAGAAAGTTATGTCACAACCTCTGCCAGACTACATGCTGAAGAATTCGAAAGAAGTGCAACCTCTGCATTCAACAACTCTGTCCAAAACTTCCTGCAAAAACTCAAAGATCAATCCTCCACTTCTAAGGGCCTTACACCTGAAGACCTAAAGAAGGCCTTAGAAGAAGTTCAAGAGCAAACACTGCAAAACACTCAAGCCATGAAGCCTTCTGACTACATGACCAGAGTTCTGCTCACAGAACTTGGGCAAGGAATCCTTGATCAAATGACAGAGTTCATCAGAGCCTTCACAGCTGCCAACGCGAACTACGTCAGAGAATTTCAAGCTAGCGCCGGCAAAATGCGCTTCAACACAGAAGCAGAGGTTGAAACACTGCTCGGCCTCTGTGATGACTTGTGCGCGAAGATGATAGTTGCAGGGGTTGTTCCTCCAAAGAAATCTGATACTTCATGCAGGGCAGAGGGTACATCAAATATAAATCAGGATGACTCTGATGATGACCATCATGGTCCATCAGATCACCCTGAGGGGGAGAATCAAGGGGAGAAACAAAGGAAAACAGCTGCAAGCAGTCCTCCAATATCAGCAGTGCCCATTTCCTCTGCACCCCAACCCAAACCCAAACTCGGGGAACTCAACAGAGACCCACATAAGAAACACCAGCCTCTGTGGAAACCACCTCTGAGGTTGAAAAAGATGTCCCTCAAGTTCAAATTCTGACATCTTCATCCTCAGAAGAACTTCCCATTTCTCCACCAAAATCAAAAACCCAACCCAAAACACACCCACGAAAAAAATCCATTGCCCACAAACCAAAAAGATCTAAACGTTCTGCTACTTATGTCCTAAAGAGAATGGAATTCGTATCCACTTTCAGAGCTGCTGACGTTTTGATATCCCTCCACAAACCACAACCGAGCTTACAGAAGAAAAATCCACAGAACCATCCCTACCAAAGTCCTCAGAAACTGAAAAGTCAAAAACTACAGAGGCAATCCCCTTCATACCCACAGAAACTTCTACACCCAAACCAACAGAAGCAATCCCAGAAAGTCCAAAACAGGCAACAGGTTATGAGCCTCCTCAAGCCAAAGATAAAGGAAAGGATATCATGACAGAAGAACCAAAGAAGAAAAAGCCAATGCCTCAGATGACAGAGAAGTTGATGAAGAGCTCATTCGATGCCTTTGTCACTCCAAAACCTGAAGAAGACTGGGCATTCATTTTAGATCCTCTGTCAGAAATTCCGATCCTTGATCTAAAAGCAAAGGTAACAAAGGGTAGGGTTGCAGAGATAAAACGAAAAATGGATGCTCTGCGAAGACCAATACCACCACCGACTACACGACATGCAGAAATGGAAGAGGTGGCGTATAGGTATCTTTATAGAAAACAATATCAGAATAATCCTCCGCCACACATTGAAGATCCTCAACTCAGAGCTGACCTTGACAACACCTTCACCGGAACAAAGCCAAAAGCAAGGGCAGAAGTCTTCTCAGAGTCCAAAACTTAAAAGGTAATTTACTGCAAATTTTCTCAAACAAGAACCTTTCCAAAGATCAGGTACAACATCTACAAAGTCAAAAGGGAGAACAGGTCTGAAAATCAATTTTCAGATGCCGATATAAGGAACTTGAACCCCTACGGTCTGCCAGATCTTCTACTTTGGACGAAAGAAAACTTCGACAACGATGCTAACAGAAGGGCCTATCAAGTATTCAGGAAAGCAATGAGGGAAAAGCTTCTGCTATATAGCATGATAGATTTTCAACTGGGAAGAGATCTTGGAGTCAGAAATCTAAGTCTGAGACCACCAGAGGATCACTGCCCACCTTCTGCCATACCCAACTCAATCATAACAACACCAAGGTACGGGTTAGTATATAAGGATCCTGCTGGTAAAATAAGACTCTTTGTGGAAATGGACTGTCAGAAGTATGCAACCAGTACTCTGAACAAATTCAGATCGATCCTAGAAGAGAACAGAGGTACTGAGCTGATGGATCAAGAATCAACAGAAAGAATGATCAGAGAAATAGATGCTAAAATTGGCTTAAGAGAACTCTGCATCAAATTCTATCACGAGCTCAGAGAAGTGGGATTCGACAACAGAAGTTTCAACGACTTCAAAGATGCAAATGTCTGAGTCTTTTTTTTCTTTTCATATCTCTGTAAACTTTAAAAGGAAATGAAATGAATCTTTTGAGGTATTGTTTAACCTCTGTCTATTTTACTTAGCCTAATCATGCATAAAGTCAAATTTTCATTTTTCAATACTTAGGGGGAGATTGTTAGCTCCATATATTCATAATATTAGAAGTATTGAAAAATAGGCCAAGTAAAGAAGACTTCCACAGAAGCTCTGCGGAGTGCCACAGAAGCTCTGCCGAAGTAAACAAGATCATTCAAGAAATACCAAGACCCAAGATAGACAAAAGACTACTCACAAAAGACCGAAGAAGGACCTACAGAAGGATGCTCACAAAGGACCAAGCCGTAGAACCTCTGTCACCCTTGACAGAGCCTCTGTGGTTCAGACTAAAGACTTGGAAGATATGTATAATATCTTGCCACTGTTCCAGAAATATCTTGCTACTGTTCCAGGGTCCGTTCATCAACTTGTACAAAGCATGGTCCGACAACAACACGTGTCAAACTCCGATTGGAATCCTTACAAGTTGATATTGGCGCATTTAATGCATGCAGGTTTCCAACTATTCATGCCATCCCTTCTTTGCTGTAGCAATAGTCCTTTTGTCTAGAATAGATCTTTTGTAGTAGTATAAAAGGAAGACTCATGTTGAGTTCTTCCTTACCAACTAATACACACACAACACACGAAAACACTTGCACACAATTAACGTCAAATCTGTTCTTAGTGTTCTTAATCAAATACAGTAATCATTGAGATATTCATCTGTTCTTCATATACTGTTTATTTGGTATTTTTGTTGTTTCTATATCTGTTAGATAATCTTTGTTAATCAAAACGGGAACCAACATTAAGTTCAATCAAGTCATCTTCTGCAGTATTAGAGTTAGAGGTAGAAGTGGATACCTCACTGTCGGAGTCGGAGCTGACTTCTGCCATGCCACATAATAGAGCATTCTTTGTTTCTCCTTCGTCAGAGGATGTGTCTGACTCCCAGATTTCTTTGTTCACTAATAGTGAATTCTGAGCATAGTATTCAACTTTCTTTTTGTAGAAAGCTGCATCCCTCTGAGGACGATTTGACTTGCTCTTGCATTCGTTGGCAAAGTGACCTGGCTTTCCATAGTTGTAGCATCATTGGTTCTGTGTGGAGTTTCCAGCTCTGTCGTCTGACCTCTGTCGGTCACCACTTCTTTCGGTTCGGCACTCATTTGCGTAGTGGCCTGGCTTACCACATTTGTAACACTCTTGAATCTGTGGAGTGTTGGCAGCTTTGTCTTCCGAACTCTGTCGGTCATTTCCTCTGTCATTTCTGTCACTTGACCTATGTCGGTCACCACTTCTGTCGTTTGACCCTTCTCTTTCTCGATTATCTCTTTTATATCGTTCATTACCAGATTTCTTCTGGTATCCTCTGCTGAATTTCCTAGTCAAGAGAGCTAAAGATTTAGCTATCGAAGCCAGGGTCGTTTCTTCTTCTTCTGCTACTTCCTCTTCTTCTTCACTTTCCACCATCATGTTTTTCTTCTTCTTCTCCTTTCTTTCCTCTATTGATTTCTCTTTCTTTGGTTTCTCTCTAGCCTCTATAGTCTTACCAACCAATGCAAGAGGTGCAATGATCTGGGCTTTTGCTTGTGCTACATGAGGCTCTTGTACTGCCAATGTTCCATAGAGGTCTGATAGGGTCCAGGAATCTAAGTCTTGATTTGTTTGCAGAGACATAGATAACTGAAGCCATTCTTCATTCAGAGACTCCAGGAACATAACGTTGTTTTCTTCAGAGGTTATGTGGATGCCGAACTTCTTGCACTTGTTTATTACAGAGTTGAACCTATCATACGTAGTTTGCAGAGATTCTATTGGCAGAGCTTTAAAGGCATAGTATTCATTTATGTACTGAGCTCTGCGGTTCTTCTGGGTTTTGACTCCTCCTTCTAGTTGTTTTTCCAGTTCTTTCTATAGATCATATGCAGATTCACATGCATCCATGGACTGGAAAAGGTCATTTGGAATGGCCATAATCAGAATTCTCTTAGTTTTCTGAGCAACTTCGTATTTAGCCCAATCAGGATCAGACCAATTTTCCTGGGTCTTTGGTTTCGTGTGTTCTGGGATTTCTGGTGTGTCGTCTGTGCCAGGAACACGAGGTACAGTTATCATGGGAACGAAAGGAGGGTTACGGATATAATAAACCAATTCTTTGTCAGTACCCTCAAAGAAGTGAATCATTCGAATCTTCCATTGAGGGTATTCTTCTCTAATAAGAGTGGGAGGTTTGGTTAAGGAACTAGAAGAGAAGAAGTTGTTTGTATTAGTCATTTTAAGAGAGATAAAATTATCCAGAAAAGGGTTTGAACAACAAACTTTTCAGAGTATGAAGTGGATGTTTCGTATGAAATTTTTAAGCTTAAAAGCTTTAAGCTGAGCACTAAAATGGTGTTTTTAACCAGAATAACAGATTCTATAAGTTTACCAAAGTTCGAATGAATTGAAAATGGCAGAAAAACAGAATTTGTTTGATTAATATGAAGAATAGGTTAAAAATCCAAGTTTTTACCAAAGATCATAGTTTAGAGTGGATCCCTTGATATTAAAAATCAAGGTTTGCTCTGATACCAATTGTAGGTTCCTGTTTTGCTTAAACAATGATCTTAACTTTCAGTTAGTTCAGATTGTATGGTGCGGAAGCGTATTTAAGAACTGAAAGATAATGTAAGGTAGAAGAACACACAATATCAAATAAACAGTATGTAAGAACAGATGAATATCTCCAAGATTACTGTATTTGATATATATTAAGAACACCAAGAACTTCAAAGGATTAACAAGAAATCTGCAGTTAATGGTGTGTGTGTTGTGTAAAAAGCTTAATAGAAGAGTTCACATGAACCTTCTATTTATACTACTTCTAAAGGGGACAATAAGGACTGAAGGTACAAAGACACTGTTGAGTGATAGTGGCTGGAAGGTACAAAATACTATTCTGGAATTGTTGCAGATACAACGTTCATTAAATGCTCTGTATTCAGCTTTAGGCGGAAACCTATCAGAGTTTGACACGTAGAGTAGTTAGGTCACGCCTTTGTACGATTGATCTTTAGAACCTTCAAATGGCAGATATGGTAAGAAGCATGTTCGTCCTTGTTTAGATCTTTTGCGTAGATCTTCTTTTTACCGCAGAAGCTCTGTCAAGTATGACAGAAGCTCTGTGGCCTTGTCTGCTTAGAAGTGTCTTCTGTTGCTTCTTTACTTAGGTCTTCTTGGTTATCCCGGCAGAGCCTCTGTCGAAGACCTATGTCTTCTTGGTTACTCGGCTACTCGACAGAGCCTCTTTCGTACACTTCTATACTTAGACTATTTTTCACTACTTCTATTTACAGAAAGATTGGAGGTAACAACATTATATTTGGTTCTACTAACCCTGATCTTTGTACTCGTTTCTCTGAAAGGATGAAAGAAGAGTATAAAACGAGCATGATGGGTGAGCTAACATATTTCCTTGGTCTTCAGATAAAACAAAATGAAAAAGGAACTTTCATTAATCAGGGAAAGTATGTTAAAGATATGCTGAAGAAATTCTATTTAACTCGGAGTTCAGCTATGAAAACCCCTATGGCACCACCGCTGACACTAAACAAGGATTCAAATGGAATACCTGTTAATGTCACGCTGTACCATGGGATGATCGACTCTCTCTTGTATCTTACAGCTAGCCGACCCGATATTATGTACGCAACCTGTTTGTGTGCACGATATCAAGCTGAACCTAAGGAATCTCATATGATCGCTGTAATGCGAATCTTTAGTTACCTTAAGGGTACTATGAACCTAGGTCTTTGGTATCCCAAAGACTCAGGGTTTGATCTAATCGCCTATTCAGATAGTGATTTTGCAGGTTGCAAATTGGATAGGAAAAGCACCACAGGAGGCTGTCAGCTCCTGGGTGGAAAGCTGGTGAGTTGGACAAGTAAAAAGCAAAATTCAGTGTCCACCTCAACTGTTGAAGCTGAGTATGTAGCCACTGGAAGCTTTTGTTATCAGGTCTTGTGGATGAGAAATCAACTACTAGACTATGACCTTCAGCTCTCGAAAATTCCAATCTATTGCGACAGCACAAGTGCCATCGCTATAGCCAACAATCCAGTGCTACACTCAAAGACCAAACATATCGAAATCAGATATCATTTTATCAGAGATCATGTGATGAATGGTGATATAGAACTTCATTTTATCCCAACTGACTATCAGTTAGCTGATCTGTTCACCAAACCTCTTGGTGAGACAAGATTCAACTTTCTCATCAGCGAGCTTGGAATGCTGAACTTTGAAGAGTAAAATCTTCAGTGGTTCACATTTTATCAGCGATAGGATAAAACAATTATATAACCCATTCTATCATTCTCTCTCTGAACATAATTGATTCGCTGATATCAAGGTATGTTTTCTCTCTTGCTCGCTGACGTTCGCATATGAATGTAAGATTTCAAAACAAATTGCATCGCTGAATATCTCTTCCTTAACAACGATACTTTGAAATTTCTTAAACTAACACTGATATTTCTATTCAGTGCTTCATGTTTTTCTAAATAGTCCCTGAGCTTTCAAAACCACAGAGACATCCTAAAATATGAAAGGACGTTTGTGACATCATCACAACGGATAAACCCTGGCACGTTCTTTTTCTGACACACGTTTGCACGTTTCGTTTACCTTCCAATCAAATGCAAACACGTGTCCGTGTCATGATGAAAAACTTTCCCGCTCGAGTTTTTCTCTCTCTAAAATCTCTCTATATAAACTATTTCGGGTTTATATTTTTTTCTTTACGCGAACTTCTTCTCCAAGCAAGATAAGATTTACTGTTGCTTATTTCTAGAAATCTGTTCATCTCCTTCTTCGATTACCAGGTTAATATTCTTATTATTTACCTGCATAACTTGTTTCTGATCTTCTTATTGCTTTTAACAGATCAAACAAAAGAAACCTTTTCTAAAATGAATCATTTCTTCATGGTTTTATGAACACAACCTTTTCATGGTTGTTCTTCAAGTTTTAATTCAAAATCTTAAACTTGTTCTTCAGTCGTTTTTCCAGAATCCTTATCTAAAGGAAAATGGAAAACAAGACTTTTACTGGGTTTGTTTTTCTTTTTCGAAACAAGAAAACCCTAATCTTCATTAAGACATTTATGTCTGAATGAAATAAATAAAAATCGGAAAACATCTTATTGGAAAATCTTTCACATTAAGACTATTCTTTATCTATGTTCATGGTTGATATAACAGAAATGGCATCTTCTACTCCTGCTCCTACCGCTGAGAAATCCACGGCTGCAAAGAAACTGACTCTTATCAAAGCTCCTCAGGTCAAGTTCAAGCTTGAGGAAATCGATTTTTCAAAATCGAACAACCTTCATGCACTTTTCGAGTTTCCTCTCGAAAACAAGTCACACATCTGGATGATGCTTGGAACTACCTCAAAACATGTTGCTTATCCACAGCCCTGACCATTACACCCCCTGCTCATCAATTCCTACTATCTCAGTTCTTGTATACTGCCAGAAGAGCTCAGGTACCCCATGACAAAGACCCAACGAAGATCGTTGACTCTATTCTGTGTGACACAAAATTTGGCACCACCAAAATAACCCTGCCATTATTAGGAAAGCACTGAGCCTTCCTACCTCAACCAAAGAAAACCGCTTTGTCCCTCTCCCAAACCATAAAAACATGCTGATAGGGAAGCCATCATTGCATTCTTCGATGCAATGGGTTACACATGGGACACTGGAAGGGACAAGAAGCCTGAGAAGAAACTGACAATGATCAAGAAGTCCAAAATGCCCAGCGAGATGAACTTTATCTTCGCACATCTGATAAGCTGCATGACAGCGAAGAGTGGCTACTCTGATCAAGCTGCGCAACCTCAGCAAGCAATGGGCTATGCATTGCTGAAAGGTCTAAATGTTGACTCGGCCTCAATCATCTACGACGACCTTGCGTTCAGAGTAGATATGGCTGAAAGATCTGCATGGGTTCCTTATCCCAGATTCATCAGCGCCGTCTTTCAACTTGGACTTGGCGAAAGGTACCCAACAGAGGGTGATCTGAGACTCTCTCAGGTTGGCCCTAAGGTACTCGACTTCAAGCCGCTGGAAAACGAGGTATGTCTTTCTACTCTCTTATCTCTTCTCAATCCTCCTTCTTCTACTTCTGCAGCTCATTCAGTGGAAATCCCCACCGCTGATACCCACGCTGCACCCTCCACTCCTTCTCGAAAAAGGAAACAATCTACTTCCCAACTTGGTTCCAAAAGAATCAAGAAAACCAAGGAGCAACCCCCCCCCCCCCAGCATTTACACGCTGAAGACTCCACAGCTCATCTTGAAGAGTTGATGGAAAGTTCAGTGGTACGCTCTGCCACAGCGGATCAAGCCACCCCTTCCATCCCAGCTTCAGCGTCTCTAAACGCTGAAGTTATAAACTTGGAAATGAACCCACCTCCTTCAGCCTCTCTATAGACTGAAGTGATTGACAGCGGATCCAACGCTGAACCCCGCACCCAACCATCATTCTCATCCCTCATTCCTCCTACTCAATCTTTGGTCTCTGCACCAATTTTCCCAACTTTCTCAGGGACACCCTTCATCATACAAGACTCAGGTGCAGACACTCTAAATACGATGATGGATGCAAACTTAGGATCTGCAGGCACCTCCATGTGCCAAGGTACTCTTGAAGGCGACATGGAATTTCATTCAGGACACAAAGGGTTCGACAACTTTGCCAACCCGCCTGCAGGTATAAACACAATCCAAAACACTCCTCTCTCTGTACCCCAAACTTATGAGATTTCCTCTGTTCATAAGTTAATAACTGTTTCAGGTCCTAATTTGGGGGATATCAACACCTTCCTGAAGGCCCTGGAAACAAAGGTGGAAAATTACAACACCATTCTCTCCACAAACTCTCCAGCGGTTACAGACGCCGGAGAGAAACTAAAAAAGATGACATAGATCGTCGATACAAAAGCCTCCAAAACTGATCTGGAGAAGGTGGATGGTAGCATCGCTCAATTTGCTACCACCCTCGCTGACAATTCAACCGCCACCACCTCTCTTTCAACAAACTTCACCTCTCTGTCCAATGAAGTCACATCATTGAAGACAGAGGTTGGTTCTCTTAAGAGTGAAGTTTCCACGATCAAGGCTGACGTCTCCGCCGTCAAAAAAATTGTTCAGAAAGTGCTCGATCGCCTGAACGTCCCAACTTCTAATTTTTCTCAGGTCGATAGCGAAGCTCTTGAAAAGATCAATCCTGCTATAACTGGCCTGGAAGTCAGATTAGCAAAGATTGAGTACTGTATTGGGATCTCTGGCATAGAAGACAGGGACCAAATACACACTGCCAATGTTGAACTATCTGTTACCTCCCCCAACCATGATGTGGAAGAATGGGAGAAGACTAAAGAAGACCTTCCCCATAATGCTGAGGGGGAGGGTATCGAAACTGCTGCTGCTGGTACTTCTACTTCACGACCTCAGGGAGTTGAAAACCCTGAGGAAACCGAGAAACCTTCCTCTGTATCTGAGGGGGAGCAACTCGATGAGCAACTTAAGGAAGTTGCTGCTGACGTGACCGAACCTTATGCTGAAGAGGTCGAGTCTGAAGAAGAAACTGAAGATGATGAACCTGTCGACATCTCCGATGAAGAACCATCATCATCCCCCAAAGATGATGATGATGACGATGATGATGACGACTTCTTCTACGTCCAACCGGTTGCAAAAGCCCCAGCTCAAAAAGGGATCGAGATAAAAGAACCTTCAGGGGAGCGGACCTTCTATTCCCTTACGTCTGAAGCTGACAAAGGCAAAAACAAAGGCCTCGCTGAAGAAGACAATCTGACGATCTTGATTTAAAAGCCAGTTTGTCAGGTACACTACCTTCTATTCCCTTACACTGCATCCCTCCTCTATCCCTTCTCAATCTCAATCCTTCTATCCTTAAAATCTCTATACACTTAACCACATTCTTTTCTCTATCTCTTTCTTCCCAACTTTTCTTACTTAAACAATCACTGTGTTTCAGCTAGTCCTCTCCCCTGTTTGAGGATCCCACTGAAGCTCCTTCGACTACACCAAGAATAATCCCAACCACAAGAGCTGAAGAAATAATCCCAGTCTTGGATTTAACCACTGAGACTGATGAACCTGAAGAACAGCTGCTCTCTCACAAAAACAGACCTTCCTTGGCTCCTCAAAAGCTAAGTGAAGAGGATCAAGAAAAGAGAGATGCAATGATCAAACAGCTTAAAGATCAGCGAATCATTCTTCCTCGTGACAAAATCCCTGCTCCCACAAAGTTCAGGATATCAAGGAAAGAATACGAGGATCATCTAAGAGCTGAAAGATTACTCGCTGAATAGAAGGAAGCTGAAGTAAAAGATAAGGCTCTCGCCATCCAGCTTGTCCAAAAATCGGTGAAAGACCCCGCGTTGAAAAGAACTCCCATTGATGTCCAACGTCAGCTATGGGATGATGACCAAAGGATCGTTGAAGAAAAGACTAAAGTATCTGATTCGACTTTGGAATAGTGTAAAGAAATGCTGAACTATCGATCTCGACCATCCAAAATCATCAAGGTAAATATCAGAGGAAGACTGTTCGTAGACGTTCCTGTTGTGGAAGTTGATGTATTCAGAGAAGACAAAACCAAGCAAACCTTCTATGCTGCTACTTTAGAAAAATTTGGTTTCTCTGAATGGTTGGAAGTGAAATTAGCCATTCAGCGATCGCACTCAAAGTTCAAGAGCCATGTCGAGAAAATTTTAAATACTCAGATCGACTTGGTTTCTTCTGGTGTGGATATTCCTCCTTCCACTCTTCTTCCTCCTCAACAAAGAAGAGTCTCTGCAAAGGAAAAGAAAGCCTCAGACTCAGGTCCTCCTATACGGAATGAAACAGGTATTGGTTTCTCTCGTGCTGAAGTTCCTGGTCCTGATGCTGACCTCTCAGCGCTTGACACCTCCCTACCACCTGGTGAAACTTTCATCCCTGGCAAAGTCGTAAGTGATCCCTATGGTATACTCTTTCTAGACTACCAAGGAAATCAACACTTTCAACGCATCTATGTGCTTCCAATCACTCCCATCGAACAGCTCAGAGATCTCATATACTGGTGTGAAGTCAGACGCGACATTCAGGCATGTCACCTTAAGCCCCTGATCTTTGAAGAAGCAAAGTGCAAAAAGGATCAAGGTGTCACTGTCCCTGACTGGATGATTCCCACATCAAAGACCCTCGATGAACTTCTCATCAAGGAAGAACCTTTTGACGGATAGGACCGCCTTGTAACTCTTTCTATCCTTATATGTCCACATCTTCTGTAAATGTAATTTTATTTGTTGTACTTGTAATTTTTCCACTTCCCTCTGTAATCTTTACGAAGTTAAAAGAAAATTTTCAGCTAATGTACTTTACTCCATCAGTACTGAAAAGATCCCAGAAAACAGTAAAAGGGACAAATATTTTATGAGTTCTTTTTATCCTTATGTTTTCATTAAATAGCAATTTTCTCTGTTGCTATGTCATAACCAAATAGGGGGAGATTGTTGATCCAAACCCTCAGTGATTTGATAATGACCCTCTCTTAAACACTTAGTGAAAATTGTAAGTAAAACAATATGTATTAGAGTTTCACTATCGTTGATAAGTACTAAGACTTTACAGTACCGCTGATAGGAATTCTCACTCTTTAGATTAGATATTCAGCGAACACTATTCATCATCTTATAGCTATGAGCATGTTCAGTCTCTGAGATGATCGCTGATAAGTTAGTTGTTTACTTATGATCCCTGAAGACAAGTTTCACGTCAACATATGTTCTACACTGAAGTCAAAGATCAAGCTCAAGAACTAGCGACAAGTCTACTCATGAACTGATGCGGATATCAGCGAAGCAAGACCTGTCCGTTCAACGTGAAGTATCAAGTAGAAGACTTCAGCAATCGCTGAACTTTATCATTCGCTGATAAAGATCTGACTCAAAGAAAGCTGATCATGAAGTCTCCCTGCAGGTTACTATTGTCTTACCTCCCTTGCACGTCTCCGTACGAACTGTCAGAACGGACATTCCTTTTGTCTGTAATCGTACAACAACTCTGATTCTACACTGTGCACCATGCGGCTACTAAGGTTGTCTACAAAAGTTAATGACATGCAACCACTCAGCTGCTGCCACGTGTAAAGCCATACTGCCATGCATTAAATGCATGCAGTATATAAGAAGAACCTTACTTCAGTTTTGAAGTGTGCTCGGACCATCTTCTTATTTCTCTGTTATTGTTAAGTTATTATTCGTAATTTCTTTAACTCTTTCTAGTAAAGAAACTTAGTGTTTCTCAAGACTTGTTTAGATTAGGTTAATCCTTAATCTTGTTCCGCAACAAGTTGTAAATTGTCTTGATTTATCAATAAACAATTTAGAAAAGTAAAAACGTGTGTTTGTATTCAACCCCCCCCCCCCCCCCTTCTACAAACTTGTATAGCCCTTCGGGACCAACATTACCACTTGTACATAACATGTATCTTCTGATATTTTGTACGATGTGTGCAAGGAGATAAGACAAACATTTCTTGAAGTAGAAGCTTCATGATCAGCGATCGCTGAGTAGGTTTTCCATCAGGGAAGAGCTGATGTAAGTCAGCTATCGATGAAGTCTTCTTCTTGAAATGTCACATGTGTAGACTTGTCTTGGTTTCACTGATGACCGCATCAAATCATCAGTAGACTTGTCACTTGTTCATTCAGCTTCGTCTTCGATGTCAGCGATGAACTCTTTGTCGTGAAACTTGTCTTCATGGATTACATTTAACTTGTTACAAAGGATACTATCAGCGATACTGAACAGGCTCAGTATGCTTATCGCTGATGGCAAAACATAATATATTAGATATCATCAGCGATACAGAACAAGCTCGGTGTGTTTATCGCTGATGGTGAAACACTAATACATACAAGTCAAATGAAATTTTCACTAAGTAATTCTAAGTGCCATTATCAAATCACTGAAAGAGTTTGGATCAACAATCTCCCCCTATTTGATGATGACAAAGCATCATAAGAAAATTGCTAAGAAAAAAAACATAAGGATAAAAAGGACTCATAGATACGTGTCCCTTTTACTGTTTTCAGGGATCCTTTCTAGTATTGATGGAGTAAAGTACTTTCACTGAACTTTCATTAGTTTTGTAAAAAGATTACAAGGGAAGTTGAAAGTTACAAGTACAACTGATATTTTTTTTACAATTACTAAAACAACTACTGATAAATTACAAAAGATTACAAGTGAGGAATCTATCAGCTATAGAGGTTCGTCCGTGAAGAGCATTTCGTCGAAAGAGTAAGATTCAGGGATCATCCATTCAGTCAGGTACCTTCTCTCCTTGTTGCCTTCTAAGTTTTGCTTCACTGAGAACATGGGTTTTAAGGAAGAGGCTTAGTCTTGATTGATTACACTAGTGGATTAGATCTCTGAGTTGTTCGACTGGGCATATAGGTATCTCTGAGAAACGTTGAAAGTGCATTATACCATTCCTGTCTGGGAAGAAGATACCATAAGGGCCACTTATCACTTGGCCAGGTTTGAAAGGTCCTCTTGGTGGTAGTGATAAGTCGAGTGTTGAAAGATCAGGTTGGGGTCCGAGCACTGCCACTCTTGAGAATTCGATACCTGTTTCATTTCGAATGGCAGGCACACCAGAGTCGAAGCTCGCCTTCTCTTAGGTGGTTCGGGTCTTTTATTTTTAGGAAGAGCTGGAGAAGGAGGCAGATCCATCTGGATGTGACTTTGTTGATGTGTAAGTTCAAGAACTTCTCCACATGGGATTTGAACTTGGACTTAGACTTTTGGATGGCACTCCTGTCTTCTAGCCATTCATCAAGACTGAAGAGCTCCAACTTTGACATGAAGAAAGTTTGTGACGAGTTGTTCTCCCTAAATATAGTGACTTCCACCAACGATGTCTTCCTTAAACTCTTTCCCTTTAGGTTCACAACGATGATCCGGCTTGGATGGAATATGTGATCGACCTTTTCTCTGCACCATTCTAACATGGGATCACTGACGTCTGCTCTTTCTTTGTGGGCTTCCTTCTCAACATTTTTCAGGAGTTGTTCCTGAACCGTGATTGGATGTTTCTTCGGCTTCTTATCAGAGACTGAGTCCTGTGCTACCTTAAGGGCAAATTGAGCATCCTTTTGGCATGCAACGAGTAGGTGATCAACTTTAATTAATTCTTCTCTTTCTTTAGGGGTTAGGAATTCAAGTCTTAGTTGAGAAGGGACTTTGAGGCACTGTTCCTCTAGCTGTTGAATCATTGCTGATCTGCTTCTTTGTTCTTCATCCTCTGACCTTTGAATTGGTCGTGAGGGTCTTGTCAGGTGACTCAACAATGTTTCTTCTTCCTCATCTTGTTCATCAGTCTCCATCACTGAGATTGGGATTATTGGAAGGTCTTCCGCAGTAGTTGCTGGGATTATTTGTTGCTCAGCTTGTTCCTTAAGCAGGGGAGAGAACTAGGTGAATACAAATGAAAAGAGTTAGGGTTGAGGGAAGAAAAGATAGAAAGAAAATGGTTAAGTGTATAGGAGGGGTTTTAAGTGAGGGTGAATAGAAGCAGAATATGGCATGATGGAAAGGCATACCCGAGAAGGTTGCTCCCCCTCAGCAGCAAAGCAAATCTTCAGGTTCCGAGCAGCAGCGATCCCCTTTTGCTTTCCGTGGGAAGATTTCTTTGTGGGGGTTTTGTCAGTCCTCCCCCGTGCTTCATTGATGACGACACCCTTAAGGGGAGGAACGCTGATGGGTGTAGGCTTAAACAAGAGTCCTAATTCATCTTCATCTTCATCATCTTCATCAGCGCCCTCATCCTTGGAGGGTTTATCGAAGATCTCTACCTATTCTTCTTCTTCCTCGTCAAAGGGAATATTGAACGTTACATGGGAAGTAGAAGGAGGAGTTTGGATTTCCTTATCCTCCCCCTCAGCTTGAGGGAGGTCTTCAGCAATCCCCTCCCACTCAGCATGAGGAGGGTCTTCTTTATCTCCTTCGCCATTCTCCCCCTCTTTGTCATCATCAATATCGGTGGGAGAGTTTGGCTCAGCAGTAGCAGCAGCAGCAACGTTCCTGTCTTATGGGCCAGGAATCACTGAGGTTGAGGCAGGGGCAGCCTCAAGTTTGTCCACCCTAGCTTCTAGGCCAGGGATTGCTTATGTGGCTGTTAAAATAAACTCCACCACCATCTCTAGTTTCGTGCAATCATTATTAGTCAAGGATGGGCCGAGGGTAGCCACTAGTTGATTCATTTTGCTGAGGACGCCAACAAGTAGAGAGCAACATTTATCGACCTTCGAGCCTAGGTCATTTACCGTGATATGCAGCGATCCAACTGCAGTGTTGAGAGAGCTGACGGAAGATTCAACGACTGCAGGGATGAAGAGTTGGTCGCCACCTCAGTCTTCAACTGGGAAACCTCTTCCTTCAAAGATGAAAGCTGAGAATTGTCAGCCTTTGAGAAGAGGGAGGTGGAGAGTTCCTTCAGCGTTTTTCCGGTAGAATTCACGACAGTGGTAGCGTTATAGATGTTGGTGGAGAGATAATTCACGCGATCACTGACCTCTTTGATTGAGGTGGTGATCGTGCCCAAATTAGGACTTGTAATAAAAAAGAACTTTGAGCAAAGGAAAGCTCAAAAGGGTGAGGAGAAATGGGTAGTGATGATGGAATACCTAATGGTTGGGAGAAATGGTCAAAATGACTACTTCCTCCATAGAACTCCATGTCATGCTCAAGAGGAGTCAATGACACGGGTGGTTGCTAAGAGTCCCCGAGAGGGAGACCATCTGGTCCTGTAACGTTGGTGCGCATCAGTCCTTGCAGCAACGTTTCCTGGGAGTCAGCGATAGATGTCGCTGGTGCAGATGATGTGTTAACAAAAGTAATGGTGGGAGAAGCAAAAGTAGTTGAGAAGGTCGTGCAGTGAGGCGGAGTGGCACTGGCGTTGCCAAAATCAAACTCCTCAGCGCTTTGAGGCACTGAGAGCGGTGGGGTAGTTTCCAGCATTGAATCAGTGCTAAGAGGCACTGAGGCAGTTGTTACGGTGTTAGGTGTGGTGGAGCGGACCCCGAAGTTCTCTAGGGTAGCCTGTAAAGAGGCCACCCTGACGTAATTACCGGTTGCTATTGGGAGGGGGGGGGGGGTTCTCCTTTAAAACTCTATTGGTCTTTTTAGATTGACCAAGAGGGGATGGAGATTGTTTCCTCTCCTTACCTCGTCCTCAGGATCTTTCGACATCGAGGATTCGAACCCCAAGTCATGGAGGCTGATAGTCACCCTCGGTCGGGTATTCCTCCTTGAGAAAGAATTGGAGGGAACGTTCACCTCGCGATCCGGTTTCTCGACCTTTACCATCATGTCATCGAATATCATACGGGCATAGTCAATTTTGCGCCCAGTGATGAGGCTGTACCCCATCTAAAGCTAATACCGGCTGACCTGATCGTGAGAACCAATTTTCCCACTCATCGCCTGAATGATGCACGGTTACTTCAGCACGTTCAGTAGTATACCAGAACTGTTGAAACAAAGCTTTGTGAGCGGGAGGAGCTACGATCAGATCGTAGAAGAGAGGAGAGTTCCTGAGTAGGGTTACTGCGTCTGCCAAGTGCAGGCATGGCTTCTTTTCAGGGAATGTTTGGAGGGCCAAATGGTTGTTGCCCACAAATTGGACTTGGTTGAGGTCAGATTTGACATTCTTTGACTTGACAAGAGTAGCTGCTTGGGAGGCCATTTCTAGGAAACAAAGAAAAGAGAAAAAGAAGAACAATGGATTTCTTAGTTTGGAAAGAGTTTCCAAAAATAAGATTTAGAGGTGACCAGTTTCTTTATAAGGAAAGAAACTTGTAAAGAGGCTTTTCTACTTTTAAGAGATACAGAAAATGGTAGAAAACTATGTTTTACCAGTTTCTTTTTTAGGAAAGAATCTGGAAAACATATTTAAGATGAAAAAGAAAATTTAAAGAACATGGTTTTAAAATCACGAAGGAAGATGATTGTTAAGAAAAAACATGGTTTTAATCTTTGTTAGCAAAGATTCAAGATCAAAAAGAAGTTTTTGTTTCAAATAATGGAATAAGTTTAAGAATGTGAACCTGGGTTGTTGAAAAGTTTGGGTTCGAGGTTGAGTTCTTAAGTTCGTTCAAATGCCTTGAAAGTTTCTTGCATTTAGAGAACTTTGTGCGCTTAAAGAGAGAAATTATAAGCACGGGTTGGTTATATAGGAATGAGAGAGGAGAGAGAAAGGTTGATGAGCGGGAAAAACACTCACCATGACACGGACACGTCCCACGAAGGTGATTGGATAGGAAGTGTAACGGACGAATGTGTCGGATAAAAAGGCGTGCTGTGGTTTATTCTCTTGGATGACGTCACAAAAAAAGTTGTCTTTTCGTTTTTAAAAAACGCATCCCTGATAGTGAAAAGTACCAGGATTGGATTTTGTTTTTCGAAGAATCACCGATGAGAAATATCCGTGATGAGTTTTTCTTTTCCAAAAAGAATCACTGATAAGAAATATCAGTGATAGGTTTTTCTTTTGAAAGACAACCCGCTGAATAGAACTTCAGTGAGTTTAAGATAGAGAACATACCTTAGTATCAGAGAGCATTTACTCAGAGATTAAGAGATGAATGTCAGAGATAGAACCTTATTGCTGACAAAATTGTTGGGGTGAAAAATGTAATTGTCTTTAACTTATGGGCTAATTTTGTAAATACCTCAAAAGGGTATAAATAGTTCATTATGCTTTTTGTTTAGGTTAATCATTGTTGGTTCCCAGATTCACCTTGTCTCATTCAAACATATATATCAAAGATAGCGGAAGCGTAATAATACTGTTTGATAATGAGTGATTGTTTAAGAAAGAACAATAAGAGAATAATAATATACTGGAATAGTGAACAAGATATGAATAATCAACAAACAACTCGTATATTAAATTAGAAGAACACCAAGAACACCTAAGTGTGTATGTTATCTTCTGAATTCTCTTAGGCTACAAAACGTACACATATAGTGGAATTGAATGTGAAGTGAGTGTGCTCTTGCATGAATTCTTACAATTGTGTGCTCCACTACTCACTATTTATAGCATGATAAAGTGTAAATCAGTGTACTATCAAACCCTGGAATGACACATGGAAAGTATGTCGTTGTCCTTTTAGGGCTGACGTGGAAAGTGTAAACACTAGACTTAACACTTAGGAAAATTATACGAGTCTTCGGCTTCACAGAGGTCTTGGTCATCAGAGATCATTTACCAGAGCTCTGATGGTCTTCTGATGGCTTGGTCTCTGACGTTTGGTCTCTGACGTTCTTCTGTTGATCTTCTACAAAGTCTTCTGAGCTATCTCTGATGTCTTCTGACTTGTAATATTTTCAATACTTTTACATTGAAATACTTGGGGCTAACAATCCCCCCAAGTATTGAAAATACAACTTTTGCTATACTACAGAGATAAGCTAAATAAACACAAAGAGGAGAAAGTCATCTTCTGTAAAAGCATTTACTTCTTTTAAAGATAAGTTACATTGCAGTACAATAAGACAGTAAATCTAATCATAAAAGTTGCCAATGAGAATTCTATCAAATTTCATAATTAAACCCCTAAACTCTAGGGTAAGATCTATTTTCTTGATGAAACTTTTGAATATATTCTCTGGGCATTTCGAGTTTCCAACACAACCTTGTACTATCTTCCTCAGATACTTCAGTGATTGAGACGAGTACTTGGGTACTTCATATGAATGAATGGCCTTCTTGATTCCCTTCTGTCGTATAATAAAAACTTCAGGATCAGCTACCAGAGATCCAGAGGGATAATGTTCAAGTCATTCCATACTTTCATCTTGGGGACCAATGCTCAACTTCTCCAATTCGAAAGTGATGCCATGCTGAAAGTCTGTCTAGGTTATGAGGTTCACATGTTCCTCCATGGCTAGTTCAACCTCGTATCTTGCTGTTCTGGCAGTCTTGCATCGGTCTGGGAAGTTTACGCAGTAAGAATGCAAATGTAGCAGATCATAGGGATTGATAAGTACCACGTCATTGTCATTGAACACATGCATATGGTTGTCAGTTCTTTGCACAATGTACTCATGGTAGGTTACCTTGTTGTAGGCAAATGTTCTATGGTTTATTTGCTGGATATTTACGATCGGAAGCTCTGAGTACACTCATCCACCAACATTGGTCTTCTCTGTGATAAATCTTCTTCTTTCATCATCCAACATATTGGCTCTCTTGGGATTCAGCCTTGGGTTGATAGGAATTGAGTTCTGTTTGATGAGATCTCTGTCGGCATAGAGATTGTGGAATACCTCTTCTAGTGAAGGTGGATGTTCTTGGCTTGTGCCTCTGGAATAGTTTCAGTGTTGGGCTCTATGTGGATTTCAGCATTGATGGCAGAGAGAACATCTGGTATGATCTGGTCTGGATCTTGTTATTCTGTCACCTTATTTTTACCTTTGTCAGGTTGCTCTTTCTGTGCCCTTTCTTTCTTTTCTCTTTCTTCTTCTGTTAGGATCTCCATGGCCTCTGAGGTTTCACTCTGGTGGGGGTCATGGATGATCATTGTAGTATCAAGGTTTGGTTGGGGTTGGTTAAGGTTTCATTCAGCAGAGGCTTGGCTTGTCCTCTCTGGTTCATTTCAGGTGGGTGAGGTGGTTGGTGTATCAAGGATAATGGTTTCTGCTATGGGTTCTACTGAGGTAGAGGCTTCTGCATTAGTTGCTCTGAGGATTTGATCCTTGAATGTGTAATCAACCTTATTGTCAGCCTCATCATTCTCCCCATTTTGTTGTCCTGACAAGTCAGAATCATCAATATCTGAATCGGTCTCATTGTCGACAACAAACTTCTGTTTCTTGAATGCTCTTTTGGATGGCTCACCAGCGGCAGATCTCTTGCTGGAGGTTATGTCACATATGAGGTCATCAAAATTTTTAGCAACATCCTTCATTATGTTTTCCAGCTCTGTCCTCATCTACTTGATCTTTGAAGTTGACAGTGTGTGAATCAAGAGATGTTTGCACATGTTTCTCTGTTGCTTGTGCCTTGGCCACGAACTTAGCAGAAATAGTCATCATACGGCTTAATACCTCTTTTCTGAAGGCTCCCATATAAGCTCTGGTGATGGGAAGATCATCTGGACGTGCAGAGGTAGACGCAGGAACAGCAGCAGCAGGAGTTGGCTCTATAGATGGTGTTGGTAGGTTGGCAAAAGCAGCAAATATAGACTTTGAGATTACCTCTATGATGGTGTTGAGGTTGGCTTCTGACAATTCCACAAAAGGAGGTTGGATAGTTCTTGGGGCATTCTCGTTCTGGTAATTTGCTAACTCATTCTTCAGAGCTTTGATCTCTGACTGCAACTTTTGGGATTCATTAAAGCTCTTTTTCTCCAAATCAACTAGTCTCTGAGATGTCTCTGCTAACTGATCCTTTACATTTTTCAGCTCACCCTTCAGAGATTCATCCACTGCAGACCTCTGGTCAGTAACACCTGTGGTTGTAAGTTTATACTCATTCAAGGAGTCTCGGAGTCTCTGATCTCATTAGAAAAGTTTGTGAACTCTATCTTTGTTATGAGATCAGAAGGGGTAATTTTAGGGTCAACATATGACTCTAAGTTTCTCTCGAGTTTGGAGAGGCCTTCTTTCAGAGGTGTTTGGATGTTGCCTCTGGAAGGACTTCCACCCAATACTTGATGTTCTCTCAGGGGAGAAGCATCTCTGGGTATTCTTTTTACAAAAGTTCCCTCATCCTCAGAATCTGAGAGAGTAAAGTAAATGTGGGAATTGACATTGCGATCCAGGCAATCCAATCCCTGTGCTACTAGGCTCTGCCATTGTCCCTGAGTTAGACAACCTGTTGGTCCCGAAGGGCTATACAAGTTTATAGAAGGGGGGGGGGGGTTTGAATACAAACACACGTTTTTACTTTATGTAAAAGTATCTGTTATGTAAAAGTATTGAAAATAGTTCAAGTCAGAAGACCAACAGAGATCAGACAGAAGATTCGGAAGTAGTTCAAGTCAGAAGACCAACAGAGCTCAACAGAGCTCTGTCGAAGACTTCCAACAGAAGAACAAGTATTTAACAGAAGACCAACAGAGCTCTTGCGAAAGAGCTCTGGTGAAGTGAAGACCTCTGTCAGCCTAAGTCTCGTAGGAAATCCCAAGTGTTAGACAAGTGTCCATACTTTCCACGTATGCCCTAAAAATAGGAGACACACTTTCCACGTGTCATTCTAGGGTATGATAGTACACTGCCTTCACTTTTCCAGGGCTATAAATAGAGAGGTAGTGGAACAAACAATAGCAAGTTTTTGGAAGAGTAGTTTTCCATAATTGTTTAAGCACACACTGCAGCAATCCCTAGCACTACCTCTGTACGATATTGTTGTCCTATGAGATTTCCGAACACACTTGAACATGTACTTGGTGTGATTCATTATCAATATATGAGAAGCTTTTATATCTGATCTTGTTATCATTTACTGTTCAATACTTGATTCTCATAGTTCATTTATCGTTTACACAATCACTCATTTTAATGGCTTTATTTAATATGCTTCCGCTGTCTATTTCACTACCATTAATATGATACAACGTGAATCTGGGAACCTACAATTGGTATCAGAGTTTCTTTGGTTTTGTTAAACCAAACGATCCAATCTACCAAGGTTGACTCACTGTTGTTGATTGTGTTTGTGTGTCTTTAAAAGCTTCATAATATACTCTGTTTTTACTTCTTTCTAGTCTAAACAAGCTTTCATAGCTCATATAACTGTGTTTAAAGCTTTCTAGCTTAGTTTAAACATTTCTCTCATAAGTTACTGTTCTATTGGTTACTTTTTAAAACTCATCTTTGAGTTGAAACTCTTTTTAACAACTATACTCTGTTTTTTCTCAAAATGGCGAACAACGGTATAAATGCGATCTATACTGCTGGTTCATTAACAAAACCTCCTACTCTTCTAAGAGATGAATATGCTCAGTGGAAGATCAGGATGGTTAACTTTTTCGATGGTATGGATAAAGACTTAATGCGATCTGTCACGGACGGACCATACCAACCCATGGTTTTTGTTCCTCGTGTACACGCAACAGGAACTACTGCTGAGATTCCAGCTCATTATGAGATTAAAACCACAGGTTTTACTGATGAGGAAAATCTAAAAATGGAAAATGATCTTAAAGCAGTCAGACTACTGATAATGGCCATTCCAAACGAAATATTTCAAGAACTAGATTCATGTGTTACTGCTTAGGAGATCTGGGATCAACTTCTTAACCAACTTGAGGGTGGTATCAAGACCCAAAAGAACAGAAGGACCCAATGTATAAATGAATACAACAATTTCAAGGCACTTCCTGAGGAAACCATACAAGAAACCTACAACAGATTTAATGTGTTGATCAACAAATGCAAAAAATGTGGGGTTGTCAGGTCGAAGGAAGATAACAATGTTCTGTTTTTGAAAAGTTTGAATGATGAATGGTTAAATCTGTCCATGTCTTTACAAGCTAACCAGGACTTAGATGCATGGTCTCTAACAGATGTGTATGGCACTTTGGCCGCACAAGAGAAGGTTGTTGTCAAGCAAAAAGGCAAGTCCACCATTGCAGGCCCAATCGCTTTAGTTTCTGATTCTAAGAAAACCACATCAGAAAAGTCCAACAGAGAGAGTTCAAACAGAGAGAAAAAGAAAGATAAGTCAGTTAAAAAGAAAGGAAAGAAACGTTCAGTTGCAGAGAGTGATACAGAGGAAAGCTCATCAGAGGATGATGATTCAAGCTTTTCCTCAATCTCTTGCTCTAATAACTCAACAATTTAACAAGAGATTTGGCAATAAGCTTGACAGAATAGGTAGATATGAGAGAAAAGAAGACAGAAGAGAATACGCTGCACCAGAACAAAGAAACAACAGAGTTACCACAGAACAAAGACAACCTCCACAAAACAGAAGAGAAAATCCACCAGTACAACAGAAGGCCGATGCTGCCCAACCCATCAATCAGAATGATGGACGTTGCTTCAGATGTGGCAAACCTGGGTACTTCTCTGTTAATTGTAGAGGCAAACTGGTAAAAGACCAGGACTACTACAAGAACAAATACAAGTACAACTACAGAGAAAGAAACTATGTTGCTGAAATGGAGAACTGGGTTTCTGATTCAACTTCTGATGATGAACCAGAACAAGCCAACTTCTGTGGAGTTGCTATGGATGATGAAAGTTTAGAAGAAGCTGTTGACTGGATGACTGGAGAACCAGAGATAATGAAGGGAACAACAGAAGAAGAAGATCTAGCTCATGCATTTGCTCTTACTACGACAGAGTCTGACGACAGAGCGTTGGAGACCACTAGACCCAGTGCCAATGTATGTTCATCTGAATCCAAGTCTGACTCAGAATTAGAAATGCATGTTTCTATGCTGAATGAGGAATTTCAACTTCTTAAACAAAAACTCTCTGAAGAAAAAGAGCTAAGAAAACTAGCTCAGAAGGATCTGTCCTTTTACAAGAGAGAGAAAACTCTCTTGGAACAAGAAAAGGAAGAAATCTTCAAAGAAAAATCTGAGCTAGAAATCTTGCAAAAGAAGAAAGAGAGCCTGTTTTCTGACAAAATTAACGAATATGAAAACGTTTTGAAACAGAAGTCTGAAAAATTGAAAAAGTCTGAAACAGAGAGACTTAATTCTGTTGCTCTAACTGATTATTTTCAAAGAGAAAGGGAAATTCTGCATCAATCTCTACAGAGAAAAGAAATTCAGATTAAAAAGTACCAGGATGCACAAGATGTGCACATCAAGATAAATTCACAGATGGATACGCAAGGTCTTGGTATCTCTGACCTTGCTCCCTATGACGAAAGGAAGAAGACATCTTTGTCCTCTGCCTTTTGTGTTGGGAAAATCCAAGAGGACGTGATATCTGGTAATGCTGTTTTCAAAAGAACCAAAACTTCAGATGCCTTCTCAAAACCAAGAAATCTTGACTTTAGGAACGTCAGCTATGATTCCTCTGATCATGAAAAGGTTTTAAACCATCCTCAGAGTTTATTCTTGATCAAGGAAGAGCTAGAATCATACTTCCTAACTCTGTCAAGGACTTGGATACAAAAGAGATTTTTAACTTCAACTCATTCAAAGGACAGAAGTCTGTTACTTCTGTGACAGAGTCCTCTGTTGAAATCCCACAGAGCAAACTCAATCCAGAAGCCCCCGTCTTCTCTCCTACCCCAGAATCCATAAGAACATCTTTTTAGGAGGATTTGTTGAAAGTTATCAAGGAAAATGCTGTTTCAGATTCTATAAAGCCAAAGTTGAGAAGGTTCAGAACTGTCAAAACAAATATCTCTGTCATACCCATTGAAACTAAAACTTCCGACAGAGCCACCAGAGACATTCTAGGCTCTGACAGTGACTCTGACTCTGAAGTAGATGAACAGATCTTTTGTGGTCAAAAGAAAATTCTACACAAGTTAAAGCAGATACCGATAAAATCTACGAATCTAAAAGAGGATCTTTCTTTCTTCAAGAAACAATAAAGGTTTATACCAGTAACTGAGTTTAACAACAAATGTTTTAAGATTCTTGCTTCTAATGCAGTAGAAGTGGAGAAGAGAGAGAAAAACAAAAGTGTTTTTGTAAACCCAAATGTTCCTCTTGCTTTCAAACCAGTAAAATTCACACCAGAACAGAAGGGAAAATGGATAGCAAACAACAGATCTATTCCAAATTCTGGTGTAAATCAAAGAAGAAATCCATTCTGGTCAAATGAATCTATTACAAAGAACTTCATGTCAACAAAGTCTGTTCCAAGGAATAACAGTTTTAAGAAACAGAACCAGGACAGATTGTATGCAAAAACATCTGGTCCTAAAATCATTCAGAATCAAGCTCCATTCAAACAGTTTTTGAATAAAAACAATGTGCATCAGTCATGTTCCATCAACTGCAATTGTATTCAACTGTTACTAAAATTGCAAAATCATCTGAATGGTCCCCACTGTGTTCTAAATCAGTACGTTCAAAAGAAAAATCCCACGACTGTTCAGAATACACAGAGGAAAACCTGTGGCACACCATCACAGTATGGAAAGCCCAAAGTAAAGTCTGTTAACCCACCTAAGCCTAACAACAAAGGACCCATTATGCAATGGGTACCTAAAAAGAACTAATCTGTCTTGCAGAAACCTCATGTGCAGATCTGGTACTTGGATTCTGGATGCTCCAGGCACATGACGGGGAATAAGGAGCTGTTAACTTCTTTTAAGAACAAGATCGGAAGTGCAGTAACCTTCAGAGGAGACAATGGCGGACAGATTAAAGGTTATGGTACATTAGTAAATGGTGGTGTTTCAGTCTCTGAGGTTGCTTATGTTGAAGGATTAAATCATAACCTTCTCAGTATAAGTCAACTCTGTGATCACGGGTTCGATGTCAATTTCAGGAAGAAATATTGTTCCTTGTTACTTTCCGAGTCTGGTCAAGAACTTTTGAGAGCTGACAGAAAAGGCAATCTTTACAAAATGAATTTTAAACCAAACCAAAACTCTACAACAGAGAAACTCTGTTTAGTGTCTTTGAAAAATGAAGATGCCTGGCTCTGGCATAAAAGATTTTCCCATTTGAACTTTCAAAACCTTGACAAGCTCGTGAAGCAGAAGTTAGTAAAAGGACTACCCTCTTTGAAAGTTTGACAAAGACCATCTATGTTCTGCTTGTGAACTGGGTAAGATGAAAAGATCTTCACATAGAACAAAGAGTGATCATAGTTGTCCCAGACCTTTGCATATGCTTCACGTGGATCTCTGTGGTCCAATCTCTGTGCAAAGTCTGTCGGGCAAGAAGTATATCCTTGTTTTAATTGATGAATATTCTAGATATACTTGGATTGAGTTCATCAGAGTAAAATATGATGTCCCAGAAATTTTGATAAGTTTGTTGAGAAGGATACAGGTTCTGTTAGGATTAAAAGTGCAAAAGTTGAGAAGTGATAATGGGACATAATTCAAGAATGCCAAAATTGATACCTACCTATCAGAGGAAGGTATTTCCCATAACTTTTCAGCTGCAAGAACTCCACAACAGAATGGAGTTGTGGAAAGAAAGAACAGAACGCTGGTAGAAGCCGCCAGAACCATGTTGGCTGGCTCTGTCCTTCCAATGAACTTCTGGGCAGAAGCAGTCTCAACAGCCTGTTTTACCCAAAACAGAGCTGTGATAGTAAAGAGATTTAAGAAGACTCCTTATGAACTCATCAACAATAGAAGACCAAACGTGAAATTCTTTCATGTTTTCGGTTGCAAGTGCTACATATTGAATGACAGAGATCAGCTGGGAAAGTTTGATAAGAAAGCAGACGAAGGAATCTTTATTGGTTATTCCTTACTAACTACATCAAAACGAGAGAGAACCTGAACAAGAGCCATCATCACCTTTGCTAACTAATATTGGCAGAGACTCCTTGTTTGAAAGCTCACCTTCACAGAGTCCTGTTAATGACTCTCAGAGCAATGAGGCCACTCTCCAAAGTCGTGTGCCACAGAGCCCTGGTCCCAATCAACAGAGCTCTGATGCTGAAGTTCGTCTTTTCCCATCAGAAGCACAAACCCCGCCTGTTGTCCATGCTCCCATGAGACGATGGACAAAGGATCATCCTCATCATCTTATCACTGGTGCTGCTGAAGATGGTGTGAAGACAAGATCGGCCACAATCAATGAAGCTTTTTTGTAATTTTTTTAAGCATGATTGAGCCGAAGAAAATTTTTGAAGCCCTAGAGGACCCAAATTGGATCGAAGCTATGCAAGAAGAGCTTCTGGAATTCGAAATAAATAAAATTTGGTCCTTGGTTCCACTCCCAAAAGGCAAAACGGCCATTGGAACCAAGTGGGTGTTTAGAAACAAAAAGGATGAAGATGGGATTATCATCAGAAACAGAGCCCGTCTGGTTGAAAAGGGATACATACAGGAAGAAGGCATTGACTATGACGAAACCTTTTCACCTGTGGCTAGGCTAGAAGCCATCAGAATCTTCCTAGCCTGTGCTGCTCATAAGGGTTTTAAGGTCTACCAAATGGATGTCAAGTCTGCCTTTCTGAATGGCAAACCGCAAGAAGAAGTTTATGTCCAGCAACCATCTGGTTTTGAATGTTCAGAGTTTCCAAACCACGTCTACAAGTTAGACAAAGCTCTGTACGGCTTTACGCAAGCTCCCAGAGCCTGGTATGAAACTCTGTCCAAATTTCTGTTGGTCAATCACTTCGAGAAAGGTACTGTCGATAAAACTCTATTCTTTAGAAGGTATAAGAATGACATACTTCTGGTACAAATATATGTTGATGATATTATCTTTGGGTCTACACGGCAGGAGTACTGTGATAAGTTTGAAAGTTTAATGAAAAGCGAATTCAAAATGAGCATGATGGGAGAACTTTCTTTCTTCCCTGGTTTACAAGTTAAACAATCAGACAGAGGGACTTTCATAAGTCAGTTAAAGTACATCTCTGATATGTTTAAAAAATATAAGCTCAATGATTCAAAACCAATGAAAACTCCTATTGCCACTGGAGTTAACCTTGATTCTAATCTTAATGGTGAACCAACAGATGTCAAGTACTACAGAGGCATGATAGGGTCACTTCTGTACTTAACTGCCAGCAGACCTGATATAATGTTTGCAACCTGTCTCTGTGCCAGATTTCAAGCAAATCCTACAGAAACTCATTTAACAGCTGTCAAGCGTATCTTTAAATATCTGAAAGGGACTCAATTTTTGGGTCTCTGGTATCCTCTTAACTCTGGTTTCGAGCTTGTAGCATATACAGATTCAGACTATGGAGGATGCAAGAATGACAGAAAAAAGTACTTCTGGTAGCTGCCAACTGCTTGGAGAAAAGTTGGTGAGTTGGACATCCAAGAAACAGAACTGTGTTTCAACCTCTACAGCAGAAGCAGAATATGTTGCTTCTGCCAGTTGTTGCTCTCAAGTGATATGGATGAAAACACAACTCAAAGATTATGGCTTGGAGTATGGTAAAATTCCTATTCTATGCGACTCCAAGAGTTCCATTGCCATAACAGCCAATCCAGTTCAACACTCGAAAACTAAGCACATCGACATAAGGTACCACTTCATAAAGGATCATGTTGAAAAAGGGACTATTGAAATGCATTTTGTTTCAACTGATCTCCATCTTGCTGACTTGTTTACAAAAGCCCTTGATGAAAGGAGGTTTAACTTCTTAATCAGCAAACTGGGTATGTTGAACTTATCCTCCTAACTCTGTTCAACTCAACAGAGCCTCTGATGATCCTACCAGAGCTCTGTCAAACAGTTGGGTAGGATAGTTCAACAGAGCTTCTGTTGTTCACCAGAACTCTGTCAAGCATACTTTTTAACACGCTTTCGCTGAACATTCAGTTTGTATATAAAATTTTGTTTGTACAAAAGTTTTTTTTTGGATTTAAGCTCAATTTTCTAGGGGGAGCTTAAAAGAAGGATAATGCATAGTTTTAGGGGGAGCAAGTCAGTACTCATATTTCCAAATCCAAATTGACTTTGCGTTTTGATCATTGACAATTCTTTTTGAAGAAAGAGGGAAAACCTGTTCTGATGAAAATCCTTTGATAACGTCAAGAACCCACCAGAACTTTGATATTTCACCAGAGCCTCTGTTGTTTCTCACCAGAACTCTGTGAAAATTCCAAAGTCAGTTCTGTTATTGTTCTTTGACCATTTCCTCAACAGATACAGAATTTTAAATGTTTTTGGGTTAAGGTGAAATACCAAAGGAGTACATGAAAAGAATTAAAGAGGGTCACTCGTCAGAAGCAAAAACTTACAAAGCTCCAACAGAGCTCTGTCAGTTTTATGCCACGTCATCAGAGGTGCGGGTTATTTCTAAGCGTCAACCACTTGTCACACACACATCTCTAACCACGACGGTTTACTTGCACAAAAGTGGTCAGAACAAATCCACGTGGCACTCTCTAATTGAAAGCTAAACCACTAGCTGTCCCCACGATACATAATTCAGGCCACTCCACCTTCTGACACTCGAGTGCCTACAGTATCTACGGCGATTACCCAGCCACAAGTTCTGATTATAAATATCCGTAACCTTGACCCATTTCTTTTCTAAACTTCCTAAACCTTTCACATTTCCCTCTTTTATTTAAATCTTCAGTGTTCTTCAAGAAAACCCAAACCTGCAACAATAGCGGAACCCCAAAACTCTGCTGATTCAAGCCGAATAGAACCCACTGATGATATCATTGTTCTTCCATATGAGTTTGCTGACAAAAACTACAGATTCGATCCCACTCTAGGACTCTATCTACCCCTGTATCACGTCTTCATTGAGTTCTTTAGAAACTCTGACATCTTCAGAGCCCTAACAGAGTTCGATGACCATCTTCCAGCGATCTATGTCCATCAATGGTGGACCACATGCCAATACATCGAAGAACAAGACGGGATAGTTGGGAGCGTCAACGCAAGAAATGGAGGAGCGGGAACAATCCGCATTAGAGCAAATACCTTAAGAAGAATCTTCAGAATGAAAACCAAACGACAGCTAGGAATAGACGCCTATGAGAAACCACCAAAAACAACTGTTCTTCTTGATTTCATGAAGTTTCTGGGTTACAACAAGGATCTGAATACGATTGGAGAGTTCAAGCGACAGAATCTACCCACTATGTGGAATTTCATGTTCTCCACATTAAACAGAACCCTTACCAGCAAATCTGGTAGTCAAGACCAAGCCACAACAGAAATCATACAAATCATGTATGGATTGTTCTTCAATCGAAACGTTGACTACGGCAGCATTCTCTACAACGATCTTCTTACGGCTGTAAACACAAAAACCTCATCCATCGCAAGAGGAGGAGTCGTTGGATCCCACAAGTTATTGAAGATGATCAAGTTTCTACGCTTCATCAGTCTGGTGATCAGAAGAGCCTTCGACAGACTGGAACTAACTCATCAGGGTCGCTCAACACCTGTTTGGACGATGTCCAAATTCCTCCCCACCACTTCTGGCGAATACCCCTTCATAAGAAGAATTCCAGGTACAATGCTTGCCCTTATCGCTCCTGACCACATCTCTATCCAAAACTATCAGAGTGCTGCTCAACCTCAAGAACCTGAGGTGAGAACCCCAGCATACTTAGGATCTGAGCCTTCCTTGGAGAGCCTGAGTAAGGAGATTGGTGAGGAAGTTAACAGACCAGAGGCAAGAGTACCCGAAGTGGGGTCTTCCTCTAGAAGAGAGGAAGTAGAGGACAGAGCATCTCCTAGAGAGGCTGTCCATGAGGAAGTACAGGAAACACCAGAGGTAGAAAATATCTCCTCTGATAGTGGTGAGCAAGAGGGAAACATCAGAGAGAATCCTGAGAGTTCTACAGCCATAGGAGCCAAGGAAAATGTGAGAATAGAAAAAGATGCTCAACAGAGCACATCTGAGGGTATCCTTAACCAAAATCCCAGTGCTTCCACACAATCTAATCCTGGTAATCAAGACCAAAGGATTATTGAAACAGAGGTGCACACCTCGAACCCCAACCAGCCTATACCATCAGAGGCACCTCTTCATGCCTCTGGTACGCACGAAGCCGGGGAAACTATCTTTGGTAGTGATGTTCATTCGCCCCAGAACATCAATAGGTCACCTCCACACGATGATGCCTTTGTGGCTCATTTAGACACAACACAAAATAGACCAGAGATCTTTGTAATCTCACGTAGCATCTGTCCGACTCAGGGACAATGGGAGACCATAGTAGAACAAGGGAAGACATTGCTTGATCCAAATGCTTCTCATCACACCAGATTTCCTTCTTCAGAACCTGAGCTGGAAGAGGAAACTTTGGTCAGAACACCTGTAGTTGTTTCCCCTCAAAGGGAACATCAAGGATCAAGTGGAAGTCCTCCAAGAGCCAACATCAACACAACTCTTGACGGAGGCGCCTCTGAACTCGAGGCAGAATTGGATCCATGTGTTGGAACCAAGGAGACCCCCGTTGACACTGTCACAAGAGCAGAGTTCAAAAGCTTCTGTGACAGTATCAACAACTCTTTGAACGAGTATGAACTTATCAATGAACAAAAGGAGGAGCTGATCCGCAAGGAAAATGCTTCTCTTAGGGAAGAACTACTGAACATCTCAAACAAGCATGATGAAATAACTCGAAAATATGCCGAGGCTGAAGCACTCAGAACAGAGTCTGAACGGGTCAGAGGAAAAGAGATTGCAAAACTGACAACAGAGATAGCCGACCTAAGATCAGTCAGAACAGAGGAAGTTAAAAAGACTTCAACAGATCTTGCAGAGATAAAGCGACTCATAACAGAGAACCACACAGCGCAGATGAACAGAACCCTTCCCATCCCCACGGTTATTTTTTCAGAATCTAACGTCAGAACCTTGACAGAGATAATTACCAACTCTGTTAAGAAATCCATAAAAGAAGCAACCACCTCATCTGCTACTCCACTCAACATCTCCAGCCCTAACCCAAATGACCTACCCATGACAGTTGGCCAAATGGGAGACTTCAGAAAATCAATTCTTAGCCGAATGATGACGATCTCATCAAAATTTGTAATGAAAGCTAAGGCAACAAAAGAACATGTGAAAGCGTCTCTTGATACTCACAAGGTCAACTTCAAGGCTTAAGTGGAAGAGATCAGAAGTGCTGCAACAGAAGTAGAAGATGTAATGATAAAGGCAGCCTCAAACTTTACTGAGATTATTTTACAGGGTACCTCTACATCGAAAAGACCTACAAAAGAAGCACCCACAGACGAATCCTCAAGCAAGAGACACAAAGGTGGTCTGAAGTTTGTTGTTCCGTCCTCACCAGCAGCTCGAATTGACGATTCTGACGATGATGATGACTTCGAAGATGCTCAAGAAGGTCAATCAGACAATCAACAGGGTGAGTCCTCAGAACAACAAAAGGGGGAGAAGGAGAAAGAGGAGAAGGAGAAGGAGAAGGAGGAGAAGGAGAAGGAGAGAGAGAAGGAGAAAGAGAGAGAGAAGGAGAAAGAGGCAGACAAAGAGAAAGAGGTTGAAAAAGAGAGAGAAGCCAAGGGTAAAGGGAAAGTCACGGAAGCAACTGAAGCAGAGGCTACAGGAGAAGAAAAGGGGATAACAGTGGAAAACACGCCAGAAATGACGGTGGTGGCATTTGACTACATGTTCAAGGACAAAGTCATCAAACCAACAGAAGCGTCAACACAAAAACCCCCAGAGATCATCTGCCTAGATACCCTTCCTACATCTCCAACAAAAGAACCAGAGAGGACAGACCCATCCTCTGCTGAAGGACAAACAAGTCGAGCCCAACCTCAACCTACTCAGAAAACTTCTCACATCAACACCCTTATGGCAGAAACCCATGATGACCCAAACCCAACGGAAACAGAACATAACCCATAAACCTCTACCTTTCATACCAAAAAAACCTGCCTTAGAAACGGTATTTGCATTTCTATATGCTGACAGAGACATCATCCCTGTAAATGTCGTACCCATTAACCCATATCTCAACCCAATCAGAATAAACACCATTTCTGATGCAAGGCTAAAGTTCATCCAAACCAAGTCAAATCAGAACAGAACCATCAATATAAACTTCGGTATCCGCAGAATTCTGGACATCAAGCACAAGAAGTTTCAACACGACAGGGTCACATACCATGAGTATACTGTGGAATCAACATAAGGCAGAAATGAAATCTTCAATGACAATGATCTCGTCCTTCTAAACCCATACGATCTGATCTTACTCGATGCATATTGCTTGAACTTCTCAGAAAGATACACGTCGGCCAGAACTGCGCTACCAGAAGTCAGATTCGCTATGCAAGAGCACATCAATCTCAGAATACAGATTGATTATCAGTTAGGCATAGAGTTTGAAGTAGAGAAACTAGCGATTTCACCTCCAAATGAAAACCTTGAGGGTTATGGCCATCACAGAACTGGAACCGTAGTAGAAGATCCTCCAGTATTTGTCTGCCGACAGAAGGGCACAAAGAAGGCCATCAGAGCAGCTGAAGCCCTCAAGTACTCAAGTGAGTCGCTAGTATACCTCAAGAACATAATCCAAGATCTCCCAAGAAACATGTGTCCAGAAGAACAGCAGAAACTCTTCATCGACCAGATTGATCTGATGTTGGACTTCCGTACTCTAATCAGAAGATTCGACAGAATTCTTAGGGGAGATAATTATGCTTAAATGTACTGGTCTTTTAAATCTCAAATGTAACATTCCAAAAGATTAGTGCAAGGCTTCGACAGAGGTAAAAGTTCTCTGTTCTTTTGTTTAATCTCTTGTCAATTGTAATTTTTTATTTTCAATACTTAGGGGGAGATTGTTGGCCCCAAGTATCTGTTTTGTAAAAGTATTGAAAATAGTTCAAGTCAGAAGACCAACAGAGATCAGACAGAAGATTCGGAAGAAGTTCAAGTCAGAAGACCAACAGAGCTCAACAGAGCTCTGTCGAAGACTTCCAACAGAAGAACAAGTATTTAACAGAAGACCAACAGAGCTCTTGCGAAAGAGCTCTGGTGAAGTGAAGACCTCTGTCAGCCTAAGTCTCGTAGGAAATCCCAAGTGTTAGACAAGTGTCCATACTTTCCACGTATGCCTTAAAAATAGGAGACACACTTTCCACGTGTCATTCTAGGGTACGATAGTACACTGCCTTCACTCTTCCAAGGCTATAAATAGAGAGGTAGTGAAACAAACAATAGCAAGTTTTTGGAAGAGTAGTTTTCCACAATTGTTTAAGCACACACTGCAGCAATCCCGAGCACTACCTCCGTACGATATTGTTGTCCTATGAGATTTCCGAACACACTTGAACATGTTCTTGGTATGATTCATTATCAATATATGAGCAGCTTTTATATCTGATCCTGTTATCATTAACTGTTCAATACTTGATTCTCATAGTTCATTTATCGTTTACACAATCACTCATTTAATGGCTTTATTTAATATGCTTCCGCTGTCTATTTCACTACCATTAATATGATACAACGTGAATTTGGGAACCTACAGTGAGTGTTCCTATCAGCGGTACTGTAAAGTCTTTGTACTTATCAACGATAGTGAAACTCTGATACATATTGTTTACTTACAATTTTCACTAAGTGTTTAAGAGAGGGTCATTATCAAATCATTGAGGGTTTGGATCAACAATCTCCCCCTATTTGATTATGACATATCAACAGAAAAAATTGCTATTTAATGAAAACATAAGGATAAAAATAACTCATAAAATATTTGTCCCTTTTACTGTTTTCTGGGATCTTTTCAGTATTGATGGAGTAAAGTACATTCGCTGAAATTTTTCTTTAAACTTCGTAAAGATTACATAGGGAAGTGGAAAAATTACAAGTACATTAAATAAAATTACAAGTACATAAGATGTAGACAGATAAGGATAGAAAGAATTACAAGGCGATCCTATCCGTCAAAATGTTCTTCCTTGATGAGAAGTTCATCGAGGGTCTTTGATGTGGGAATCATCCAGTCATGGACATCTACTCCTTGATTCTTTTTGTTCTTTGCTTCTTCAAAGATCAAGGGCTTCAGGTGCCAGGAATGAAAGTTTCACCAGGTGGTAGGAAGGTGTCAAGCGCTGAGAGGTCAGCATCAGGGCCAAGAACTTCAGCACGAGAGAAACCAATACCTGTTTCATTCCGTATAGGTGGACCTGAGTCTGAGACTTTCTTTTCCTTTGTAGAGACTCTTCTTTGTTGAGGAGGAAGAAGAGTGGAAGGAAGAATATCCACACCAGAAGAAAACAAGTCGATCTGAGTATTTAAAATTTTCTCGACATGGCTCTTGAACTTTGAGCGCGATCCCTGAATGGCTTGGTTTTGTCTTCTCTGAAGAAACCAAACTTCTCTAAAGTAGCAGCATAGAAGGTTTTCTTGGTTTTGTCTTCTCTGAATACATCAACTTCAACAACAGGAACGTCAACGAACAGTTTTCCTCTGATGTTTACTTTGATGATTTTGGATGGTCGAGATCGATAATTCAGCATTTCTTTACACCATTTCAAAGTCGTATCAGATAATTTCGTCTTTTCTTCAACGATCCTTTGGGCATCATCCCATGGCTGACGTTGGACATCAATGTGAGTTCTTTTCAGCGCGGGGTCTTTCACCGATTGTTGGACAAGCTGGATGGCGATTTCTCTGTCTTTTTCTTCAGCTTCCCTTCTTTCAGCGATTAACCTGTCAGCTCTGAGGTGATCTAGGTATTCCTTTTGTTAAAGTCTGAACTTTGGAGGAATAGAAGGAAGTTGATCACGCTTCAGGATGATTCGCTGATTTTCGAATATCTTGATCATTGCTTCTCTCTTTTCTTGATCCTCTTCACTCAGCTTTTGAGGAGCCAAGGAAGGTCTGTTTTGGTGAGAGAGCAGCTGTTCTTCAGGTTCATCAGTCTCAGTGGTTAAATCCAAGACTGGGATTATTTCTTCAGCTCTAATGGCTTGGATTATTCCTGGTGTAGTCGAAGGAGCTTCAGCGGGATCCTCAAAGAGGGGAGAGGACTAGCTGAAATACAGCGATCGTTTAAGTAAGCAGAGTTGGGGAAGAAAGAGATAGAGAAGAGAATGTTGGTAAGTGTATAGAGGTTTTATGGATAGAAGGATTGAGATTGAGAAGGGATAGAGGAGGGATGCAGTGTAAGGGAATATGAGGTAGTGTACCTGACAAACTGGCTTTTGAAGCAAGATCATCAAATTGTCTTCTGCAGCAAGGCCTTTGTTTTTGCCTTTGTCAGCTTCAAACGCTGCAGGCTTTGTCTTGGTCCGCTCCCCTGAAGGTTCGTTTATCTAAATACCTTTGAGAGTTGTAGTCTTCTGAACAGGCTTGACGATAAAGGATTCATCATCATCATCGTCATCATCATCATTCTTTGGAGAAGAAGATGGTTCATCATCAGAGATGTCGACCGCTTCATCGTCTTCAGCTTTGTCTTCATCAGATTCAACCTCTTCAGCGTAGGGTGAGGTTACATCAGCAGCAGCTTCAATGTTCTGCTCTTCGAGTTGCTCCCCCTCAGATACAGAGGAAGGTTTCTCGGTTCCCTTAGGGTTTTCAACTCCCTGAGGTTTTGAAGAAGTAGCATCAGCTTCAGTCTCATTACCCTCCCACTCAGCATGGGGAAGGTCTTCTTTATTTTTCTTCTCCCCTCATCATTATGGGGAAGGTCTTCTTTAGGCTTCTCCCCCTCTTCCACATCATGGTTGGGGGAGGTAACGGACTTTTCAGCAGCAGCAGCAGCAATAGGATTACTGTCTTCTTGGCCAGTAATTCTTATGCAGTTTTCAATCATTGCTACTCTGTCTTCTAGGCCAGTAATAGCAGGACTGATCTTTTTGAGATCATCTCGATCGGCCTGAGTGAAATGAGAAGTTGGGGGTGTTCAGGCAATCGAGCACTTTCTGAACAATCTCTTTGACCGCAGAGACGTCAGTCTTGATCGTGGAAACTTCACTCTTAAGAGAACCAACCTCTGTCCTCAATGATGTGACTTCATTGGACAGAGAGGTGAAGTTTGTTGAGAGAGTGGTTGTGGCGGTCGAGTTTTCAGCGAGGGTGGTAGCAAATTTAGCAATGCTACCATCCACCCTCTCCAGATCAACTTTGGAGGCTTTCTTTTCGACCTCGGTGGTCAAAGTCTTCAAGTTCTCTCCAGCGTTTGTAACCGCTGAAGAGTTGGCAGTTAGAGTGTTGTTGAAAGACTCCATCTTTGTTTCCAGGGCCGTCAGGGAGGTGTTGATATCCCCCAAATTAGGACCTGAAAAAGTTATAAACTTATGAACAAAGGAAAGCGCAAAAGTTTGGGGTTGAGAGAGAGAAGTGTATGGGATTTTGTGTATACCTGCATGCGGGTTGGCGAAGTTGTCGAAACCTCGACGTCCTAAAAAAGTTTCGTAGTCATCTTCAATATTTCGTAGACGACTGGAAGTACCTGCAGGTCCTGTGGTGTGTCCTATCATCCTCTGAAAATGTTCAGCAGTAGTGTCGCTGAGGATGACGGTTGTTGAGGAGAATAGGGGAATAGATTGAGTGACCAAAGAAGAGGTGAGAGGAATGGAATATGAGAATGTTTATTGGGTGCGGGGTTCAGTGTTGGATCCGCTGAGAATCACTTCAGTCTGTAGAGAGGCTGAAGGAGGTGGGTTCATTTCCAAGTTTACAACTTCAGCGTTTAGAGACGCTGAAGCTGGGATGGAAGGGGTGGCTTGTTCAGCTGTGGCAGAGCATACCACCGAACTTTCCGTCAGCTCTTCAAGATGAGCTGAGGAGTCTTCAGCATGTAAATGCTGGGGGGGGGGGGGTTGCTCCTTGGTTTTCTTGATTCTTTTGGAACCAAGTTGGGTAGTAGATTGTTTCCTTTTTCTAGAAGGAGTGGAGGTTGCAGCTGGGGTAACAGCGGTGGGGATTTCCACTGAATAAGCCGCAAAAGTAGAAGAAGGAGGATTGAGAATAGATAAGAGAGTAGAGAGACGTACCTCGTTTGGCAGGGGTTTGAAGTCGAGCACCTTAGGGCCAACGTGAGAGAGTTTCAGGTCTCCTACTTTTGGGTAGTTATCCTTAAGTCCGGTTTGGAAGATGGCGCTGAGGAATCTTAGGTATGGAACCCATGATGGTCTATCAGCAAAATCTACTCTGAGCGCAAGATCGTTGTAGATTATCGAGGCCCAGACAACATGGAGACCCTTCAATAATGCATAGCCCATGGCTTGCTGAGGTTGAGCAGCTTGATCAGAGAATGCCACTTTTTGCTGTCATGCAACTTATCAGGTGTGCGAAGATGTAGTTCATCTCGCTGGGCATCTTTGACTTCTTGATTGCAGTCAGTTTCTTCTCGGCTTTTTCATCTCTCCCTTGATCCCAAATGTACTTCATTGCATCAAAGAATACAATGAGTGTTTCTCTATCAGCATGTCTCTTGGGATCAGGAAAAGGAACAAATGGTTTATCTATGGTGGCAACAGGGAGATTCAGGGCTTTTCGAATGATAGCAGGGTTGATTTTGATGGTGCCAAAATCAGTGTCACAGAGGATGACATCAAGTAGTTTGGTAGGGTCTTTGGATGATGGTAGCTGAGTGTGTCTGGCAGTATACCAGAATTGAGATAATAGTAACTGATGAGCTGGGGGTGTTATGGTCAAGGCTGTAGAGAGGCAACAGGTTTTCAGAAAATTCACAGCGTCGTCTAGATGTTTGACTTGTTTCTTCGGAGGAAAATCGAACAACGCATGGAGGTTGTTTGATTTTGTAAAAGAGATATCCTCAAGTTTGAACTTGACCTGAGGAGCCTTGGTGATTTCAAGTTCCTCAGCAGCAAGAGTGTTCTCAGCTGTTGGAATACCAGTAGAAGGAGCAGCCATTTCTGTAATCAGCTCAACCAAAGATCAACAAAACAAATAGTCTTAACGTGGAAATATTTTCCAATAAGATGTTTTTGAATTTTGTCCATTTCATTTAGCCAAAAATCCCTTTGAGAAAGATTAAGGTTTTTCTTGTTTTGAGAAAGAGTTACAAAATGTAGAGATTATGTGTTTTACAGTTTTCATTTGAAGAAGGAATTCTGGAAAAACATATGAAGAGCAAGTTTACGAGTTTTGATATAAACTTGAAGAACAACCATGAAGGTTGTATTCATAAAATCATGAACAGAAAATGATTTCATTTTATAAAAGTTCTTTTGTTTGATCTGTTAAAAGCAAACAATAAGATCATAAACAAATAATGTAGGTAAATAATAAGAGTATTAACCTGGTTCGTCAAAGAAGAAGATGAACAGTTTCTGGAAATTTTGAGAGCTCAAAATGCAATAGTAAATCTTTTTCTTGCTTGGAGGAGAAGTTTTTCACGTAAAGAGAAAAATATAAACCCAAAATGGTTTATATAGAGAGAGTAGAGAGAGAGAAAATCTGGAGCGGGAAAAGATTTTCATCATGACACGGACACGTGTTTGCATTTGATTGGAAGGTAAACGAAACATGCAATCGTGTGTCAGAAAAAGAACGTGCCAGGGCTTATCCGTTGCGATAACGTCACAACTGTCCTTTCATATTTTAGGATGTCTCTGAGGTTTTGAAAGCTCAGGGACACTTTTGAAAAAATGAAGCACTGAATATAAATATCAGTGTTGGTTTAAGAAATTTCAAAGTATCGCTGTTAAGGAAGAGATATTCAGCGATGCAAGATGTTTTGAAATCTTTGAGTTCTAGGCGAACGTCAGCGAGTAAGAGAGAAAACATACCTTGATATCAGCGAATCAATTATGTTCAGAGAGAGAATGATAGAGTGGGTTATACAAGTTGATTTTATCCTATCGCTGATCAAATGTGAACCGCTGAAGATTTTATTCTTCAAGGTTCAGCATTCCAAGCTCGCTGATGAGAAAGTTGAATCTTGTCTCATCAAGAGGTTTGGTGAACATATCAGCTAACTGATAGTCAGTTGGGGTAAAATGAAGTTCTATATCACCATTCATCACATGATCTCTGATAAAATGATACCTGATTTCGATGTGTTTTGTCTTTGAGTGTAGCACTGGATTGTTGGCTATAGCGATGGCACTTGTGCTGTCGCAATAGATTGGATTTTTCGAGAGCTGAAGGTCATAGTCTAGTAGTTGATTTCTCATCCACAAGACCTGAGAACAACAGTTTCCAGCGGCTATATACTCAGCTTCAGCAGTTGAGGTGGACATTGAGTTTTGCTTTTTACTTGTCCAAGTCACCAGCTTTCCACCCAGGAGCTGACAGCCTCCTGTGGTGTTTTTCCTATCCAATTTGCAACCTGTAAAATCACTATCTGAATAGGCGATTAGATCAAACCCTGAGTCTTTGGGATACCAAAGACCTAGGTTCATAGTACCCTTAAGGTAGCGAAAGATTCGCTTTACAGCGATCATATGAGATTCCTTAGGTTCAGCTTGATATCGTGCACACAAATAGGTTGCGTACATAATATCGGGACGGCTAGCTGTGAGATACAAGAGAGAGCCGATCATCCCACGGTACAGCGTGACATTAACAGGTATTCCATTTGAATCCTTGTCTAGTGTCAGCGGTGGTGCCATAGGGGTTTTCATAGCTGAACTCTGAGTTAAATCGAATTTCTTCAGCATATCTTTAACATACTTTCCCTGATTAATGAAAGTTCCTTTTTCATTTTGCTTTATCTGAAGACCAAGGAAATATGTTAGCTCACCCATCATACTCATTTTATACTCTTCTTTCATTCTATCAGCGAAACGAGTACAAAGGTCAGGGTTAGTAGAACCAAATATAATGTCATCAACATATATCTGAACAAGAATGATATGACCTTTCACTATTCTGAAAAATAGAGTTTTGTCGATTTTACCTCCCTCAAAATTTTGAATTAGGAGATAAGAGGATAGAGTGTCATACCATGCACGTGGAGCTTGCTTTAAGCCATAAAGTGCCTTATCCAGTTTATAAACATGACCTGGACGCTTAGGATTTGAGAATCCTGGAGGTTGTTCCACATAGACTTCTTCATTCAGCTTTCCATTTAGAAACGCTGACTTAACATCCATATTATATACTTTGAAGTCTTTGTGTACAGCGTATGCTAAGAATAGACGAATAGATTCTAGTCTTGCTACTGGAGCAAATGTTTCGTCGTAATCTATGCCTTCCTCTTGCCTGTATCCCTGAGCAACAAGACGAGCCTTGTTGTGGGTTACAGTTCCATGTTCGTCCAACTTGTTTCGATAGACCCATTTAGTGCCTATCACTGTCTTGTCAGTTGGTCTTCGAACAAGTTTCCAAACTTTGTTTCTTTCGAATTCAGTCAGCTCTTCTTGCATGGCGCTGACCCAGTTTGGATCTTTGAGGGCATCATCTATTTTCTTTGGTTCAATCAGAAATAAAGTTAACAAATAAACAAATATTACATGCACTTCGTCGAGTCTGAACACCAACGTTTGGATCACCAAGAATTTGATCAATTGGGTGATTTACAGTCCATCGCTGAGCAGGAGCATAAGTCGCTGACTCAAATTGAACTGGAGGAGCTGAAGATGAGGCTTCAGCAACTTCTGGAATATCATCCAAGATAGGAGTAGGTGTAGATGTCATCACATTCATTGATTGCTGAGAAGTAGATGGAATGTCTGAGACACTTGGTTCAGAAGCAGGTATAGTGTTTAAAGGAACTGCTGAGACCCATGATGTTTCAGCTTCACTATTCTGCATGTTTGGGATGATAGTAGGACTATCATCTTCAACTGTATGTATACGAGGAGTGGGAATATTTTCTGAATCACCAAGATGAGAAAACATCCATTGATTCAGTTCTTCAGTATCAGCAGAAGGTCGAGAATTCGCTGAACGGGATTCGTCAAAAGTGACGAGAATAGTTTCTTCAACAGTTTGTCTTCTTCGATTGAAGACTCTGAAGGCTTTGGAGATTAAAGAATATCCAAGAAAGATTCCATCATCAGCCTTAGGATCAAACTTTCCAAGGGCATCTCTGTTGTTCAGTATGAAACACTGACATCCAAAGATGTGAAGAAAGCTAATTGAAGGCTTTCTCCCATGAAAAAGTTCATATGTTGTTTTATTAAATCTTTTGACTATCAGCGACCTGTTTTGCGAAAAACAAGCGGTGTTGACAGCTTCTGCCTAAAACTGAGTAGGCAGGTGAGAACCGCTGAGCATTGAACGTGTAGCTTCAATAATAGTTCTATTTCTTATTTCAGCGACTCCGTTTTGTTGCGGCGTTCTTACTGATGAAAAGTTGTGAGAAATACCCTTACTCTCAAAGAAGGAATCAAGAGAACTGTTTTTGAATTCAGTCCCATGATCACACCTTATTGAGCGAACGGTCAAGTTGTTCAGGGTTTCCATCTTCCGAACAAAGGTGATGAGATCTTCAGGGGTGTCACTCTTAGAACGGAGAAACATAACCCATGTACATATAGAGAATTCATCAACTATGACCAGTGTATATTTCTTTCCAGCGATGGATTGTTTGTTAACAGGCCAAACAAATCCATATGGAGAAGTTGTAGAGGAGATGATACTGAGGAAACTTGCTTTGACTTAAAGCTTGCTTTGGTCTGCTTGCCTTTCTCACACGCAGAACATAAGGATTCTTTGGCGTATGAGTGCTGAGGTAGACCAGTGACTAACTCTTTTGAAGAAAGAGTCTTCAGTGTCTTGAAGTTTAGATGAGAGAGCCTCTTATGCCATAGCCAGTTGACATCAGATGAGGCTTTTGAGAAGAAACAGGAGTTCTCAGTGGTTGTTGAGTCCATGTTTATTACATAAACATTTTCCAAACGATAACCGCTGAGAGCTATCTTCTCCTTTTTGTCAGCGACAAAGCAGGATTCCTTAGTAAAGATTACTTTGTTATCCTTGTCGCAAAGCTGACTGATGCTTAGAAGATTATGATTCAGCCCTTCAACATATGCGACTCTTCTGAAGGTTGTTGTACCATTAGATAGTACACCAAACACTCAGGTATGTCCTTTTCCATTTCCACCGAAAGTTACAGAGGGACCCTTCTCTTCTTTGTACTCAATGACCAGGTTCTTCATACCAGTCATGTGTCTAGAGCATCCGCTATCTAGATACCAGATACCCTTCTTAACCTGCATTACAAAAGAAGATTAGTTTTTCTTGGGTACCCACTTAACCATGTGTACACACTTGTCAGTGGGGGTAGAAGTAGAGGTGGAAGGTTCAGCAGTCTTCGCAGCATTTGAAGATTCAGCTTTGTCAGTCTTCACTTTGGTTAATGTCTTAACCTCAGTGGTCTTCTTTGCCTTGGGGGCAATGATTTTCACCTTAGCTATCTTTTCAGCTTGGGTGGCTGTGGGGCACTTACTAGCAATATGATTTGTAAGTCCACAATGATAACATTTCCTATAACCAAAAGTAGTTCTAGGACCATTTGCATGCTGAGCTTTTGATTTTGAATTAGAAGGACCAGCACCAAGTAAGCTATTGGCTTTTGAAATGGAAGGAATATTTAGTTCTTCGGATTTCTTACCAATGATTTCCACTTTGATTCTAGGAGTAGATCGCTGAATAGATCCACGCTGAATAAATCCAGAGATCTTATTCTTTGAATCAGAGGGATAAGTCACTGAAGCTTTAGAAGCATTCAGCTTTGGTACAGAGGTACCCTTCTGAGGATTTTGGTTAAAAGCAATTCCTTTGCCTTTGTTTTTAAAGACTGAGGTAGGTTTTGGATAAATAACTTTTTCTTTACCTTTAGAAGTTAAGGTAGAGGTTTCCTCAGGGATAGGCGGTTTAGAAGAGGAACACTGAGAGGATGAAGTATCAGCGACTGAGGATACGAAAGTTCCAAATAAGAGCATTGAACGATCAGTGGTTGGTTCTAGAGTATCAGCTTTGTAACCAAGACCACGTTTATCACTCAGGGGAATCTGAGACTTAATTATCTCAGTGATCTTTGTTGAGGAATTATACCATCCATCAACAGTAGCTTTTTCAGCTTTTAATGCAGCGATAGCTTCTTCGCGCTCGATTTTGACTAGCTGATTTAGGTGAACTTGATCTTTAAAATCTTCTTCAATTTTAGAAAGATTTTCTATATGAAGGTGACAGTTTTTAAGCTGTTCAGCGAGATCAAGGTTTCGATTTTCAACTACAGTTTTGCCATTCATGGCTTCATATAAACTTCTAGTCAAGAGACCGATCTTTCGAAGACTATCAGCTTCATCAATATTTGCAATATTGGTAAAGAAGGAAGGTGATACCTGAGTTGCAGAGGTTGAAGTAGAGGGAATGTAAGAATTGTCATCCTCATCTTCAAGTTTGGCCATGAGACATAGATTGGCTTCATCATCATCTTCAGAGTCAGATGATTCTTCTTCGTCAGAGGCAGCCCAATCATAGTCGGCCATGAGGCCTTTGTCTTTCTTCTTAAAGGTTTTCAGCTTTGCATACCTTTCTTTCAGCTTTTTATATTTTTCATCTCTATTCCTGGGAATAAATTTTTTCTTGGGAAAAGCTGAGGGTCTAGAGACTTTCTTTGACCTACACTCGCTAGCAAAATGTCCTATCTTTTCACAGTTATAGCAAGTAGCAGTAGCCTTATCAAAAGGGGTTGATGATCTTGGCTTGTCAGTAATAGCAAGAGGTTTGTTCTTCTTGAAATTATTCTTTCTAGCAAATCTCCTGAACTTATTTGCCAGGAATGCCAGAGTTTCATCATTATCTGAAACGTCAGAGTCTGATGATCTATCCGAGTTAGTTTCCAACTCAGTGACAGTGATAGTCGATCGCTGAGTGGAAGGTGACTCTGAGATTAAAGCAACATGGGTGCTTTTGGAATCTTTTACAAGGTTCTTCTTAAGATGACTCGATTGCTCATGATTCAGCATCGTGCCATATAAGGTAGAAAGGGTCATTGATTTTAGATCCTTTGACAGCTTGAGACACATATAATAACTGTCCCAGCTTTCAGGTAAACATTCTAAGAACTTTGTCAGTACTTCAAAGTTAGAATATTCCTTACCAACATTTTTTAAATCTATAATTAAGCAGTTAAAATGTTGGTGTACTTCAGAGAGAGTTTCATTCTTACCACAAATGAAGCTTTCATACTGTCTTACCAGGTTGATCTTTCGAGAGTCCTGGACTTCAGAAGTACCTTCATACTGAACACAGATTGTGTCCCACATAGCTTTTGAGGTTTTCAGGTTCATGACGGAATGGTAGACTTCGTCAGGAAGAGCCATGGAGAGTATGGATCTGGCTTTGGTGTCGATAGCCACTTTCTTCTTATCTTCATCAGTCCACATATGAATTTCCTTAGGAATCAGCCTTTCTGGAATAGCAGGTCTATTCTCAGCGGCTGGAACTGCAGCATCAATTCTTACAGGAATATATGGGCCGTTTTCAAGATAGTAAGGCATAGTAGGGTCTACACCTTCTAAAAAGAGAATCATCCTATTTTTCCATAGATTAAAATTATCTCTGGAGAATCTAGGGGGTTTTGTAAGAGAACCGTTGTCAATATAGTTTGTGTTTGTGTTGGTAGCCATTTTTAGAAATAGGTAGGAAGAGAAATCTTAGTATAGATCAGATCTTGTTTATGAGATTAAACAAATCCGCTCTGATACCACTTGTTGGTCCCGAAGGGCTATACAAGTTTGTAGAAGGGGGGGGGGGGGGGGTTGAATACAAACACACGTTTTTACTTTTCTAAATTGTTTATTGATAAGTCAAGACAATTTACAACTTGTTGCGGAACAAGATTAAGGATAAACCTAATCTTAACAAGTCTTGAGAAACAATAAGTTTCTTGCACCAGAATGAGTTTAATAAATTACGAATAATAACTTAACAATAAGAGAGAAATAAGAAGATGGTCCGAGCACACTTCAAAACTGAAGTAAGGTTCTTCTTATATACTGCATGCATTTAATGCATGGCAGTATGGCTTTACACGTGGCAGCAGCTGAGTGGTTGCATGTCATTGACCTTTGTAGACAACCTTAGTAGCCGCATGGTGCACAGTGTAGAATCAGAGTTGTTGTACGATTACAGACAAAAGGGATGTCCGTTCTGACAATTCGTACGGAGACGTGCAAGGGAGGTAATACAATAGTAACATGCAGGGAGACTTCATGATCAGCTTTCGTTGAGTCATATCTTTATCAGCGAATGATAAAGTTCAGCGATTGCTGAAGTCTTCTACTTGATACTTCACGTTGAATGGACATGTCTTGCTTCGCTGATATCCGCATTAGTTCATGAGTAGACTTGTCGCTGGTTCTTGAGCTTGATCTTCGACTTCAGCGTAGAACTTTGGTTGACGTGAAACTTGTCTTCAGGAATCATAAGTAAATAACTAACTTATTAGCGATCATCTCATAGACTGAACAGGCTCAGAGCTATATGATGATGAACAGTGTTCGCTGAATATCTAATCTAAAGAGTGAGAGTTCCTATCAACGGTACTGTAAAGTCTTAGTACTTATCAGCGATAGTGAAACTCTGATACATATTGTTTAGATCTAGAGTTTTGTCAAAAACACAAGTGTTGGGATTTGGTCATAAGACTCAGAAGTTCTGAGTAGGAGACTCAGAAATTCTGAGTGAGAAGTCTCGAAAAGATTCTAAGTGTTGGATTCTGACTAAAAGGTTCAGAGTTCTGAGTAGGGGACTCAGAACTTCTGACTATGAAGACAAATATTCTGAAGTGCTTGATCAGAAGGATGTTCAGAAGTTGTGAACATGTTGTTCAGAACTTATGTCTTAGGATATTTTCAGTTACATTCTGTTACTAAGTAGGACACGTGTAATTGTTCTATTAGTCTGTTTCTCATATGTACTGTAGCTTTAGCTTTTCTTTACAGTATATATAGTTGTTAGCAACTGTAAGCTAACTAATCTTTCGCATAACTTTTCACACATATCTTTTGAGAGAGAAACTCATTGTAATATATTGCAATTCACAGATTGTTAATAAATCATATGACCAGTTGCTGTGAATACGATCTTGAATGTTCATTCTATATTAAATATTGATTATCAGTGATGATTGTGGAACCTACAATTGGTATCAGAGCCAAACAACAAAAACCCTAGTTATTCCAAGAACTCGACAGAATCAAGAACATTCTGATATGCTGATTAATTTTCGAAATTAGACAGAGATCACATATATGTTTTCGAATTTCTTGATTGGTTTCTTGATCAAATTGATTCTTTCCGCTGCATGTTGATTTCAAATTCAATTTGATCGAGATTATTGGGTTTTATTGTTGTAAAGATCACATTTCACTAATTTTCAAGATTATCAAGTTTTCAAGATCATTTGGGTTTATTGTTGATACAATTCTTGATTAATTCACTCATTCATTCATTCTTGAAGATTCTTTTGTAATTTCTCTGATGAGTGTTCTAACTTTTTTTAAAATAAGATTTTATCAATTCATGTACTCTAACTGTTTGATGAAATGCCTGTGACATATTTGATCTATTCTTTCATGTTCTAGATCTGTGTCGATCTTCATTTTTTATTATAATTCATAGTTGATATCTGAATTTTTCATTTCATCATGCCTACTTATGATAAAAATGGAAATGAGACTTATTCAAGAAGAGAAACAGCTATTTTGTATATGCCTGAGATTGTCCATTTTGAAAGCAAGATTGCGAATCTTGAAGTCAAATTTGATGAAAGTGCAAAAGCTGTTGTAAATTTGCAAAAAGAGAAATCTGATCTTCTAAAGGATTTTGAAAAAGTTCGAGAGAACACAAAGTTGTTAGAAAAAGAGAATGTTGATTTGAAAGAGAAAATCAATTTTGAAAGAAAGATGTTGACAGATTCTGAAAATGGAATCAAATCATTTGAAATGAAAAATGGTCAACTCTTGAAACAGATATCTGATTTTGAAAAAGTATTATTTCTTGAAAAATAAAAATTGGAGAAGGAAATGGTTGAATTTGAAGCTAAGAATGTGAAAATGTCGAAGAAAATATCTGAACTTCAAGAAGAATTAGATATAGAAAGACAAGAGCTAGAAAAGAGGAAGGTTGCTGACTTTCAGGCTAGGAGCGTTAAAGACGAATTTTATATTGAAATGAAGATATTTCAGCAGGAAATACGTAAGCTGACAAGCAATTTGAATGTGTTATCGACTGATGTCATGAAAGAGAAGAGGGTTAAATCTGATATTTAGAAGAAGCTTGATTTTGTGACCAAGGAAAGAAATGACTTATATTACAAAGTGAAGTCACTTAATAAATCCAAAAGCTATGCAGAAAGTCCGATTTGGCCTTCTAATCTCTTCTATGATCACTCAGTGGATAATTCTTTCAAATAACAATCTGTTGATCTTCCTTCATATAAGAAAGTCAATTTGGAATGGAGAGTTAACAGAACAACTTCCAAGAAAGAAGTGCCAAAATCAAAAGTTCCTAATTCAAATGTCAAAAAGAACAATACATTTCAAGGCAAATCTTTTGTTAAACCTGATGTGATTTATTCTGTAAATCAACCAGTCAGGTTAGCATAAAAGAAACTTTGTTGTTCATATTGTGGAACTAATGATTTTGTGACCAAGAATTCAATTCTGCACTGGTTTGGTTATTCATATGCCACTGCACCTAACAGACCTGGACCCAAGTACAAATGGGTACCAAAGTCAACTTAATATGCTTTGAAGGTTATTCATGTGTAGAGCTGGATGAAAATGTTTCAACTTAATATGTTTTGATCTGATTGTTTCAAGATAAAGTTCAAAACCCGTGCTTCAACGTTTCATGTTTTTGAACATATCAGTTCAAAACCCGTACTTAAATGACTATGGCTTCTGAACAATTCAGCTAAAGACCCGTAATTTAGAGACTAAGGGCCTGTTTGGTTCAGGCATGGGAATGAAAATGGGAATGAAAATGAAAATGACAGGGAATGAAAATGGGAATGATCATTCAATTGATGCTGTTTGGTTAATATTGGGAATCATTCCAGAGGTGAATCTTGTTTGGCAAAACATAATATCTTATTTATAGAAACAATAAATCAAACAAGTTACAGGCACAATTCAGTGCAAATAAGCTTCCCAAAACTCAACCAAGCAACAAATTTGAACCAACATTTCCCAAATCCACAAAACACAGATTCCTATAAATGTAAATTGAAATGGGAGATTTGCTATAAACTATTACTGATGCCAATGTTTAGACTCGTGGCAGAAATAATGGGGTTAATGGCATGATGCGATGCTTGTGTTAATCGGAATCATAGGGGGAGATGCTCGTACACAGACTAGGTTTTTAGTGAAATCAAACAGAGGGAGAAGAGGAACAAGGAGATGATCCGTAGCATACCTTTTGTTAAATGCTGGATGCTTGAATCAAAATATCCGATACTGATGTATGCACCTGTGATCGTCGCTTGATAAACAACATGGCGTGGAGGAGAGGTGACAGCGACAGAGAAGACGAAGACGATGGAGCAACGAGCAGTGGTCGACGAACGAGACTGATAAAGGTTTTAGGGTTTTAACGGCCAAATTCAACGATGGTTTCTTGGTTATGTATATTGAAAGCAACAAACATCGATTTTAAGGAGGAGATTAGATGCAAGTAGGAGAAGAAAGCAACAAACATCGAATCGATTTTTAAGTAGAAGAAAAATTTACCTGGAGATTTCTTCGTAGTCGTGAGAGAAGGAAGGAAGGAAGGAGACGCGAAATGTGAGAGAAGCGGGAATGAAATTATCATTCCCCCCAAATTGATCTGGAATGGAAAATTAGGCTGTTTTGGGAATGGGCTCATTTCATTATAACAAACCAAACTTGGTCTTTTATATTCATTCCCATTAATAATGGGTTATTACCCCCAACCAAACAGGCCCTAAGACTTCTAAACAAATCAGTTTAGAACTCATACTTCTCAGGTGATATCCTTAACTGTCATATATTTCTGTTTCAAGGAACAGATGGTGAAATGTAACATTCCATTATGTTTTATTTCTATTGCTTTGAATGTTTGAATCCTAACAAATTTAATTCAATGATATGAATTTTTTTTAATTTTCATTCAATGAATAAAATATGTGTCAAGAGTGACTTTACAAGTATTTATGTATTATCTGAGCTATATTTGTTTCAACTTTCACTTCTGAAATAAATCGAAAGGTAAGCAAAACATGGATGAAATTATGTTGAATGCTCAATATTATGAAATCTAGACTTATATAGAATATAATGCTCAAAAAGCCTAAATGTCAGAATGATGGATGGAAACGAAAACATGTGGGAAGCACTATGATTTAGAACCAAGTGATTGAGATGCAATATATATATATATATATAAAATCATTTAGTTTGAAAGTTTGTACCTGTGGCCTTTCTGGTTTAGGAGAGTAAAGTCCTACGGGGTGCTAGTCACCTAGTCCCTAAGATCAACTGGTCTGGGATCGGCTGACCCAAATCCTGCTATAGAACCAGATAGAAAGCCATGTTCTACTGGTGCAAATGGGTTTAAGATATATCGATGTGACCTTTCTGGTTTGGGAAAGTAAGTTCTAAGGGGTGTTCAACACCTAGCACCTAAGACTAACTGGTCTGGGATCGGCTGACCCAAATCCTGCTATAGAATCAGATAGAAAACCATGTTTAACGATGTATCTTATTCTTACTAAACTTTTTGATTAAAAGATGCCAATGTGCACAAAATTAAAAGATGCCAGTGAGCACAAAATTAAAAGATGCCAATGAGCACACATCTCTTGAAACTTTGGGAAAATACAAAGTCGCATTAAACCGGTAAATTTGTGAAAATCCTGATTTTGGACAAATAGTGTGAGTAGAGCAAAGTATTGGTATATGTTTTTAGAATTACATATGCTTGAAGCTAATCATATTTCGCATGCTAAGCACACCAAATAGATTTAATAAAGGGATTGAAACTGAACATTTTTAACTTGATATGCAATGATGACTTATATTTGAATCCAAACACATGCATTTGATTTAATTTGATTGAAAAATCTGTTAAAATTCATAAAGTTGGATTTCTTTTATAAAATTTTCAAATGATCAAATGTTAGTAGTTATCAAGTGTAGTTCAATGAATCTTATTTTCCTTGTATAAATGTTTTATTAAAGCACTATATTTGAAATGAATAATTTTAATGAAATATATGCATACTTTCAGGGGGAGAAAACAAATTGCTCCAGAATTCTTATTTTGAGGGGGAGCAAGGTTATTCATTAAGGAGGAGAAAAAGCATAGACTTCATTCGAAGAAAAAGCATCGCTAAAGTTTTTCCAAGAAAATCAAGGGGGAGAAAAGCTAAAGATTTTGAAGATTGATATGATTTTACTTTACAAAACTTTAGGGGGAGAAAAAAATAGAAAATGATTTGTATAGAAACAACAAAAGAGAAAAATGTTATTTTAAGGGGGAGAAGAGGAAAAGGAAACTGATCTGTTGTTTCTTATAAAGAAATCTTATGAAAGCTGATTGATTGATTCAAAAGGGAGAAGAAAGTCATAAAAAGACAGAAATTTGATTTGATCACATGAAGATGAGAATTGTCATTTCAAGGGGGAGCAAAGAAAAAGAAAATATGTAACAGAAATCAGTTTGGAAATAGTTGTTGCTGCTGATTAAAGACTGACCAGAAATTGTTAACTCAGATTATTCAGAATTCTGAACAGAAGTTGTCAAAGCATTCAGAAGAGATCCTTCTGAAGATTGTTCCTGCTCTAAAAAATTTGATGATGAAAAGTACAAGTGTGTTTGACAAAAAGGGGGAGATTGTTAGATCTAGAGTTTTGTCAAAAACACAAGTGTTGGGATTCGGTCAGAAGACTCAGAAGTTCTGAGTAGGAGACTCAGAAGTTCGGAGTGAGAAGTCTCGAAAAGATTCTATGTGTTGGATTCTGACTAAAAGGTTCAGAGTTCTGAGTAGGAGACTCAGAACTTCTGACTATGAAGACAAATGTTCTGAAGTGCTTGATCAGAAGGATGTTCAGAAGTTCTGAACATGTTCCTCAGAACTTATGTCTTAGGATATTTTCAGTTACATTCTGTTACTAATTAGGACACGTGTAATTGTTCTATTAGTCTGTTTCTCATATGTACTGTAGCTTTAGCTTTTCTTTACAGTATATATAGTTGTTAGCAACTCTAAGCTAACTAATCTTTCGCATAACTTTTCACACATATCTTTTGAGAGAGAAACTCATTGTAATATCTTGCAATTCACAGATTGTTAATAAATCATATGACCAGTTGCTGTGAATACGATCTTGAATGTTCATTCTATATTAAATATTGATTATCAGTGATGATTGTGGAACCTACAATTGGTATCAGAGCCAAACAACAAAAACCCTAGTTATTCCAAGAACTCGACAGAATCAAGAACATTCTGATTTGCTGATTAATTTTCGAAATTAGACAGAGATCACAGGTATGTTTTCGAATTTCTTGATTGGTTTCGTGATCAAAGTGATTCTTTCCGCTGCATGTTGATTTCAAATTCAATTTGATCGAGATTATTGGGTTTTATTGTTGTAAAGATCGCATTTCCCTGATGGCCAGGCTCATAAATCTTGGGGACAAGATGGATTTGAGTGCTTTGTCATCTCCAACTTGTTTACCTCGTGCCAGAGCTTTATTCATGTTGTCCACACAGAAGCTCTTAGTACAGGATGGTGCCATAGTCGAATTTCCTTCCAAAATATAACCCATACATGATTTTAAGTATGGCATCTTAGGACCATAAATGTCCTATAAAATATAAAGTGATATAAAGAAAAGAAGATTATTTGTAAAAGCCATTAACTGTTAAATGGGCTTTAGTGCGTTAATGGGCTTGGGCCTTGGTAATCATAGGCCTATGTATAAATAGCTTTAGTTAAGCCTAGTTTTAGGTTAGCCAGAGAGAAATCATTCTTAATCATTCCTATACGCATTGTAAAACACTCTGAATGGTTCATTACTTTGAATGAATAATAGATGGATGACAAGTTGAAATCAATCTGTGTTATTGCTTATTGATAATTGATATTACTGTTATTGCACTAATCTGGGATCCACAGTTGGTATCAGAGCAGACAGACAATTCAATTCAAGGTATCCTGGTAAGTTTTTATCGACTGCTTATTTGTTCTAAAATCTCATTCTTGTGATTTTGATAAAATTGTTTGTTTCCACTCATCACAATCGATAAATAATAGTCTTGTTAGCATTTCTGAAAGTTTTTAGAGTTCAATTTGATCGATTGAGTGAGTTTTAAGCAAATTAGTGTTCTTATTTTTTTTTGGTCACTGTTCTTGAAAAGTCTCAAATTTTTTCTTCAAAATCAAGTAATTTTGCTTAGAAATCGATTTGGGTCTGTTTGTTTTTGTGCTTTGGTCAAAATCTAACCTTTCAGGATTGAAAGCGAACAACCCTAGTCGAACCCTGATCCGAATTTCTCGAACAGCCGTCGTGTCCGGAAGTCTGCACAGTTTCTGGGTAAGTTTCCTTTTTTATCGTCACTTACCAGACAATCTCTCCTGATACTCCCTAGTATCCGGACGTACTCATCCGGATTGCTCAACCTTCCTGGTAAATTACTCTTGTATCCGGACGTACTCATTAGGTTTGTTCCAAGTTCCCGGTAAGTTCCCTAGTAACCGAACACTTCCCTATCCGGACGCCTATCCGAATTGCTCTTGTATCCGGACGAACTTTGTTCTCGGGTAAGTTTGATCGGACACCATATTGTCCGGACGCATCAATCCGGTAAGTTTTACTTTCCGGACCTCTATCCGGTAACTCTCAATTCCCGGATCTCAACCCGGACACTGCATCATCCGATAAGTTTATTCTCGGGACCCCCGTGCTAAGTCGCCGAAGGGGGACATTTGGGTATTTTTGATACTGTCTAAATTTTGAATCGAACCGTATACCATCTGACGATCATCTAAGTGCAATAAAGATGTCTTCTCGAGATGCTCTTGCAATGGGCAACCACAACAATCCTCCATCTCTCGGAGAATCTTGTCAGGTATGTCTACTAACTAATAAAGCTTTAGTCGATCAAATTCAACTGGTTGGTCAAAAGGTAGAGTCATATATGTTTACCTCTAACGAACAGCTGCTTGAAATATCCCCTTTAAATGAGAAGTTAGAGGTCTAAAGAAAGATTACAGAGAAACTTAAGTTTGATAATGCTTATCTAAAGGAAAAGTGTCCAAATATTTCCATTGCACCCAAAGACCTTAGGGCTAAGATATCTATCAATGCTCTTCTCTTCAAATAAAAATCAAAGAGCTCGTTTCAAAAACACAAGACCTTGAACCTAAACTTTATAAACGAGGTCAAACTGATCAAACGATACATCTGAAAAAACCGAAGGATTTTTGTTACTTCAACAAAGAATGGGGAATTGGGTACGACAACCCACATTATTTGAAAAAGGTTTTGACAATGAAGTCGAATTTATACGAGTTTAATTTCTTTGGCCTCGAGAAAAAATATCCCGAATATAAAATCAAATGGACGGGACCACTCGAAGAGAGGGAATAGGAAACTGAGGAATATAAACGCAAGCATACAACTAAAATGCAATTACCTTTTGCGTACGAAGTTCTTAACACCCCTTATGAGAAAAAGAAATCCAAGTACCTTTCAAATGACTACTTTGACGACTACAAAGTTGCAAAGCCCAATGATTCCTCTAAAAAGGATGAGGCCCCAGCAACTGAAACTAAAACAGAGACGGACGAGTTTAAACGTTATGTTCCCCCTCTTGTGTTTAGAAATGAAAATAGTCGAGTTAGAGGATTCACTTGAACAGGAAAGGATTAAATTTCAAAAGGAAAAATAAGAACTTTTACTTAAACTTGAGAATTTCAGTTCCAAAAAAACAGAAACTGTATCTAGTGAGGAAAAGGAAGCTCTTAAGGCAGAAATTAAACGGCTCACATCCAAACTGTCTTCCTTGGCAACAGAAGTGATGCAAGAGCAAGTGAGTAAGGGCGATCTTAAAAAAAAAGTTTGACCGACTTCAAAACGAGAAAGTCAACGTGCCTGAACCGTCCTCAAACTCGTCAGATACATCTTCTTGTAAGGCTTTTATAAGCAAAATTTCTCCAAGAAAAGGAAAAGAACCTTAAATGATTAGTTTGCCAAAGAATCTAAATTCTGATTTCCAAAAAGCTTCCGCAACCGATTCTTTATCAAAAACAGTTCCAAAAGGTTCCTCACCTCCCTCATCTACTGATGTTCCATCCGATAGTGAAATTGATTTTTCAGCGTTCATGAATTCTAACATTTGTTCAGATGAGGAGTTTCGAAGTTTGAATTCGACAAACCTCTTCCAAGCCATAACGACTTTCTTTCAAAAATGGTTGATCGACCGGTAAAATTTCAAAAGGGTGAATGTTCTACATCCGCACCTAAAACCCGATCTGTGAACGATGTTTCTAAAAACAAATCTAAATCCAAAAGACGTTCACAGACACGTAAACAAATCGGTCGACCCCAAGATAGACATCCTTACTACTCAAGCTCTGTTGACCATGACTTTAATGACTTTTCAGATAAAATGGTCAAAGAATAAGGTTCAAACAAGTTTGGGTAGTGAAAAAGTTAAATGAAAGAACATCAACTACAAATTCATTTAATTCAGTTTCGCATGTTAGGACATACAATCATAATCATGATGCTTTTAATTTCCGTACTTCTGTTGAACAAAATGTGATGTTTCCTTTAAGAGTTTACTCAATTCAACAATTGCTTCAACTTTCTCATGATTGTATTTGTTGTTCTTCATGTGGTTTGAATGATTTTGTTGATCGAAAATATGAATCTCATTGGTATGGTACTTATATTATCCCTGGTCCTCACTATAATAGGGCATCTAACCGTCAAGGATCCATCAAAGAATGGATACCAAAATCCTTCTAATCTATTTTGCAGGAATGTCATGTGCATTTTAATTCATATTATTCACATCACATGACGAACATTCAAAGGTTATGCCACGTTTGATGGGGAGTACCAGGTTTTGCTCAACAAATGAATTTTTAAGTGAATTCAAAGATCGTGGTAATTCATTCTGAATAACTTACTTGTGTTCGTTATTCTCTGATTTTAACCTCCATGATTGCCACGCACAATATTTTCTTGACTAAGTTATTTCCATGTCTCACATATTCGTTGAATTATTTCGGTGGAAATATACTTGCTTGAATTCCAATTTGTTCTTTATATCGGTCATTTCTATTAATGATTCAATTCTTATCTGATACATTAATTGTGACTTGTTCTTCATAATTAAACTTTCTGATCAATTGTTTCACTTATTGCAAATACCGTGCTTACTGAGTCATTCTAGTTCGCGCTTGAATTTGTTCTTTGATATTCATTAACATTTTTATGACTTCTGATCATCTCGGGATCAGGACTGGTTCTTAAATGCTTTGACTTCTATACATTTCAGTTTAGAACTCGCATGTGATCCCAGATCTAATCAAGTAACAATGCAATAATCCAAGATCTTCATTGAATTTAGAGAAAGAAATACAATATGAGATTGAGATCCACTTTCTCTCCCTAAACTCTCTCTCTAGAAAGTCATCCCTCTATATTGCTCACTTCTCTTCTATGTACGTATGAGTGATTTCTACCATGACTACTTCTACTACACACACATTATATACTCCTTGACTTTCCACATTAGTAACTTTGACTTTGACCTTTAAGCCTCTACTTTGACTTTTACAATGCTTTGACCATTTACAATTAAACACTAAATCTTGAATACATTTTATGCACTAACAATCTCCCCCTATGGATTCAAGATTTAAAAAATGATGACGATAGTCTTCAGCTCTTTGTAATCTTCAAATCTTCAACACTTTAAGCACTTTGAATAATCTCCCTCTTCGCTTTGAAGGAAAATCAATCTTCGAAAAATAACTCTGAAGAATCTTCATGTAGGCGTTGTCTTCAGAAATCCAATCTGACTACTTTAATCTTCAACTGGATCTTCAAAATCAAATAATCATCAAAGTCTCGAATTGCAAACTTCACATCTTTGCGGTGTTGGTCAAAGTCTTCAAAAACAGAATCTTCATCTTCTTGAATCTTCGTATCACCGATCTTTGTAACATGAATCTTTGAAACATCGTAGCACGGATCTTTGCATCTTTGAGAAATATCTTCAGTCCTTGAACATGAAATGGCTTTTGAGCTTTAACGGAGTTTTGAGCTTTGAGAAGCTTTGAATATCTTGAACTACGTATCTTCACTTCTTCAACAATGAACATCTTTGAACTTTGAATCTTTGTTGAATCATCTTGAAACATCTTGAAACATCATGAACTTTTTAACTCGAACTTCTTGATTTCAATAAAACTTCACTTTATCTTGAAATTGAAGCTCTCAAATCTTCTCCCCCTTTTTGATGATTGTGAGCATCATGATCATCAAAATTCTCTTTTCAATTTCAGCAGTCTTTGAATATATCAATAACAATCTCCTACTTCTGATCTGAATATCCGTCAATTCCAAAAATATTTATCCGAATCTTTTCAAATTCAGACAAAATGAAAGTGGTAACCCTGAAACAACGGATGAATCGGTTAAAATGCCTGTAAGTTGCACGAGGCCACTTAGTACAACGAATGCACTTTGGAAAGGATCTTTTTGATGTTCACTCCTCCAGGGCTTCCATTCAATCATCGAAAAACCACAAAGGAAATTTCTATGAACGTTATGACAAGAAAACATATTCCTTGTGTGTACGTGCAAGTGTAAAAATGATTGAAGCAACTTGTGCTTGAAAATTAGGCTCAAATTGTGTAAACTGTTGAGACAACAACAAGTTTTCCACGGACTCAATGTGCATGAATGAAGAGCGAAGGTGGGGCAAACTTCCTTCTTTTTCAATATCTAGACCTTCCGAGTGAAGATCAGATAGATGATATGCTGCGTCCCCAAGAAAATTGAAACATTCTTTTATTAAGAAAGAAATGAGTAGCTGGTGGGGTTAATGCAAGAGTTGGCATGGGCTAGTTGCCTGTTTCAATGATGGTCACCAAAGAATGTGAACCAATCAGTAATGTGGCTGCTCGGCTCAGAAAGTGGCTGGTGCAGAGTTCTCTTATTCTTTTAACTCTGTTCTCACACCCTCTTTCTGTTTTTAATCCGCTCACTTCTAACCAAACTCTCATTTACATTTTACCTCAGCACAATGAGATACTCAACCGTATGAGTAATCTCCCCCACTCTTTGATTTTGACCCCTCACCCCTCAATCACTCAAGGATAACTTCTTGGGTAGGAAACACTGGTTAACGTGGATCCATAGAAGTTTTAAAATATCTCACACTGATTCCCATGAAATTTTGTCCTAAGATGTTGCGTTGTTCAATAGTTTATCTTGAACAATTAAGAATATCGGCATTTGATTAACATTGCCATCAGAATGTATGCTCCTTAATAATATCATGAAGATTTGAGCATTTGATCTTTAAAGATTTCTCAAAACAGGGATGTTGAATGAATGAAATGAATTTGAAAAACTTGTTTGAGAATCTGACAATGTATTAATCAGATCAAATCACATAAATGATAATCATGTAAGATTTAGGGTATCAATGAATTGAAATTTGTTTATATGAACAAATATAAACAATCTTTGAATAAAACGTTTAAGTCTTACGCTGAAATGAATATGATGCTCAACAAACTTTGAAATTGAACGGGAGTATTACCATCGAAAAATTGGTTAATTGTGAGACATGGTAATAACAAAGTCAATGTGAAGCTGAACCGGTGTGTGTGAATACTTGAAAGTAAAGAAAAGATAATACGCAAGTATTAATCTTTAGAAACACACGGTCAGAAATGATGTTACGAGAATCCAAGATCTATATGAAAATCATTTAAAATCACACTTCTAAATTCATAAAATTTGTTTGAGAATAGAGAAGTGGTTTGAACATTTAGGAAAATGTTTTTCATGCTTGAAAGTCGTTCTTCTTTCAAACAATCTCAGATTAAGTTCAGAAGATACGTACAGTTAAACGTTTAAGCTCCCCCTCAAATTATGATAGACTGATTAAAAATCAGATAAGATCCCCCTCAAAATCTGCAAAAGATCTTAGTGAAACGAAATTAGTATGTATAGCAATCAAAGTCTAAAACAAATAAGTACGAGTTCTAAACTGATGTGTTTAGAAGTCAAACTCGTTGAAGTGCGGGTCCTAAACTGATATGTTTAGAAACCATTAATTCTTTGAAATCCGGGTTCTAAACTGATGTGTTTAGAAACCATTATCTCTTTTATGCTCGGGTTCTAAACTGGGGTGTTTAGAAACCATAATTTCTTTGAAGTACGGGTTCTAAACTGATATGTTTAGAAGCCATAGATTCTTTGAAGTACGGGTCCTAAACTGATGTGTTTAGAAGTCAAACTCGTTGAAGTGCGGGTCCTATACTGATATGTTTATAAGCCATTGTTTCTTTGAAGTCCGGGTTCTAAACTGATGTGTTTAGAAACCACTGTTTCTTTGAAGTACGGGTCCTAAACTGATATGTTTAGAAACCATTATTTCTTTGAAATCCGGGTTCTAAACTGATGTGTTTAGAAACCATTGGTTCTTTTGCTCCCCCTTAATGGTACATAAACTCTTCAAAAATTTGCACAGCTTCTCTTCTGTTTTCAGTCATGTGTGTGATATATATATGTAACATTCAACACAACACATGATGAACCTGCAAAATAGATTAAGTAGATTTTGATACCACTTGTGATCCCAGATCTAATCAAGTAACAATGCAATAATACAAGATCTTCATTGAATTTAGAGAAAATATACAATATGAGATTGAGATCCACTTTCTCTCTCTAAACTCTCTCTCTCTAGAAAGCCATCCCTCTATATTGCTCACTTCTCTTCTATGTACGTATGAGTGACTTCTACCATGACTACTTCTATTACACACACATTATATACTCCTTGACTTTCCACATTAGTAACTTTGACTTTGACCTTTAAGCCTCTACTTTGACTTTTACAATGCTTTGACCATTTACAATTAAACACTAAATCTTGAATACATTTTATGCACTAACATCGCATATAAATGTTACTTCACTATTTTTTATTTGATGAATGAAAGGAGTGTTAGGATCTATATTGTTTCTATGGTCTATCCAGAACCGGAAGGACCTACCCAAGAAACACGTCCAATTATCCCACCTAGCCACTCAAGTATCTCACAAAAGATGCTTGTTTCATTTATTCACAGAGGTTTAACACATAAATTATCTATTCCTCACTCGGAGGTCGTAGATATTGAAAAAGGAAGACATCAGCTCCGGTCTCCGAACTTCGTTTTCTAATCACTGTGTCTACTGATTTTTAACTTGTGTCCCAGGTTAAATCAATTTTTGACCCAAACAAACATAAACTAATTCTTTCACACATACACGAGTCTTTGTGATTCCATTTGCATATCTTCGTGATATTGCCGGAACAGTTTGAGAAGTAGTTTTAAGATTTTGCTTCAGTGATAACTGGAAGTCCTATCAGAGATACCCCAATGCCAACTCTGAACATAGGCCACACAATTTGTTAATTGTTGTGATAAACAGTTACTATTGTGTTTTTGTGTTAGATATTTACCCTTCTTGGTTACTTAACGTTTTATCTGGTATTTTGCTACTCATTAGTTTTGTCATTGAAATTACATGATGCTCCGGATGCTCCTACTCATAATGAGGAGGAGAAATGGTATAGATTCAAAGACACCGAATTTCACGTTGAGGGGGAGTTAGGAAAAGTTGAGGGGGAGTAACTGTTGTTTGATCAGTTCCGAAAAGAGTTCAAAGTGTTTATAAGTGATCAATTCTTCTCATTCCTTATCAAGTGATGTTCTCTACGAGTTATTATTTCCTCCTTCGAGCATATTGGTTCTAGAAGTTCTTAAAGTTGAAGATGAAAGCAAATTCAACTCGCAGTTCAAAGACAGATTCATTGAATCTGGTGATAAAGTTGAAGATATGAAGACCAAGAGCTTTATTCAAGGGGGAGCGTTGAAAGATATGAAGACAAGCAACACCAAAGTGTTTCAAAGATTCATGAGGGAAATAAGATCAAGACCTAAAGTTTTCAAGACCAATTTTTCTTTATATAACTTTAGGGGGAGATTGTTAGGACCATAAATGTCCTATAAAATAGAAAGTGATATAAGGAAAAGAAGATTATTTGTAAAAGCTATTACTTCTTAAATGGGCTTTAGTGCGTTAATGGGCTTGGTCCTTGGTAATCATAGGCCTAGGTATAAATAACTTTAGTTAAGACTAGTTTTAGGTTAGCTAGAGAGAAATCATTCTTATTCCTATTGAACGTATTGTAAACTCTCTGAATGGTTCATTACTTTGAATGAATGATAGATGGATGACAGTTCCAGATAGGGGGTTGGTGCTTCCTCTTGAAGGCACTGATTTTGGTGATGTTTGGTTCATTATAACCCAAAAACTTGACGAATTCCACAAGGGTGGGTTGTTCAAGTGGGATTTCATAGGCTTCAACTTGAAGTTGTTCAGGGGTTTGAAGGTTGAAAAGTCTCTGTAGCATCCTTGGCCTAATTCTTACGATCCCTGCTCCTCCACGAGTACCAGCATCGATCTTTCCAACTATACCTCCTTGTTCTTCGATATACTGACAGGTAAACCACCATTGTTGAACGTAGACATGTGGCATGGTGGTGTCTACCATTGTTAGGGCATTGAAGAGTTCTGAACGATGGAAGAATTCCAGGATGATGTGGTATAGGGTTCGTATCTTGTAGGGCTTAGATTTACCAAAACGTTGTTTCTATTCAAAGGAAAGGTTAGGATGTCGATTTGATCGACATGGGATACTCTGCTTGATTCGACGGAGTTTTATGCGGCCATAGTTGCAGGTTGCAGGTTTTGATGAACACAAGAAGATTGATAAGCAAGGAGAGAGGGAAAAAGATGAACTCAAGAGATTTTGGAAGCGTAAAGAATTAAATGATGTTTGAAATGGGTTTTTATACTCGATCGATTCTCAGTGATAACGTTAGAAGAGTACTCGAGTGTCAGATAGTGGAACATCGTCTCAGGGGACGTGGTTACAGCTTATTGTCAGTTGGCCAATCGTATGATGCCACATGTGTCTTGGAACTGACAAATTTCTAAGACGGAACCGTCATGGTTTGGGTTTAGCAAGTAATAAGTGGTTGAGGCTCAAAAATAATTCGCACTCAGAGTTCATATTGTTTCAGAAAAAATGCACAAGGCATTTGAAAAATGACAAAGCTCTGTAAGGCCCTTCTTCTGATAGTGAGACTCTGATGATTTTTCCTTCTGATGTTATCATAAGTAACCCTTTTCAACATGTTTCACCTTTAATACCCATAAATCATTAAAATCCTAATTCTGATGTGGAAATAATCAATGAACCCTTTTGAAACAGAGATTTGGCCTCAAAAAGTATCATAGAGGCTCTGATGTTGATGTCAGAGGCTCTGATGAAGTCTCAGAGACCCGATTCTGAAGAAAAGTTCATAGATGTATTCAAAGTTGTTTTCATCAGAATAGGTTTTTCCTTCTCAAAGATGGTTTCTTCTTGATTATCCTTTGCCAAGTCATAATATTAGAAAGAACTGACTTTTTGGACTTGCGCCCACTTGAATAATGAGTTTATTCTAAAAAATTAAGCTTTTAAGCTCCCCCTTAAAGTGTGCATGATTTTAAAAAATATTTACAGAAAAGGGCAACAAATGAAACAAACAAGAGAGTCTCTGATAGACAGATCAAAGGCTCTGAGAACAAGAAAATGTTGAAAGTATGCTAACAGAGCTCTAAAGAGAATAACAGAGGTTCTGAGAAAATGTATTATCTAATTACTCTATCAAAGGCTCTGAGATGGATGCCAGAGGCTCTGATGTTTTGTCCATAGATTAGGAAGACGTATTGAGCATACCCAACTTGCTGATTGAGAAATTAAATCTCTTTTCATCAAGGGCTTTTGTAAACAGATCAGCAAGTTGAAAGTCAGTTGAAACAACATACATATCAATTGTTCCTTTTTCAACATGATATTTGATAAAGTGGTACCTTATATCAATGTGCTTTATCTTTGAGTGCTGAACAGGATTTGCTGTGATTGCTATTTCACTTTTGGAGTCACAGAGGATTGGAACTCTGTTGTACTCAAGACCATAGTCTCTGAGCTGAGTCTTCATCCAGATTACTTGAGACCAACAACTAGCAACAACAACATATTCTGCTTCTGCTGTAGATGTTGACACACAGTTTTGCTTCTTGGATGTCTAACTCACTAATTTGTCTCCAAGCAATTGACAGCTTCTAGAGGTACTCTTTCTGTCATTCCTGCATCGTCCATAGTCCGAATCTGTATATGCTACAAGGTCAAAGCCAGAGTTAAGAGGATTCCAAGACCCAAAAATTGAGTCCCTTTGAGATATTTGAAAATTCTTTTGACAACAGACAAATGAGATTCATTAGGATTTGCTTGAAATCTAGCACAGACAGAGGTTGCAAATATGATATCAGGTCTGCTTGCTGTTAAGTACAAAAATGAACCTATCATGCCTCTGTAGGTTTTGACATCCACAGATTGACCATCTGGATAATGTCAAATTTAACTCCAGTGGCAATAGTTATTTTCATAGGATTTGAGTTGTTGAGCTTATATTTTCTTAAAATATCAGAGACATATTTGGATTGGCTTATATAGGTGCCTTTGATAGATTGTTTTACTTGTAAACCAAGGAAGAATGAAAGTTCTCCCATCAAGCTTTTTTTGAATTCACTTTTCATCAACTCAGAAAACCTATCACAATACTTTTGATTTGTAGACCCAAAGATAATGTCATCAACATATATCGGTACCAGAATATCATTTTTGTATCTTCGAATGAATAAGGTAGTATCCATAGTACCTTTCTCAATGTGAATTTTCAACAGAAAAGTAAACATAGTTTCATACCAGGCTCTGGGGGCTTGTTTAAGGCCATACAGTGTTTTGTCAATTAAGTACACATGATCTAGAAACTTTGAAATTTCAAAGCTTGGAGGTTGCTGGATATAGACTTATTCATGTAGCTTGCCATTCAGATAGGCAGATTTGACATCCATTTGATAAACATTGAATCCTTTGTGGGCTGCATAGGATAGAAAGATTCTGATGGCTTCTAGCCTAGCAATTGGAGCAAAGGTTTCATCATAATCAACGCCTTCTTTTGGGTAGTATCCTTTTGCAACCAATCTGGCCTTGTTTCTGATGATGATCCCATCCTCATCTTTCTTGTTAACCCACTTGGTTCCAATTGCTAATTTGTCTTTGGGTAAAGGAACCAAGGACCAAACTTTATTTCTTTCAAATTCCAGAAGCTCCTCTTGCATTGCTTCTATCCAGTTTGGGTCATCAAGGGCTTCAGAGACCTTCTTTGGCTCTATCATGCTTAAAAAGTTCACAAAGAAAGCCTCATTGGTTGTGGCTGATCTTGTCTTCACATCATCTTTAGGAGAACCAATGATTTGATGATGGGGTGATCCTCTGTCCATCTTGTCATTGATGATTAAGGAAAAGCTGAAATCAACATTTCTGTAGAAACCAGGATTCAATCTTACAATCAATATGCACAATCAAACAGTAGAATGATAGAGATTTGGATAAACACACTTGTATTCAATTAAGAACATATTACAGATCTAGAGAGAGAATCTCTCAAAGATTACAAAAGCTGAATACAAAGATATGCGGAAAGTTATGCCAAAGATTAGTTAGCTTACAGTTGCTAACTCCTATATATATACTGTAAAGAAAAGATAAAGCTACAGTACATATGAGAAACAGACTAATAGAACAGTTACATGTGTCCTAATTAGTAACAGAATATAACTGAAAATATCCTAAGACATAAGTTCTGAACAACATGTTCAGAACTTCTGAACATCCTTCTGATCAAGCACTTCAGAACTTCCTTCAAGCACTTGTGACATTTTCATCTTCATCATCAGAAGTTATGAGTCTCCTACTCAGAACTCTGACCCTTCAGTTCAGACTTTCATACTTGTAATCTTTTCGAGACTTCTCAGATCAGAACTTCTGAGTCTTCTGACTCAGAACTCCGAGTCTTCAGTTCAGATCCAACACTTGTAACCTTTGACAAAACTTCAGATCTAACAATCTCTCCCTTTTTGTCAAATAGTCCTGTACTTCTCATCATCATATTCTTTTAGTGCCGGAACAATCTTCAAAACCAGTACATTTCTCAGAGTAAGCCTTCTGTTAATCTTTTCTATGATCTCTTGAATCTTTTCAACTTGTTTTCCCTTTTGTAGCCTTTTCTCCAGACTGTGCTTGATGAACCTTAAAGTTCCTGAACAATACTTTGCCAATTCTTCTGGTCTGAAGAAAATATTTTCATTTCTGTCATTTCTTAAGAAGACTCCCAACTCTGGATATCTTGTAACATTTCCACTTTTCATAAGATTCAGATTTTCATGCACATTATTTGGCTTTGAAAGATATACACATGGCCTTTGTAAATACAGAGCAATTTGAAAATCTGTATATGCATGCCATCTAAGAATATAAAACATAGCCTCTCTCACTGCAGCCAATGCTCCTCTCTCCTTCTTCAGTTTACCGCAGTCTTTATTTGATAAAAGACTATACAATTTGTACACATCTGTTACTGAGATCTTGTCAAAATCTTCCTCAGTAAAGTAATAGACTTTTCCATCTTCTCTTAGTACTTCAAATGAGTAATACTCATGTTTCAAGAACTTCTTCTCTTTCAGTTCTCTAATCCCTGTGATTAAGAAATCTGAGTATACTGATTCTTTTGGTTTTCCTAATCTCTTTGACATTTCATCACGAAGACATTGATGTATCTCTATTCTGTCATGATAAACACTTAGAAAATTTACTTCTCTTGGTTGAAAGAAGTTAGGAAGAGCATACTCCGGAAAATAACCATTAACATCAACAGGTATTTCTTCCTCATTAGTCTCAGACTTTTCTGGTTGATCAGCATCTTTTATTTGAACATCTTGTGAAGTCTCATCTTGAATATCTTCTTCTACTTCTTCTGAGTAAACTCCATTTACCTCATACTCAGCAGGAAAAACAAAATCTCTGTGTAGCATCTTCTTTGGATTTTCTTCTGAATTTAATCGATTCAATAGAAAGACAAATCGAATTTCTTGAACAAACGTAAAACGAATTCAAGAATCACAAAGAATTCAAGAATTTTGAGTAGCAGCGGAATCAATTGACGAATTGATCAAGAAATCTTCAAGAACACGATCAAGAAACCCTCATGAACACAATCTTGAATGAATTTGTTTGTTGATTAGCTCTGATACCAATTGTAGAAACCAGGATTCAATCTTACAATCAATATGCACAATCAAACAGTAGAATGATAGAGATTTGGATCAACACACTTGTATTCAATTAAGAACAGATTACAGATCTAGAGAGAGAATCTCTCAAAGATTACAAAAGTTGAATACAAAGATATGCGGAAAGTTATGCCAAAGATTAGTTAGCTTACAGTTGCTAACTCCTATATATATACTGTAAAGAAAAGATAAAGCTACAGTACATATGAGAAACAGACTAATAGAACAGTTACACGTGTCCTAATTAGTAACAGAATATAACTGAAAATATCCTAAGACATAAGTTCTAAACAACATGTTCAGAACTTCTGAACATCCTTCTGATCAAGCACTTCAGAACTTCCTTTAAGCACTTGTGATATTTTCATCTTCATCATCAGAAGTTCTGAGTCTCCTACTCAGAACTCTGACCCTTCAGTTCAGACTTTCATACTTGTAATCTTTTCGAGACTTCTCAGATCAGAACCTCTGAGTCTTCTAACTCATAACTCCGAGTCTTCAGTTCAGATCCAACACTTGAAAGTTTTGACAAAACATCAGATCTAACAATTTCTAATTCTGCCAAAAGTCTTGATCCCAAGGAGATCTTCAACTTTAACTCTTTCAAGGAGCAAAAGCCTCTTACTTCTGCGGGTGGCCCTCTAATGTCAAAACTCAAAGTGAACTTAAACCTGAAGCTCCAGTCTTCTCTCCATCCTCTGAAGGTGTGAGGACTTCTTTTGAAGAAGATCTACAAAGTGTTCTGGAAGAAAACCCCATTTCTGATGCCTTGAAACCTAAGCTGGGAAAATTCAAAACCTGTACCATCAAAGAGTTGAACTCCTCTGACTCCTTCAGAGCAAACGTTTCTCAGAAACCCACAGAGACTCACACCTCTGATAGAGCTACCAGAGACTTTTTAGACTCTGATCTGACTCTGACTCTGAGGTGGATGAGCAGATTTTTTGTGCACCAAAGACTATCTTGCACAAACCAAAACAGGCATTTGTTCGGTCTAGAATTTTGAACAATGTCATACCTGTTTCTAAAAACCAATCCAGAATTCCACCATGCCATGATTTTAAAAATATGGGTATCAGAATCCTATCTTCTGAGGAGTTAGAAGAGAAAAGAAAAGAGAAAGCAAAGAATGCTTCTGTGAACCAAACCTCTATGCCTTATGTCTACAAACCTACAGGTTCACTCTATAATAGAAAGGAAAATGGAAAGGTAATGATTCACCTATTTATAATTCTGCAGTGAATCAAAGAGGAAAATCTTTTTGGTCCAAGGAATCACATCAAGAGAGGAATGCCAGTTTCTAAGAAAACCAATCTAGATAGGGAGTTTGTAAAAACATCTGATTCTAGAAATTTTTATTCTCAAAAGGCATGTAATCAAAAGATGATGAATAGACACAACAATTTGCATCAACCATTCCCACGTTCTGTCAACTGCAATTGTATAAAGCTTCTGTTAAAATTGCAAAATCACCTTAATGGTCCTCACTGTATTCTGAATCGGTCACCAGAAAGGACAAATCCTAAGACCAACTCTCAGAACATGCAGAGAAAATCCTCTGTCACACCATCAAAGAATGGAAAGCCAGAAGGTAAATCAACAAACACCCCCAAACCTAACAAGAAAGGACCCATTATGCAATGGATACCTAAAAAACTAATATGTCTTGCAGAAGCCACATGTGCAGATCTGGTACTTAGACTCAGGATGTTCCAGGCACACGACAGGCAATAAAGAGCTACTGACCCCATTCAAAGATAAAATGGGAGGTGCAGTAACTTTTGGAGGAGATGGACAAAGACATATTAGAGGATATGGTGTTTTGACCAAATGAGGTGTTTCAGTATCAAAAGTTTCTTATGTAGAAGGGTTATATCATAATTTGCTTAGCATAAGTCAACTTTGTGATCATGGTTTTGACGTCATTTTTAAGAAGAAATACTGTTCTTTGTTAGTTTCAGAATCTGGTCAAGAGCTTCTCAAAACTGATAGAAAAGGCAATATTTATAAAATGAATTTTAATCCAAATCAAACATTTAATACAGAAAAACTCTGTTTAGTTTCTTTGAGTAAAGAAGATGCCTGGCTCTGGCACAAAAGATTTGCTCACTTGAATTTTTCAAATTTTGACAAGCTTGTGAAACTTAACTTAGTTAAAGGACTGCCTGCTCTTAAATTTGACAAAGACCATCTTTGTTCTGCCTGTGAACTGGGTAAGCTAAAAAGAGCTTCACACAGAATAATGAGTGATCACAACTGCCCTAGACCTTTGCTTATGCTTCATGTGGATCTCTGTGGTCCAATCTCTGTGCAAAGTCTATCTGGCAGAAAGTATATCCAGGTTCTTATAGACGAATATTCTTGATATACTTGGGTTGAGTTCATCAAAGCAAAATCTGATGTCCCAGAGATACTGATAAATCTGTTGAAAAGAATCCAGGTTCTGTTAGGTCTGAAGATCCAAAAGCTGAGAAGTGATGATGGGATTGAGTTCAAGAATACCAAAATTGATTCCTACCTTACAGAGGAAGGAATTTCCCAGAACTTCTCTGCTGCAAGAACTCCTCAACAAAATGGTGTTGTTGAGAGTGTTAATGCTACATTTATGTTGTAATCAAGGCTTATTATGTAATGCTTTTGTAATAAGTGTAGTTTGACTTTGTCTAGTCAAGGGGTATATAAACCCTTGTGTTAAGCTTTTGTATCTAACAGTTCACAATTTGAGAGTAATAGATGACGTACTTCTCTCTCTATATTTGTTAGAGCATTATTGTATTCAAGATTTACTGTAAAGTCAATGTACTGTATGAGTCTATACAGTATTGTGAATGCCTTTATACCTTGTATGGCATGGGTATAAATAGGCTTGTCTAGTTCATTTGTAAGTAACACTTAAAAAGCTTTTGTAATCTTTTAGAAACCTTTTGTAATCCTTTGAGCTCAATACATGGATGACATATTTCCTCTCTAGATTCTCTCTCACTACATTCATATCTTATTGCTAGAGATCTGGGTTTTCACAATTGGTATCAGAGCTAAACAGAAGATTCAAGCATATCGAAGACCAAATTGAAGATTTTTTACACTAAAGCTGAAGAATTCGGATTGGGTGTTCATCACTATTCATCACTGTTCATCAAGAATTCTAACCCTTCTTCATTTACTATTCATCCAGATTTCATCTTTTCTTTAATTTTTGATCTTTTGGATTGATTCTTGACATCATTGCACTCGGATTTGATTCCTGAACATCTTTAATTCTTGGATCAACACCAAAATCTGCACAGAATTTGCAGATCTGATCATTTTATATCATTTTTGTTCGAAAACTTTTTCTACTATTTTGGATCAAAATTCGATTAAATTGATCGAATTAGGATTTGTGATTAACTAAGAAAGTGTGTGGAATCAAATTTCAAACAAATCTGTGCAAATTTCATAACAATTGATCAAGAATTGAAAAAGTTATGGCTGATTTAGTGATTTTCGTGTTCGAAGTGCAGAATTCGGATCATTCTTGGTGAATTCGGATCATTCTTGGTGAATTCGGATCATTCAAAGAAGAATTCGGAGTGTTCTTGGAAATACAAGTGTAGAATTCGACTCAAGAAGGATTCGAATTGATTGAATTCGAACCCAGCTAGATTCGAATTGAGGAGAATTCGAACCGTGTTAGATTCGAATTGAGGAGAATTCGAACTGTGTTAGATTCGAATTGAGTTGATTAAATTTTCCAAGTGTTGAATTCGAACCCTTAAGCATCCGAATTCATAGAATTCGAACCCTTAAGCATCCGAATTCATTGAATTCGAACCCTTAAGCATCCGAATTCATTGAATTCGAACCCTTAAGCATCCGAATTCATTGAATTCGAACCAAGTTAAGTCCGAATTGAGTGAATTCGAACCCTTCAGCATCCGAATTCATTGAATTCGAACCCTTCTTCATCCGAATTCATTGAATTCGAACCCTTATTCATCCGAATTCATTGAATTCGAATCCTTCTTCATCCGAATTCGTTGAATTCGAACCCTTACTCATCCGAATTCTTGTGAATTAAATAAAAAAAAAAAAAATGTAAGAGTTTTTCAAAAAAAATGTAAGAGTTTTTTAGAAAATTTTTTATCCCGAAATTTTTTCTATAGTGTATTTCATACACTGTAAGAGTTTTTCAAGAAAAATTTTTATATATTTTTTTGTGTATTTTCATACACTGTCTGCTTGATCTTCTGAACGATCAATTTCTAGCAATATTCAAAATGGTTTTACAACAAGTTATTGTTAAAAGCAGTGGTGAAGATTTGAAGCAAACTCTGAAAAAGGAGATTCCTCCAATTGCAAAAGTTTTTGTTAAACCAAATGTAAAGTTGCAACAAGTCATTATAACAGAAACATCTGTTAATTCACATGTATCTGTTAAACCAAATAATGAAGTGTTGCAACAAGTCATAATAACAAAAACACCTCCAAAGCCACTTGAAAAAGCTAAGGCAAATAATGGAATTTTGCAACAAGTTATTTTATCAGAAACATCTCCTATATCAGAAACTCCTGTTAAAGATAATGCTTCAAATTCTTCAATTCCTATTTTAAATAAAGCATTGGAAGAAGAAAATGTTAATCTGAAAAGACAAATTTTAGACATTTCTTCTTCAAATGCTAAACTTACTAAAAGAATAACTGATCTTGAAGTTTATATTGCAGGTCTTGAAACAAAGAAAGACAAAGACAACTCAAGTCTGCACGATCAAATCGAGAAACTTCAAGAGAAAGTAACAACTCTTCAAAAAGAAAATGCCGATTTGAAGAGTAGAGAATAAAAGAGAGTGAAGTGGAACTTAAAGTTACATGCTCAATTAAAAAAAGTTAAAGATATAGGGAAAATTTTGGACAGTGAAAATGCCAATCAAAAGAGAAAACTGTCTAATTTTTCTTTTGAAGAAAAGAAAGTTTTTGAAGAAAAGAAAGTTTTTGAAGAAAAGAAAGAGATTGAACTTAATTGTATAAAACTTTCAAAACAAGTTTCTGACTTTGAGAAAGTTTTATTTTTAGAAAAAGACAAGCTCGAAAAAGAAAGAGCTAAATTTGAAACTGAACGAAAATCTTTTGAGATTAAAAGTTCTGAACTTTCCGAGAAAATCTCTGAATTAGAAAATCTTTTGGAAAAGGAAAGAAAAGATTTCACGGAAAAGAAAAATCTCTTTGAAAAGGAAAGTAAAACCCTTAAAAAGAAAAATATGGAAATTTTCAAAGAGATTACTGATAAAAGAAGGTTTTTGGAAAAAGATTTTGAATCGGAACGTGTATATTTTGAAGATGTGATTCTTAATCTTACCAAAAGATTATCTGGTTTATCAGCTGATATTATGAAGGATCAGTTGATCAAATCTGATCTCCAAAAGAAATTTGATCTAATTTCTAAAGAGAAAAATGTTTTAATAAACAAAGTCAAAGAACTTGAAGACGTCATTTTTAAATTTGATGTCTCAAAGCAGACTGGTCATAATTCTATCTTTCAGACTCCATTTGTTGATTCAAATGATTCTGAATGCTCTTTTAAAACTGCTTCAAGTTCAAGTTTTAAAAACATTTCTTCTAAACAATTTAATAGATCAACAGATTTCTCAAAAGGTCGGATTCGTTCAACAAATCTCTTCTATAATCCTCTGTTTGATAAATCAGATAACAAAACAAAAGTGCCTAAAGTTAATACTTCCAAACCTGAAGAAGTTCCAGTCTTCAAGAGGGTGAAGATGGAATGGAGAGTAAAAGGCACAACAGTTCCAAAGAAAGAAGTGCCAAAATCATCTGTATCCACATCAAATGCAAAGAAGAACAATACGCCAAAAGGTAAATCTTATGCTAAACCTAATCCTATTCATCATGTAAATCATCTGATTAGGTTGGCCCATAAGAAAATCTGTTGTTCTTACTGTGGTTCAAATGATTTTGTGCATAAAGATTATACTTCTTTTTGGTACGGTACTTATAGTATTCCTTCAAAGAGATCTACACCTAACCCACTAGGACCCAAATGCCATTGGGTACCAAAATCTGCTTAATCTGTTTTGCAGGTTCTTCATGTGTTGTACTGAATTGTAGATACATACCACACACATGACTGAAAACAGAAGAGAAGCGACGTATTTTTTGAAAAATATTTGTACCATTAAGGGGGAGACAAATATTAATGGCTTTTGGACATATCAGTTCAAAACCCGTTCTTCAAAGACTATGGTTTCTAAACATATCGGTTTAGGACCCACACTTAAAAGAGACTATGGTTTCTGAATACATCAATTCAGGACCCGTGCTTAAATGTAATTGGCTTTTGAACATATCAGTTCAAAACCCGTGCTTCAACGGCCATGGCTTCTGAACAATTCAGTTTAGGACCCGTACTTCAACGACTAAGACTTCTAAACAAATCAGTTTAGAACTCACACTTCTCAGGTGATATCCTTAACTGTTACATCTTTCTGTTTCAAGGAACGTGGCAAAAGGTAACATTGGATTATATTTGTTTCTACTGATTTGAAAACTTGAATCTTTACAAATTTACTTCAACGAGATGAAATTTTCAATTCTCATTCAATGAATTAAATGCGCGCTAAAAGATGATCTTTCAAGAATCTTTATATTATTTGAGTTAGATTTGCTTCAACTTTCACCTCTGAAATAAATCGAAAGGTCAGCAAAACATGAATGAAATTATGCTGAATGCTCAAAGTTATGTGAATCTGGACTTATATAGAATATAATGCTCAAAAAAAACCTATTTATCAGAATGATGAATGGAAACGAAAATATGGGGGAAGCACTATGATTAAGAACCAAGTGATTGAGATATCATTCATATTTTGTGATGGAAATTCGAACTTATATAGAATATCATTTAGTTTGAAAGTTTGTGCCTGTGGCCTTTCTGGTTTGGGAGAGTAAGTCCTAAGGGGTGCTCGACACCTAGTCCCTAAGATCAACTGGTCTGGGATCGGCTGACCCAAATCCTGCAATAGAACCAGATAGAAAGTCATGTTCTACTGGTACAAATGGGTTTAAGATATATCGATGTGGCCTTTCTGGTTTGGGAAATTAAGTTCTAAGGGGTGCTCGTCACCTAGCACCTAAGGCCAACTGGTCTGGGATCTGCTAACCCAAATCCTGCTATAGAACCAGATAGAAAGTCATGTTTAACGGTGTATCTTATTCTTACTAAACTTTTTGATCAAAGGATGCCAATGAGCACAGAATCAAAATATGCCAATGAGCACAAAATCAAAAGATGTCAATGTGCACAAAATCAAAAGATGCCAATGAGCACACATCTCTTGAAACTTGGGAAAATACAAAGTCGCGATAAACCCGTAAATTTGTGAAAATTCTGATTTTGGACAAATAGTGTGAGTAAAGCAAAATATTCTTATATGTTTTAGAATTGCATATGCTTGAAGCTAATCATATTTCCCATGCTAGCACACCAAATAGATTTAATAAAGGGGTTGAAACTGAACATTTTTTAACTTGATATACAATGATGACTTGTTCTTGAATCCAAACACATGCATTTGATTTCATTTGATTGAAAAATCTGTTAAATTTCATTAAGTTGAATTTCTTTTGTAAAGCATTCAAATGATCAAATGTTAGTAGTTATAAAATGAAGTTCAATGAATTTTATTTTCCTTGTGTAAATTTTTTAAAATTTGTATATTGTGCGTTATTGAAATATATGCATACTTTCAGGGGGAGAAAACAAATTGCTCCAGAATTCTTATTTTGAGGGGGAGCAAGGTTATTCTGTGAGGAGGAGATTGTTAGCAATACTCAAAGACACGATTGAAATTGAAAATGGTTTTCGTTGATTATGATGCTCACCATCATCGAAAAAGGGGGAGAAAAGTTTAATTTCAATTTCATGTCAAAGAATTTTCAAATCAAAGATATTTCAAGTCAAAGATTCGTGAACAAAGACTGAAGATTGGGGAGAAGGATCATGTGAAGTCCAAATGTTGCTGAATTTGGTTATCTTAGTTCTGAGTGGTTATCGGAATGCGCTTACACCTAAAAGTTCAACAATGTGGATGGTTTCACATCTTTCTGATCCAAACTCTAATCGTTTCTGATTTATCTTGTTCCGAATTGATGGTTCTATATAAAGATATGAAATCCATGTTCAAGACTTGAAGACAATCTGTTGAAGATTGTATTGAAGAAGGTTGATAAAGTGTCTGTTGAAGATAAAGCTGCTTGAAGATAGTTTGATAAAGTGTCTGTTGAAGAAGATTGACTTTACAAAGAGCTGAAGACTGCTGTCAAATTTTTTAAATCTTGAATCCAAAGGGGGAGATTGTTAGAGCATTATTGTATTCAAGATTTACTGTAAAGTCAATGTACTGTATGAGTCTATACAGTATTGTGAATGCCTTTATACCTTGTATGTCATGGGTATAAATAGGCTTGTCTAGTTCATTTGTAAGTAACACTTAAAAAGCTTTTGTAATCTTTTAGAAACCTTTTGTAATCCTTTGAGCTCAATACATGGATGACATATTTCCTCTCTAGATTCTCTCTCACTACATTCATATCTTATTGCTAGAGATCTGGGTTTTCACAATATTTCTATCTCTATTCTTGTTTGATCTTGTAATAACAATTGGTATCAGAGCAGGAACAAGATTTAGAGAAAGATTTCTTCAGATCAATCATATGAATTTGGTGATTTCTGAAGAGAATTTGATCGATTTTCTTGATTTTTTCAAGAAAATCTCGTTTTCTTATATTTCTATCAAATTGTGGTGATTTTTGATCGAATTTGTTAGTGTTTTGGTTCTTTGGATCCAGTTTTGTGTGGAGATCATCTTTATTTCATGAATCAAGAGCTAATTCGGAGTTTTGGATCATCAATTTGAAGGTTTCGTGGTTTTCTGGACTTTCTGCGATTTCCTTCTGCGCGTTCGATTCAGACTTGATTTCAGAGGTTTTCAAACGAAGTTTCTTAAAGATCTTGTGCTAGGATTTCATTTTCGAACTCTTCTTTAACAATTAGATTCAGTGTTTTTGAGTTTCAGTGCGTTTTTTATCGATTCAGTGAGTATTGCGCCAGATCTGAGAATCGCGCCAGATCTGAGAATCGCGCCAGATCTGAGAATCACGCCAGCATTTGCGCCATCCAAATGACTAGTCTCATTTGAATCAATCAAGTGAGAATCTCGCCACACTTTGCGCCACCAACTGAAGCGACTTTTGACACTTTGCGCTACTGCCTATAGCGCATTTGGAAGTTTCAGAGTTTCGATTTTTTCTAAGTGAACTTTGCGCCACCCTCTTTGGCGCATTTTGAGCTTTGCGCCACTGCCTCTGGAGAGTTTCCGTCTTAGAATTTTTTCGGGATTTTTCAGTTTCTTCAATCTGTTTTGACCATGGCTTTTCAAGAAAATCAGTATAAGAACAATATTATGATGTCATTGGGGTCTAACACGAGGCCTCCGGTTCTTATTAACGAAAACGAATTGTCTCAATGGCAAGACCGTTTTATTAACTTTGTTGAGACGCAAAACAATGGAGAAAACATCATGCGTTCTCTTTTTGGAAGGTCCGTTTGTCAAACCATATGTGAATGTTCCGGCAACCGCAACCACTCCGGCTACAAGAACTCTAAAGAAACCCGAAGATTATACGCCGGAAGAAAATTTGCGATCTCAAGGAGATAGGGAGGCAAAGTCATTCCTCATTCTAGCTCTCCCAATTCACATCTACAATAGGATTGATTGTTATAAGAATAACATAACAATGATGTCGTCTCAACTTGAGAAGATTATGCTAGGATCCGCGGTTGCTACACAACTTAGACAAACACAGTTCATGAATAATTTTGAAGGTTTTAAATCTAAAGAGAATGAGTCTTTGAAGAGCGTCTTTGATAGATTTTGGGCGGTAATGAATGATTGTTAGCTTCAATCTTCCTAATCATAGAAGTATTTAGAAGTAGTGAAAAATAGGCTAAGTAAAGAAAGCCTCTTACAGAGGCTCTGCCGAACTTACCGAGAGATCAAGGTCAAGAAGCTACAGAAGCTAAAGAGGCGTCCTACAGAAGCTCTGTCATACGCACAATGAAGACCAAAGACTCAGAATCCGGTGAAGACTGCTCTACAAAGGACCAGATCGCAGAACCTCTGTAACACTTTACAGAGCCTCTGTGGTCCTCTCTAAAAGACCTGAAGATATTTATAATATCTTGCTACTGTTACTGGACCTGTTCATCAACTTGCATGGTAGCATGCCCTGTCCATCTTCAACGTGTCAAACTCTGATTGGATTCAATAGGGCTTAGTACATAATAGACGTCTGCTGCATTAAATGCAATACAGCACGTCCAACTGTTCATGCCATCCGTTCCACTATTCATACCGTCCGTTCTGAATAGTAGCTTATGCTTTGTGGTCCCCTTAGAGTAGTATATAAGGAAGACTCATGTTGAGTTCTTCCGAAAAGAGAATTAAGAGATAAAAAAGGAAACATCAAGAACATATAGCTTATATACTTTGAGAGTCATATCTGTTTTAAAAGCTTTGCTTACTCACTTTTCTTAAATCTATTCTTGATATATATATATATATATTCAGTAAACTTTGAGATATTATTTCCTGTTCACTGTTTATTTATATTTTGTTCTAAATCAATCAAACATATCTATTAGTTCTTCAAATACGCTTCCGCATCAAACTTAAACTTGAACTAATATATCTGATAATCTTGTTTAAAACAAAACGGGAACCAACAATTGGTATCAGAGCTAACCTTGATTTTCAATATCAAGTGATCCTCTTTGTTACAAGATTAGTGATAGACATCATTCCTTTTTAACCTATTCCTCATTTCTAGGTTAAAACTCCAATAAATTGTACTCTGGGAACTGTTTAAACCCAGAAAACTTTCCAGATCATCAGAGTCATACTCTTTAATCGTACTATCTTTTCAGAACCTTTACAATGACAAATACAAATAACTTCTTTACTGCTGGTTCACTCACCAAGCCTCCTACTCTCCTTCGAGATGAGTATCCTCAATGGAAAATAAGAATGGTCCATTTCTTTGAGGGTACTGAAAAAAATCTAGTACAATATCTTTACAACCTTCCTCCTATTCCCATGATAGTAGTATCACGAGTACCATCTACTGCTGAATCTCCTGAAATCACTGAACATCAAAAACCGAAGGCAAAAGAAGAATGGTCAAATGAAGATAAGGCAGAAGATGAAGTTGCACAGAAAACAAAAAGAATATTGATAATGGCTATCCCCAACGAACTTTTTCAATCCTTAGATGCATGCGAAACTGCGCACGATCTTTGGAAAGAATTAGAAAGACAGTTGGAAGGGGGTGCTAAAACGCAGAAGAAACGAAGGGGACATTACATAAATGAATATCATGCATTCGGAGCCTCTGCAACAGAATCTCTGCAAACGACGTACGACAGGTTCAACTCTCTCATAAACAAATGTAGAAAGGCTGGCATTCACAGAACCTTAGAAGAAAATAATGTCATGTTTCTAAAAAGCCTAAATGATGAATGGCTCCAGCTGTCTATGTCCTTACAAACAAACCAAGATCTAGACTCCTGTACTCTCTCTGATCTCTATGGAACACTAGCCGCACAAGAACCTCAAATAGCTCAGGCTAAAACACTAACCATTGCACCATATGCATTGGTTAGTAAATCTACAGAGGCTACAGAGAGACCAAGAAATGAGAAAGCAACAGAGGAGAAGAAAAAGGAAAAGAAGAAGATAGTGATGATTGATAGCGAAGAAGACGAGCTGATAGAAGAAGAGATAACTCTTGCGTCATTAGCTAAAACCTTAGCTCTGTTGACAAGAGAGTTCAGAGGAAACCAAAGAGGTTCAAGAAATGATCGATATGGCAGACACAACTAAGGTGACAGTAGAGATAACGGAAGAAGAGAAGAATCAAGTGACCGACAGAGGTCAGATGATAGAAGTGACCGACAGAGGTCAAGCGACAGAAACTACAGAAGTAGTGACCGACAGAGGACAGATGACAAGATAAGCCACATACAACAAGAATGCTACAAATGTGGCAAGCCTGGTCATTACGCAAACGAATGCTGATCGGAGAAAGGTGGAGACCGACAAAAATCCGACGATCGTGCTGGAAACACTTCCCAAGACTGTTTCAACTGCGGGAAGCCAGGCCATTTCGCTAATAAGTGCAGAAGCAGATCAAATCGCCCACAGAAGGACGCAACTTTTTACAAAAAGAAGGCTGAGTATTATGCCCAAAAATCCCTAATGGCGAACAAAGGGCATTCTGAGGCGAACAAAGAGGACTTCGAGTCAGACTCTACCTCTGACGAAGAATACACAACCAATGCCCTATTCTGTGGCATGGCAGAAGTCGACTCCGGCACTAACACTGAGGTATCCACTTCAAACTCTACCTCTTGTACTAATTTTGTAGATGATGATTCACTTAAACTTATTGAACTGATTGAACTAAAAGAATTAAATGTAGGCATTCAGAAAAGACTCACCTTTAATGAGAGAGAAGTACGGCTTCTCACTCAAGAAAAAGCCAAAATTTTTGAAGGAAAAGTGAGAATAGAAAAGAATTGGAACAAAAATCTAGATCCTTTAAAAAAACAAATTTCTGAATTATCCTCGGAGTTAAAAATCAAAACAAAAGAACTTTCAGTTTCCTGGAGTGAAACTACTGACATAAGAGCTCTCAAGGAATACTTTCAAAGAGAGAGAGAGGTACTTTGGCAAGATCTACTCGGAAGAGAAGTTTTACTCAAAAACTATAAAGATGCAAAGAAGGTTTATGAAAAAGTAAACTCACAAATAGGAAGACGAGGTATAGGGTACGATGTTATTACCCTAGGTGTTGAAGGCAAAAGAATTAAACCTCTGTCTTCTCTGTTTGTGTTGGGAAAAACAAACAAACTAGATTTTCCAAACTTACTCTCTGTAAGTAAAAGGGCTAAAATCTCTGTGGAACCTCACTTAAGGAAACATACGAAGATGATCAATGTGTGGTTTGAAAACACGGATTCATCATCTTCAACCTCTGTCAATAGAGGAATCAAACCAAAGAAATATCTGAAAACGCAAGATCAGATTGGTATCTTTAAGTTTGGTAAACCAGAGACTCAAACGCAGGTTGCTTTTGTCTATATGATAAATGTTGAAAAGAAATTATTAGCAGAAGCTCCTGAGTTTACACCCACTCTTTAAGAAGAAAAACTTACAGAAACAATTGAAAATGAAATTTTGGAAGTATGGAAAACAAACGTTGTAGAAAACTTCTGTACATCTTCTGTAGATAAAATTCTCGCTGAAGAGATCTTCTCAGAAACCTCGCCATCTATAAAAATTATTTTACAGAGGAAGAAAGCTCGTATGATACATGCTCGGAAACTCCATCCTCTGTCGAAAGAGATGAATCAACCTCTGTATATGAGGACGTTTCATCTTCTGACGACTCAGTGACTGATGTTACGTCAGGGATAGTTCACTATGACACAGAGGATGTTAAATTCTCCTCTGAGGTTCTTAACAGAACTATTTCTCCAAAAGAGAAAATCACAGAGATACCTATCTGCCCAGATTTTCTGAACATGTATTTACAAGTCAAAACCTCTGCTGAGCTTGATAGGTTAAAGAAGACCTCTGTAGATCCTAAAAGTTCAAAATTTTCAAAACCTTTAAGGCAAATTAACAAAAATCCCACTTGGCAACAAAAGGGAACATGGCCTAAAGTTAACAAATCTTTTTCTTCTGTGACAGTGAAGAAAGATGTTCACCACAGAAGAGACTCACAGAAGGCAAGAACTAAACAAAGCTTTTGCAATCAACATTCTAGTACTCATAGATCTTCTTGTAATAAGAAATCTAATGTTAAGAAAGAATGTAATGCCTCTGTGGCTCAGTTCAATAAATTCAATGAAAAGTTCAAGCAAATCACGTCTCATATTCAATACTGTCATTGCTTTGATCTTATGTTCAAATTGAATAATCACTTCTCAAGTCCAGATTGCTTTCTCTCCACTAAAATTCAAACTCCAAAGTCAGAACCTAGAAAGAAACAATCTGATTCTTCTACAAAAGATAAAATGTATTTCAAGAATGCTAAGGCAAACTTGAAAAATTCTAACAACATTGGACCCATGTGGATATGGGTACCTAAGTCTCTGTGATTATTTTACAGAAGCAGTTTGTGCCAATTTGGTATCTTGACTCCGGATGCTCAAGGCACATGACTGGCGACAGAAGTTTACTATCCACGTACAAAGAAACACACGATGGTGGATCTGTAACTTTTGGAGACAACAAGAAGGGACACATCAAAGGCTATGGAGTCATACAGAAGGAAAATGTCTCTGTATACAAAGTTGCATATGTGAATGGCCTTAAACACAACATACTCAGTGTAAGTCAACTCTGTGATACAGGATTTGATGTCTTATTCAAAAGAACTTGCTGCTCTCTGCAAAGTGAAGACACAAGAATGGAACTTCTGCGAGCCGAAAGAAGAGGTGATATGTATCTAATGAATTTCAGTTCCAAGAACAAGGACAAAGTTTGCCTTGTAGCCTGCAAAAGTGAGGAAGCCTGGTTATGGCATAACAGGTTATGTCACTTGAACTTTCACACCTTGGATAAACTGGTCAAACTTGATCTAGTTAAAGGGTTGCCTGATGTTAAATTTAATAAAGATCACTTGTGTTCTGCCTGTGAAATGGGAAAACTCAGAAGAGCTTCCCACAGAGGCAAAACAGATGTGTCTTGCACTAGACCTCTGCGGTCCCATTGCCATACAGAGCCTAGGTGGCAAGAAATACATACTTGTCTTAATTGACGAGTATTCGCGTTTCACATGGGTTGAATTTGTTCGAAAGAAATCAGATGTTCCAATCATCTTGATAAATCTAATGAAAAGAATCCAAGTTCTTTATGAATGCAGAATACAGAAGTTAAGAAGTGACAATGGCACAGAATTTAAAAACTCTGTCATTGAAGCCTATCTTTCTACAGAAGGAATATCACAGAACTTCTCTGCCGCACGCACTCCACAGCAGAACGGTGTAGTCGAAAGAAAGAATCGAACGCTTGTGGAGGCCGCGAGAGCTATGCTATCAGCATGCGGATTACCAATGAACTTTTGGGTAGAAGCGATTTCTACTGCTTGTTATACACAGAATCGTTCAACCATTGTGAAAAGACACCTCAAGACTCCTTACGAATTAATCAACAAAAGGCGGCCAAACATCAAATTTTTCCATATGTTCGGATGTAAATGCTTTGTTTTAAACGACAGAGATTCCAGAGGAAAGTTTGAGGTAAAAGCTGACGAAGGCAAATTCATTGGATACTCTGCCACTTCCAAAGCCTACAGAGCATTCCTTACAAGGTCTCGCAAAATTGTAGAAAGCATCAATGTTTCTTTTGATGATTCACTCCAGAAGACTTCTGAACAAATCAGTTCAGAACTCGGACTTAAAGGGGAATCCTCTGGCATCTCACAAGCAAAGCAAGACTTAAATCTTCTATTTTTAGAGATGTTCCACGATGACATTGATCCCTCTGTTGGAACCATCAGAGCTTCTGAAGAACCATCTTCAATCGGTCAAAATCCAACAGGTATGACTCTAACTGGACCAAATAATGCTTCATCTTCTTCTGTAAATTCTACATATGCAAATGCCGAGGTAGAGATCGCAGAAGATGAAACAACAAGGAAAACGACCATAGAAGCTGCTGAAAATCAAAATTCACAATCCACAGAGGAACCAATTACAGAGGATATAGAGGACCAAGTCTATACGTCCTCAGAGGAACAAATTCCACCACCTCTCATACCAATCATTCCACAAGCTGTAGGATCAACTACAAAGGCACGCACTACTACAGAGGCTATACAAGAAGAAGAAGAACAACAAGAAGCCTCTGAAGAAAGATTCGATGACATTGGTGACCACCTTCCACGCACAACTAAGTGGACAAAAAGCCATCCTCCAAGCCAAATAATCGGCGAACCTTCTGACACGATAAAAACCAGGTCTGCCACTGCTAATTTTTGTTTCTTTACAAATTTTATTAGTGTGATAGAACCAAAGAAGATTTCTGAAGCCCTAGATGACCCAAACTGGGTAGACGCCAAGCAAGAAGAGCTTCTACAGTTTGAGCGTAATAGAGTATGGACTTTAGTACCTCTGCCAAGAGGGAAACAGGCCATTGGGACTAAATGGGTCTACAGAAACAAGAAGGATGAAGATGGAGTGGTCATCAGAAACAAAGCACGATTAGTGGCCAAGGGATATAGACAAGAAGAAGGCATAGACTACGATGAGACTTTTGCCCCTGTCGCACGGCTCGAAGCAATAAGAATATTCTTAGCCTTCGCAGCCCACAGAGGATTTAAAGTTTATTAGATGGACGTAAAATCAACTTTTCTTAACGGTGAAATCCAAGAAGAGGTTTACGTAAATTAGCCACCAGGGTTTGAAAGCTCAAAGTTTCCAAGGCATGTATACTACCTTGAAAAGGCTCTGTACGGACTGAAACAGGCTCCAAGAGCATGGTACGAAAGACTTTCTACTTTTCTTCTAGTCAATGGCTACGACAGAGGTACAACAGATACTACCTTATTCTATAAACGTAAAAACAATGAAATAATGCTTGTACAAATCTATGTGGACGACATAATTTGTGGGTCTACTAATACAGAGGAGTGAAAAAGTTTTGAAAAACTCATGCAGAGTGAGTTTGAAATGAGTATGATGGGAGAATTAACATTCTTCCTCGGACTCCAAGTCAAACAATCATCAGGCCAAATATGTCTCTGACATTCTTTGCAAATATAGCCTTTCTGATACCTCTGCAATAAAAACTCCAATGGCCACTGGAAATAAGTTATCCTTAGATCCAGATGGCATCTCTGTAGAATGCACTCTCTACAGAGGCATGATTGGATCTCTGTTATACTTAACTGCAAGCAGACCTGACATTATGCATGCCACATGTCTTTGTGCACGTTATCAAGCTAATCCTAAAAAATCACATTATGATGCTGTTAAGAGAATCTTTAGATACTTAAAGTGGACCAAAAATCTTGGTCTCTGGTATCCACGGAACTCTGGCTTTTGTCTTAAAGCTTATATAGATTCAGACTATGGAGGATGCATGCTCGACATAAAGAGTACCTCTGGGAGTTGTCAATTCCTAGGTGGTAAGCTAGTCAGTTGGACCTCCAAAAAGCAGAACTGTGTATCAACATCTACGGCAGAAGCTGAATACGTTGCTGCTGCTAGCTGTTGTTCTCAGGTTCTGTGGATGAAGACTCAGCTAAAAGACTACGGCCACATTCTATTCAAAATACCCATCTTCTGTGATTCCAAAAGTGCCATTGCCATCTCTGCCAATCCTGTGCAACATTCCAAAACCAAGCATATCGATATAAGGTACCACTTCTTGAAACATCATGTTGAACACGGTACAATCGAGATGCATTTCATGCCCACAGAATATCAACTCGCGGACTTATTCACCAAAGCATTAGACAAGAAAAGATTCAATTTCTTGGTGGATAAGTTAGGAATGATTAATATGACGTGAAAATCCTCTGTAAGTATAGCTTTATCTTATGTGAGTAAGTATATATTTCTACTACTTTATTTAAATGCTTTGATTGATTTCTTTCTGTATGTAAATTCTCAATCTTAAATAGTTCTTGATATCACAGAGCTTCTGTGGGTCTGCTCAGAACCTCTGACGACCCCCACAGAACCTCTGTAAAAACATGACCTATGTTCTATGCAAAACTTATCATTTTTTTTTCCAAGCATAGGTCAAGGGGGAGCAAAAGGAAATTACTTGATCTACAGAGGTGATTAGATCAAGGGGGAGCAAACGGGACCTTGAAATAATCTACAGAGGTTCATCTTTCAAGGGGGAACCAAAGAAGAGTGTCGATGAATCTATATCGACAGAAGTCAGACATCACTACCGAGAAAAGAAGAACCAAAAAGGTATGTCTCTCTTACAAAAGGTTTTTGAAAACAGTTTTCTGGGACACAAATTGTCAAATATGTCATAAATATACTATGAATAACATGCCAAAAATCAAAAGATCAATAAGTGTCATAAAATTCAAGTTATGAGAAATTTGAGGTCATAGAGCCTCTGCTGAGCTCAACAGAGGCTCTGCAAGAAATATGCTCTGTGATTGCAAATTTAACCTCTAT